>JARQOD010000004.1:476235757-476288043 GCA_033576555.1 Oophaga sylvatica
GGGGTAAAGTTATTTTCTCATGAATCCCCTTTTCTTTTGTTTGGGACATCGGGAAAACGCCTCTTTCGGAGAAACAAGGTGAGCGCTACCACCATTCCTTGTCTCATGCCAACTGTTAAGCATCCTGAAACCATTCATGTGTGGGGTTGCTTCTCAGCCAAGGGAATCGGCTCTCTCAAAAGTCTTGCCTAAAAACACAGCCTTGAATAGAGAATGGTACCAAATGTACTCCAAGAGCAACTTCTCTCAACCCTCCAAGAGCAGTTTGGCGATCAACAATGCCTTTTCCACATGATGGAGCACCTTGCCATAAAGCAAAGGTGATAACTAATGGCTCAGGAACAAAACAAGAGATTTGGGTCCATGGCCTGGAAACTCCCCAGATCTTAATCCCTGAGAACTTGTGGTCAATCATCAAGAGACGGGTGGACAAACAAAAACCAAAAAATTTTCTGACAAAATGAAAGCATTGATTGTGCAAAATGGACTGCTATCACCCAGGATTGGTCCAGAAGTTGATTGAGAGCAGCCAGGAAATTGCAGAGGTCCTGAAGAAAGGGTAAAACACTGCAAATATTGACTTGCTGCATTAACTCATTCAACTGTCAATATAAGCTTTTGTTACTCATATGTTTGCAATTATTATTTTTTCGTCTGTGATAAAAACATCTGTCAAACACACATAAAAACCAGAGGGCAGCAGATCATGTGAAAATATAATATTGTGTCATTCTCAAAACTTTGGCCATGACTGTATACAGCTGCTCAGAAACTGCTAGCCACGTGTAACAGCTGCTCAGATACTACCAGCCACGTGTATACAGCTCCCCAAAACACTAGCCACGGTATACAGCTGCTCAGAAACTGCAAAGCCACGTGTATACAGCTGCTCAGAAAACTGCTACTACCAGCCCGTTTGTAAGCTGCTCAGAAACTGCTACCACGTGTATACAGCTGCCATACTAACCACCCAAACGTGTATACGCGCTCAAAACTGCTAGCCACGTTATACAGCTGCTCTGATACGCCCACCCAAACGTGTATACAGCTGCTCAGATACTACCAGCCACGTGTCTACAGCTGCTCAGATATTGCCACCACGTGTCTACAGCTGCTCAGATACGCCAGCCCACGTGTAAACAGCTGCTCAGATACTACCAGCCACGTGTATACCGCGCTCAGAAACTGCCAGCCACGTGTATACAGCTGCTCAATACTGCCAGCCACGTGATACACTGCTCAGATACTACCAGCCACGTGTATACAGCTGCTCAGATACTACCACCACGTGTATACAGCTGCTCAGAAACTGCTAGCCACGTGTATACAGCTGCTCAGAAACTGCCAGCCACGTGTATACAGCTGCTCAGATACTACCACCAACGTGTATACAGCTGCTCAGAAACTGCTAGCCACGTGTATACCGCTGCTCAGAAACTGCCAGCCACGTGTATACAGCTGCTCAGATACTACTAGCCACGTGTATACAGCTGCTCAGATACTACCACCACGTGTATACAGCTGCTCAGAAACTACCAGCCACGTGTATAACAGCTGCTCAGATACTACACCCGTGTAACAGCTGCTCAGATACTACCAGCCCACGTGTATACAGTTGCTCAGAAACTGCTAGCCACGTGTATAACAGCTGCTCATAAACTTCCAGCCACGTGTATACAGCTGCTCAGATACTACTACCCAAACGTGTATACAGCTGCTCAGATACTTACCAGCCACGTGTATACAGCTGCTCAGAAACACCAGCCACGGTATACAGCTGCTCAGATACCAGCCACATGTATACAGCAGCTCAGATACTACCAACCACGTGTATACAGCTGCTCAGAAACTGCTAGCCACGTGTATACAGCTGCTCAGATACTACAGCCACTGTATACAGCTGCTCAGATACTACTAGCCACGTGTATACAGCTGCTCAGAAACTTCTAGCCACGTGTATACAGCTGCTCAGATACCAGCCACGTGTATACAGCTGCTCAGAAACTACTAGCCACGTGTATACAGCTGCTGAGAAACTGCTAGCCACGTGTATACAGCTGCTCAGAAACTGCTACTACCAGCCACGTGTATACAGCTGCTCAAAACTGCTAGCCACGTGTATACAGCTGCTCATACTACCAGCCACGTGTATACAGCTGCTCAGAAACTGCTAGCCACGTGTATACAGCTGCTCTGATACGCCAGCCACGTGTATACAGCTGCTCAGATACTACCAGCCACGTGTCTACAGCTGCTCAGATATTGCCAGCCACGTGTCTACAGCTGCTCAGATACTGCCAGCCACGTGTATACAGCTGGTCAATACTACCAGCCACGTGTATACAGCTGCTCAGATACTGCCAGCCACGTGTATACAGCTGCTCAGATACTACCAGCCACGTGTATACAGCTGCTCAGATACTACCATCCACGTGTATACAGCTGCTCAGAAACTGCTAGCCACGTGTATACAGCTGCTCAGAAACTGCCAGCCACGTGATACAGCTGCTCAGATACTACTAGCCACGTGTATACACTGCTCAGATACTACCAGCCACGTGTATACAGCTGCTCAGAAACTGCCAGCCAAGTGTATACAGCTACTCAGATACTACTAGCCACGTGTATACAGCTGCTCAGATACTACCAGCCACGTGTATACAGCTGCTCAGAAACTACCAGCCACGTGTATACAGCTGCTCAGATACTACCAGCCACGTGTATACAGCTGCTCAGATACTACTAGCCACGTGTATACGGCTCAGATACTACCAGCCACGTGTATACAGCTGCTCAGAAACTGCTAGCCACGTGTATACAGTTGCTCAGAAACTTCCAGCCACTGTATACAGCTGCTCAGATACTACTAGCCACGTGTATACAGCTGCTCAGATACTACCAGCCACGTGTATACAGCTGCTCAGAAACTACCAGCCACGTGTATACAGCTGCTCAGATACCAGCCACGTGTATACAGCAGCTCAGATACTACCAGCCACGTGTATACAGCTGCTCAGAAACTGCTAGCCACGTGTATACAGCTGCTCAGAAACTGCTAGCCACGTGTATACAGCTGCTCAAATACTACCAGCCACGTGTATACAGCTGCTCAGAAACTACCAGCCACGTGTATACAGCTGCTCAGAAACTACCAGCCACGTGTATACAGCTGCTCAGATACCAGCCACGTGTATACAGCAGCTCAGATACTACCACCACGTGTATACAGCTGCTCAGAAACTGCTAGCCACGTGTATACAGCTGCCAGAAACTGCTACCACGTGTATACAGCTGCTCGCCACGTGTATACAGCTGCTCAGAAACTGCTAGCCACGTGTACAGTCATGCCAAAAGTTTTGAGAATGACACAAATATTAATTTTTACAAAGTCTACAGCTTCACTTTTTCTAATGGCAATTTGCATATACTCCAGAATGTTATAAAGAGTGATCAGCTTAACAGCAATTACTTGCAAAGTCAATATTTGGCTAGAAAATGAACTTTATCCCCAAAACACATTTCAACATCATTGCAGCCCTGCCTTAAAAGGACCAGCTAACCTCTTTTCAGTGATTGCTCCATTAACACAGGGGTGGGTGTTGATGAGGATATGGCTGGAGATCAATCGTCATGATTAAGTAAGAATGACACCATTGGACACTTTAAAAAGAGGTGGTGCTTGGCATCATTGTTTCTCTTCTGTTAACCATGGTTATCTCTTAAGAAACACGTGCAGTCATCATTGCAATGCACAAAAATGGCCTAACAGGGAAGAGTATCGCAGCTAGAAAGATTGCACCTCAGTCAACAATCTATTGCATCCATCAAGAACTTCAAGGAGAGAGGTTCCATTGTTGCCAAAAAGGCTTCAGGGCGCCCAAGAAAGACCAGCAAGCGCCAGGACCATCTCTTAAAAGTGTTTCACTGCGGATCGGGCCTACCACAGTGCAGAGCTTGCTCAGGAATGGCAGCAGGCAGGTGTGAGTACATCTGCACGCACTGTGAGGCGGAGACTCTTGGAGCAAGGCCTGGTCTCAAGGAGGGCAGCAAAGAAGCCACTTCTCTCCAGAAAAAACATCATGGACAGACTGATATTCTGCAAAAGGTACAGGCAGTGGACTGCTGAGGACTGGGTAAAGTTATTTTCTCTGATAAATCCCCTTTTCTAATGTTTGGGACATCAGAAAACGCCTCATTCGGAGAAGACAAGGTGAGCGCTACCACCATCTTGTCTCATGCCAACTGTTAAGCATCCTGAAACCATTCATGTGTGGGTTGCTTCTCAGCCAAGGGAATCGGCTCTCTCACAGTCTTGCCTAAAAACACAGCCTTTGAATAGAGAATGGTACCAGAATGTACTCCAAGAGCAACTTCTCTCAACCCTCCAAGAGCAGTTTGGCGATCAACAATGCCTTTCCAGCATGAGGAGCACCTTGCCATAAAGCAAAGGTGATAACTAAATGGCTCAGGGAACAAAACTAGAGATTTTGGGTCCATGGCCTGGAAACCTCCCCAGATCTTAATCCCATTGAGAACTTGTGGTCAATCATCAAGAGACGGGTGGACAAACAAAAACCTAAAAATTCTGACAAAATGAAAGCATTGTGCAAGAATGGACTGCTATCAGTCAGGATTTGGTCCAGAAGTTGATTGAGAGCATGCCAGGGAGAATTGCAGAGGTCCTGAAGAAGAAGGGTCAACACTGCAAATATTGACTTGCTGCATTAACTCATTCTAACTGTCAATATAAGCTTTTGTTACTCATATGTTTGCAATTATTATATTTCTGTCTGTGATAAAAACATCTGTCAAACACACATAAAAACCAGAGGGCAGCAGATCATGTGAAAATATAATATTGTGTCATTCTCAAAACTTTTGGCCATGACTGTATACAGCTGCTCAGAAACTGCTAGCCCGTGTATACAGCTGGCTCAGATACTACCAGCCACGTGTATACAGCTGCTCAGATACTACCACCACGTGTATACAGCTGCTCAGAAACTGCTAGCCACGGTATACAGCTGCTCAGATACCAGCCACGTGTATACAGCTGCCCAGAAACTACTAGCCACGTGTATACAGCTGCTCAGAAACTGCTAGCCACGTGTATACAGCTGCTCAGAAACTGCTACTACCAGCCACGTGTATACAGCTGCTCAGAAACTGCTAGCCACGTGTATACAGCTGCTCATACTACCAGCCACTGTATACAGCTGCTCAAAACTGCTAGCCACGTGTAACAGCTGCTCTGATACTGCCAGCCACGTGTATACAGCTGCTCAGATACTACCAGCCACGTGTCTACAGCTGCTCAGATATTGCCAGCCACGTGTCTACAGCTGCTCAGATACTGCCACCACGTGTATACAGCTGCTCAGATACTACCAGCCACGTGTATACAGCTGCTCAGAAACGCCAGCCACGTGTATACAGCTGCTCAGATACTGCCAGCCACGTGTATACAGCTGCTCAGATTCTACCAGCCACGTGTATACAGCTGCTCAGATACACCAGCCACGTGTATACAGCTGCTCAAAACTGCTAGCCACGTGTATACAGCTGCTCAGAAACTGCCAGCCACGTTATACAGCTGCTCAGATACTACCAGCCACGTAGCCACGTGTATACAGCTGCTCAGAAACTGCCAGCCACGTGTATACAGCTGCTCAATACTACAAAGCCACGTGTATACAGCTGCTCAAAATACTACCAGCCACGTGTATACAGCTGCTCAGAAACTACCAGCCACGTGTATACAGCTGCTCAGATACTACCAGCCGCGTGTATACAGCTGCTCAGATACTACTAGCCACGTGTATACAGCTGCTCAGATACTACTAGCCAAACGTGTATACAGTTGCTCAAAACTGCTAGCCACGTGTATACAGCTGCTCAGAAACTTCCAGCCACGTGTATACAGCTGCTCAGATACTACTAGCCACGTGTATACAGCTGCTCAGATACTACCAGCCACGTGTAACAGCTGCTCAGAAACTACCAGCCACGTGTTACAGCTGCTCAGATACCAGCCACATGTATACAGCAGCTCAGATACTACCAGCCACGTGTATACATCTGCTCAGAAACTGCTAGCCACGTGTATACAGCTGCTCAGATACTACCAGCCACGTGTATACAGCTGCTCAGATACTACCAGCCACGTGTATACAGCTGCTCAGAAACTTCTAGCCACGTGTATACAGCTGCTCAGATACCAGCCCGTGTATACAGCTGCTCAGAAACTATTAGCCACGTGTATACAGCTGCTGAGAAACTGCTAGCCACGTGTATACAGCTGCTCAGAAACTGCTACTACCAGCCACGTGTATACAGCTGCTCAGAAACTGCTAGCCACGGTATAGAGCTGCTCATACTACCAGCCACGTGTATACAGCTGCTCAGAAACTGCTAGCCACGTGTATACAGCTGCTCTGATACTGCCACCACGTGTAATACAGCTGCTCAGAAAACTACCAGCCACGTGTCTACACTGCTCAGATATTGCCAGCCACGTGTCTACAGCTGCTCATATACTGCCAGCCACGTGTATACAGCTGCTCAGATACTACCAGCCACATGTATACAGCTGCTCAATACTGCCAGCCACGTGTATACAGCTGCTCAGATACTACACCAGCCACGTGTATACAGCTGCTCAGATATTTACCAGCCACGTGTATACAGCTGCTCAGAAACTGCTAGCCACGTGTATACAGCTGCTCAGAAACTGCCAGCCACGTGTATACAGCTGCTCAGATACTACTAGCCACGTGTATACAGCTGCTCAGATACTACCAGCCACGTGTATACAGCTGCTCAGAAACTACCAGCCACGTGTATACAGCTGCTCAGATACTACCAGCCCCGTGTTAACAGCTGCTCAGATACTACTAGCCACGTGTATACAGCTGCTCAGATACTACCAGCCACGTGTATACAGCTGCTCAGAAACTGCTAGCCACGTGTATACAGCTGCTCAGAAACTTCCAGCCACGTGTATACAGCTGCTCAGATACTACTAGCCACGTGTATACAGCTGCTCAATACTACCAGCCACGTGTATACAGCTGCTCAGAAACTACCAGCCACGTGTATACAGCTGCTCAGATACCAGCCACGTGTATACAGCAGCTCAGATACTACCAGCCACGTGTATACAGCTGCTCAGAAACTGCTAGCCACGTGTATACAGCTGCTCAGAAACTGCTAGCCACGTGTATACAGCTGCTCGCCACGTGTATACAGCTGCTCAGAAACTGCTAGCCACGTGTACAGTCATGGCCAAAAGTTTTGAGAATGACACAAATATTAATTTTTACAAAGTCTACAGCTTCACTTTTTCTAATGGCAATTTGCATATACTCCAGAATGTTATAAAGAGTGATCAGCTTAACAGCAATTACTTGCAAAGTCAATATTTGGCTAGAAAATGAACTTTATCCCCAAAACACATTTCAACATCATTGCAGCCCTGCCTTAAAAGGACCAGCTAACCTCTTTTCAGTGATTGCTCCATTAACACAGGTGTGGGTGTTGATGAGGATATGGCTGGAGATCAATCTGTCATGATTAAGTAAGAATGACACCATTGGACACTTTAAAAAGAGGGTGGTGCTTGGCATCATTGTTTCTCTTCTGTTAACCATGGTTATCTCTTAAGAAACACGTGCAGTCATCATTGCAATGCACAAAAATGGCCTAACAGGGAAGAGTATCGCAGCTAGAAAGATTGCACCTCAGTCAACAATCTATTGCATCATCAAGAACTTCAAGGAGAGAGGTTCCATTGTTGCCAAAAAGGCTTCAGGGCGCCCAAGAAAGACCAGCAAGCGCCAGGACCATCTCTTAAAAGTGTTTCAGCTGCGGGATCGGCTACCAGCAGTGCAGAGCTTGCTCAGGAATGGCAGGCAGGTGTGAGTACATCTGCACGCACTGTGAGGCGGAGACTCTTGGAGCAAGGCCTGGTCTCAAGGAGGGCAGCAAAGAAGCCACTTCTCTCCAGAAAAAACATCATGGACAGACTGATATTCTGCAAAAGGTACAGGCAGTGGACTGCTGAGGACTGGGGTAAAGTTATTTTCTCTGATGAATCCCCTTTTCGATTGTTTGGGACATCAGGAAAACGCCTCATTCGGAGAAGACAAGGTGAGCGCTACCACCAGTCTTGTCTCATGCCAACTGTTAAGCACCCTGAAACCATTCATGTGTGGGGTTGCTTCTCAGCCAAGGGAATCGGCTCTCTCACAGTCTTGCCTAAAAACACAGCCTTGAATAGAGAATGGTACCAGAATGTACTCCAAGAGCAACTTCTCTCAACCCTCCAAGAGCAGTTTGGCGATCAACAATGCCTTTTCCAGCATGATGGAGCACTTTGCCATAAAGCAAAGGTGATAACTAAATGGCTCAGGGAACAAAACATAGAGATTTTGGGTCCATGGCCTGGAAACTCCCCAGATCTTAATCCCATTGAGAACTTGTGGTCAATCATCAAGAGACGGGTGGACAAACAAAAACCTAAAAATTCTGACAAAATGAAAGCATTGATTGTGCAAGAATGGACTGCTATCAGTCAGGATTTGGTCCAGAAGTTGATTGAGAGCATGCCAGGGAGAATTGCAGAGGTCCTGAAGAAGAAGGGTCAACACTGCAAATATTGACTTGCTGCATTAACTCATTCTAACTGTCAATATAAGCTTTTGTTACTCATATGTTTGCAATTATTATATTTCTGTCTGTGATAAAAAACATCTGTCAAACACACATAAAAACCAGAGGGCAGCAGATCATGTGAAAATATAATATTTGTGTCATTCTCAAAACTTTTGGCCATGACTGTATACAGCTGCTCAGAAACTGCTAGCCACGTGTATACAGCTGCTCAGATACTACCAGCCACGTGTATACAGCTGCTCAGATACTACCAGCCACGTGTATACAGCTGCTCAGATACTACCAGCCACGTGTATACAGCTGCTCAGAAACTACCAGCCTCGTGTATACAGCTGCTCAGATACTACCAGCCACGTGTCTACAGCTGCTCAGATACAACCAGCCACTTGTATACAGCTGCTCAGATACTACCAGCCACGTGTATACAGCTGCTCAGATACTACCAGCCACGTGTCTACAGCTGCTCAGATACTACCAGCCACGTGTATATAGCTGCTCAGATACTACCAGCCACGTGTATACAGCTGCTCAGATACTGCCAGCCACCTGTATACAGCTGCTCAGATACTACCAGCCACGTGTATACAGCTGCTCAGATACTACCAGCCACGTGTATACAGCTGCTCAGAAACTGCTAGCCACGTGTATACAGCTGCTCAGAAACTGCCAGCCACGTGTATACAGCTGCTCAGATACTACTAGCCACGTGTATACAGCTGCTCAGATACTACCAGCCACGTGTCTACAGCTGCTCAGATATTGCCAGCCACGTGTCTACAGCTGCTCAGATACTACCAGCCACTTGTATACAGCTGCTCAGATACTACCAGCTACGTGTATACAGCTGCTCAGATACTACTAGCCGCGTGTATACAGCTGCTCAGAAACTACCAGCCGCGTGTATACAGCTGCTCAGATACTACCAGCCACGTGTATACAGCTGCTCAGATACTACCAGCCACGTGTATACAGCTGCTCAGAAACTGCTAGCCACGTGTATACAGCTGCTCAGATACCAGCACGTGTATACAGCTGCTCAGAAAACTACTAGCCACGTGTATACAGCTGCTCAGAATCTGCTAGCCACGTGTATACAGCTGCTCAGAAACTGCTACTACCAGCCACGTGTATACAGCTGCTCAGAAAACTGCTAGCCACGTGTATACAGCTGCTCATACTACCAGCCACGTGTATACAGCTGCTCAGAAACTGCTAGCCACGTGTATACAGCTGCTCTGATACTGCCAGCCACGTGTATACAGCTGCTCAGATACTACCAGCCACGTGTCTACAGCTGCTCAGATATTGCCAGCCACGTGTCTACAGCTGCTCAGATACTGCCATCCACGTGTATACAGCTGCTCAGATACTACCAGCCACGTGTATACAGCTGCTCAGAAACTGCCAGCCACGTGTATACAGCTGCTCAGATACTACCAGCTACATGTATACAGCTGTTCAGATACTACTAGCCGCGTGTATACAGCTGCTCAGAAACTACCAGCCGCGTGTATACAGCTGCTCAGATACTACCAGCCACGTGTATACAGCTGCTCAGATACTACCAGCCACGTGTATACAGCTGCTCAGAAACTGCTAGCCACGTGTATACATCTGCTCAGATACCAGCCACGTGTATACAGCTGCTCAGAAACTACTAGCCACGTGTATACAGCTGCTCAGAAACTGCTAGCCACGTGTATGCAGCTGCTCAGAAACTGCTACTACCAGCCACGTGTATACAGCTGCTCAGAAACTGCTAGCCACGTGTGTACAGCTGCTCATACTACCAGCCACGTGTATACAGCTGCTCAGAAACTGCTAGCCACGTGTATACAGCTGCTCTGATACTGCCAGCCACGTGTATACAGCTGCTCAGATAGTACCAGCCACGTGTCTACAGCTGCTCAGATATTGCCAGCCACGTGTCTACAGCTGCTCAGATACTGCCAGCCACGTGTATAGAGCTGCTCAGATACTACCAGCCACGTGTATACAGCTGCTCAGAAAACTGCCAGCCACGTGTATACAGCTGCTCAGATACTGCCAGCCACGTGTATACAGCTGCTCAGATACTACCAGCCACGTGTATACAGCTGCTCAGATACTACCAGCCACGTGTATACAGCTGCTCAGAAACTGCTAGCCACGTGTATACAGCTGCTCAGAAACTGCCAGCCACGTGTATACAGCTGCTTAGATACTACTAGTGTCAAGGTAAATATTCATATACTGTTATTCTTTCATACATATGTATGCTTCGCTTCCATTTTGTTTCATCGCCGCCATCTTAAGAAACAATAAGTTTTTCCCTTGCCAAGTATTATACCAGATATATGCAAGAACAGAGCTTGAGCTAAGAAAGAGCCAGCATCGACCCATCCTACAACACCGTTTCCTCTGAGACGTGTTTTCATCAGCTTCGGGAAATGTCAAGACGTCTGGGCCAGACCACATCAAGGAGTCTTGCAAGGCTGAACCTTAATATGAAATGTCACACCTTTTGAGTGTTACATAGATGTAGAACTGAGCCCACGCAGCTATATTTCCTGCAGATACAGCCTGTTAGAACAAGACATAATTAATCAGGGATGGTAGGTGCTAGACATAAACAGTTTGCCCATGATTGCAATTGCAAAGGACAATTATAATATGCCCAATGTCTAATGTCATATGTCCATTTCTATTTCTTATATTTTCATATATATATATGCTTGTGTGCTCTGAAGAAAAGTATTTTTCTTACCTCGCATGATTCATATCGAAACTTAGTTCAAAGATAGCACCAGTATCCGCCAACATCTGTTCCTGAGACATTGACCCAGATCAACGCCTACTTCTGACAGACAAAGTTGAATCAAGCCATTGATGACGACCACAATGACATTTAACAATTGAAGACGACATCAACATCTGTCTGGAGACATGGGCCAATCAGGGCTGGCCGGATATTAGATGAATATAGCTTACCCCACGTGGGTCATCCTGTTTGTTATGTCTATATAATCCCATGTATGCTAATAAAGACAGGACATTGCTGAGATCGGTGCTACTAGTACCATTCCTGAGCGTGCTCTAAGTTTGAACCAGCCTTGTGTCTGACTCATACTTTGATTGGTCGACCCATGCTCATAATCTAATCTGGAGTGACTGGAGGACGAGTGTTTGACGAGACGACCCCGTCAATTGGCGCCCAACAACGTGGGGCGTGGCCAGCGGCTCGCTACTTGCCAGACCCGTCTCATAGATTTCCCGGTGGTACCCGCGGTGACTGAATTTGAGGACTGATCACCCTCCGTCGAGCACGGTAAGTTGGGGGCATATATTTATATGTCCCACTTGCCTGTGTGTCAGTCACTGTAGGTCCTGTCGTGTTTTCTGTCTGGGTCTGGGTGAGTGACCAGTCGAGTGGTGAGACTGGGGCGACCCCGCGCCACGTCCCGAACCAGCATTGTCAGACCGAGTGATGTCGCGTACCTGCGCGTACTCGTGTGCACCACTTCCTCCTCCTCCGGTCACTGTACTCTGTTCTAGATAGCTGTCTCCCGTGACTGTAGATGTATAGTGTTGATGTGGGTATAGCTGCCTCACGTGACAATTTGAAAGTGTCCAAATTTCTAGTATCTTGTAGAGAATTGTGGTAGGGGTGCGCATAATCAAATTCCTCCAAGGGAAAAGGACGAATTGAGTAGGTCTCTTCGTCTGGGAGGTGACAAATAGAGCGGGGACTCTTTGTCTAACCTGGGAAGTCTCATTAGGAGAAGCCCAGGTGTCAGCACATAGAGCGGGGACTCTGTGCTGTGTAGAGTGTCACGGCGAACTGTGCTGTAAAGTCACCATCCACAGTTAGGGAAGAGACAGATAGAGCAGGGACTCTTTGTCTTGTCAGTGCATAGAGCGGGGACTCTGTATTGACGGGTGGTGACCTGCAAGTGACGCCGGTGGTCTGAGTCGCGACAGATCATTGCACTCTGTTAACATCATGATGCGTATGTTTAAATCAGAAAAACCCCACAAGTTAGAGGGTGGTGCTTTGGGAGTTGGTGAGATTGTTTCAGTCACGGGATGGCAAGAAGGCTGTTAAAAATGTGAGGAGTTTATACAAAATGATGGGCCTACCCAGTACAGGGAGGCTTCAGCCTTCAGTGTGGAAAGATTTTGTAAGTCAGAAGAAAGGAATGTTAAGTGATCAGGGACTCCTGCACCAAGCACAAGCACATCTCAGAGTAGCAAATGATTTGAAAGTTTAAGGCTGGAGAGAGGTAGACGTGCAGGAGGTTCAGAAAATGCTGAGCCTTTGTTTGGATATATAAAATGTTCAGAATGTGACCTTGTTGATGTAATAAAAATGGCCGTCAGCCCCATAATGCCCGTCACTGTACCCAGTGCGCCCCAGCCACCGCCCTATAATGGAGTCGACACCAAATCACCGGAAGGGTGGGTGTGCCGTGTGTGTGGTGAACAGAACCCGCCCTGGGCGGAGTCCTGTCGTGTTTGTGGGGCTCCCCGCCCCTGGCCCCCACTGGGAAATGCCCCTCCCACTACACCCAGCAGCCATCTTGGGACACCCCTTCCTCCAGCACCATCTTGGCACACCCGTAAATGGTCCCTCCCCTTCCTCCAGCAGCCATCTTGGCAACCCGTAAATGGTCCCTCCCCTTCCTCCAGCGGCCATCTTGCTGCACCTGGCAGCCATCTTAATACACCCGGAAATGACCAACACCCCATCTCCTCCGGCGGCCATCTTGAGACACCCAAGCACACCCAGTCAGGCCTATATCCCTTGCTGATACCAACCAGGGCCTACTACCAGCCCCCGCCCGCACCTGTGCAGGCCACAGCTCCCAATATGGCACCAGATGCAACACCATTGTTCCCTTTCACACACCCCAACCCGGCCATTGCTGCAATGCATGAATCTTCAGTTTTTCAAACAATGATCAGAAGCCGCCGCCATGATATTATGGGATCTAATGAAGGGGAGGAGGATCAGGAGATAGAAGAGGGGTGGGCCCCTCAACAGCCACCACTATCCCCAGCAGCCCCAGTATCTTTTCTTCCCTCCTCCATTCCCCCACCATCATTGTCAACCCCTGGTCCTAGGGCCTATTCCACCCCTACTCCAGAGATGGGGCACCTTCCTCTCCTTCATAAATCCTCAGAGAGGACAGTCGTTCTGTAAGATTCACGGAAACCCCGGTCAGGCCCCCAGCTCCCGGTGTACTTGAAAACTGGTATCCCAGCCATTCACAGCATTACACAGACCGCAACGGAAATCCAGTGACATTGTCCATAGGGTACGGTGATATCCTGACACATCGGGTTGGTGCTATAGTTTAGTCCTGCCAACTCCAACTGCTCCAATAAAGGGGGTCTGGCTCTATTAATAGCCCAAGCTGGTGGTCCCATCGTCACTGCAGAATGTATGGCTCATATACACACTCATGACCCTTTGCCACCTGGACAGACTCTGACAACCCATGCAGGGGACCTTCCCGCTGATATCATCATCCATGCAGTAGGTCCAGTCCATGATCCTCTAAACTCAAATGAGTCACGGGCCACCCTTCGGGCCACTATACATTCAATACTCCATCATGCTGGTATGTTAAAAACAGAAGACATTAGGCACCAGGAATTATTTGAAACCAATGATAAAATAGCAAATTTGTGATTGCTTTGTCTAAAGAGTTAACTAACACCCACTCTGCAGTGTCTGCTTCTCTCCCAGAATTTACAGGTGACACGGTGCATGATTTCTCGCCTGATGACCTATATATAAAAAAATTTATGAGAAGAGACTGTCTCCAGCCCAGATTTGAGGGTCCCTACACTGTGGTCCTGTCCACCCAAGGACCCGAAGCTCGAGGGCAAGAGCACCTGGATTCACGCCTCCCACTACAAGAAGGACAAGATTAGCCAGCAGTCATGAACCTTCTGTTACATATCCTTTGAGCTATATCCTGACCTCGTGCCAGTATGCCCACCTTTGGGTTAATATTACAACCCTGTGGTTATCTTTAAGTTCGATTTCTATCAAATATTCAACTGTGATAGGAATGATTTCAAGGGATCAACACACTAAATTTAAGGAAAAATTGGCAAATGAAGCTAGATACAATAGATTGATAAATGAGATATACAAGTATTATATTTGTAGGAACGGATCTAAGAATGCAGGAGTCAGTGACAGCAAGCACAGGTATAAGGGAGGGGAAGTGCTGGTAGCAGCGAGATGGTATTTTGCTGTACACCAAGGTCATTCTACAGATAAGGAAGCTGAAGGCTGAGGGAGAGCACACTGACAAACTGCGCAGCGACCCGACTTACCCCTCCCATCAGGCATTCAGCATAGAGACGCAGAGCCAGAGTGCAGTAGTTTTCAGATTTTGTTGAATAGGTTTTTGGAATAGACACAGTACGTAAGAATCGAAGGGCTAGGCATGTGAATAGAAGGTCAGTGTATGTGAGAAGAAAGATAGACAGGCAGAGAAAGGAAGTGACAGAAAGCTGAAAGTGGGTAGACCGGATTGGAGATCAGTTGAAGCGGAGGATCTGGCCAGAATGGCACAGGGGGCACGGCATGATTTGGCGCAGGCAAAAAGAGGAGCAAGGATACATGCTGTAGGTACTTGTCCTGCAAACAACAGGGAGAGGAGACGTGTGCCAGGAGATGGACAGAAATTGTGCTACGGGTGCAAGAAACCAGGACATTTCAGGAGGGATTGCAAAACTAACCCATATCCAGCCTGTCCAACTAATCCATATCCAAATGACCCGCCTGCAGGAGGCCCCCAAGACCAATTAGAGGCGCTCCCATAGGATAATGGTAGCTTGCACATGAACCCCTTGTCTCCTTACCCCCCATTCCTAATTGCACAGTACAGGTGAATCTACCAGGGGGACATGAGGTTGAGTTCCAAGTGGACACGGGGGCAGACAATTCAGTAATTACAGACAACTCTCCAGCTCCCCGTCACTAAAAAGATTTCCCTGCAAATTCAAGGAATCACTGTACACACACAGTTAATGGTGTCACCACGGGGTCAATGTAATCTTTCAGGAAAGTGATGTGTTGTTACAATTACAAGCACGTATTGAGTATTATCCGGTTGGAACTGTCACTATGACACCAGGACTGAAGCAGAGCACTCTTTGTAAAATCATGTCGCTAGACGTTGCTAGTACAGAGGAAAGAGAAGATTTTCAGGAAATATATTCCAATGTTATTCCTGGACCCCACCGTCATGATGTACTCTTTAGGATAGGGACAGGGGATTTTACGAAACAACATGTTGGGGTCATAGTAAATGCTGCAAATAATCAACTCCACTATGCTGGAGACTGGCCGCAACAATTTCACAGAAAGGCGGACCCATGATACAGGACGAATCTAATTCGTATATACAAACGTGTGGTTAGGTAGAAATAGGACAGGTCCCAGCAACCAGAGCAGGACAGTTGCCGTGTCAATATGCAATATATGCAATGAAATCACGATATACTTCTACTAATATGCCTAGGTCCCAACAATTACTTACTGAAGCTGTCCAGAATGTAATCCTGTATGTTTTCCCTGTCCACTCCGAACAATGTATTAAAAAAAAAAAAAAAGCCAGCCAGGAGTAGTTCTAGCCCACATTTTGCAAGCAGGCAGCTGCAGGTCCAAGGACAGTTCTTATCAGTGCCCACATGGCAAAACTCCAGCCCCCCTTCAACTTAACCCTGTGTACGGGTTGGTACAAAAATTATGGGCAGTTAATGCAGCTACTGATCTGGAAACTCCAGTGGTGTCTAATATATATACACTTTTGTTCCAGATATCTCAGGATGCTGCTTAGTTTACAGTTATTGATTTTGCCAATGTTATTTTATAATATGTTGATGACTTACTGATTTGTGCCCCTCCAGGAAACAGTGTCGCACTGCAACAATATTACTCATGTTGTTTCTATACCAAGCTGGTTGTAAAGCGTTAAAGGTTAAACTGCAATTTTGTAAATCTTCAGTTATCTTTTTGGGACATTGCATTACACTGGGGGCGTGACATCTGACCAGCGCTCGCAAAGAAGCTGTACAGAACTTTCCTATGCCTGTTAATGTTGCCGCTCTTAGGACATTTTTTGGACTGGTTTCTATTGCAGACAGTGGATACATGCTGTGTCAATCCTCATGCAGCCTCTCTGTGACTGTATCACCATTGTGCCTTTTAAACTAACTCCTGAAGGTATAGACTGTTTTTTATTCCCTCAAAAACAGGATTGTGGCAGCTCCAGCGCTAGGAACCCTCAACTATGAACTACCATTCACCCTGTATCTCCATGAACAGCAGGGACACGCGGCAGGAGTATTGACTCAGTTACATGGTGACAATCAAAGGCCAGTAGCCTATTTCAGTGGAAGACTAGATGCAGTGGCTAGAGGTGCCCCGTCCTGTGTACGGGCAGTATATGCTGTAGGACTATTGCTCCACAAATCATCAGATATCGTTCTTGATTATCCACTGACAGCACTTACACCTCATGATGTATATACCATACTGAACCAGGTGCAGCCGGCACACCTTTCAGCTGCACGTCACCTTCAATTGCAATGTGCACTTTTAATGCCTCCAAATGTTTCTTTGCAGAGATGTACCACACTTAGTCCTGTCACATTGTTACCTCTCTCGGATCTAGGGGGAGGTCAGGTATTGTACAAAGAAGATCCAAGAGAGGAGATTCCTTATGATTGTGTTCAGCTTATGGCACAGGAAACAGCAGGCCTACCCACAGTGTTTGAAACTGAAAGACTTAAATGTTGATTTTGAATCTTTGTAGATGGAACTCGCTACCAAGATGACTCAGGTACCCTCCACACCAGGTATGCCATCGTCTACCTGAATGCAGTAATCAAAGCAGAACCAATGCTCCCACATCAGTCGACCCAGGAGGCTGAACTTAAGGCTCTGACCGAGGCCTGTAAGATAGCTGAAGGTAGAATTGTTAACATCTACACAGATTCTAGATACGCATTCGGTATAGCTCATGATTTTGGTCCAATTTGGAAGTCTAGAGGATTCCTGACGGCAGCAGGACACCCCATTAAAAATGCTGACGCAGTCCAGCAGTTAATTGATGCATTACAATTACCAAAAGAAGTAGCTGTCATAAAAGTTAAAGCACATACCAGATGCACTGATCAGGTGAGTAAAGGAAACGCAATGGCCGATGCAGCAGCAAAAACAGCAGCCAGTAGACCACTCCAAGGGGTAACGATGCACCAGGTAAGCGCTCCCAAAAATCCCTTTGTGTCGGAGGATGCCTTATCCCAGATGCAGGCTCAGGTGCGCCAGGAGGAAGTAGAAAAGTGGGAAAAAGAAGGTGCATGTCTGAATGCAGCAACTGGGGTATGGGGAAGAGGGATGCGTCGATGCCTTCCAAGGGCGTTGTACCCTGCGGTTGCCCAGATGTTACATGGGCCAACCCACCAGTCCAAAACTGTTGTAATGAGCGTGATGCAGAAGCATTGGGTGGCACCAGGCTTTTCCACCTGTATAGAAGGTTTGATCCAGGGATGCATGGTATGTGCTACACATAATCAGGGAAGGGTAGTCAAGACACCACCCAAACACGCCCCTCGGCCCCTCTATCCTTTCCAGAGACTGCAGATTGATTATATTCAGCTGCCAAAATCAGGATCATGGGAGTACGTGTTGGTGTGTTTTGATTTATTCTCAGGTTGGCCGGAGGCTTTCCCGATTGCCAAGGCTACGGCTGCGGCAACCGCAAAGAAGCTGCTTGCGGAGGAGGTGTGCAGGTATGGAGTACCAGAGGTGATCGAAAGTGACAGAGGTACACATTTCACAGGTGAAATAATGAATGAAGTCTTGACAGCTCTGGGAATTCAACAAGTTTTCCACACCCCATATCATCCACAAAGCAGTGGAAAAGTAGAAAGACTAAATGGGACATTGAAGTTAAAAATCCAAAAGGCCATGGCTGAAACAGGGAAATCTTGGCCTGAATGTTTACCATTAGCTCTATACTCAGTAAGGTACTCTCCAAATAGGAAAACTGGACTTTCTCCGTATGAAATACTATTTGGCAAAGTGCCTAGTTTAGGATGTTTCTTTCCCCAAGCACTGGAAATGAGTAACCATGTATTAAGCTCATATGTAAGGGATTTGCATAAAAGACTCAAGAAAGTACATGATAATGTCTTCAGTTCTCTTCCAGATCCAAACCAGGATCCTGGGAGTCACAGCCTGCAGCCCGGAGACTGGGTAGTCATTAAAAGACACGTGAGAGAGAGTCTGGATCCGAGATTTGACAGACCTTTCCAAGTTCTACTGACGACAAATACCGCAGTCAAGCTACAAGGCAAGGAAACTTGGATCCACGCATCGCCTTGTAAGAAGATCCTTGGAGAGCCTCCAGAAGAGGAATGATGCTACTAATGACATTTGCTTGCATCCTTGCAGTAACGGATGCTTGGAACAGACTTAGCCGTGTAGATGATGATGATAACAGGTTCATTAGACATCACTTAGCTTTAGTGGATGGTGCATGATGAGTAATATTTCAAAGTTTATAGATTTGGCACACCGATTAGTATTACAGTATTCAGCTCTGTGTTGTGTGGTACCCATATATAGGAAAGCTGTAACCAATGCAACCGACCCCTCAGGTATTTTCCTTTATCAAGAAGAGATGTATATGAATGTAGGGGATATGGAACCATATACCCCGCCTGATCCTCTTGGCAAAACCCTCTATGACGCGATACAATCAAAAGAATTAGTTTAGGGACAGATGGGAGAACTCCATGTGTTAACCAACATAGGGACTCAGCTGCCTGGGGGCGTCCCATAAGGGGGCAGTCTCTGAGGTAGCTGGGTGAAGAAATCCACCTCCCCTCTCCCCACACATGGACAGTCTCAAAGGTCACCACGCCAAGGGAAAAACTTAGTGTTTAGGGGGAATTGTCAAGGTAAATATTCATATACTGTTATTCTTTCATACATATGTATGCTTCGCTTCCATTTTGTTTCATCGCCGCCATCTTAAGAAACAATAAGTTTTTCCCTTGCCAAGTATTATACCAGATATATGCAAGAACAGAGCTTGAGCTAAGAAAGAGCCAGCATCGACCCATCCTACACCCGTTTCCTCTGAGACGTGTTTTCATCAGCTTCGGGAAATGTCAAGACGTCTGGGCCAGACCACATCAAGGAGTCTTGCAAGGCTGAACCTTAATATGAAATGTCACACCTTTTGAGTGTTACATAGATGTAGAACTGAGCCCACGCAGCTATATTTCCTGCAGATACAGCCTGTTAGAACAAGACATAATTAATCAGGGATGGTAGGTGCTAGACATAAACAGTTTGCCCATGATTGCAATTGCAAAGGACAATTATAATATGCCCAATGTCTAATGTCATATGTCCATTTCTATATTCTTATATTTTCATATATATATATATATAATATATGCTTGTGTGCTCTGAAGAAAAGTATTTTTCTTACCTCGCATGATTCATATCGAAACTTAGTTCAAAGATAGCACCAGTATCCGCCAACATCTGTTCCTGAGACATTGACCCAGATCAACGCCTACTTCTGACAGACAAAGTTGAATCAAGCCATTGATGACGACCACAATGACATTTAACAATTGAAGACGACATCAACATCTGTCTGGAGACATGGGCCAATCAGGGCTGGCCGGATATTAGATGAATATAGCTTACCCCACGTGGGTCATCCTGTTTGTTATGTCTATATAATCCCATGTATGCTAATAAAGACAGGACATTGCTGAGATCGGTGCTACTAGTACCATTCCTGAGCGTGCTCTAAGTTTGAACCAGCCTTGTGTCTGACTCATACTTTGATTGGTCGACCCATGCTCATAATCTAATCTGGAGTGACTGGAGGACGAGTGTTTGACGAGACGACCCCGTCACTAGCCACGTGTATACAGCTGCTCAGATACTACCAGCCACGTGTATACAGCTGCTCAGAAACTACCAGCCACGTGTATACAGCTGCTCAGATACTACCAGCCACGTGTATACAGCTGCTCAGATACTACTAGCCACGTGTATACAGCTGCTCAGATACCAGCCACGTGTATACAGCTGCTCAGAAACTGCTAGCCACGTGTATACAGCTGCTCAGAAACTTCCAGCCACGTGTATACAGCTGCTCAGATACTACTAGCCACGTGTATACAGCTGCTCAGATACTACCAGCCACGTGTATAAAGCTGCTCAGAAACTACCAGCCACGTGTATACAGCTGCTCAGATACCAGCCACGTGTATACAGCAGCTCAGATACTACCAGCCACATGTATACAGCTGCTCAGAAACTGCTAGCCACGTGTATACAGCTGCTCAGAAACTGCTAGCCACGTGTATACAGCTGCTCGCCACGTGTATACAGCTGCTCAGAAACTGCTAGCCACGTGTACAGTCATGGCCAAAAGTTTTGATAATGACACAAATATTAATTTTTACAAAGTCTACAGCTTCACTTTTTCTAATGGCAATTTGCATATACTCCAGAATGTTATAAAGAGTGATCAGCTTAACAGCAATTACTTGCAAAGTCAATATTTGGCTAGAAAATGAATTTTATCCCCAAAACACATTTCAACATCATTGCAGCCCTGCCTTAAAAGGACCAGCTAACCTCTTTTCAGTGATTGCTCCATTAACACAGGTGTGGGTGTTGATGAGGATATGGCTGGAGATCAATCTGTCATGATTAAGTAAGAATGACACCATTGGACACTTTAAAAGGAGGCTGGTGCTTGGCATCATTGTTTCTCTTCTGTTAACCATGGTTATCTCTTAAGAAACACGTGCAGTCATCATTGCAATGCACAAAAATGGCCTAACAGGGAAGAGTATCGCAGCTAGAAAGATTGCACCTCAGTCAACAATCTATTGCATCATCAAGAACTTCAAGGAGAGAGGTTCCATTGTTGCCAAAAAGGCTTCAGGGCGCCCAAGAAAGACCAGCAAGCGCCAGGACCATCTCTTAAAAGTGTTTCAGCTGCGGGATCGGGCTACCAGCAGTGCAGAGCTTGCTCAGGAATGGCAGCAGGCAGGTGTGAGTACATCTGCACGCACTGTGAGGCGGAGACTCTTGGAGCAAGGCCTGGTCTCAAGGAGGGCAGCAAAGAAGCCACTTCTCTCCAGAAAAAACATCATGGACAGACTGATATTCTGCAAAAGGTACAGGCAGTGGACTGCTGAGGACTGGGGTAAAGTTATTTTCTCTGATGAATCCCCTTTTCGATTGTTTGGGACATCAGGAAAACGCCTCATTCGGAGAAGACAAGGTGAGCGCTACCACCAGTCTTGTCTCATGCCAACTGTTAAGCATCCTGAAACCATTCATGTGTGGGGTTGCTTCTCAGCCAAGGGAATCGGCTCTCTCACAGTCTTGCCTAAAAACACAGCCTTGAATAGAGAATGGTACCAGAATGTACTCCAAGAGCAACTTCTCTCAACCCTCCAAGAGCAGTTTGGCGATCAACAATGCCTTTTCCAGCATGATGGAGCACCTTGCCATAAAGCAAAGGTGATAACTAAATGGTTCAGGGAACAAAACATAGAGATTTTGGGTCCATGGCCTGGAAACTCCCCAGATCTTAATCCCATTGAGAACTTGTGGTCAATCATCAAGAGACGGGTGGACAAACAAAAACCTAAAAATTCTGACAAAATGAAAGCATTGATTGTGCAAGAATGGACTGCTATCAGTCAGGATTTGGTCCAGAAGTTTATTGAGAGCATGCCAGGGAGAATTGCAGAGGTCCTGAAGAAGAAGGGTCAACACTGCAAATATTGACTTGCTGCATTAACTCATTCTAACTGTCAATATAAGCTTTTGTTACTCATATGTTTGCAATTATTATATTTCTGTCTGTGATAAAAACATCTGTCAAATACACATAAAAACCAGAGGGCAGCAGATCATGTGAAAATATAATATTTGTGTCATTCTCAAAACTTTTGGCCATGACTGTATACAGCTGCTCAGAAACTGCTAGCCACGTGTATACAGCTGCTCAGATACTACCAGCCACGTGTATACAGCTGCTCAGATACTACCAGCCACGTGTATACAGCTGCTCAGAAACTGCTAGCCACATGTATACAGCTGCTCAGAAACTGCTAGCCACATGTATACAGCTGCTCAGAAACTGCTAGCCACGTGTATACAGCTGCTCAGATACTACCAGCCACGTGTATACAGCTGCTCAAAAACTACTAGCCACGTGTATACAGCTGCTCAGAAACTACCAGCCACGTGTATATGTTAAAAATGCTTAATTTCATATATTTTTCCAGGACTTGTTACCAGATGCGATACTTCTAAAGGAAATGTCACGTTTCTTATAATAAAAAATTATAATGGTTTATTGGACTGTTTACCAAAAAACATCATTACAGGAAAACATAAAATGAGTGAAATAGTTACGTAGAGATTGTCCATAGCAAAACTTATACACTTCTTTCCTTGGTGTCTTGAATGGTGAAAATGACATTCTGTCTCTGTCAGGAGCATCTCAGAGAAGCAACACGTGGTTACATGGCAGCTGGCTGTTCATTCATCATAGTTCTTGTCCCATGTGTCTGTGGAGTGAGTGAGCGAGCAAAAGCCCCCCCTCCCTTCGTGTAGCCATTATATATAAGTCCCTTAGATCACGTGGTCTCTGTATATGGAAATGACACTTTACCATACAGAAATAGCATCTGTAATGTCAGCGATCGTTAACGTGCTTGGTACAGAATTGAGTGTATAAAGAATAAATCCATAACCAATAATTAATATTTAACAATTCCCCCTTTTGAGGGTGACAGACATTAATTGGAACCCTCAAAGTAGAGAAGTTCATCTTTAGGATAATCAGATCTTTTCTTCTTCTTTGGCAAAATAATAATAATAATAATATCAGATTATTGTTATATGCACTCAATAACATAATGATGTGAATTCATGTTATGGTAAGCCGTGACCAATATTCATATAAAATATGTGTCTTATACTTTCCTAAACCTAAATTGAAGCATCTCGGGTCCAGTCATCATCATCTGATGTCATCTGGTCTTCATGTTGACGTCTTGTTCTTGATTCTTTTAAAACACAGTCTTTATACGATAATTCCTTTGAAATAACATGTAGATATCGTGGAGGCCGTGTGTCATGTGTCCATCAAAGTCCATAAATTTAAATGTTGATAAGAAAACAAAGTCCATTGATGAAATGAAGCTTTAATATCTGAGCAGTGTCACCTTTAAAGACCTGGACTTACATTGGCTCGCCTTGGATATTTCTGGAATCCTCCATGCCATCCGCAATGGTCTTGGAACAGGTGTGACGTCTTTAGTCAGCAAAGCAAGGGTTAAAATAACTCTTCCTTGCTAAAGTTAGCACCATAACCAGTCCTTAGTCCTAATGCACAGGACTTATGTCAGGGTTGTAGTTTCCTGACAACTTATTGTTCACCAGCTTTCATCGAAGCTTCATAGGTGATAGGAAACCACTGCAACGTGATAAAAGCATGATAACACAGTTCATATTAGCATCATAGGATCATTGTCCTCTGCCATTGTGTCTGTCAGTGGTGGATACCGCGATCGTGGCTGTCAGTGGTGGATACTGCAGTTGTTGTCAGTGGTGGATACTGCAGTTGTGGCTGTCGGTGGTGAAATGAATTGTAATTGACACAGTCTATTATTACTCAGAAATCATATAGCCTTTTTACCTTCTGGGACTTTGGCTTTTTCTTCTTGTAACTTTTTAAATTTACTTGAATTTAGAAATATGAAAAGTCTTTATTAACGTAATTCCAATATCTTGCTTGAAGTCTTCATTCCCTATTCTATACCAAATCTGGTAATTTCCCTAACCTATAATATCACAGCGTACCATAGCAATCAGTAATATCCATAGAATTATTATCAGAATAGTAATATGGAATTCATGTTTGTGTAATAAAACAATCATAAATGATAATGCATTATTAACCATATTCTTCATGAGACAGAACATTTTTATGTCATTGGTGTAAATACCTTTTCAACCCATAGATGTCAGTGTGTTTTTCATGTAACAAGTGTTTCCATCTTTATTACTAAAACTTTATTAATGGAATATATTTATTAGACCAATAATAGGTAAGAATGTATAGCCATGAACCAAAATGTGAATATGAATGACTGAATGAATGAAAGAATTATTGTATTTACTCAGAATTAGAACATTTTCTTCTAATGAACCGATATCTTTACTATATTTAATGAAGCAATATTCTCATACTAGACATTACTTTATTAAATATTGATGTTTCTTGATTGAGATAAAAAATAAAAATTAAGAATCAAAAATAGAGATAAAGGAAGAATAAAAATTAAAAAATGAAAAATAAGAATAAAAACAAAAATAAGAATAAAAATGAAAATAAGAATAAAAATAAAAATAAGGCCTTTATATGTTTATGACAAATGCTGAGTAGTTATGTTCTCAGTAACACATATACCCTTAATATTTCCATTATCTGGATGATTTCATATTTGTCATAACCTTGTGTTACCAAAATGTTCATATTATGCAACTTTGCATGTAATCCCCTTCTTAGTGTAAAGAAATGACTCTTTATAATACTTAATGTTATTATCTCTAGTAGTTATACCATTGTACCTTTTTATATTCTTTAAAATGTTTGAAGAAGACATATTGATGAAATGCGATGATGTATTCAAAATCTAATACACATTTCCCCCTTAATACCGGAAAAAAATATAGTTTATGAAATAATTGATTTATCAAAACCAAAATGAAAAAAATAATTGTTTTATAAATTATTTATGTAACTTCTGTTTTAGCTTTATACCATATATTTGTCTGAAGATGTGTACCATCTATGTAACCATTAAAAATAAAAATAACATTGAATATCATAAAATTATCCTTTGGGAAAAGGAAAAAAAATAATCTAAATGTAAATTTTCTTGATAAACCATTTTGATGTGTGATTCCACTTATCTACTATTAACTAAAAAAACAATAATTACTAAAGGAATATATGTTGAGTAGATAATATTTCATTATGTATCTTAATATTCTAATTGAACTGATTTGTATTATTTTTTTAAAAACAAGTTGTTGTTTTTCTCGCATAACATGAATTGTGAAACCTCTCCTTTCATACATCACATACACTTATTCACTCTTAGCAGCTGCTCATACACACATCTGTCATCTGTCACTCAGACTGTGAACATATAAGTTTACACCACAGATTCCTCATACAAAAAGGTTGTAATACATATATATTTTAACCCAAATAATTGTATCCTAATTATCAATGCGCATTGTAAACTACTACATTTAATATTTTAATATTTCTTTGAATATTCCCCAAATACACATAACAAACTTTGTGAACCATTTATAGATAGAAAGACTCATAAGAAAATTAGTTATGATCTGTTTCTATATTTTGTGCAAGGTTTGCAACTGAAATTGAACCCTAGAACTTAAGAGGCCTAAAAAAAAAATTCTTTGACTTGCAAATGCTGAGCTCACAGAGGCTACAAGAGCTTTAAGTTGCAACCACTGAAATAGGGTATATGGCAGCCTTATAATTAGAACAGTTTAAATGTCACATGTGTGACTGTCATGCAGTAAGAACATATTGCCATGCAAATAAATCATTTCAAAATGTTAGCAACACACAAAAACTAAATTTAGATTCAGTTAGTTATATATTATTTCCTTTTAAGTGTTAAAATATATAAAAACATGCAGTTATTACAAATTCCTGTGTAAATAAAGGAATAAATCCATGTAAGAGAATTTTTCCCGATTAAATCCTACTTTGAAGTGAAAATTCTAAGGATAAATAAGAGATAAGGTTAATATCATATACAAAAACAAAACAATTGCAATGTCTTATACATATATGTATTGGCTTTAATGTAATTCTAAATATTTTCTGTAGTTTATTTAATTATATCACTATAGATATAGATATACAGTTATACAATCTCTACTTATACAAGTATAGTATATATACTGTATGAATATATATATATATATGTATATATAATATATATATATATATATATATACAAAAGCTGTGAACTACAGAATTATCTTTATAAAATAATTACAAATAACTGAATAATATATTGTATAATACTTTTACACAACATATAATTTCATTTTCAGTCAATTCCTAAACCAAATCTTATTTCTTTGTCAAAGATGTCCTGAAAAGCTCTTTTTATGATTGTTTGAGCAGCTCCGATAATGAGCTGTAAACTGAAGACTCAACTATGTCTCTTTGAAGAATCATCTGTTCCTGTCTTTCAGTTTCCGCCGTTTGTCTCTTTACAGAGCGGTCTGAACTTTGAATTATTAACTCTTTCTGCAAAGCGGACACTTGGATTTTTTTATAGGGCTTATAACAAATATGTAATTTCCTCCGTATGTCATAGATTTGATTCCGGGGATGACTCAGTTTAGGAGATTTTGACACTGGCTTTTGAAAAGATCTTACTCTGTCTGTTTGATTTATTTTCCTATCACGATTCTCATGTTTTCTAGCAAAATCAAAGGATTGCGCACATTCAAATAAAGTATCTTTTTGTGACGCAATAACACAAGATACAGAATTTAGGAATCCAAATTTGTCCACAAAATACTTTATCATTGATTGTGTTTTGACATTGGTAATTAGAGTTTTGTACAACCTTTCAAATATGGACATGAATGTAAAAGTACATTCTTTCCGACCAATCCTTAATTTTTGAAGAATATCAATATCTGGACAATTTTCATTTAATGCACAGAAAATCAGAATTTTCAATCTGTCTTTATCATCTAGATCTCCATGTAAATCGTTATCAAAAGTCAACTTTAATTTTAAACGTCTGGAAAAGGTTGCAGGAAGCCACAATTTAAATAATTGATTTTTCTCGTCATTACTTAAATCAAGCTTGTCAACAAAGCTTTCGAAGATTTCAGAATTTCTGCATACATGGATTTTGTTATCATATGCAGGAATGATTTTGCATAATTTTAACACATTTTTCCTAACTTTAATTTGGAGTTGGGCCTGTGAATTGTCTTCTATTTTTGGTGGCCATTGAACATCCGTCCCTCGTACGTCATCTGCATCAGTTTTGAAGTCTCCTCCCATGTTCCCTCCTACATCAGTTCTCAAGTCTCCTCCCATGTTCCCTCCTACATCAGTTCTCAAGTCTCCTCCCACATTTCCACCATCTTTTTTTACGTCATCAGAGACAAGGTCACCATGAGTAGCCATTACAGACACATGTCCCACATGTTGCTCAATTTCCTCATTACAGTCAATTTCGGGAACATCACTGGTATCTTCTGACACTATTCCTACACAGTCATTTTTAGATTTCTCTAATACAAACTTGTGAAATATGTCAATCAACTGTAAAATGTTTTTTAATTTCTCTCTTTCTCTATTAAAGGACACTAGCTTAGATTCTAGCTTTAGATTTTCCTTTTCACATTCTGCATATAAGCTGAGCCATAAAACTTCTAAATTAGACTGATCTACAGACATAAATTTCAGTCTACTTTGCTTAGAAAAAGAAGTAATGACATCCATATTTCTTACCTTGAAATATCTCAGCTTGTAGCTTCTTTCTTGAACAATGGCCTCTTGTCATCAGCACGTCTGATTCCTGTAGTACGTCTGGCAACTCTTAGTCCTCATTCATAGGTTCTTTCTTGATCCTGAAATATCGTAATGTGATTTCTTTGACGACTTGCACATCTGACGTAATTTTCCTTCTATTCCTCCTCCCCTTGCAAGTTATCAAAAATTCACACTCTAAAATCAAGTGTGACTGGCTGGCTCTCCAAAATGTTAAAAATGCTTAATTTCATATATTTTTCCAGGACTTGTTACCAGATGCGATACTTCTAAAGGAAATGTCACGTTTCTTATAAAAAAATTATAGTGGTTTATTGGACTGTTTACCAAAAAACATCATTACAGGAAAACATAAAATGAGTGAAATAGTTACGTAGAGATTGTCCATAGCAAAACTTATACACTTCTTTCCTTGGTGTCTTGAATGGTAAAAATGACATTCTGTCTCTGTCAGGAGCGTCTCAGAGAAGCAACACGTGGTTACATGGCAGCTGGCTGTTCATTCATCATAGTTCTTGTCCCATGTGTCTGTGGAGTGAGTGAGCGAGCAAAAGCCCCCCTCCCTTCGTGTAGCCATTATATATAAGTCCCTTAGATCACGTGATCTCTGTATATGGAAATGACACTTTACCATACAGAAATAGCATCTGTAATGTCAGCGATCGTTAACGTGCTTGGTACAGAATTGAGTGTATAAAGAATAAATCCATAACCAATAATTAATATTTAACAGTATACAGCTGCTCAGATACTACCAGCCACGTATATACAGCTGCTCAGATACTACCAGCCACGTGTATACAGCTGCTCAGAAACTACCAGCCACGTGTATACAGCTGCTCAGATACTACCAGCCACGTGTATACAGCTGCTCAGATACTACAGCCACTTGTATACAGCTGCTCAGAAACTGCTAGCCACGTGTATACAGCTGCTCAGAAACTGCTAGCCACGTGTATACAGCTGCTCAGATACTACTAGCCACGTGTATACAGCTGCTCAGATACTACCAGCCACGTGTATACAGCTGCTCAGAAACTACCAGCCACGTGTATACAGCTGCTCAGATCCTGCCAGCCACGTGTATACAGCTGCTCAGAAACTACCAGCCACGTGTATACAGCTGCTCAGATACTACTAGCCACGTGTATACAGCTGCTCAGATACTACCAGCCACGTGTATACAGCTGCTCAGAAACTACCAGCCACGTGTATACAGCTGCTCAGATCCTGCCAGCCACGTGTATACAGCTGCTCAGAAACTACCAGCCACGTGTATACAGCTGCTCAGATACTACTAGCCACGTGTATACAGCTGCTCAGATACTACCAGCCACGTGTATACAACTGCTCAGAAACTGCTAGCCACGTATATACAGCTGCTCAAATATTACCAGCCACGTGTATACAGCTGCTCAGATACTACTAGCCACGTGTATACAGCTGCTCAGATACTACTAGCCACATGTATACAGCTGCTCAGAAACTACCAGCCACGTGTATACAGCTGTTCAGATACTAGCCACATGTATACAGCTGCTCAGAAACTACCAGCCACGTGTATACAGCTGCTCAGATACTTCTAGCCACGTGTATACAGCTGCTCAGAAACTACCAGCCTTGTGAATACAGCTGCTCGATACTACTAGCCACGTGTATACAGCTGCTCAGAAACTACCAGCCACGTGTATACAGCTGCTCAGATACTACCAGCCACGTGTATACAGCTGCTCAGAAACTGCTAGCCACGTGTATACAGCTGCTCAGAATCTGCTAGGCACGTGTATACAGCTGCTCAGATACTACCAGCCACGTGTTGTAAGCTTTTCAGGGGATATAGCTCTGAGATCGCCGTCCGGGTAGACGGAGTGGCACAGAAACAGTTCATTCAGAGACAGCAGTTCTGGTGAAAACTGGCCGCAACCAGCTTTATTAAAGTCCACAGCAAACAGATAAAAACAAATCATAAACAAAGACCTGGCTTGTCCAGCCACTTACTACACTTAGATAGATTTCCCTATCTATCCGGGTCCCGACTCTAACAGCCTGGGCCAAAACAACACATATGTTCAGCATTTACCAGCATGGAGTTTCACAGAGTCTCCTCCTTGTGTCTGAAGGCACCTTCAACGTCCAGACTTGAGAAAGCTCCCCTCCTATTCAGCAGCTATCCGCATGGATTCTAACAGAGACTACTCCTGTGTCTGGGGTACACCGAGCACCCAGACTGAGACAGCTCATAATCCTGGAGACTCCTTCTTGTGCCTGGACTCCTTGTCCAGACTAAGCGAGCTCCCTGTCTGTATTCCCAGACACCTACTTCTGGTTTCCTAATTATCACCTGAGTGGCCACAGGTTTGAGCTGCAAGCGTGTACTTGAATGGATGGTGTAATGACCTTTCTCCACCACTAGTTTTACAAAGGCACACATTTCCCTTATACCAGTCAGCAAAGTACCTAGGTGAAATGTACACCCCATTCAATACACATACCCTCACTGTCTCACAGTGTATACAGCTGCTCAGAAACTGCTAGTCATGTGTATACAGCTGCTCAGATACTACCAGCCACGTGTATACAGCTGCTCAGAAACTACCAGCCACGTGTATAACAGCTGCTCAGAAACTACCAGCCACGTGTATACAGCTGCCAGATACTACCAGCCACGTGTATACAGCTGCTCAGATACTCCCAGCCACGTGTATACAGCTGCTCAGATACTACCAGCCACGTGTATACAGCTCTCAGATACTACCAGCCACGTGTCTACAGCTGCTCAGATATTGCCAGCCACGTGTCTACAGCTGCTCAGATACTGCCAGCCCGTGTATACAGCTGCTCAGATGCTACCGCCACATGTATACAGCTGGCTTAGATACTGCCAGCCACGTGTATCAGCTGCTCAGATCTACCAGCCACGTGTATACAGCTGCTCAGATACTACCAGCCACGTGTATACGCTGCTCAGAAACTGCTAGCCACGTGTATACAGCTGCCTCAGAAACTGCCAGCCACGTGTATACAGCTGTCAGATACTACTAGCCAGTGTATACAGCTGCTCAGATACTACCAGCACGTGTTTAACAGCTGCTCAGAAACTACCAGACCACGTGTATACAGCTGCCAGATATACCACCACGTGTATACAGCTGCTCGATACTACTAGCCACATGTGTACAGCTACTCAGATACTACCAGCCACATGTATACAGCTGCTCAGAAGCTGCTAGCCACGTGTATACAGCTGCTCAGATACTACTAGCCACGTGTATACGCTGCTCAGATACTACCAGCCACGTGTATACAGCTGCTCAGAAACTACCAGCCACGTGTATACAGCTGCTCAGATACCACCACGTGTATACAGCAGCTCAGATACTACCAGCCACGTGTATACAGCTGCTCAGAAACTGCTAGCCACGTGTATTACAGCTGCTCAGAAACTGCTAGCCACTGTATACAGCTGCTCGCCACGTGTATACAGCTGCTCAGAAACTGCTAGCCCGTGTATACAGCTGCTCAGAAACTGCTAGCCACGTGTATACAGCTGCTCAGATACTACCAAGCCACATGTTATACAGCTGCTCAGATACTACAGCCACATGTATACAGCTGCTCAGAAACTGCTAGCCACATGTATACAGCTGCTCAGAAATGCTAGCCACATGTATGCAGCTGCTCAGAAACTGCTAGCCACGTGTATACAGCTGCTCAGATACTACCAGCCACGTGTATACAGCTGCTCAAAAACTACTAGCCACGTGTATACAGCTGCTCGAAAACTACCAGCCACGTGTATACAGCTGCTCAGATACTACCAGCCACGTATATACAGCTGTTCAGATACTACAGCCACGTGTATAAAGCTGCTCAGAAACTACCAGCCACGTGTATACAGCTGCTCAGATACTACCAGCCACGTGTATACAGCTGCTCAGATACTACCAGCCACGTGTATACAGCTGCTCAGAAACTGCTAGCCACGTGTATACAGCTGCTCAGAAACTGCTAGCCACGTGTATAGAGCTGCTCAGATATACTAGCCACATGTATACAGCTGCTCAGATACTACCAGCCACGTGTATACAGCTGCTTCAGAAACTACCAGCCACGTGTATACAGCTGCTCAGATCCTGCCAGCCACGTGTATACAGCTGCTCAGAAACTACAGCCACGTGTATACAGCTGCTCAGATACTACTACCACTTGTATACAGCTGCTCAGATACTACCAGCCACGTGTATACAACTGCTCAGAAACTGCTTGCCACGTATATACAGCTGCTCAAATATTACCAGCCACGTGTATACAGCTGCTCAGAAACTACCAGCCACGTGTATACAGCTGTTCAGATACTAGCCACATGTATACAGCTGCTCAGAAACTACCAGCCAGGTATACAGCTGCTCAGATACTATAGCCACGTGTATACAGCTGCTCAGAAACTACCGCCTTGTGAATACAGCTGCTCAGATACTACTAGCCACGTGTATACAGCTGCTCAGAAACTACCAGCCACATGTATACAGCTGCTCAGAAAACTACCAGCCACAATGTAAACAGCTGCTCAGAACTACCAGCCACATGTATACAGCTGCTCAGATACTTCCAGCCACGCGTATACAGCTGCTCAGATACTACCAGCCACGCGTATACAGCTGCTCAGATACTTCCAGCCACGTGTATACAGCTGCTCAGAAACTACTAGCCACGTGTATACAGCTGCTCAGTTTACTACCAGCCACGTGTATACAGCTGCTCAGATACTAACCAGCCACGTGTATACAGCTGCTCAGAAACTACCAGCCACATGTATACAGCTGCTCAGAAACTACTATCCATGTGCGTGTATACAGCTGCTCAGAAACTACTAGCCGTGTATACAGTTGCTCAGAAAACTACTAGCCACATGTATACAGCTACTGAGATACTACCAGCCATGTGTATACACAGCTTGGATACTAGCCACGTGTATACAGCTGTCGAATCTACTAGCCACATGTATACAGCATGCCCAGATGCTACCATACCACATGCGTGTAATACAGCTGCTCAAATACTACTAGCCACAAGTGTACAGATGCTCAGTAACTACTTGCCACGTGTATACAGCTGCTCAGATACTACTAGATGTGCGTGTATACACCTGTTCACTATACTAGTCACGTGTATACACCTGCTCATTTACTACTAGCCACGTGTATACACCTGCTCAGATTCTACTAGTACGTGTATACAGCTGCTTAGATACTACTAGCCATGGTTGTGTATACAGCTGCTCAGATACTACTAGCCATGTGTTTACACAGCTCAGATACAACTAGCCACATGTATACAGCTGCTCAGATAGTTCTAGCCACGTGTTATATACCATCTCAGTTACTACTAGCCACGTGAATACAGCTGCTCCGAAACTACTAACCATGTGTATAGAGCTATTGAGATACTACAGCCACATGTATACAGGTGCCAAAACACTAGCCACGTGTATACAACAGCTCAGATGCTGCGAGCCATGTTCGTGTATACACCTGCTCATACACCATGTTCCAAATTATTATGCAAATTGGTTTTAAGTGTCATAGCTTTTTTTTTTTGTAAATGAAACCCATTGATAGTATTGTGTCTCAGGTTCTTTGGATCACTGAAATCAATCTCAGATACATGTGATAATTAGTTTGCCATGTGAGCCCAATAAAAGGAAAACTGGTGTTCCACACTATTAAGCAGGCCAGAGTTTTCAGTAACATGGGAAAGAAAAAGGATCTCTCTGCTGCTGAAAAGCATCAAATAGTGCAATGCCTTAGTCAAGGGATGAAAACATTAGATATTTTCCGAAAACTTAAGCGGATCATCGTACTGTTAAAAGATTTGTGGCTGATTCTGAGCACAGACATGTTCTGCTGATAAAGGCAGAATGAGGAAGGTTTCTGCAGGCAAGTTCATCCGATTAAGGCCTCTTTCACACTTCTGTTGTGTGACGTCCGCCGAAGTGTGAAAATGGCGGATCCGTCAGAAAAGGGTAAAAACGGATGTAAAAACTGATCAGTTTTCTGACGGATCCGCCAAGAAGATTTCACCCGGAAATGATGAATTTTTCGTTCCGGAAATGTAAGTCCGGACCGAGGAGAGAGAGTAGAGACAGACCCCGGACAGTTTTGGCAGAATTTTCAATGATTTTCTATGGAGGCGCACGGTTCACGGGCGGATTCCGTCAAAAACGGATGCCAGCGGATCCGCCGCCCATAGGCGGCCATTATACAAAATGGCGGATGCGGCGGATCCGCCGTAGTCCGCCATTTTGGCAGAACAAAAAAAAACGTTGCATTGGACGTTTTTCTGAAATGACGGACGCCAATCCGTCACTAATGCAAGTCAAGGGAAAAAAACGGATCCGCCAAAAAAAAAATGGCGGATCGTTTTTTTAACATTTTGACGGATTTTTACTGACGTCGCACGACTGAAGTGTGAAAGAGGCCTAAGAGAGCAGCTGCTAAAAAGCCATTACAAACCAGCAAACAGATATTTAAAGCTGCTGGTGCCTTTGGAGTCCCTCGAACCTCAAGGTTTAGGATCCTTCAAAGGCTTGCTATGGTGCATAAACCTACTATTCGGCCACCCCTAAACAGTGCTCACAAGCAGAAACGGTTGCAGTGGGCCCAGACATACATGAAGAATAATTTTCAAACAGTCTTGTTTACTGATGAGTGTCGAGCAACCCTGGATGGTCCAGATGGATGGAGTAGTGGATGGTTGGTGGATGGCCACCATGTCCTAACAAGGCTGCGACGTCGCAAGGAGGTGGAGGAGTCATGTTTTGGGCCGGAATCATGGTGAAACAGCTGGTAGGGCCCTTTAAGGTTCATGCACCATCTCATGCTGCAAAGATACCTCTGAGTCATTGGCTGCTATGGGCATGAAAGGAGATAAAACTCATGGTGTGGCCACCATCTTCCCCTGACCTCAACCCTATAGAGAACCTTTGGAGTATTATCAAGCAAAATATCTATGAGGGTGGGAGGCAGTTCACATCAAAACAGCAGCTCTGAGAGGCTATTCTGACTTCATGCAAAGAAATACAAGCAGAAAACTATTCCACGATGGAGAAGGAATGTCTGGCAATTGTGTGGGCCCTGCAGCGTCTGCAGCCATACTTGTACGGACGCCAATTCACAGTGGAAACAGACCACAAAACCCCCTCAGCTGGTTACACACGGCCTCTGGGACGAATGGGAGGTTGCTACGCTGGAGCCTCGCTCTCCAACAGTACCACTTCACCATTCGCCACAAAAGAGGCAGGGACCATGGTAACGCTGATGGGTTGTCCCAGCAAGGAGAGGGTGCGGTAGGGCGCACGAGGGAACACAGGAATGTGATACCCCCTAGCGCCCTTAAAAGCAGGGAGGTGTAAGGAAAGGGACGCCGCCATTTTGTATAGGGCCTAACCAGCCTCCATTTTGTCGGTTCACAGAGCCACAGACTGCTAACTACACAGGGCCTATTAGCATATCCAGTACGACCGGTTTTGATGTCCACTATGAATCAAAAGGGCTTTAACATGCTAATTAGTTTAGGCCAGTGTCAATAAGATGGTCAGTCGTATGCTAAATAGCTCGAACTCAAGCCAGTATTTCCTGCTCCATATGAATTGCAGGCCAGTTAATATGCGTGCTTCAAAGCAAGGGGAAGGGCCTAGCAGGTTTAAGAAACTGTAGCCATGAACAGGCTGCGGGCAATCCATTTTCTCACAGCGCAAGAAGCACAAGAACAGATTGATTTGCCTTGCCAAGGAGCAGCCGCACAGCTTTGGGGGGACTGTCCAGCAACTGAAGACTGTTACCTGGGGACGGCATAGCTCCCTCCTCCCCATGACCATAACTACCCGGTAATATTGATCTATAGCTTATACCTTTAAGCCTTGTACATTATCATTGTATTTTTTCTCTGACTGCAAATCCATTGTAATTACGTTGTATAGCTTTACTGATATTTCTGTAATTATCTAGTGCGCCCTTAAGGCAATTAAACCATAATTTAATCTTGGGCTGATGCTTTACTCTGATCACGAATCTTAGAATACCCAGTGGGTAACAGGAAAAACCCTCCCCGGCGGCCATTTGCTCTAGGTGCAGTTCCCTTACTGACCTGAGAGACAAAGGGGGCGCGGAGAGCTGTACCTGTGGAGTTACGTCCCATTGGTGACGTGGGAGGAAGGGGTCGTCCTTCACATTTTGGTAGCGGCGGTGGGATCAGAAGCTCATCAATACACTCTAACGTGGTTCTTGTTACATTTGGCTGGTATGTTAAACTCTAAAAAATAAACTTCCAAAACTTTTTATGGATTTAATTAGTCATCCATAGAGTATTACGTGCTTTCTGTTACATTTTAGTGGTAAAATAACTCTAAATTAACCTTTTTTTTATAGATTCAATGATTCATCCATACACTGTAATGCGGTTCTTGTTACATTTTGCTAGTTTATTAAACTCTGAAAAATATACTCTGAAAAAAACTTCCCAAAATTTTTTTGGATTCATTGAATTCATCCATACAGTTTAAAGTGCTCTGTGTAAAATTACAGTGGGTTAAAATTTTTATAAAAACTCATTGGCCTGGTACAGATAACAAATATTTTGATAAAAAAAATGATTTTTGTCACATATACTGTGGAACATGCTTGTGTGAAATTTCGTTGGTTTGACATGCAAACCAAAATTGGCCTGCTATGGGTGTCCACTTTGTTATATCAGAGTGTATAGATGACCCAGTTGAATTGGCAGGCTTTGCACTGGCAGAACTTTTATGAGTGGAGGAGTACCACAACTATACTTTGTTACAATAATTTGATTGAGGTATTATAGTGGGTGCCTTCAGGCGTGTATTGATGACCTCCTTTTATTTTTGGTAGGCTTTGCCTGCGCAAACTTTTATAAGTGTAGGAGTACCACACTATACAGACTTTGTTTTACAATATTTGATTGAGGCAAACAGTTGGTGCCTTCAAGGGTGATGGGGATGACTCAGCATCTCTGACTCCCAGATCGCTGCTGAGAACAATGGTGTCATACTTTTACTCAAATCTAATGTCTCACAATAAAACATTCAAATCAATGAGAAATTGGAGTTTACAGGAAAAAAAAGTTAAAAAACATTTTTTCGTATATTGACTTGTTATTAATAAACATTTAAAAAAAGACTAAAAAAATAATAGCTTAGTAAACCAAAATTGCATTTTTTTCAGTTAAAATTTCAGTGTAATTAATGAAGGAATCAGAAAGAACTGCAAAACGTTGTGACTCAAATACACCCCTGTTTAGACATAAAGGCAACGGCACAAGTGCTCCCGAACGTTTCATAACATTTTCTTCAAATTTTCATGTAGTGTTACTTAAGATTCATAAAAACAATTCCTAAATGCAAATCATGCACAAAATTAGAGCAGGATCATCCATACACCCTTGAATAAAAAGAATGATCATATCTTATTGGTCTAAGAATTGCTGAGATAAATAGTTTCTGGGCGTTTTAGATAACGAATGAACATGAACATTATGTATGATTACAGGGGAATGGACATGTATTCCATAAAACGTTACACTTATATTTCCTGTGCTTGATAGGTGTGGAATGAATATGGATATATGTAATTATTAGGAAAATGAACACATCCCATATAAACAGGTAGTAAATGATATCCCCGTGTGCTTGTTAGGTTGGAATATAACATGGAGTATTTAATTGGAATGATGGAGCCACTGTGCGTGGTCCGAGCAGAGCTTGGAGGGAGTGACTAGGTGAGCACTAGACTTTTTCTCTAGAGCCCCTGATGGTGGGTTAGGCTTGGCTCCAGATGGACACCAGGTACTACTCCAGAACAGACCATGAGCGCAGGTAGATGACCCCGGAGGGATGACAGGTAGCTGGAATGGCCTAGTAGGAGAATACTGCTGATGCAGACAGGAACCAGATAGGCACTGGCAGGGTGCAGGCTGGTCTGGCTGTATACAGTTTGTCACAGCAGGTGCAGGCGGGTCCTGCGGATATACAGATTGTCACAACGGAGCAGGAGGGTCTGCTGATATACAGATTGGCACGGCAGTGCAGGGGGTCCTGCCGATATACGATTGGCAATGGCAGGTGCAGGTGTGGGTCCGGCTGATATACAGATGGCATGACAGGTTCAAGCTGGTCCGTACGATATACAGATTGGCGCAACAGGTGTAGGCGGCCCGGCTCATTATACAGATGGCCCGCAGGTACTGCATGGTGGTTACAGATGGACAGACACTAGCGGAACTAGCGGCCAACACCTAAAAAAATAGCAAGCAGTAGCAACAAACTAAAACGTTGCACAGGGATCTCCATGCAGGTGAAGGAACCTTCAATAATAATAATCAAGAGAATGCCAAAGTGTGCAAAGTAGTTATCAAAGCAAAAGGTGGGCTACTTTGAAGAACCTAGAATATAAGACATATTTTCAGTTGTTCAACACTTTTTGTTAAGTATATAATTCCACATGTGTTAATTCATAGTTTTGATGCCTTCAGTGTGAATGTACAATTTTCATAGTTATGAAAATACAGAAAAATTTTTAAATGAGAAGGTGTGTCCAAAATTTTTGGTCTGCTATATATTATATATATATTAAAATACACACTGGAAACGCTGTACATATAGTATCATAGTATTCTATTAACCTTTGTGCCCTGAATATGACCGAGGACATCCTAATGCCAGTTATCTGTATAAGAATTTGCATAAAAAAAAGTCCTTCCCCTCCCCTGAGAGCCGGCCTCACTCGCCTTATTTCCCTGTTCTCCAATAACAAAACAAGTGAGAGTCATTGAAGAGGGGGAAATGTAAAACTATACTCACCAGTAGTAACTGAAAAATGTAATTATAGAATTTTTATTATCTTATGAAGTATATATGAGTGTAAACATTATAACATGTAATGTCATAATATTCTACTATTGGCATGTGGTGCGCTTGATATGTCAGGCAATCCTAATGCCACAAATTAGTTTTATTACTTTGTTTAATACCAGATTTAAGCAATCTGAAAGCTGTTGATGTTATCATCCAGCTTGATTGTGAAGAATTTGCTGGGCCTACTCTTGATGAGGTGAGAATTCCTTCTGCTGTCTCAAGTGCTTGATGGTAACTCCTCTGCATGTCTGTTTGATCTCTGCTTTTGGTGATCCATTGCTTTGAAGATCCTCTGCTCTTGATGATCCTTCCTTTTGATGGTCTTCTCAGGCTTCTGACAACAGTTAGCCTTAATGGTGTTATTGCTCTGGTGCACTTTTCTGGGTTTTCAGTTGACAAATGAAAACACTGTAATATGGTCTGGTCATTTGCTTTCAAGGCCTTGTTGTTAGCCTCTTCTGCCTCCTCATATTGAGATCAATGACCTGAAGCTGCTCGGATGTTGTTGACTATAAGAAAAGAAAGCATAGTGATATGATTATGGTATCTTCTCCATCATTGCAGTGACTAAAAGCCTAAAGAAGACTAACTATGTAATATACAGGGGTATACATAAACTGTAAGATCATAAATGTTATATTAGGATCATAGCACATGCTAGAAGAGTAGTGGGATTTTTTACCGCTAAATTTTATTAGAACCATTATAACCAGTTGGTACCATGAAGAGCATGAGTCCCTTGAAAATTCTTTTAAAATGGCCTCAAACTTTCCCAGGTCTTTAATGGTATTTGTCTCCTAAAGCTTCTATGCCTGGGTGTGACTGCAACCACCCAATTATAGTTTTTCCCCCTAAAACATAAACCTGAAAATACAATTCACCCCAAGTGAACAGAGTTTTATAATAAAACTTTCCTACGTGTCAGTAAAATTTCCCCAGTTCTAATACTTACTGGTCCAGGTATGTATGGTGGTCGCATTCTAAGCGTTTGGACTGATTCCCAATTGATATGCTGGAAAAACCTATTGGCTCTGATGTTTACACGTACTCCTAGGCGCATTGCACTGTCTTTCCCGAGGAGCTGCAAATAAAACAAATATTATTTAGTGACTAGAACTACTATTGAACCACAAGATCTCCAACAACTGATTAGTTTTTAACTGAAATTAGTGATAATAATAATTGGATCAGAAGTATCAACTAAGAAAGGTAGAATAACACAACTTGGGTGGACAAGGAAGAAACTTGGAATTTCAAACTATTCTAGCAGATGGTTATTCCCAGATATGACTATAAATGACTAAAATACTGTTCTAGATGAGATAAAACTATTTTTTACTGAGTTAAATACACACTTTTTTGAGATGTTCTTCGCCTCCATGCTGGGGCTTTGAATAGTCCTCAATGGTATTAGACTTGCTGGTAATCATGATGTTTAAAAATATGCCAAATGCATACCTTTCCCCTCCAACATCATACTCCTCCTCAGCCATCATCTCAGGAGCAATGAAGCCTGAGTTTCCCAGCTATCCGGTATCTGTCTGGACTCCATAGATGTCCTCTAATGCCAGACCGAAAGTCGCCCAATCTTTATATGACCTGTTTCAGCTACAGTGATGTTAGAAGGCTTGGGGATCTCTGAAAAATAAAGAAAGGAATTAGTTGGCTGTGTGTAATGTTGTACGGACACATCCTCTCTTAAAACATTGAACCCATATTTGGGAGTTTCACCAGTGCGATAGTGCTCTACTGAAGGACGTGCATTGACATGCTAAATTTATTAATACAGAGGGGGTAATTTAACTAAAAAACTGGTCAGCTGGAAACTAAATGGATCTGGACCCTACAACAATCCATCCAAAGGGACTTAATGAAAATCTACCTTTGCTCCCTACCTGTGATCCCCATTTATGTGCCTTGGATCATTTTGAATGTCGATATCATGATTTTAATCGTTTCATTTTTATTAATAAGAGCATAACGTGCATTTATGTAAATTCGCCAAAGATTGAAGAGGAGAATATCCGGATTGGTGACCAGTGACATCTCTCAACATACCAGTCGCAAAGACATGTGATCACTATATTATATGATTGATATTTGATTATTATTTGGTATATTTTTTATTATTGCTTAGTTATTTTTCTTTTGTATTTTTATTTCTATATTTATTTTTTTTGTCATTTTATTTTGTCATTTCATTTTTTGTATGTATTTGTTTTATTTTTTATATGCATTTATTATTATTATTATCATAATTTTTTTGGTTTATTATGTTTATTTTGTAGAGTGGTGTTACTGCAATTTCATGGTATTTAGGGGGTTAGAATCATTTGCGGTTTGACCCACACACATAGCTAGAAATATAGCTTCTCAATAAATGTACTAGCAAACATAGTGTATACATGAAGAATTCATATATGTGTGACAGAGCATAAAAAACTCCAGATACACTACAGACTTATAGAAAATCAACTGCAGATAAATATACCAATTGCCACCCACACCACAAAGCAGTCAAATGATCAATAAATGGTACAAAATACTTTATTGATACAATTATATAATAAAATAGAATATAGCCAAGTGATAAGTATAGGCAAGGAAAACATTGCCAATATATACAGAAGTTAAATCACAACAGCTAGGAGGTCCTGCAATTACCCTGTTGTATATGACAAAGGAGAGGGGGACTGCCAGCAATGATAAAGCTAAATAACTAGTGCACAATGGGCACATACATAATAACAACTGCTCAGAAAACAGTCACCCATATATACAATGGTGAAAAGAACACCTAGGTAAATGAAATGAGCTCATAAGTGGAGCGCAGTGAAAAACATACCGCAGTAGGTGAACAGGGGAACCTGCAGGGCGATTCACAGCTGACCCCGCGCACGTTTCGGAGAAAGAATCTCCTTCCTCAGGGGGCGTGTCAAGCAGAGTAATGTGAGTGTTTATATATACGTAAACCCGGAAGTGAAATCGGACAATTGGCGCATGCGCAGAGCACCGCACCCATGCACCTAGCAACGCGCACGCTAACCAACGGCATCAGTCAAGAGCAGACATGCCATAAAAAGGTAGACGTGACGCCGCATCAGCCATGATGCGGCGCATGCGAGTTGGTAAGTATTGAAAGCAAATAGATTCAGTGAGCGTTAAAGGCGCCTTTGCCACAATCATATACCGGACACAATTTGGAACACTAGTACACATTGATAAATACAAATGGACAGAAAATAAATAAAGCCTTGGTATAAATAATACGGAAAATACAAAAAATACAGAAAATAAAAATAATACCATATATCACAAGAATACAGAAAAAAGACATAATAATATCCATAATATTATTAAACAGAATAACGACATAAATGCACATGTATATCCCAAAAAATAGGATTATTAGAACAGAGTAAAAAATACAATAAAGTACAAAATAATAATGAGGAAAAAATAAAAAATAATAAAAATAAAAAATTATATAATATAATAAACGAGGAAAATAATATATAAATGTGATACTAGTTCCATATAGTATCCAAAAATGTCCGAAAGTGCATGTAGATTCAAATTTTGTAAGAAGATAAGCCAGAGATCCGCCACATCCAGGAGTAGTGAGGAAAACACATCCATATATAACCACTTTGATTAATCCTAGAAAATAAAAACTAATTAAAACAACCACTAAAAACAATGATAGTACTACTGGTCATGGCAATCTAACTCAGCAGAATATATATTAACCCAAGAAAGGTGCAAAAGAATTATTCTCATTTAGTCCCATAGGTTGGACTGTTTTTAATGTCCAAATCCAGCGTGTTTCTATTTGACCCAACCTTTTGGATAAATTACCACCCCTAATGTTGATATATAAGGACATCAATTCCTCTAAATCTGAGCAATGTACCATCACAATTGTGGAAAGATTTGAAATGGCGAGGATTGTTGTCAGGGGGAAGGATCCGGTGTGTGGCAGCTGCTGCAATCCCCAAAACATGTTCTCTAATGCGTACCTTAAATGTCTGGTAGTCATTACTGACATAGATAAGTCTGCATGGACATGTAGCATAATAGATAATTGTATCTCGTTGTGCAGGTAATTCGTTGTTTAATCTGAAATCCCTGCTACCATCGGAATTTATAAGGAATTGCAGCGATCAACATTGGGGCATGCCAAAAACACCTCCACACGGAACACAACCACCCCGAATTGGATGGCATCTAGAAATGTAGTTCCTTTTGGTTGGTCATAATGACTATGAGATAGATGATCCCGGAGGTTTCTAGCCCTTCTAAATGTAATAAGGGGTCTTTTTGGCAAAATTTTTTCCCAAAATGGGTCCACCATAAGGATAGGCCATGCCTCCTCAAGCACAGAGCGAATTCTCCCGGACTGTAAATTGTATGAAGTGATAAACCGGAATTTCTCATTAGATTTTTCTCTTGATGAGCTACCATAGAGGAGGTCATTACGTGGGGAATTTTTTTGCCTTCAAATACGCCCTTTTTATGCTACGTCTGCTGTAGCCACGTGACAAAAACGTTCACGCAATTCAGCAGCACGTCTTTCGAAATCCACGTCAGTTGAACATATACGACGTAGTCGAAAGAATTGGCCAATTGGTATAGCCTTAATCACATGCGGATCCTTCCACCCTGACAACAATTCCTCGCCATTTCAAATCTTTCCACAATTGTGATGGTACATTGCTCAGATTTAGAGGAATTGATGTCCTTAATATCAACATTAGGGGTGGTAATTTGTCCAAAAGGTTGGGTCAAATGGAAACATGCTGGATTTGGACATTGAAAACAGTCCAACCTATGGGACTAAATGAGAATAATTCTTTTGCACCTTTCTTGGGTTAATATATATTCTGCTGAGTTAGATTGCCATGACCAGTAGTACTATCATTGTTTTTAGTGGTTGTTTTAATTAGTTTTTATTTTCTAGGATTAATCAAAGTGGTAATATATGGATGTGTTTTTCCCTCACTACTCCTGGATGTGGCGGATCTCTGGCTTTCTTCTTACAAAATTTGAATCTACATGCACTTTCGGACATTTTGGGATACTATATGGAACTAGTATCACATTTATATATTATTTTCCTCGTTTATTATATTATATAATTTTTTATTTTTATTATTATTTTTTATTTTTTCCTCATTATTATTTTGTACTTTATTGTATTTTATTACTCTGTTCTACATAATCCTATTTTGGTATATACATGTGCATTATGTCTTTATTCTGTTTAATAATATTATGGATATTATTATGTCTTTTTTCTGTATTCTTGTGATATATGGTATTATTTTTATTTTTATTTTCTGTATTTTTTGTATTTTTTCGTATTATTTATACCAAGGCTTTATTTATTTTTCTGTCCATTTGTATTTATCATGTGTACTAGTGTTCCAAAATTGTGTCCGGTATATGATTGTGGCAAAGCGCCTTTAACGCTCACTGAATCTATTTGCTTTCAATACTTACCAACTACGCATGCGCCGCACTCATGGCTGATGCTGCGTCACGTCTACCATATATGGCTATGTCTGATCATGTGGGGCCCCACGTGCTCTTGACTGATGCCGTTGTGTTAGCGTGCGCGTTGCTAGGTGCATGGGTGCGGTGCTCTGCGCATGCGCCAATTGTCCGATTTCACTTCCGGGTTTACGTATATATAAAGTCACTCACATTACTCTGCTTGACCACGCCCCCTGAGGAAGGAGATTCTTTTCCGAAACGTGCGTCGGGGTCAGCTGTGGATCGCCCTGCAGGTTCCCCTGTTCACCTACTGCGGTATGTTTTTTCACTGCGCTCCACTTATGAGCTCATTTCATTTACATAGGTGTTCTTTTCACCATTGTATATATGGGTGACTGTTTTCTGAGCAGTTGTTATTATGTATGTGCCCATTGTGCACTAGTAATTTTAGCTTTATCATTGCTGGCAGTCCCCCTCTTCCTTTGTCATATACAACAGGGTAATTGCAGGACCTCCTAGCTGTTGTGATTTTACTTCTGTATATATTGGCAATGTTTTTCCTTGCCTATACTTATCACTTGGCTATATTCTATTTTATTATATAATTTATCAATAAAGTATTTTTGTACCATTTATTCGATCATTTGACTGCTTTGTGGTGTGGTGGCAATTGGTATATTTATCTGCAGTTGATCTTTCTATATGTCTGTAGGTGTATCAAGTTTTTTATGCTCTGTCACACATATATGAATTCTTCATGTATACACTATGTTTGCTAGTCATTTATTACTAATTTTTACTGTGTTATGCACAGGATTCGAACTGGCTAATATGGACTACAGAGCCAAAGAAAAAAGTTGGCTCAATCAAATGGACCAGGTGTATGGTATTGGCGGGAATGCTACTCAGCAATCAGGCAATTCCCAATGGCATGACAAATTTATGTCGGTGAAAGGTTTATTACTTAAACGATCCAAAATATGGTGGAATAACAGTTCCTTGAGAGATACATTTCCAATAAGATGATTCCCAGAGGTTTAAGAGTCCGTGTCATTCCTGCTTTCCCTGTGGATGATGAATTATTTATCAACAAGTGGGAGGAGGCTTGCAGTACGTGCTCTTTGTCTTTAATGCAGTTACTTATAGATCATAACACTGCCAGCATCACAATTTGGATAAATCCATTGATGCTTCACAAGTGGACATACGGCAAACTGTCCCACTGAGATTCTTCAGCAATTTGAAATTGATTTAGATAAATCTATGGACACCCTAGTAAAGAAAATCCAAGAGACCCAATCATCCAAATTTAGTAGGGATACCCGTGACTATCAGTCTAAGAAAGTATATCAATGGAGGAAACGGAACACTAACATACAGAGAACTACATCTGATACATCTCTATCATCATTGGGTGGGATATTCTGATACTTCATCTAACTCCAACATGTCGCATGATGTAAAACCGCCTTAGAGATCATTCTTATCCGTATAAGAGGCGGGCTAATGAACTATCGGTTCCAAAACACAAAGATAATAAGGTGATTAATCTTAGTCAGCACAAATTATCCTTAATTGATATCTCACTACTGGAGAAGGGTTTTACTTTCTCACCAGTCCCTACTTTTGACACCTTTTCGGTGGTGAAGGATCTTCAACTATTTGCTAGATCGTTGCTTTTCGGTAGGTATTTTCACAATGATGAGTGTTTCCAACTTTTTCTATAGAGGAGGAACAAAATGCACTGAGAACGTTGGAGGAATTAGCGAGTGAACATTTACACGATGGAGGTAAGATCCCTCCTTCGATTCGCCCGCACTCCAGAAAGTTCCCCCCCTTAACCTCTTGCTCTAATGTTGATTTGTTCGTGCAGGTGGTGACTGAAAAACTACACAAAATTCAGAGATTTAGTCATTTGGATAATCTTTCTAAACTCAGAGGAGAAGACTTAAATATCTCCAAAATCTTCCAGATGTGCTTTTAAAGCCAGCAGATAAGGGTGGTAATGTCGTCCTGTGGCCAACATCTATGTACGAAAGGGAGGCTTTTCGTCAACTTAATGACAATGTTTGTTACAGAAAGCTTACGTATAATCCCCTTTCGGCTTATTCATGTCAACTAGATGCAATTATTAAAAAAGCTCTACAGGACGACACTATCACCAAGGACTTATCGCTGGCTTTACGGGTAGATGATCCAACGATTGCCACCCTGTATCTTCTTCCGAAAATACATAAAAATGCTTCTACACCACCTGGACGACCAATTATTTCTGGGAGGGGAACTTCCTGGAGAATGTGAATAAATGGATTGATTTCCACCTCCAACCTCTCATGAAATGCCTTCCTTCCTTCCTCAGAGACACTGGTGAGCTGTTTTGCAAGGTCGACGGTTTGTGTTTAGATGAGGGCTCTCTTCTAGTTTCAGCAGACGTCGAATCTTTATACACCAGCATTAGACACCAAGATGGTTAACTGCTGTTAAATTCTTTTTGGAAACTTCTTCTTTATCCATTGGTGTTCAACGACTTCTGCTGGATCTACTTGAGTTTACTCTCACACACAACTTTTTTGTGTTTAAAGGGTCCTTCTACCTACAGCTCCAGGGTACAGCCATGGGGGCGTCTTTTGCGCCTTCCTATGCCTGTCTCTTACTGGGGCTGTGGGAGAGGGACCTTTTCCTGTCAGATGAACAGGGATTGATGGAAAGGGTACCTTTATGGACCCGTTACATCGATGATATCTTCATCTGGCAGGGCACATCCGTCGACCTTCAGCAGTTCATATCCCTACTGAATAGCAACGATCGCAATATTCGTCTGACTTTCACTTATAAATCTGACACCATTGACTTTCTTGATGTCACCATTCGAATAGACTCTGGTGGTGACGTCCAGACGGATGTTTTCAGAAAGGCCACGGCAACTAACACGTTACTTCATGCCTCCTCCTGTCACCCTCCGCATGTGATTAAGGCTATACCAATTGGCCAATTCTTTCGACTACGTCGTATATGTTCAACTGACGTGGATTTCGAAAGACTTGCTGCTGAATTGCGGGAACGTTTTTTGTCACGTGGCTACAGCAGACGTAGCATAAAAAGGGCGTATTTGAAGGCAAAAAAATTCCCCACGTAATGACCTCCTCTATGGTAGCTCATCAAGAGAAAAATCTAATGAGAAATTCCGGTTTATCACTTCATACAATTTACAGTCCGGGAGAATTCGCTCTGCGCTTGAGGAGGCATGGCCTATCCTTATGGGGGACCCATTTTTGGGAAAAATTTTGCCAAAAAGACCCTTATTACATTTAGAAGGGCTATAAACCTCCGGGATCATCTATCTCATAGTCATTATGACCAACCAAAAGGAACTACATTTCTAGATGCCATCCCAATTCGGGGTGGTTGTGTTCCGTGTGGGAGGTGTGTGGCATGCCCCAATGTTGATCGCTGCAATTCCTTTATAAATTCCGATGGTAGCAGGGATTTTCAGATTAAACAACGAATTACCTGCACAACGAGATACATTATCTATTATGCTACATGTCCATGCAGACTTATCTATGTCGGTATGACTACCAGACAATTTAAGGTACGCATTAGAGAACATGTTTTGGGGATTGCAGCAGCTGCCACACACACGGATCCTTTCACCCTGACAACAATTCCTCGCCATTTCAAATCTTTCCACAATTGTGATGGTACATTGCTCAGATTTAGAGGAATTGATGTCCTTAATATCAACATTAGGGGTGGTAATTTGTCCAAAAGGTTGGGTCAAATGGAAACACGCTGGATTTGGACATTAAAAACAGTCCAACCTATGGGACTAAATGAGAATAATTCTTTTGCACCTTTCTTGGGTTAATATATATTCTGCTGAGTTAGATTGCCATGACCAGTAGTACTATCATTGTTTTTTAGTGGTTGTTTTAATTAGTTTTTATTTTCTAGGATTAATCAAAGTGGTATATATATGGATGTGTTTTCCCTCACTACTCCTGTGGCGGATCTCTGGCTTTCTCTTACAAAATTTGAATCTACATGCACTTTCGGACATTTTGGGATACTATATGGAACTAGTATCACATTTATATATTATTTTCCTCGTTTATTATATTATATAATTTTTTTATTTTTATTATTATTATTTTTTATTTTTCCTCATTATTATTTGTACTTTATTGTATTTTATTACTCTGTTCTGCATAATCCTATTTTGGTATATACATGTGCATTATGTCGTTATTCTGTTTAATAATATTATGGATATTATTATGTCTTTTTTCTGTATTCTTGTGATATATGGTATTATTTTTATTTTCTGTATTTTTTGTATTTTCCGTATTATTTATACCAAGGCTTTATTTATTTTCTGTCCATTTGTATTTATCAATGTGTACTAGTGTTCCAAATTGTGTCCGGTATATGATTGTGGCAAAGGCGCCTTTAACGCTCACTGAATCTATTTGCTTTCAATACTTACCAACTACGCATGCGCCGCACTCATGGGTGATGCTGCGTCACGTCTACCATATATGGCTATGTCTGATCATGTGGGGCCCCATGTGCTCTTGACTGATGCCGTTGTGTTAGCGTGCGCGTTGCTAGGTGCATGGGTGCGGTGCTCTGCGCATGCGCCAATTGTCCGATTTCACTTCCGGGTTTACGTATATATAAAGTCACTCACATTACTCTGCTTGACCACGCCCCCTGAGGAAGGAGATTCTTTCTCCGAAACGTGCGTCGGGGTCAGCTGTGGATCGCCCTGCAGGTTCCCCTGTTCACCTACTGCGGTATGTTTTTCACTGCGCTCCACTTATGAGCTCATTTCATTTACCTAGGTGTTCTTTCCACCATTGTAAATATGGGTGACTGTTTTCTGAGCAGTTGTTATTATGTATGTGCCCATTGTGCACTAGTTATTTAGCTTTATCATTGCTGGCAGTCCCCCTCTCCTTTGTCATATACAACAGGGTAATTGCAGGACCTCCTAGCTGTTGTGATTTTACTTCTGTATAATTGGCAATGTTTTTCCTTGCCTATACTTATCGCTTGGCTATATTCTATTTTATTATATAATTGTATCAATAAAGTATTTTTGTACCATTTATTCGATCATTTGACTGCTTTGTGGTGTGGTGGCAATTTGTAAATATAGCTTCTCGTATTGTCCTTATACCTTGTGCCAGTACTATATATGGATGCTGATGTGTCCGGGAAGGGGGTGTATATTTGACTGCTATCGCGGTATTTCCCCCACTGCCATGCCAGTAATGAAGATGGACGCTGTTACGTCCATGAGAGTAATGCGCATGCGCTGCATATCCGGCCGCTCTCGCGGTGCTTCCTCCATTGACTCACCAGCGTCCGGTCATGTGGGGCCCCACGGAGTTCCGGATGCTGGCGTCATGGATGAGCGCAGGTGGGAATGGCGGCAGTGTGCGCTGCGGTACTGGTAACTAATGACCTAATTAATTTTAGTCAGAGACTGTGTAATGCGTGGTGCATTGTGGATGGGCCAAACTAGTTCAGGTATGAGGGTATATAAATCGCCATGTGGGAGTTCTCCTTATGCCCCCTGAGGAAGGAGCTGCGCTCCGAAACGCGTGTCGGGGTGGATCTGGGTCCTGCTCCACATACTGAATCATACATCTGTTAAGGTAATGTGTACTATAGGCTATGTCTATTATGTGGAAAAGATTATCTTGCACTATGCTAGTATGATATATGGTTTACAAGTGAAGTACACTTTTGGAGGCATTTTGATTCATATAAGTAGGTATGTGGACATGACTCGATCCTATATGGAGGGATTATTTGCCATTCTTAATGATTTTCCCCAATTGTTCCATTCACTATCCTGGTATTTTTTAAACGCATATTGTTCAATAAAGATGGTTTTTATGGGATATTTTTGGCTGCTAGTTCCTTTTTTGTTATTTGGCTTAGCTTTCTGCAGTTTCCCATATAGTCCTATTTACTTGCAAGTATACAACATCGGGATTATTTATTGGATGATGTTTTCCATTAATATTCTGTCACATGCCTAGAAGAGAAGAGGGACTTTTACCGCTAAATTTTATTAGAACCATTTTAACCAGTTGGTACCATGAGAGCATGGGTCCTTTGAAAAACCTTTAGAATGGCCCCAAACTATCATAAATCTTAATGGTAATTGGTCCCCTAAAGCTTCAATGCATGGGTGCGACTGCAACCCCAATTATAGTTTGCCCCTAAAACACAAACCTGAAAATACATACACCCCATGTGTAACACAGTTTATATACAAAACTTCCTAGGAGTCAGTACAATTTCAGTTCTAATACTTACTGGTCCAGGTATGTATGGTTGTCGCATTCTAAGGGTTTGGACCGAATTCCCAATCGATATGCTGGATAAACTTATAGGCTCTGATGTTTCCATTTACTCCTAGGCGCATGGCACGATCTTCCCTGAGGAGTTGCAAATAAAACAAATATTAGTATGTGACTAGAACTACTATTGAACCACAAGATCTCCACAACTGATTATTTTTAACTGAAGATAAGTGACTGACTAATAATAGATCAGAGGATTCAACTATGAAGTGGTAGGATACACACAACTTGGGTGGAAAAAAGAAGACACTTGGAATTTAAACTATTATAGCTGATGGTTATTCCCAGACATTGACTATAAATGAGTAAACTACTGTTCTAGATAAAAATAAACTATTTTTCACTGAGTTAATACTCACTTTTTTGATGATTTATTTCCTTCGCCTTCATGCTGGAGGCTTTGAATAGTCCTCAATGGTATTTAGACTTGCTGGTAATCATGATGTTTAAAATGATACCAAATGCATACCTGTCCCCTCCAACATCATACTCCTCAGCCATCTCTCAGGAGCAATGAAGCCCGGAGTTCCAGGATATCCGGTGTCTGTCTGGACTCCATAGATGTCCTCTAATGCCAGACCGAAAGTCGTCAATCTTTATATGAGCTGTTTCAGCCACAAAGATGTTAGAAGGCTTGAGATCTCTGTAAAATAAAGAAAGGAAAATTTGTTGGCTGTGTGTAATGGTGTTAAACACTTCGAATATTACAATATGTCTCATCGTAAACACACCACTTAGACTATCAAAAATCGTCTAGTTACACAAGAATTGGGAGGTTTTACATCAGATGTCCATTGATATCACACTGCACCATTACGTCACTAGTGAGGAGATGGTTTTTAAACCCCGAAAGAGTTTTTTGCACCAAATACATTTATAACCAGGTACATCCTAATGCAACATATGTGGATAGTAAAAATTTTAAATAAAAAAAAAAGTCTGACCTCCTGCACCCCTTAATACCCGGCCATCACTCGCCTTATTTTCCCGTCGCCAATAACAAAACAAGTGAATGTCATTGGAGAGGGGGAAATGTAAAACTACACTCACCAGTAGTAACTGGTTAATGTAATTATAGAATTTTTATTATCTTATAAAGTATATATT
>JARQOD010000004.1:476288143-476323036 GCA_033576555.1 Oophaga sylvatica
GGGAGCATTGGTTCTGCTTTGATTACTGCATTCAGGAGACGATGGCATACCCGGTGTGGAAGGTACCTGAGTCATCTTGGTGGCGAGATCCATCTACAAAAAATTCATAATCAGCATTAAGTCTTTCAGTTTCAAACACTGTGGCTAGACCTGCTGTTTCTTGTGCCATAAGCTGAACACAGTCATGAGGAATCTCCTCTCTTGGATCTTCTTTGTACAATACAGTACCTGACCCCTCCTTTAGATCCGAGAGAGGTAACAACGTGGCAGGATTAAGTGTGGTACATCTCTGCAAAGAAACATTTGGAGGCATTAAAAGTGCACATTGCAATCGAAGGTGACGTGCAGCTGAAAGGTGTGCCGGTTGCACCTGGTTCAGTATGGTATATACATCATGAGGTGTAAGTACTGTCAGTGGATGATCAAGAACGATATCTGACGATTTGTGAAGCAATAGTCCTACAGCATGTAATGCCCGTACACAGGACGGGCACCTCTAGCCACTGCATCTAGTCTTCCACTGAAATAGGCTACAGGCCTTTGATTGTCACCATATAACTGAGTCAATACTCCTGCCGCGTGTCCCTGCTGTTCGTGGAGATACAGGGTGAATGGTAGTTCATAGTTGGGGGTTGCCACAATCCTGTTTTTGAGAGAATAAAAACAGTCTATACCTTCAGGAGTTAGTTTAAAAGGCACAATGGTGATACAGTCATAGAGAGGCTGCATCCTGCAGTATGAAAACCAGTCCAAGAAATATCCTAAGAGTGGCAACATTAACAGGAATAGGAAAATTCTGTACAGCTTCTTTGCGAGCGATGGTCAGATGTCGCGCCCCCAGTGTAATGCAATGTCCCAAAAAGATAACTGAAGATTTACAGAATTGCAGTTTATCCTTTGACGCTTTACATCCAGCTTGGTACAAAAACAACATGAGTGATATTGTTGCAATACGACACTGTTTCCTGGAGGGGGCACAAATCAGTAAGTCATCAACATATTATAAAAAAAATAACATTGGCAAAATCAATAACTGTGAATCAAGCAGCTTCCTGAGATATCTGAAACAAAAGTGTATATATATATATATATATATATATATATACTGTACCAGCCAATACATAGAGAGTTAAATCTCGTAGTTGAAGGGGGAAGCTGGAGTTTTTTTTTTCTGTTAAGGCTACTGATAAGAACCTAGCTGCAGGCCTGCTGCCGAAGGTGGGGCTAGGTTTTAACATCACTTGCTACCAGTTTCTGTAATCTGCTGAGCTATAGCCGACTCTTGAGCTGAACTTAAGAGGATACTGTCTCTGCTGGGGCAGGATTGCACCTGGCTTTAATTTGACCATGACTGGCTGCACCCTTAATCTGCCCACATCTGTTTTATCTGAAGCCCAGAAATCATGCGGTATCACACCTTCCAACATTGAAGGAAATTCATTTGTGTCCTCTATACTAGCAACGTCTAACGACATGATTTTACAAAGAGTGCTCGGCTTCAGTCCTGGTGTCATAGTGACAGTTCCATCAGGATGATACTCAATATGTGCTTGCAATTGTGACAACACATCACTTCCTAAAAGATTACATTGACTCCGTGGTGATACCATTAACTGTGTGTGTACAGTGGTTCCTTGAATCTGCAGGGGAATCTTTTTAGTGACGGGGAGCAGGATAGATGGAGAGTTGTAAGGAGTCGCTATAACATGGTGGGAGAAATCACTTTTCCCAAATGGCCAGTCCTCTTCTGTAATTACTGAATTGTCTGCCCCCCCGTGTCCACTTGGAACTCAACCTCATGTCCCCCTGGTGTTCACCTGCACTGTGCAATTAGGAGTGGGGGGTAAGGAGACAAGGGGGTTCATGTGCAAGCTACCTCTTTTTGCCTGCGCTAAATCATGTTGTGCCCCCTGTGCTTTTCTGGCTAGATCCTCTGCTTTAACTGATCTCCAATCTGGTCTACTTACTTTCAGCTTTTCTTTGTCACTTCCTTTTTTTAACCCATTCATATAAAACTTGCCAGAACTCTCTCACTAGTCTTGTTTTCTGGGACAAAACCCATTTCCACCCAAGTTTTTCTTAGAGCCCAGAAATAATCTTTTGGCTCTTTCCCTGAACTCTGTCCTCTAGAGTAACTTCCTTTCTCTGCCTGTCTATCTTTACATGCTTTTTTCAACGCTTCTGTAAACAGAACCCCTGCTTCTGTGTCATTTCCTACCAACATAACACTTGTATGTCTCATCTGTCAGTCTATCGTATCTAGCTTCATCTGCCAATTTCCCTTTTATAAGTGCTTGCAAATCCTGTCTAGTTGCTTTATTAGAGCCGACTGCTCTGTAGGGCTCCATGGTCTGTATAACACTACTGTCCGGGGGAGGCAGACAGGAGGGTAAATCAGTCATCCCTGTTTTTGTCAGTCTGTAACGTCCGTCTCCTAATTCTTCAGTCTTTTCTTCTAAGTAATCACACGCACTCATCCACAGGTTCACTGTTTTCAACAGTCCTTTGTCTCTCAACCATCCATGATGTGAGCTAAAGAACCTTTTTCCATTTATCACTGTTCAATTCTCCGTTTTCATTCATGCCTGCTTTTCACAATCTCTGCGCACAACTAAATCTTTAGCAGAAATGCCTTCCTTGGCATTTTGGTCCCCCATTTTTCTATCTCCTCACCTAGAAGAGATTCTCTTGTCACCAAGACAAGTTTGTCACCAAGACAATTGCGTCACCAAGACTCTGTCACCAAGACAATGGGCCACAAAGGTTTCTGAACCATTTCACTGCTCGCTCTCCAATATTTGTACGCCAACCAAATAAACAATCCAATCACACAGACACCAAGACAAAACCACAACACAATCATTGGATCCATACTGTCATTATTCAAAGGAGGAAAGGCAGGACTGACAATTAATCTGAGGGTCTACTGGTTCAAAGGGACCTGAGCCAGGAATACCTGTGATTTACCTGGAAAGCCGACCGCTCGGGGAAGAGGGAGTCCACTATACAGTGATATAGATTTTAGGTAGAATATAATAAGTATTCTTACCTCAGCGCTGTATGTATTCACCAACAGAAAACTCCGCTCATCCCACGTCTCTGGACCGGTCGGGCTTCCTCAGAGTAAAATAACTCAGTCCCCCGTTCGGGCGCCAGTTGTCGTCGCTGTTATCTTGTTAACCCTTTCCTCCTCAGAATGTGGTACCAGAGAGAATAAGACACAGACCAAAGTGTGCGTCAATAGACTCTATAGTTTATTGCTAACAAAGGGGCTTATATACACCCCTGAAGCAGGAAGCGGAATTACCATATATGGTGTTTACACAACTTGTTACTAAATAGATAGAATACTAGTTTTACCTTGAAAACTTCATCCTTCCCTTAGCTCCCAGCACAGAGTGTCTTTTAATAACTGGGGGGGGGGGAAGGTTGTGTATTGTACAAAAAAGGAACATTTTTATCTCAACTTCTGCCATGCATCAGCCTTTCTGACAAACCAAGGTCTTCTGAAGAAATGCTGATTTAGCTCTAACAACTGCAACCCCAATTATAGTTTTGCCCCTAAAACACAAACCTGAAAATACATACACCCCATGTGTAACAGAGTTTATATACAAAACTTTCCTAGGAGTCAGTACAATTTCAGTTCTAATACTTACTGGTCCAGGTATGTATGGTTGTCGCATTCTAAAAACAAGTGAGTGTAATTGAAGAGGGGGGGAAATGTAAAACTACACTCACCAGTAGTAACTGGTAAATGTAATTATAGAATTTTTATTATCTTATGAATTATATATAGTGTAACACTATATATAGTATCATAATATTCTACTATTGGCATGTGGTGCACCTGACATGATCAGGCACACTAATGCCACAAATATAGTTTTATTACTTTGTTAATACTAGATTTAAGCAATCTGGAAGCTGTTGTTGTTATCATCCAGGGTTATTCGGTGAAGAATTTGCTGGGCCTTCGCTAGATGAAAATCTTTCTTCTGTCTTAAGTGCTTATTGGTAGCTTCTCTGCATGTCTGTTCAGATCTCTACTCTTGATCCATTGCTCTTGATGATTCTCTGCTCTTGATGACCCATTGCTCTTGGTGATCTTCTTCTTGATGGTGTTCCTCTGGATGGTCTTCTCAGGGCTTCTGAGAACAGTTAGCCTTAATGATGTTATGGCTCTGGTGCACTTTTGCAAGGTTTTCCAGTAGACAAATGAAAACTCTGTGAATATGGCCTGGTGGTTTGCTTATAAGGCCTTGTTGTTAGTCTCTTCTGCCTCCATCATATTGAGATCAAATGACCTGGAGCTGTTGGATGTTGTCTGACTATAAGAAAAGAAAGCATGGTGATATGATTATGGTATGTTCTATCACTGCACTGACTAAAAGTCTATAGAAGACTAACTATGTAATATACAGGGGGTGTACATAAACTGTAGGATCATGAATGTTATATTAAAATCATAGCACATGCCTAAAAGAGTAGTGGGATTTTTACCGCTAAATTTTATTAGAATCATTAGAACCAGTTGGTACCATGAAGCTCATGGGTCCCTTGAAAAATCTTTAGAATGGCCTCAAACTATCATAAATCTTTAATGGTATTTGTCTCCTAAAGCTTTTATGCCTGGGTGTGACTGCAACCCCAATTATAGTTTTTCCCCTAAAACATAAACCTGAAAATACATTCACCCCAAGTGTAACAGAGTTTATATATAAAACTTTCCTACGAGTCAGTACAATTCCAGTTCTAATACTTACTGGTCCAGGTATGTATGGTGGTCGCATTCTAAGGGTTTGGACTGAATCCCTATCGATATGCTGGATAAACCTATGGGCTCTGATGTTTACACGTACTCCTAGGCGCTTTGCACTGTCTTCCCGGAGGAGCTGCAAATAAAACAAATATTATTTAGTGACTAGAACTACTATTGAATCACAAGATCTCCAACAACTGATTAGTTTTAACTGAAGATTAGTGATAATAATTAATGGATCAGAAGTATCAACTATGAAGTGGTAGGATATACACAACTTGGGTGGACAAAGAAGACACTTGGAATTTAACCTATTATAGCAGATGGTTATTCCCAGATATTGACTATAAATGACTAAAATACTGTTCTAGATGAGAATAAACTATTTTACTGAGTTAAATACTCACTTTTTTGATGATGTTCTTCGCCTCCATGCTGGAGCCTTTGAATAGTCCTCGATGGTATTTAGACTTGCTGGTAATCATGATGTTTAAAATGATGCCAAATGCATACCTGTCCCCTCCAGCATCATACTCCTCCTCAGCCATCATCTCAGGAGCAATGAAGCCTGGAGTTGCAGCATATCCGGTGTCTGTCTGGACTCCATAGATGTCCTCTAATGCCAGACCGAAAGTCGTCAATCTTTATATGACCTGTTTCAGCCACAAAGATGTTAGAAGGCTTGATATCTCTGTAAAACAAAGAAAGGAATTAGTGGGCTGTGTGTAATGGTTTTTTATACTTCAAATATTGTAATATGTCACATTGTAAACACAACCTCTTAGATTAGCAAAAATCGTCTAGTTTACACAAGTATTGGGAGTTTTTACATCAGATGTCCATTGATATCACACTGCACCATTACGTCACTAGTGAGGAGATGGTTTTTCACCATTTAAGAGGTTTTGCACCAAATACATTTAGCACCTTTATATAAGCTAGATGATAATTGTGTGATACCAAGAGGTTCAACTATTAGCTCAACCAACGATACAGAGAATGAGGGTCTTAACGTTCTCTGTGTCAGCAGGATGTTGGTGTAAATAAGCCGATGGTCCACATGCTCAACCACTACTCCATGGAATTCTATTGGACTGACAAGACAGTTTTCCTTTAGTCCCATAGAAGTAACTGCAGTGGTGGTAGAGCATGCACACTGATTTGTTATTTTCTCAGACTTTTGGACTCAGCATGAAATCCCAACAATCGGACCCCCAGAGATTATTTGTTTATTGGCTGTCCTATGGAAAGGTGATAAATGTATTAATTGGCAAAACCTTTCGCTACTTTTGCTTCACAAATCCGTAGACGCTGACATTGATCTATCAGCGTGGCGTGTCACTTATTCTGCCAATAATGATTAATCTCTATTGACACCAGTAAAATATAGAGATTTATGTAAATCACACAAATATATTTCTAATAATATAAATATCCTAATAAATATTAGGCTTGAATAAGATAGTTTCGGATAACTATAAATACTTGATATAGGAAAGATGTATATCTTCGTACCGTGTTAGCCAGTAGATAGAAAAATATTTAGGCTTGAGAGTCCTCAGTGGTTGATACCTTTTAATGGCTAACTGAAAAGATGGTAACAAATTGCAAGCTTTCGAGACTACTCAGGTCTCTTCAGGTCCAAGCCTGATGAAAAGACCTGAGTAGTCTCGAAAGCTTGCAATTTGTTACCATCTTTTCAGTTAGCCATTAAAAGGTATCAACCACTGAGGACTCTCAAGCCTAAATATTTTTCTATAAATACTTGGATATTTAGTTCTACTAGGGCATCGGTCTTCATTTGCATGTTAGGCTGTGTTCATATTCAAATTGGAGCCATGGTCCCAGATTCTGTTAATAACACGTAGCAAAATAGCTCAGAATGATGTCCTACTTTGTCTGGACCTCAAGATGTCAAGTGGATCCCCCAGGACCATTGGTGTCCAACATCAGACGGAACGGGCACTGCCATCGTTTTTGTTGTCCTGTTCTCGTTGTGAAGCAGAACAATAAAATAAAGAATGCATATGTGAACACAGCCCTAGGAGACACTACAGCCATCACAATGCTGCTTCTCTTGGTCTCTAGTGATAGATACACTATTCACACATACTGGCTGGATACATACAGGTGCATCCAAAAAATTAGAATATCATCATAAAGTTAATTTATTTCAGTTCTTCAATACAAAAAGTCAAACTCATTATATACAGTCATTACAAACAGTGTGATCTATTTCAAGTGTTTATTTCTGTTATTGATGATTATGGCTTACAGCCAATAATAACTCAAAAGTCATTATCTCAGTAAATTAGAATACTTTATAACACCAGCTTGAAAAAAATGATTTTAAAATCCAAAATATTGGCCCACTGAAATATACACTGCTCAAAAAATAAAGGGAACACTCAAATAACACATCCTAGATCTGAATGAATGAAATATTCTCATTAAATACTTTGTTCTGTACAAAGTTGAATGTGCTAACAACAAAATCACAAAAATCATCAATGCAAATCAAATTTATTAACCAATGGAGGCCTGGATTTGAAGTCACTCACAAAATTAAAGTGTAATGTAATGTCCTTAAAACAAGTCAAAATGATGCTCAGTAGTGTGTATGACCTCCTTGTGCATGTATGACCTCCCTACAATGCCTGGGCATGCTCCTGATGAGGTGGCAGATGGTCTCCTGAGGGATCTCCTCCCAAACCTGGACTAAAGCATCCGCCAACTCCTGGTCAGTCTGTGGTGCAACGTGATGTCCCAGATGTGCTCAGTCCGATTCAGGTCTGGGGAACGGGCCGACCAGTCCATAGCTTCAATGCCTTCATCTTGCAGGAACTGCTGACACACTCCAGCCACATGAGGTCTGGCATTTTCCTGCATTAGGAGGGACCCAGGGCCAACCGCACCAGCATATGGTCTCACAAGGGGTCTGAGGATCTCATCTCGGTACCTAATGGCAGTCAGGCTACCTCTGGCGAGCACATGGAGGGCTGTGCGGCCCTCCAAAGAAATGCCACCCCACAACATTACTGACCCACTACCAAACCGGTCATGCTGAAGGATGTTGCAGGCAGCAGATCGCTCTCCACGGCGTCTCCAGACTCTGTCACGTCTGTCACATGTGCTCAGTGTGAACCTGCTCTCGTCTGTGAAGAGCACAGGGCGCCAGTAGCAAATTTGCCAATCCTGGTGTTCTGTGGCAAATGCCAAGTGTCCTGCACGGTTTTGGCTGTGAGCACAACCCCCATCTGTGGACATCGGGCACTCAGACCCTCCTCATGGAGTAGGTTTCTAACCGTTTATGCAGACACATGCACATTTGTGGCCTGCTGTAGGTCATTTTGCAGGGCTCTGACAGTGCTCCTCCTGTTCCTCTTTGCACAAAGGCAGAGGTAGAGGTCCTGCTGCTGGGTTTGTTGCCCTCCTACGGCCCCCTCCACATGTGCTGGTGTACTGGCCTTTCACCTGGTAGCGCCTCCAGCCTCTGGATACTACGCTGACAGACACAGCAACCCTTCTTGCCACAGCTCGCATTGATTTGCCATCCTGGATAAGCTGCACTAACTGAGCCACTAGTGTGGGTTGTAGAGTCCGTCTCATGCTACCACGAGTGTGAAAGCACAACCGACTTTCAAAAGTGACCAAAACATCAGCCAGAAAGGATTGGTACTGAGATGTGGTCTGTGGTCCCCACCTGCAGAACCACTCCTTTATAGGGGTGTCTTGATAATTGGCAATAATTTCCATCAGTTGTCTATTCCATTTGCACAACAGCATGTGAAATTGATTGTCAATCAGTGTTGCTTCCAAAGTGGACAGCTTGATTTCACAGAAGTTTGATTTACTTGGAGCTATATTTGTTGTGTTCCCTTTATTTTTTTGAGCAATGTATATTCTGTAAATGCACTCAATACTTGGACGGGGATACTTTGGCATCAATTACTGCATAGATGTTACGTGGCATGGAGGCGATCAGCCTGTGGCACTGCTGAGGTGTTATGGAAACCCAGGTTGCTTTGATAGCAGCCTTCAGCTCGTCTGCATTGTTGGGTCTGGTATCTCTCATCTTCCTCTTGACATTACCCCATAGATTCTCTATGGGTATGTTTCCACGGTCAGGAATGGCTCAGTATTTGCTCAGGATTTAACTTCAGTAAATTCTGCATCTGAGGTCACTGGCAGGTCACCTGCATTTTAGATGCGTTTTTTACATGCGTTTTTGATGCGGTTTTTCTGCATGCGTTTTTTTCTCAGTTTTTCCTGGCCAGCATTTTTCTTGTTACTTGAAATAAAGTTAATTGAAAGTTGCCTTCTGGGAAGGAAAAAAAAAATAAGTTTGTGTTTGCAAATACATATTTTGCTGCAATGCCTCCAATTTTACTGGCAATCCAAAGGAAGAGAATTATGTACTTGATAATTCTCATTATGAGGCTGATTATGCTACAAAGAGTAAGTATTTATTAACTGCTTAATGACTGGTATTTATTAACCCCTGTAGGGATTCGCTCTGGTAGGCCGAGGCCGGGCACGCAGTAATGAGGCAATACACAGGCATTAAGTCCAAAAACAACGGTTTACTGTCTCTTTAAGACCAGGTAACAAAACATGACAAAAACATAACTGCATTCCAGCTTTGCAAACTACTGGTCCCAGACTCACCCTTGCATGGGACGGGCTTGACTAAGTGGCTGCAAGCCAGCAAGGACCGCCAGGTGCCTTCCCGGGTGATCTGGACTCGCTTCCAGTGCTCACTGACACATTGTAACAGAACGTCACTTCCAGGCTAACTCCAGCCAAACTCCTCAATAGAACTGCCTGGTTCTCAGTGTGGGACCGTCACAGGCTCCGCACACACATGTGTCCTGTCCGGGTGCTATTCAGGACCCCAGTCCAAAACCCCGGCCACCAAGTTCCAAGTCTCACCACGTGCTTCCAGGAATACGATCCAACACCGACAGACCTTCCAGGAACCTTCCAGGCAGCCCTGTGCAGGACACACTCTCCACTTGTCTCAGCCAGACTCCCTTGAGACACTTCCCAGTCTCAGACAGAATCCCTTGAGACAGACTACAGAGACACTTCCCAGTCTCCCACGATCTCAACTCCATGTGCCCAGCACTGCCTTTCATACCTGCAGCCACTCCCCAAGCCAAGGAATGAAGCACATGGTCTGGTCACGTGTTCATGACCTCATCACAGGTCCTTCACCACATACAATCACCAGTATGTACCATTCATTCTCCCACCACCAGTGGGCGGTGTATGTGTGGTTAGCATGTCCCACCCAGCTCACAAGCTAACCCTGTAGGTTCACCCTTAACAAGAATCAGAACTCTTATGGGACTATAAGTCCCAGAACAACTTTACTGACCTACAGCACAGAATAGCTCTGCGACACATACTTTCCGTTTAGCCCCATACCAGGGACTGGTTTCCCATCTCGCTCATGCCTCCAGGCATAATTTGAGCAACTTATACAGCGCCCCCTAGGTGCCACATTAGTCATTATACCACACCCCTTAATGACTATGTTTTTTTCGGGTTTTCAGTTTTCCTTCCTCTTCTTCCGAGAGCCATAACTTTTTTATTTTTCCGTCAATATGGATGGCCATGTGAGGGCTAATTACAAGTCAAGTTGTACTTTTGAACAACACAATTTTTTTTAGCAGGTCGCGCAACAGAAAAAGTTTAAAAAATTCCAAGAGCGGTGAAATAGCATAAAAACAGCAATAATGCACATTTTTTTTTTTTGGCTTTTTTGATTGGTTTACTATATGCTAAAACTGACCTGCGAATCTGATTCTCCACGTCATTACCAGTTCATAGACACCAAACATGTCTAGGTTATGTTTTCTCAAATTGTATTTAAAAATTGCCAAAGGTTCAATAAAAAATAAAAAAATAAAATTTGCCATTTTCCTATGCCCGTAACATTTCCATTTTTCATTATCTCGGGTTGGGTGAGGGATTATTTTTTGCGTGCAGAAATTACGTTTTTAATTATACCATTTTGGTGTTCATACGATATTTTGACTGCCTGTTATTGCATGTAAATGCAATGTTGCGTTTACCAAAAAAAATTAAATCTGGCTTATTTTTTTTCTCCCTGCTACACCGTTTATTTATCAGGTTAATGTTTTTTAGTAATGGATCGGGCGATTCTGAACGCGGTGATACCTAATATGTGTATCTTTCATTAATTTATTTTTATTTTGAGTGAGGTGAAAGGGGGGTGATTTGAACTGCATTTTATTTTTTTTCATATTTTGCCAAAAAAAATTAATTATCTTTTCGCATGCTTCAATAGCCTCCCAGTGAGGGTGAGTTTACACGGTCAGGAAACGCTGCGTGTTTGGCGCTGTGCGCTGGCGCAGCGCCAAACACGCAGCGTCCAGATGTTACAGCATAGTGGAGGGGATTTAAAGAAATCCCGTCTCCACTATGCGTAACAATACGCAGGTGGCAAACCTGCGTAAACGGACATGCGGCGCGTCTTTTCAGACCGCAGCAGTCCTAGCGTATTGCGGCGACGGTGCGTCGCCGCAACAGAATTTAACACAGGGCTATGTAGCCCTGCGTTCTTTCCGAGGTGTTCCGGAGGTGTCCTGAAGGGGCGGGGCTTAGACGGAGCGGAATTTCCGCTCCGTCCAAAGCGCTGTGGTTCCGGACCGTGGAACCACAGCCTGAGGCTACAAGCTGCCATAGCTCGATCGCCTCTGCTACATAGAGGTGATGCTCATATCTTCTCTATGTAGCTGAAATACAGCATTGCTATCAGCGCGGACAAGAGAAGTAGACCTCTGGTTTTTATTCCGACACACCGATGACCCTCTATCATGTGACAGTGGTCAGCGGTGCGTGTATTTGCTGACCGGCGTCTGGAAGTGTCCTTTCAATTACACTTTCAAAGTTTGACAGCGGCATGTAACTAGTTAATAGGCGCGACTGTATCGCAATTACACTCGCGCCTATTGCGGGCACATGTCATATTATCAAAACAGCTGACATGTCCCGCCTTTGATGTGGGGTCACCGCCGCAGCACACATCAAAGCGGGGTTACTGCCATCGGATGTACTATCCCGTCCGATTGTAGTAAGGTAATTTTTTTTGCACATTTTAGTGTGACTTTATTACTTTTATTTTGTTTTTCCTAGCAACGAGCAAGAAGAAGGCACTGCATCTGGGTTCACCCCTCCTTGCAGAGCGTCCAGAAAAGGGTCACTTTATGAATCTTTACCGTGATTTGCGCAGGTTTGTTTTTCTTGAGTTTTTGTTTTGTTTCACAATTATAATTTTGTAATTTATCTTCTTTTCTATCGTTTTATGCAGATATCCAGAAAAGTTTTTGTCATTTTCCTGGCTTCCCATCAATTCCTTTGATGATTTGTTACTAATTCTTCGTCCACATTTAACCCTTCAAGATATGTTGATGAGGCAGGCCATCTGTGCTGAGGAAAGGCTGCTCATCACCTTGTGGTAAAATATATATATTTTATTTTCCTGAAATGTTGTCTCACCATTCCAGTACACATAGCAATGCACCCAGTGATTGTTTGCAGCGTTCAGGTGATGTCAGCATTGCGCCATTATTATTTTTCCAATGAAAAGCCGTACTAATACCACCTTGCCGACGCTAACAATCGCTTATCATCTTTATGTTTACTAATTTTCCTTTTTTTTTTTTCTTTGCAGATTTTAGGCCACAGGAGAGAGCTTTGCATCCTTGCATCTTCAATTTAGAGTTGGAAAGGCAACCATTTCTAAAATTGTTGGAAGCACATGCGGTGTTATCTGGCAGAAATTTCAGCCCATAGTGATGCCTTCCCCAACCGAGGAGACTTGGCGTCAGGTCGCAGCAGGCTTTCAGACTGTTCCCAACTTCCCGAAGTGCATAGGTGCAATTGATGGAAAGCATATAAGAGTGGTTCAGCCACCGCGGTCCGGATCTGTCTTCTACAATTATAGAAAATATTTCTCGGTGATCCTGATGGCGGTGGCTGACGCACATTACAAGTTTGTGGCCATCGATGTTGGTGCCTATAGCAGAACGGGGACTCCCGAGTGTTGAGAACTTCTCAGATTGGACTGCAAATTCTCCGAGATGGCATTACGCTCCCAGCCCCTCAACCTCTTCCAGTGACCACACATCCAGTCCCTTTTGTCATGGTATCGAATGAGGCTTTTCCCCTTATGACAAACCTGCTGCGCACATATCCACAAAGAGGACTGAATGCCCAGAAGAGGATTTTTAACTTTAGGCTGAGCCGGGCACGAAGAGTTGTGGAATGCACCTTCGGAATCATGGTAAGTCAGTGGAGGATCTTAAACACCGCCATACAGTTGGATATTAGTTCTTTTGAATCTGTAGTAAAAGCTGGCTGTGTTCTTCACAATTATGGTAGGGACTACAGTCCTGAAGTAGATGTGGAGACACTGTATAAACCTTTTGATACAGCAATGCAACTGGGTTCCTCCATGTACCAACATGAGTGGCTTGCAGTGTTCGAGAAATCTTTGCTGATTATTTCATGACTTCCGAAGGTGCCGTGCCATGGCAATACTCCTGTGTTGGTGATGCGCAGCCTCAACAGAAAACATCCTCTTGACAGGAGACATCACCAGGGCTCTATAGTCTATTCGGAGTCATGTAGTCGGAGTCAGTGACCAGTTTGGGTTATTTGGAGTTGTTGTTGCAGTATGTGTCATGCTAATTGAGGAGTCTGACGTTTGGCTTTACAACTCCACAGTCATGGACATCACTGATTATTCTTCGGAACAAAAATAAGAATGGTCCAATTGTTTGTTTAAGTTTATACAGTATAATTTTCCTGTTACATTATGTAAAAATAAATCTTGGAAACAGAAATTGTATTTTTGTTATTTTAAACGTTATAAACAATTGACCGGACTATGACTCTCTCTTTAGATATATATATATATTCTTTTTTGGAAGAGGGTGGGTGTTAGGAGTCAGATATGTAATAAATACTTTACCCTTTTTAAAAAAAAATTAATTAAGCACTATGAAAGATAATGGTACCTATAGGTGCACCATACAAAAACATGTAGCGCGCAGACAATCAAGCAAATAGTGCGTAATCATTGAACAAGTTTGTCACTTTAGAACCTTTCTCAATCATATACATTTTTTGTTAACATTATTTTTTTTCCATTTTAAACTACATGTTGTGGTTTGAATTTTCTTAAACATTTTTTTATTAAAAAATATAGACAAAATTTTAAAGCCAGTAATTGCAATCTCCCAGCATTACAGTTAGGCCAGTTTTACACTAGCGTGTGTGAGGCAAGAAACTCGCAGGAGTCTCTTGCATCAACACCCGGGACGGCACTGCCGCCAGCACTGGGTCCGCAGTGTGCAGTTGCATGTATTTCTATGCAGCCGTATGCTCTGGTCCCAGTGCCGTTGTCAGCGCAGGGTGTTGATGCGAGAGACTCCTGCGAGTTTCTGGCATCACACACGCTAGTGTGGCTCTGGCAACATGATGAAGTTGTGACAAACATAACTTTAGTCACTTACTAATAACTAACAATGTTGAGGGCCATTTTTCCTGTTTATGCTATTAATCTGTAGCCTACACTACCATTTTTCCATCTAATGTATTTAATAAAAAAAAACAATGAAACAAATCAATTAACAATAATTTTATTAAGAACATGTATTTGACAACCAATACAATTACTTTGTAATATCAAAAGTCTCAGCTGCATACTAAATGAAAGGGTGGCAACATTAATCATGATCCAAACACAAAACAACACCCAATCCAAAAAGTCATACAAATGATAAAATGGTTGTAACAGGTGGGATAATACAAAATCAGGTATAAACTTGATTAAACAGCACATACAAAACTAAGGTGCAATAACAGCAAGACAATACAAATGTCAAAAGTCACCAAAGTCAAAAGACGTGTCAGTACAAATGTAAAAAAGGTTGCATAGAATTGGATATACAATACATGGTGAGCCCAGACACATGAAGGCTTAAGGAGCATACAATTGGCGATAGCTAAGTAGTAGGTACTGCAAAAGAGCCTAGATTACCAGTATAGTCACCCTGGAGCATGGAACGCATGCCTGACTTTACTCTTGTAACATAAAGAAATCAAAACATTCTTTTTAATAAATAGCTTACATTTTAAAGCTTTACAAAACATATATTAAAACACATGTATATGGCTGACTGGATCAAACGCGTGTTATATATATAACATAAGCTGTTAACAAAATAATTTGTGGCAAACAGTATAGGAAAAATGAATGGTGATACTCCGTTAATATTGTTGATAGCATAAGCATTTAATGGCTGAGGCCGGTTGGCGTGTGTGATGCGAGAATCTCTCACGAGTCTCTCACATGAATACACGGCACTTATAATAAGGGCACTTTCTTGGTTTTGGCGAAGAACCACTTTTCTCCTGGTCTTGTGCATTTTTTTTAACCGATCTCTTACAGATCGCCATCTGGTTTTCACATCTTTCAGTGAGAATTGAATAGGAAAAAAAATGTGTTAATCGTTTTTCCTTTACATGTTGCATTTTCTTTATGCAGACGTTTTACGTACATACAGTTCAGACCAAAAGTTTGGACACACCTTCTCATTCAAAGATTTTTCTGTATTTTCATGGCTATGAAAATTGTAGAATCACACTGAAGGCATCAAAACTATAAATTAACACATGTGGAATTATACATTACGCTTTACAAAAAAGTGTGAAACAACTGAAAATATGTCTTATATTCCAGGTTCTTCAAAGTAGCCACCTTTTACTTTGATTACTGCTTTGCACGCAGAAAAGGTGAACGGATGGACTCTACATGCCTGGTTCCCACCGTGAAGCATGGAGGAGGTGGTGTGATGGTGTGGGGGTGCTTTGCTGGTGACACTGTTGGGGATTCATTCAAAATTGAAGGCATACTGAACCAGCATGGCTACCACAGCATCTTGCAGCAGCATGCTATTCCATCCGGTTTGCGTTTAGTTGGACCATCATTTATTTTTCAACAGGACAATGACCAAAAACACACCTCCAGGCTGTGTAAGGGCTATTTGACCAAGAGGGAGAGTGTTGAGGTGCTACGCCAGATGACCTGGCCTCCACAGTCACCAGACCTGAACCCAATCGAGATGGTTTGTCGTGAGCTGGACCGCTCACCGCTTCAATTTTGAATAAATTCCCAACAGTGTCACCAGCAAAGCACCCCCACACCATCACACCACCTCCTCCATGCTTCACGGTGGGAACCAGGCATGTAGAGTCCATCCGTTCACCTTTTCTGCGTGCAAAGCAGTAATCAAAGGAAAAGGTGGCTACTTTGAAGAACCTAGAATATAAGACATATTTTCAGTTGTTTCACACTTTTTTGTAAAGTGTAATGTATAATTCCACATGTGTTACTTCATAGTTTTGATGCTTTCAGTGTGATTCTACAATTTTCATAGTCATGAAAATACAGAAGAATCTTTAAATGAGAAGGTGTGTCCAAACTTTTGGTCTGTACTGTATTTCCTTTCTTTTTTTGGGTGGCATTCCTGGAATTTCAGGATATAGCTCTTCAAGTACTTTCTCGCAAGGCCTCATCCCGTAGGACTCGGTTGTGGTAATCTTCACTTGCCGGATCCCATAAGACGGGTCTGTTATGAACCTAGAGTGAACAAAATTCAAGTGTTATTTCATATTTAATAATGGCTTATAAAATGTGGCTCTATGTTTAAGGTGATCATTCTAATGTTTCAAAATAAACATGTTGATCAAAATGTTACATTAAAAAAACATCAAATATATTGACATGAAATAATATTACCAGCAATATCAGTCATTGCACATTAATCGACATCCTTTGATATGATGACATCTTTTCTTGGCCTCAGCAAACGAGATTTTTTTTACTGTTAACAAATAACTGTCATTACAAAATTGTAATAAAACCCAAAATCATATTATAACACGCACCACAACTTTAGCTGAGAAAAATATTGTTAAAATATTATTTTAATAAAAAGTTGGCGCTTCTTAAAATACATGGGTCTTATTGCTTATTGTGGGGGGCGAGAGCAGTGTTCCAGGGTCGCTGCTGGAGGAGGCAGGAGGGTGGGATGAGGGGGTGTCTGATGTGCAGTGCGCCGCTGATGCTGTTTGGTGCTTAAGTGGTGCCTGGCGTTGCTGCTCGGGGTAGCTGACGCTGATATCTCATCTCCTGAGATCTTGGTAACGAGAACTCCATCTGCGCATGTGCAGCCCACGACAATCATTTTTATGGAGTCAACCACACAGGAGGAAACCACGTAAATGCGGGTGGCTCTTGACTTTTTACAAATATCGTCAGAGTACCCCATCAGCAGCGGTGGACACCCCGAGCCTAAGCGGCAGCAGGCTGTCAAGGACACCGCACTGCACATGCTCACTGAGCCAGTGCACGTGTCCTAAGTAAACCAACTGTGCCCCCAGATACTTGTAAGCAGAGCCGCAGCAGGGAAGACGTGTGTTTCTGTGTAACAGGACCTTCCGCAGCATGTGACTGCCAAGGGGCGGAGCCGCCACACTTCTCTCAGAGGCAGCAGTAATGAATGATGTGTACTGCAGACTAACAGGACCTGCAGCACATGACTGCTGGGGCGTGGCCTAAGCTCCAGAGATCTAGGAACTGCAGGAAAACTCCTAGCAGGGTAACTACGAGATAAAGTTACCAAGGGGCAAAGACAGGGACGAAAACCAGGACAGGCCGAGATCAGAGCACAAGATAGCACGACAGTACCAAAGGGTTAGACAGAACGGATAGTCAGGACGTAGCAATAGATCAGTAAACCAGAGCGGGCAATAGACAGTACAATAGGGACAAAACTGTAACGGAGTATCGATAGCCAAGCCAGGAGGTCAGAACCGGAGAAGACAATATTAGCAAAACGTGAGACAGAGAGCGGAGTGAGCAAACAGACTGGGTCATACACGGGAATCAAACAAGCAGAGCAGTATACACGCAAACCAGGGGGGTCAAATACACAGTCACAACGAAAGTATAGCTGACAGAGAATCTCCCTCTGGACTGGGTATAAATACCCTCCCAGATCCAAAGGGAGGCCAGCAAAAGTTAACCCTGAATGGACAGGACATTAACCATGTCCTATACCATGACACAGGCAACCACTACTGCCAGCCGGCAGCAACGGTACCGATAGGGCATATACGCACTATAAGACAGGATTTGGATGTTTCGCCCCCAGCAGTTCGCCCCCGGGTACATTTCGCCCCCGCACATTTCGTCCCCAGCATTTGGCCCCCAGGATGTTTCGCCCCCGCACATTTCACCCCCGCACATATCGCCCCCAGCAGTTCGCCCCCGACAGTTTGCGCCCGGATGTTTGTACCCTGTTTTTCCCCCAGAATTTTGTACGGATGTTTCGCCAGTTTGTCCTTGTGATTCATGAATTCCCATCCATCATCAATGTTTCGCCCCCAGCAGATCGCCCCCGGATGTTTGTACCCTGTTTTGCCCCCAAATTTTGTGTTTGGATGTTTCGCCAGTTTGTCCTTGTGGTTCACGAATTCCCGTCCGTCATCAATCCACATGTCACAAAAGTACTGTACAGAATGCTGCACTTTTGTGACATGTTAAATCAACTGTTTCCATCTGTAAACCTCACAACTGATTGCATTATAGTGTCAGAGCTTTTTGCCGCAATTTTAACAAGACATTTTCCAAAACGTTTCTAAAACATTTTTGTGTTACAAAAACATAACACGAAAAAAATAAACGGATTCAAAAAATGTAGTGTGAATGAGGCCTGATTTAGATGGGGGAATGTGAACCACTCTAAAATCAAAACATTTTGTGAACTTTTACCTGACCCAGCACTGACCTGCTTTTTTGCAAGTTTTGTTGCAGATGTAACAATTTTCATGTCAGGTGTCCTGCAAGTTACATTAGACTAGCTCTTATTCCATCTTTACATCAGAATATAGCAGTGTCTAAAATCTCTGCAAAGAGAGAGGTGTACTAGCACAAAAAATCAGCTTCCACAGCAATTCACTTTCTACAAGTATGAATTCAGTTCTATCCAAACGTGGGAAGAAGTTGGTCTACGAGAATCACATTTACGTATTTTCCAAACGAACGGCTGACGATGGCCATTCCATCTGGGTATGTGAAAAACGGTCGACTTGCAAGGGCCGTGTTTGGACCAATGAAGCATCTGGTGAAGTGGTGAAAGTAACCAATCCCCACAACCACGCAGCACAAGCTGCAAGACCTGAAGCAATCCGACTTGTCAATGAGGCGGTCACCAGGGCAAGGACAACACAGGAGACACCACAACAGATTCTCACAGAAGTCATTTCAGGAGCCCATTCTAATGTTGTAGCAATTCTCCCAAGGAAAGCATCACTGAGGAGAACAATACTATTATCAAGGCAACTTGGCAATATTCCAAGGTTGCCCAAAACCCTTGATCAACTTGTTATTCCCCAGGAGTTCCAGGGGATCAATATTGATGGTATCCAGCAGCAGTTCCTTCTGCATGACTCTGGTAAGCATTTAACATTTCCATTATGCAGAATTATTGCAAAGTTTATGTTGCACAAATGTGAAAAATTATATATTACAAAGTGCTGATATAGAATACTATGTGATTTTTTTTGCCTTAAAGTGAAACTTTGAGAATAGTATAATGTAGGGTGAGGCCTACTGATTCCAACTATGCCTCACTTGTTTAGTTGCAGTCTAGTTCTCTGCTCAGCTTCAAAGTGGAAGTCCTGCCTTTAAGATACAGTGGTCTGCCATGTTCATAAGCAGAGTGGTAACCTTGTCCACCAACCATGATTTGCAGGTATCCAGTCACTTGTCCTTGTCGTTGGTGCTGAAAGCTGCTGATAAACAGCTGGTTCAATGCAGAATACAACTGGACCCTATTCTTGGCCTAATCTGAGGAATGGGCATCAATAGAAAAAGGGATTCTGAAATGAGAATACCACTTTTATCTGCTGCTCCATTCTTTGGTTTACTGGCAGAGTGTTCTGTGAGGGGTAATCCCCAAACCCCCCTTCTGAAGACCTGATAAAGAGGTTCTGTAGAAGCTGGTTAACCACCACTTTAGTTTAGCAAAGCCAATATCTCAGTTCTGCAGAGTTGGTTGGTGGGATTAACCCTGTAGTTAGTCAACAGTCCCCCTGCTTCCATACATAGCCTGCATTAAAAGGGTATTCTCATGCCGAACAGCAAAATAAGGTAGCATGCTTTCAGCAATCATGTTGCGGTAAGCATGCTGCCGATCTTCCCCTCCTGGTACTTACCTAGAGGTCTTCTGCTCATCTTTGCCTGATCTTCTCCTGGCTGTGTGGGCTGGCAATCGCCATGCTGGATCCGGAGGCCACCACGAGTCCTCCTTCTTCCCAGCATCCTCTTCTTCTGCCTGATCTCATCGCGGCACTGCGCATGCGCAGCAGTGTCTTGGTGACAGGAGAGGCATCCTGCCCCCTTTATTGACTGATAAATGGGGCAGGAGTGACGTCATGTCAGTGAGTGGCCAGGAGACATTCGGCCTCACTGCCCTGGCATTCATCATGCTTCATGGATCAGTGATCCAGGCAAGATGAAAAGACAGCCGGAAGCAGGAGAAGACGTCACGGGGAACCGCTAGACTGCACTCCATGACCCAAGGAGCTGCAGCTGCGACAGGTAAGTATGTCAGTTTTTTTGTGTTCTAGGGTGATAATACTCCTTTAAGGCCAGCCAGAAGAGACACTGGGTGAGCTGCTGAAAAGGCAGCCACAGGAATCCCCAGCAATTGGGGTCCTGTATATTTTACCCCCAGGTATGTTCAGCCTAGATGTTTTGTTCCCTGCATGTTGACCCCAAAAGCTGAGGGTGAAACATCTGGGGTCAAAATGCTAGGGGCGATACATCAGATGGAGATACATCCAGGGACAAAATGCTGTAGGTGAACTATCCGGGGGCGAAACATCCAGGGGCAAAATGTGCGGGGGCGAATCTTCCTGGGGGCGAAACGATAGGGGCGAAATGTACCTGGGAGCGAACTGCTGGGGCAAAGCTTCCTATAACCCTACAGGATGCACCACAATTTTCCCCCCATAATTTTTGAAAAGAATAAGTTCCTATAATAATACCGAAAATACGGTATGTGTATTTTGTCCTATTCATTTAATTTGTCAGATGTTTATTTATTCATTCGTTTATGATTACCTTTGAAAATTTAGCTCAATTACTTCTAAAAACAGTGTTATCTGTTAATGGGAATCTGCCACCCCATTTTTCTATATAAGCTGCAGCCACCGCCATTACGTACTTATCTACAGTATTCTGTAATGCTGTAGCTAAGCCCCTGATGTAACCTGAAAGATAAGGAAAACTAGTTATACTCACCTGGGGGTCCGGTCCGATGGGTGTCGCAGGTTTGGGGCTGGCGCCTCCCATCTTCATGCAATGATGTCCTCCTCTCTAACCGTTCCTGGTGACTGCGAACTGCAGTTGTTTGCTGTGCCCTCAACAGGGCAGAGCAGTATGCCTGCGCAGGAGCCGCGACAGAAGCAAGGAGGAGGACGTCATCACTAGAAGATGGGAGGCGCCGGACCTGCGACGCACATCGGACCGCACCGCCCCCCCCGGTGAGTATAATATAACTTTTCTCATCCTTCAGATAGATAAGCCCCTAATAGCGGTGGCCGTATCTTATGTTGAAAAAGGAAGTGACAGATTCGCTTTAAATAAATGGCGTGTATTTTTGTTAACCAGCCAGCTGAAGCAGACTACTGAGGCCTGGTATTTAACCCCTCTCTGACATTAGACGTACTATCCCGTCCATAAAACCCGTGCCATTCTGACCATGGACGGGATAGTACGTCATGCCCTTTAATGCGACATCGCGACTTAAGTAGCGGTGATCGCATTAAAATTCCGACGCCAGCTTACCTCTTGGAAGTTGGCGTCGGCATCCCGGGCTGCGTCCTCCCCCCTCAGGCCTCCCGATCGCTGTGATTGGCTGTTGAATTCTGAACAGCCAATCACAGCCTTTCTCACTGTTTCAGCCAATCAGAGCGGCTGAAACAGTGAGATCGCAGGCTAGGATCGAGTACCGATGTACTCGATCCTAGGCCTGGGCCTAGGAAGGTCCAGACCCCCCCCGGATTGGCGCGATCGCCGATCACATCGATCGCGCCAATCGCAGGGCACAGCCGCGGTATATCCGCGCTGTGCCCTGCCTGTACCTGCCTGGATCGGTGCAGTAATAGCACCGATCCTAGGCCAGGGCCTGTAGGGCATGAAGGAGCTGATTGGCGCGATCGATGTCATCGACGATCGCGCCAATCACAGGGCACAGCAGCGGTGTGACCGCTCTGTGCCCTGCTAGGTGACCTGCCTAGGAATCGGAGCTGTGAGCTCCAATTACTAGGCCGGTGCCTAGCAACCGGCAATGCAGGGGTCTCCTTTGATTGTTGGGATTGATGTGATCATCGATCCCACCAATGACAGGTCACAGCAGCGATGTGACCGCTCTGTGACCTGTCTGCAAACTGGATCTGACCTGTCTGACCGCACTGCAGGGGTCCTCACACTTGCTGAGGATTCCTGCTGTGCGGTCACACTGCCAGATCTCCTCCTATGCTGGGCCTTGTGGTGCCACAGTAGCCTGTGACACCACAACTCCTGCTGAAGAGAGAAGAAAGAAGAGAAAAGAAAGAAAAGACTACAAACGTGAGTTTTTGAGCCCCGATCCCTGCCCGATCCACCCCAATCCCCCATTCCCCCCTCCCCCCTTCCCTTTCCCCCTCTTTTTACCACCCCTTTGCGCCGCCGAGCGTTGATTGGTGACGCAGTTCACCGATCAACACTTTCGCACCCCCCTCCGTGCGCACATCCAGCAGCCGCAAACTTTGATAAGTGACAGCGGTCACTTATCAGAGCTCGTGCCTGCCGTTTTTTTTTTTCACCCCCCCTTTCCGCCACTCCCGTGCGCACATCCAGCAGCCACGGAACTTTGATAAGTGACACCAGTCACTTATCAGAGCTCGTTCCTGCCGTTTTTTGTTTTTTTTCACCAACTTTTCCGCCACTCCCATGCGCACATCCAGCAGCCACGGAACTTTGATAAGTGACACCAGTCACTTATCAGAGCTCGTTCCTGCTGTTTTTTTTTTTTGTTTTTTTTCACCAACTTTTCCGCCACTCCCGTGCGCACACCCAGCAGCCACGGAACTTTGATAAGTGACACCAGTCACTTATCAGAGCTCGTTCCTGCTGTTTTTTTTTTTTTTCCACCAACTTTGCCGCCACTCCCGTGCGCACACCCAGCAGCCACGGAACTTTGATAAGTGACACCAGTCACTTATCAGAGCTCGTTCCTGCTGTTTTTTTTTTTGTTTTTTTTCACCAACTTTTCCGCCACTCCCGTGCGCACACCCAGCAGCCACGGAACTTTGATAAGTGACACCAGTCACTTATCAGAGCTCGTTCCTGCTGTTTTTTTTGTATTTTTTTCACCCCCCTTTCCGCCACTCCCGTGCGCACATCCAGCAGCCGCGGAACTTTGATAAGTGACACCAGTCACTTATCAGAGCTCGTTCCTGCTGTTTTTTTTGTATTTTTTTCACCCCCCTTTCCGCCACTCCCGTGCGCACATCCAGCAGCCGCGGAACTTTGATAAGTGACACCGGTCACTTATCAGAGCTCGTTCCTGCCGTTTTTTGTTTTTTTTCACCAACTTTTCCGCCACTCCCATGCGCACATCCAGCAGCCACGGAACTTTGATAAGTGACACCAGTCACTTATCAGAGCTCGTTCCTGCTGTTTTTTTTTGTTTTTTTTTTCACCAACTTTTCCGCCACTCCCGTGCGCACACCCAGCAGCCACGGAACTTTGATAAGTGACACCAGTCACTTATCAGAGCTCGTTCCTGCTGTTTTTTTTTTTTTCCACCAACTTTTCCGCCACTCCCGTGCGCACACCCAGCAGCCACGGAACTTTGATAAGTGACACCAGTCACTTATCAGAGCTCGTTCCTGCTGTTTTTTTTTTTTTGTTTTTTTCACCAACTTTTCCGCCACTCCCGTGCGCACACCCAGCAGCCACGGAACTTTGATAAGTGACACCAGTCACTTATCAGAGCTCGTTCCTGCTGTTTTTTTTGTATTTTTTTCACCCCCCTTTCCGCCACTCCCGTGCGCACATCCAGCAGCCGCGGAACTTTGATAAGTGACACCGGTCACTTATCAGAGCTCGTGCCTGCCAGTTTTTTTTTTCACCCCCCTTTCCGTCACTCCCGTGCGCACATACAGCAGCCACGGAACTTTGATAAGTGACACCGGTCACTTATCAGAGCTCGTGCCTGCTGGTTTAGACTTTTTTTCACAGGCCTTTTTTTTCCCTATTCGCTTTCTTTTCTTTTAGCTTTTTCTTTTCAGCTTAGTTTACACCAATCACTATCCCCCCCACACACACACACACAGTTATAAATAAAGTTCACACAAAGCACCACATTCACAAAAAAAATGTCCCGCTCATCCCAACAGCGCTATTCAGTGGAGGAGGCATACGCTTTCCTTGCCTCCGACACTGATAGTGTTGGGGTCGTAACGACAAACCACTCATCCTCCAGTCACTCCAAATTAGACTAAGAGCACGGGTCGACCGAGAATGAATCAGGCAATACGCTGGTTCAGACTTCAGAACGTGCCCTAAAGAAAATGGTGCTATTAGGCGGCCATCTCCAGTAAGCACTGAACTTTTTATTCACGTACACAAGATTACATACACAGAATATTGGGGTGGAGTAAAGGCGGGATTGAGGAGAAAGAGATAAGCTGAGTCATCCTAATTGGTCCTTAGATCTTCTTCTAAGTCCTCCTTGATGTGTTGTCATCCTCAGTTTCGTTTCTTGAAGAAAGATTCTATTGTTCTCGTGTATCATGTGTTTCCTCAATTCTCCAAAGGTGGGGGCATTTCAGTAGATCCAGCTCAATTTAGTGTAATACAGTGATAGGACACAAGATGGAGACAAACACCAGCAGATACTAACATTATCTTATTATTCTTTTAAGGAAAACTTCGTGTTTATAAAATACATATACACACTATGAATATAAAAGTATAGTAGAAAATTATATTTTACCTTGACAATCCCCCCTAAACACTAAGTTTTTCCCTTAATATATGCTTTCTTCGAGACTGTCCATGTGTGGGGACAGGGGTAATGGATTTCTTCGCTTGGTCATTTTAGAAACTGGCCCCTTATGGACCGCCCCCAAACAACCAAGTCCCTACCAAACATGCACATGGAGTTCTCCCACTATCCCTGAACTAAATCTCTTATTCCCACTTGTATTTTGTTATAGGGGGTTTTATCAGGTTTATCCTGCGGAGTACATTTCTCCATATCACCCTTATCAGTGTCTTCATATAGTAGCGACACAATTTCCTAATGAAAAAAAGTACCTGAGGAGGCGGCTGCATTGGTCACAGCTTTCCTATACATAGATATCGCACAACATAGAATTATCAATCCTAGCACCAAAAGCCCTGTTACCACTAAGCAGGCTTGTTGGAGAAATTCTTTAAGTCCTCCAAGCCATCTTAAGAAGAAAGAGGTATCTACTTCTGCATTGGCTTTTATTTCCTGAGCCAGATTTTTAATCTCTGTAAGGGCCACTATAGTTTTACCATTGACTCCAGAATTCTGAGGAATATAAGTACAACATTCTTCCCTATCATCCCACAGACTTCATCTTTTTCAACTAGAATCATGTCAATGGCCAGTCTATTTTGAAGAGTCAGTCTTTTGTTTTGGGCCCAGTTTCTCAACTATACCCTGGAAAGCATCTTGACTAAAATTGATATTGATAAATCTTTGCTCAGTGTAGTATATATATTTTATCCAATCTACATTGTAATTGATCTGCACAGTTGGGATGAGAGAACGGAAACCCGCCAGGATCTGATTCTGAGCTTTGTATTCGTCTGGGACCCCCCTAGGAACACCTATGGGATCCATATAAACTTTGGGATCCTCAGCATAACCGGTGTGCAGCTGACCCAGACTCCTTCTTTTTCTGGATATCAGTGGAGCTATATTCTCGGATCCAGACTCTTTCTCACGTGTCTTTTAATGACTACCCAGTCTCCAGACTGCAGACTGCAGACTCCCAGGATCCTGGTTCGGATCTGGAAGAGAACTGAAAACATTATCATATACTTTCTTGAGTCTTTTATGCAAATCCCTTACATATGAACTTAATACATGGTTACTTATTTCCAATGCTTGGGAAAAGAAACATCCTAAACTAGGCACTTTGCCAAATAGTATTTCATACGGAGAAAGTCCAGTTTTTCTACTTGGAGTGTACCTTACTGAGTATAGGGCTAATGATAAACATTCAGGCCAAGATTTCCCTGTTTCAGCCATGGCCTTTTAGATTTTTAACTTCAATATCCTATTTAGTCCTTTTACTTTTACACCGCTTTGTGGTAATATGGGGTGTGGAAAACTTGTTGAATTCCCAGAGCTGTCAAGACTTCATTCATTATTTCACCTGTGAAATGTGCACCTCTGTCACTTTCGATCACCTCTGGTACTCCATACCTGCACACCACCTCCGCAAGCAGCTTCTTTGCGGTCGCCGCAGCCGTAGCCTTGGCAATCGGGAAAGCCTCCGGCCAACCTGAGAATAAATCAAAAACACACCAACACGTACTCCCATGAACCTGATTTTGGCAACTGAATATAATCAATCTGCAGTCTCTGGAAAGGATAGAAGGGCCGAGGGGCATGTTTGGGTGGTGTCTTGACTACCCTTCTCTTATTATGTGTAGCACATACCATGCATCCCTGGATCAAACCTTCTATACAGGTGGAAAAGCCTGGTGCCGCCCAATGCTTCTGCATCACACTCATTACAGCAGTTTTGGACTGGTGGGTTGGCCCATGTAACATCTGGGCGACCGCAGGGTACAACGCTCTTGGAAGCATCGGCGCATCCCTCTTCCCCATACCCCAGTTGCTGCATTCAGACATGCACCTTCTTTTTCCCACTTTTCTACTTCCTCCTGGCGCACCTGAGCCTGCATCTGGGCTAAGGCATCCTCCGACACAAAGGGATTTTTGGGAGCGCTTACCTGGTGCATCGTTACCCCTTGGAGTGGTCTACTGGCTGCTGTTTTTGCTGCTGCATCGGCCATTGCGTTTCCTTTACTCACCTGATCAGTGCATCTGGTATGTGCTTTAACTTTTGACAACTACTTCTTTTGGTAATTGTAATGCATCAATTAACTGCTGGACTGCGTCAGCATTTTTAATGGGATGTCCTGCTGCCATCAGGAATCCTCTAGATTTCCAAATTGGACCAAAATCATGGGCTATACCGAATGCGTATCTAGAATCTGTGTAGGTGTGAACAATTCTACCTTCAGCTATCTTACAGGCCTCGGTCAGAGCCTTAAATTCAGCCTCCTGGGCCGACTGATATGGGAGTATTGGTTCTGCTTTGATTACTGCATTCAGGGAGACGATGGCATACCTGGTGTGGAAGGTACCTGAGTCATCTTGGTAGCGAGTTCTACAAAAGATTTAAAGTCAACATTACATCTTTCAGTTTCAAACACTGGGTAGGCCTGCTGTTTCCTTGTGCCATAAGCTGAACATAATCATAAGGAATCTCCTCTCTTGGATCTCCTTTGTACAATACCGTACAATACCTGACCTCCCCCCTAGATCCGAGAGAGGTAACAATGTGGCAGGATTAAGTGTGGTACATCTCTGCAAAGAAACATTTGGAGGCATTAAAAGTGCACATTGCAATCGAAGGTGACGTGCAGCTGAAAGGTGTGCCGACTGCACCTGGTTCAGTATGATGTATACATCATGAGGTGTAAGTACTGTCAGTGGATGATCAAGAACGATATCTGATGATTTGTGGAGCAATAGTCCTACAGCATGTACTGCCCGTACACAGGACGGGGCACTCTAGCCACTGCATCTAGTCTTCCACTGAAACAGGCCACTGGCCTTTGATTGTCACCATGTAACTGAGTCAATACTCCTGCCACGTGTCCCCACTGTTCATAAAGATACAGGATGAATGGTAGTTCATAGTTGGGGGTTCCTAGCGCTGGAGCTGCCACAATCCTGTTTTTGAGGGAATGAAAACAGTCTATACCTTCAGGAGTTAGTTTAAAAAGCACAATGGTGATACAGTCATAGAGAGGCTGCATGAGGATTGATACAGCATGAATCCACTGTCTGCAGTAGGAAACCAGTCCAAGAAATATCCTAAGAGCGGCAACATTAACAGGAATAGGAAAGTTCTGTACAGCTTCTTTGCGAGCGCTGGTCAGATGTCGCGCCCCCAGTGAAATGCAATGTCCCAAAAAGATAACTGAAGATTTACAGAATTGCAGTTTATCCTTCAACGCTTTACAACCTGCTTGGTACAAAAACAACATAAGTAATATTGTTGCAATACTACACTGTTTCCTGGAGGGGGCACAAATCAGTAAATCATCAACATATTATAAAAATAACATTGGCAAAATCAATAACTGTAAACTAAGCAGCATCCTGAGATATCTGGAACAAAAGTGTATATATATACATATATATATATTGTACCAGCCAATACATAGAGGGTTAAATCTCATAGCCGAAGGGGGAAGCTGAAGGTTGGAATTTGTACTGTCAAGGCCATTGATAAGGAATCTTACTCTTAAGGGTATGCCACACTAAACAATATCGCTAACGGGATCGCTAAAAAACGTCACTATTTAGCGATCCCGTTAGCGATATTGTTCAGTGCGGCAGCTTCCAGCGACGAGCTTCCTGCTGTGATCTCGCTCGTCGCTGGAATCGCTCCGGACCCTATTTCATCGCTGGCGCTCCCGCTGGGTAAGTATCTAATCGCTGTGTGGCACCTTTTCTTAGCGATTTAGCGGTACTTTGTACCGCTAAAGTCGTTAAGAAGATCGCTAACGGCGATAGCGTCGTTAACTATATCGCTAAATGCGGCAGCATTTAGCGATATAGAAACAATCCCGCTAGCGATCTCATTAGTATGCAACGCTAACGAGATCGCTAGCGGGATCGAGTAGTGTGGCAGTACCTTTAGCTGCAGAGATGCCGAAGGTGGGGGCTAGGTTTTAACTAAAACACCCCTTGTTACCAGTTTCTGCATCTGCTGAGCAATAGTCGTTTCTTGAGCTAAACTAAGAAGATACTGTCTCTGTTGGGGCAGGATTGCACCTGGCTTTAATTTGACCATAACTGGCTGCACCCTTAATCTGCCCACGTCTGTTTTATCTGAAGCCCAGAAAATCATGCAGTATCACACCTTCCAACATTGAAGGAAATTCATTTATGTCCTCTATACTAGCAACGTCTAGCGACATGATTTTACAAAGAGTGCTCGGCTTCAGTCCTGATGTCATAGTGACAGTTCCAACCGGATGATACTCAATATGTGCTTGCAATTGTGACAACACATCACTTTCCTGAAAGATTACATTGACCCCGTGGTGATACCATTAACTGTGTGTGTACAGTGGTTCCTTGAATTTGCAGGGGAATCTTTTTAGTGACGGGGAGCTGGAGAGTTGTAAGGAGTTGCTATAACATGGTGGGAGAAATCACTTTTCCCAAATGGCCAGTCCTCTTCTGTAATTACTGAATTGTCTGCCCCCGTGTCCACTTGGAACTCAACCTCATGTCCCCCTGGTAGGTTCACCTGCACTGTGCAATTAGGAATGGGGGGTAAGGAGACAAGGGGGCCCATGCGCAAGCCACCTTATCCTATGGGTGCGGCGCTAATTGGTCTTGGGGGCCTCCTGCAGGCGGGTCATTTGGATATGGATTAGTTGGACAGGCTGGATATGGATTAATTCTGCAATCCCTCCTGAAATGTCCTGGTTTCTTACACCCGTAGCACAATTTCTGTCCATCTCCTGGCACACGTCTCCTCTCCCTGTTATTTGCAGGACGAGTACCTACAGCGTGTATCCTTGCTCCTCTTTTTGCCTGCGCCAAATCATGCCGTGCCCCCTGTGCCATTCTGGCCAGATCCTCCGCTTCAACTGATCTCCAATCGGTCTACCCACTTTCAGTTTTTCCTTGTCATTCATTTTTTTTATGCCATTCATATTAAACTTGCCAGAACTTTCTCACTAGTCTTGTTTTCTTTGACAAAACCCATTTCCACCCAAGTTTTTCTTAGAGTCCAGAAAAATCTTTTGGCTCTTTCCTGAACTCTGTCCTCTAGTGTAACTTCCTTTCTCTGCCTGTCTATTTGCTTCTCACATACTCTGACCTTCGATTCTTACGTACTATGTCTATTCCAAAAACATATTCAACAAAATCTGAAAACTACTGCACTCTGGCTCTGCGTCTCTATGCTGAATGCCTGATGGGAGGGGTAAGTCGGGTCGCTGCGCAGTTTGTTAGTGTGCTCTCCCTCAGCCTTCAGCTTCCTTATCTGTAGAATGACCTTGGTGTACAGCAAAATACCATCTCGCTGCTACCAGCACTTCCTCCCTCCCTTATACCTTTGCTTGCTGTCACTGACTCCTGCATTCTTAGATCCGTTCCCACAAACACAACACCTGTATATCTCATTTATCAATCTATTGTATCTAGCTTCATTTGCCAATTTTTCCCTTAAATTTACCACAGGGTTGTAATATTAACCCAGAAGGTGGGCATACTGGCACTACTGGAGATCAGGATATAGCTCAAAAGGATATGTATATCAGAAACTTCATGACTGCTGATTAATCTTGTCCTTCTTGCAATGGGAGGCGTGAATCCAGGTGCTCTTGCCCTCGAGCTTCGGGCAGTAGGGGTGGACAGGATCACAGTGCAGGGACCCTCAAATCTGGGCTGGAGACAGTCTCTTCTCATAAATTTTTTATATAAGGTCATCAGGCAAGAAATCGTGCACCGTGTCACCTGTAAATTCTGGGAGAGAAGCAGACACTGCAGAGTGGGTGTTAGTTAACTCTTTAGACAAAGCAATCACAAATTTGCTATTTTATCATTGGTTTCAAATAATTCCTGGTGCCTAATGTCTTCTGTTTTTAACATACCAGCATGGTGAAGTATTGAATGTATGGTGGCCCGAAGGGTGGCCCGTGACTCATCTGGGTTTAGGGGATCATGGACTGGACCTACTGCATGGATGATTATATCAGCGGGAAGGTCCCCTGCATGAGTAGTCAGAGTCTGTCCAGGTGACAAGGGACCATGAGTGTGTATATGAGCCATGCATTCCGCAGTAACAATGGGACCACCTGCTTGGGCTATTAATAGAGCCAGACCCCCTTTCTTGGAGCAGTTGGAGTTGGCAGGACTAACTATACCACCAACCCGATGTGTCAGGATATCACCGTACCCTATGGATACTGTCACTGGATTTCCATTGTGGTCTGTGTAATGCTGTGAATGGCAGGGATACCAATTTTCAAATACACCGGGAGCTGGGGGCCTGACCGGGGTTTCCGTGAATCTTACAGAGCGACTGTCCTCTCTAAGGATTTGTGAAGGAGAGGAAGGTGCCTTATCTCTGAAGTAGGGGTGGAATAGGCCCTAGGACCAGGGGTTAACAATGGTGGTGGGGGAATGGAGGAGGGAAGAAAAGATACTGGTGCTGCTGGGGATAGTGGTAGCTGTTGAGGGGCCCACCCCTCTTCTATCTCCTGATCCTCCTCCCCTTCATTAGATCCCATAATATCATAGCGGCGGCTTCTGATCATTGTTTGAAAAACTGAAGATTCATGCATTGCAGCAATGGCCGGGTTGGGGTGTGTGAAAGGGAACAATGGTGTTGCATCTGGTGCCATGCTGGGAGCTGTGGCCTGCACAGGTGCGGGCGGGGGCTGGTAGTAGGCCCTGGTTGGTATCAGCAAGGGATATAGGCCTGACTGGGTGTGCTTGGGTGTCTCAAGATGGCCGCCGGAGGAGATGGGGTGTTGGTCATTTCCAGGTGTATTAAGATGGCCACTGGGTTTACCAAAATGGCCGCTGGGTGTGAGAGGGGCGATGGGCTGGGCATTACACCAGGAGCGACCCGCCCCACAAACACGGCAGGTCTCCGCCCAGGGCGGATTCTGTTCACCACACACATGACAGGTCCAACCTCCCTTTGTTCTGAGATCGGCACCATTATAGGGCGGTGGCCGAGGGCTTGGAGCGGCCATTTTAGTTACATCAACAAGATCATATGCAGAGCATTTTACATATCCGAACAAAGGCTCAGCACTTTCCGAACCTCCTTATTCCATCTACCTCTTTCCAACCCTCAACTTTCAAATCATTTACTACTCTTAAATGTGCTTGGGCTTGATACAAGAGCCCCTGATCTCTCAACTTTCCCTCATTCTGTGCGACAAAGTCTTTCCACACTGAAGGCTGAAGCCTGCCTGTACTCGGCAAGCTCATTCTTAACAGCCTTCTTGCCTCCACGTGATTCCATCAATTCAACCAGTCCCAAAGCACCACCCTCTAACTTGTGAGGTCTCTCAGATTTAAACAGACGCATCATGATTTAACAGAGTGAAATGATCTGTCGCGACTCAGACCACCGGTGCCACTTGCAGGTCACCACCCGTCAATACAGAGTCCCCGCTCCATGTGTTGACAAGACAAAAAGTCCCTGCTCAATTTGTCCCTTCCCTAACTGTGGGTGATAACTTTACAGCACAGTCCACCGTAACACTCTACACAGTACAGAGTCCCCGCTCCATGCACTGACACTGGGGCTTCTCCTAATGAGACTCCCCGTGTTGGACAAAGAGCCCCTGCTCTATTTGTCACTTCTCAGACGAAGAGCCCCGGCTCCATTCGTCACTGATTAGACTATCATGTGCGTCTTCTACCCCACTCAACACTTCAAGAATCTAAAATTTGTCCCAACTTTATTCTAACAGTCACGGGAGGCAATTATCTACATAAAGGTACAGTGACCGGAGGAGGAGGAACGTGGTGTTTTGACTCAAGCACGTTGCAGGCATGCAACGTCACTCGGTCACACTTGCTGGTTCGTGGCGTGGGATTGCCCTTGGTCTCACCACTCAACCAGTCACCCCTCCAGACCCAAATGGACAATACGACAGGACCAAACAGTGACTGACACACAGGCAAGTGGGACGCATATAAAGTATATGATCCCAACTTACCGTGTTCAACGGAGGCTGCAGTCCTCGCATTCAGTCACCGCGGGCACCACCGCAAAGTCCTCAAGACGGGTCCGGACGGGCGGCAATCCACGGCCCCACGTGTTAGGCGCCAATTGTCGGGGTCGTAACGACAAACCACTCATCCTCCAGTCACTCCAAATTAGACTAAGAGCACGGGTCGACCGAGAATGAATCAGGCAATACGCTGGTTCAGACTTCAGAACGTGCCCTAAAGAAAATGGTGCTATTAGGCGGCCATCTCCAGTAAGCACTGAACTTTTTATTCACGTACACAAGATTACATACACAGAATATTGGGGTGGAGTAAAGGCGGGATTGAGGAGAAAGAGATAAGCTGAGTCATCCTAATTGGTCCTTAGATCTTCTTCTAAATCCTCCTTGATGTGTTGTCATCCTCAGTTTCGTTTCTTGAAGAAAGATTCTATTGTTCTCGTGTATCATGTGTTTCCTCAATTCTCCAAAGGTGGGGGCATTTCAGTAGATCCAGCTCAATTTAGTGTAATACAGTGATAGGACACAAGATGGAGACAAACACCAGCAGATACTAACATTATCTTATTATTCTTTTAAGGAAAACTTTGTGTTTATAAAATACATATACACACTATGAATATAAAAGTATAGTAGAAAATTATATTTTACCTTGACAATAGCGAGGGAGAGGATCCCACATTTCTTTATTTTTCAGATGAAGATTCTTCTTCCTCCTCATCTTCCTCCTCGGGTCCTGCGGAACCGCCACGCAGACGCCCCAGGACAGAACATGAGGCAGCGCCCGCCCCTGAAAATGAACCAGCGCACCCCTCTTCGGACCCCGTATGGACCCCGGCCCCCGAAAATTACGAGCCACTGATTCCTGATTTTGTGGCAGAATCAGGAATCAGGTTTGACTCCACCGGCTTCACAGAAATAGACTTTTTCAAAGTCTTTTTCTCTGAGGATTTAATTAACCTCATGGTGGAGCAAACAAATTTGCACGCTCGGCAATTTTTGGCGCAAAACCCCCGTTCATCATTTTCCAACTGGTCTCCTGTAGACGCAGTTGAAATGATGCAGTTTTGGGGCCTGGTCCTCCATATGGGGATCCTGAAGAAGCCAGAAATTCGGCAATATTGGAGTGTTGATATTTTATACAACACTCCACTGTTCCGAATGGTCATGGCTCGGACGCGTTTTGAGGCCATCCACAAATTCCTGCATTATAATGATAATGCACAGTGTCCCCCACGAGATGACCCCAACTTTGACCGCCTGTTCAAAGTTCGGCCGGTCATCGAACACTTCAACAAAAAGTTTGCTGAAGTGTACGTGCCCCAAAGGGACATCTGCGTGGATGAGTCCTTGGTTCATTTTAAGGGACGGCTCGCATTCCGCCAGTACCTGCCCAGCAAGAGGGCAAGGTACGGAATCAAACTCTACAAGCTGTGTGAGAGTACCTCAGGGTACACACACAGCTTTAGAGTTTACGAAGGAAAGGACACCAGGATTGTACCCCCTGAGTGTCCCCCCGTCCTGGGAGTGAGTGGGAAAATTGTGTGGGATTTGGTGCACCCACTGCTGGATAAAGGTTATCACCTTTACACTGATAACTTTTATTCCAGCATCCCACTCTACAAATCCCTCTCTGCGCGAGGTACCGCAGCCTGCGGTACCATCCGCAAAAATCAGAGAGGCCTCCCAAAGACGCTACTTGGGCTGATGCTCAGAAAGGGTGAGAGCAGAGCCCAATGTAGCGACCACATGTTGGTGGTCAAGTACAAGGACAAGAGGGATGTCCTTCTCTTGACCACCATACATGGTGATGGCAGCGCCCTCAGCACTGTACGGGGTACCTCTACACAGGTCCGCAAACCGGACTGTGTACTGGGGTACAATAAATACATGGGGGTGTGTTGATCTCTCTGATCAACTCCTCCAA
>JARQOD010000004.1:476323136-476421081 GCA_033576555.1 Oophaga sylvatica
CTAAAGTGTGAAGGGCTTTTTCAGTACGGTGAATTGGCGCCGGACAGAATGAAGGCAAAACTATCTCCTCATTGATATGAAAAGCCGAGACGACTTTTGGCGTGAAAGACGGAGAAGTCCTAAGGACTACCTTGTCCTGGTGAAAAATGAGGAAAGGAGGTTTACAAGATAAGGCTGCCAATTCCGATACTCGTCTGATAGAGGTAATCGCCACTAGGAAGACCACCTTCCAGGACAGAAGCGATAAGGACACTTCCGACAAAGGTTCGAAGGGGGAGTCCTGTAAGGCACTGAGGACCAAATTAAGATCCCAAGGCTCCAAAGGCCTCTTGTAAGGTGGAACAAGATGAGACACTCCCTGAATAAAAGTCTTGACCTGAGACTTAGATGCGATCCGTCGTTGGAAAAGGACGGACAAGGCAGAAATCTGGCCCTTGAGGGAAGAAAGGGCTAATTCCGAATCCATTCCTGCTTGAAGAAATTCCAGGATGGAAGGGATAGAGAAAACCAAAGGGGAACGACCTTTGTTCTCACACCAGGAAAGGAATTGTCATGTGTGCATTGCCACGAAGATCGTCGCGGTTGCACGTTTTGACTTCTCACAGCTGAGTTGCTGTTTCTTTGTGTTTGGCAGCTAGGGAGTTAATTCTGTCTGTGCTCGGTGCTGGGACTGGGTGCAGTTTCTCCCGGCTGCAATTGATTATTTGTTGATTGGTTTCCTTTAAATTCCTGGTTGTCTGCTTTGGGAGTTGCCAGTGAAATCCTTCATGCAGACCACAGATAGGAATGAATCTGTATAGACTTAAGTTGAGAGCTCCTTAGCTGTTTTAACTCAACTTGTTTAGAGTTTATTTCCCAGACCATTTATGTTCCTTCGGTGTTTGAGTGTGTATGCAAGTGAGTGCTATCCTGTCTGTCTTATATGTCTAATCTGTGTATTTAGCTGAGATCAGCCCATATCCCTTTGGTGGTAATCAGGATCCTTCTTAGGACTGATTACAGGGTTCAGGGTCTGACAGGAGACAGGGTTAGGCTGGAGACTTGGACCTCTGAACCATTATCAGTACCTCCAAGGAAAGGGATTAGTTAGGACCCCAGTGTAGGGTCAGGTTAGACCCCGGTCCTCCTCTTTCCTGTTACAGCTCATCAAGTCCTCAAGATTAACCCTAAGTTCTGCAGAGATTGTGTCAGGTAAATCTATTTTATACTTACATTCTGATGTTGCTAAACTATATGTTGTATTGAGTGTGGTTCCTGTATAAATAGTTTACTGACATTGTATTCATATCATTAGACAGCGTGACATTTTCACTGGCCCTAAAAAATTATCTCTAGTTACCATGGATCCAGTAGCCCAGCTGGCTCTGCAGTTGCAGGGATTATCCATGGAGCTGACGGACATTAAGTCCAAAGTTTTGTCTCCCCTGGAGCAAACCAGAGTTGAACCTAAAGTAGCTCTTCCAGATAGGTTCACTGGTGGGCGAGACAAATTTTTTACCTTCCGGGAGGCATGTAAATTGTATTTTCGGCTTCGGCCGCGATCATCAGGGAGTGATGAGCAGAGAGTGGGAATTGTTATCTCACTTCTTCAAGGGGACCCTCAATCCTGGGCATTTTCCCTTCCTCCGGGATCCCTGGCTCTACAGTCTGTAGATCAATTTTTTACTGCTCTGGGATTGGTATATGATGACCCAGATCGGGTCTCTCTTGCTGAGACCAAATTACGTAAAATACAGCAGGGAGATCGTCCGGCGGAGGAATTTGCTTCTGAGTTTCGTAGATGGGCCACGGTTACTCAGTGGAATGACCCAGCTCTTAGGAGCCAGTTTTGTCATGGGCTTTCTGACAAATTAAAAGAATTTTGGCTCAGTATGAGTCTCCTCCTTCTCTGGAGGCTGCTATGGCCCTAGCTATCTGTACTGATAGACGGCTTCGGAGAGGGGTGAGGTAACTCCACTCCCTGTTGTTACTCCACCTACTACTAAAGTCCCTTATGTTGAGGTTCCCCTTGTCTGTTCGGATGAGCCTATGCAGTTGGGAGGGACATCATTTCGTAGTAGGGGATTGGCGGCACGCCGCAGGACTAGAGGGTGTTTTTTCTGCGGGAAAGAGGGACATTTTGTTGGAGAATGTCCATCCCGTGTCTTGTTAAGTAAAAAGTCACCGAAAACTGCTAATCCCAGGTTGTGTGGTGGACGACAACCTGGGAGTATGTATTTCATCCGCCGTTCTTCTCAGTTCCTTGTACCAGTGGAGGTGGTGGTTGGTACTAGAGTGAAGAGATTGTCTGTTCTTCTGGATAGTGGTTCCGGGGCTAATCTGGTTGACGCTCAGTTTGCTCAGGCTCAAGGTATGCATCTGAATGTATTGGTCAAACCGATCCCTATTTTCTCCATTGACGCCAGGCCTCTCGGCCAAGGTAGCTTTGTTCATGAGGTTCATAACATTGACCTTCGGGTAGGGGCAATACATAGGGAGCAATTATCTTGTTATGTGTTGGAAGGTCTACCTACTCCCATTGTGTTGGGACTTCCTTGGCTGGTTAAACATAACCCTGTGATTAATTGGCAGTCCAGAGAGATAAGCCAATGGGGTGAGTTTTGCAAAAACAACTGCATGAACACAGTCATCAGTGCGGTCGTACCTAGTACATTGCCTCCTTTTTTGGAGGATTTTGGGGATGTTTTCTCTGAGGAGGGGTGTCGGGAGTTGCCTCCTCATCGCGTGTATGACTGCTCTATTAATCTACTTCCTGATGCTAAGTTGCCTAAAGCTAGGTTGTATAATCTTTCTGGTCCTGAAAGACAGGCTATGAAAGATTATATTTCTGAAAGTCTGGCCAAAGGGCATATTAGACCTTCATCTTCCCCTGTGGCCGCGGGGTTCTTCTTTGTGAAGAAAAAAGATGGAGGCCTACGCCCTTGCTTGGATTTCCGCGAACTTAATCGGATTACTGTTCGAGATCCGTATCCACTCCCTCTTATTCCTGATCTCTTCAATCAAATTGTTGGCGCCAAATGGTTCTCTAAATTGGATCTCAGGGGGGCGTATAATCTGATTAGGATAAAAGAGGGGGATGAGTGGAAAACGGCGTTTAACACGCCAGAGGGACATTATGAAAACCTGATCATGCCTTTTGGTCTGACTACTGCTCCAGCAGTATTCCAACATTTTGTTAATGACATTTTTCGTCACCTTGTGGGGGTGTTTGTGGTCGTATATTTGGATGACATTTTAATTTACTCGCCAGATCTTGTGTCTCACCAGGAGCATGTGAGACAGGTGTTGCAGATCTTGCGAGACAATAAACTATACGCCAAACTGGAGAAGTGTGTGTTTGCCGTACAGGAACTTCAGTTTTTGGGTTTTTTGGTGTCAGCCTCCGGTTTCCGGATGGACCCTGAAAAGGTGAGAGCAGTGCTTGAATGGGATCAGCCAGGGGATCTTAAGGCTCTGCAGCGTTTTTTGGGGTTTGCTAATTACTACCGGAAATTTATTTGTAATTTCTCGTCTGTCGTCAAACCTCTCACTGACATGACGAGAAAAGGGACGGATTTTTCTAGGTGGTCGGACAAAGCTTGCCAAGCCTTTTCCTCTTTAAAAAGATGTTTTGCTTCGGCACCCGTTCTCATCCAACCAGATGTATCTCAGCCGTTCATTGTGGAGGTGGACGCGTCTGACGTAGGGGTGGGTGCTATATTGTCCCAGGGTCCGTCCCCTGGTAAATGGCATCCGTGCGCTTTCTTTTCTAAGAAATTGTCGTCCGCCGAAAGGAATTATGATATCGGCAATAGGGAACTTTTGGCCATTAAATTGGCTTTTGAAGAATGGCGTCACTTTTTGGAGGGGGCAGTCCACCCGGTCACCGTTATTATTGATCACAAGAACCTGCTGTATTTAGAATCCGCTAAGCGTCTGAATTCCAGACAAGCTCGATGGTCATTATTTTTTACCAGGTTTAATTTTGTCGTCACTTATCGTCCGGGGTCTAAGGGAATGTAAAGGCTGATGCCTTGTCTCGCAGTTTCCCAGGGGCCGGGAAAACGGACGACCCGATTCCTATTCTTCAGGAGGGGGTGGTAGTGTCGGCTGTATGTTCTGAGCTTGAGGAGGAGGTGTTAGAGGCTCAGGGGGACGCTCCTGCAGGACCTCCAGGGAGACTGTTTGTCCCGAATCAGTTGAGACAAAAGGTTATGGAGGCACATCATAATTCTGCTTTAGCAGGACATCCAGGGAGTAAGGCTACTTTAGATCTTCTTTCTCGCCGATTTTGGTGGCCTAACGCTAATAAAGATGTTATAACTTTTGTCGCGTCCTGTGGGGTTTGTGCTCGCTCTAAAACTCCTCATACCCGTCCGTAAGGGACCCTTTTACCTTTGAAACTTCCGAAGCGTCCATGGACCCATTTATCTATGGACTTCATTACGGACCTTCCTCCGTCGTCTGGGAATACTGTCATACTGGTGGTTGTTGACAGGTTCAGTAAGATGGCACATTTAGTTGCTCTTCCTGCACTCTCTAATGCTAAAACTCTGGCGCAGGTGTTCATTAGGGAGATCGTGAGACTTCATGGGTTGCCTTCTGATGTGGTGTCAGATAGGGGGTCTCAGTTTGTGTCCAAATTTTGGAGGGCATTTTGTTTACGTCGGGGGATGCAATTGTCGTTTTCCTCGGCTTTTCATCCACAGACCAATGGTCAGACAGAGCGTCTGAATCAGAGTTTAGAGACATATCTCCGGTGTTTTGTATCGGAGAACCAGGAGGACTGGTCTTCTTTCTTGCCTTTGGCAGAGTTCGCTCTTAACAACAGGCGGAGCAAGTCCACTGGTAAGTCCCCGTTTTTTGGGGCATATGGTTTTCATCCCCAGTTTTGTACTTTCAATGGGGGGGTCCTTCTGGGGTTCCTGAGGAGGAGCGTTTCTCGTCGTCACTTGCTTCTGTGTGGCGAGGTGTATTGAATAATTTGAGTACGATGGGGAACCGTTACAAACGTATGGCTGATAGGAGGAGAGTTTCTGGTCCAGATCTGAATGTGAACGATCTGGTATGGTTGTCTACCAGGAATATAAAACTTAAAGTGCCCTCCTGGAAACTGGGTCCCAGATTCATCGGGCCGTACAGGATCAGTTCCATAATTAATCCTGTGGCATTTCGTCTGGAACTCCCTTCTACGTTTAAAATTCATAATGTGTTCCACAAGTCATTACTTAAAAGGTATGTGGCACCAGTCATACCGTCACCTCTACCTCCTCCTCCAGTGTTGGTCAATGGTAACTTGGAATTTCAAGTATCAAAAATCATTGACTCTCGTCTGAATCGCCGGTCCCTTCAGTACTTGGTGCATTGGAAGGGATATGGTCCGGAGGAGAGGACGTGGGTCCCTGCGTCCGATGTTAACGCAGATCGTTTGGTTCAGACCTTCCACAGAACTCACCCGGGCAGGCCTGGCCCTGAGGGTCCGGAGGCCCCTCGTAGAAGGGGGGTACTGTCATGTGTGCATTGCCACGAAGATCGTCGCGGTTGCACGTTTTGACTTCTCACAGCTGAGTTGCTGTTTCTTTGTGTTTGGCAGCTAGGGAGTTAATTCTGTCTGTGCTCGGTGCTGGGACTGGGTGCAGTTTCTCCCGGCTGCAATTGATTATTTGTTGATTGGTTTCCTTTAAATTCCTGGTTGTCTGCTTTGGGAGTTGCCAGTGAAATCCTTCATGCAGACCACAGATAGGAATGAATCTGTATAGACTTAAGTTGAGAGCTCCTTAGCTGTTTTAAGCTCAACTTGTTTAGAGTTTATTTCCCAGACCATTTATGTTCCTTCGGTGTTTGAGTGTGTATGCAAGTGAGTGCTATCCTGTCTGTCTTATATGTCTAATCTGTGTATTTAGCTGAGATCAGCCCATATCCCTTTGGTGGTAATCAGGATCCTTCTTAGGACTGATTACAGGGTTCAGGGTCTGACAGGAGACAGGGTTAGGCTGGAGACTTGGACCTCTGAACCATTATCAGTACCTCCAAGGAAAGGGATTAGTTAGGACCCCAGTGTTAGGGTCAGGTTAGACCCCGGTCCTCCTCTTTCCTGTTACAGCTCATCAAGTCCCCAAGATTAACCTAAGTTCTGCAGAGATTGTGTCAGGTAAATCTATTTTATACTTACATTCTGATGTTGCTAAACTATATGTTGTATTGAGTGTGGTTCCTGTATAAATAGTTTACTGACATTGTATTCATATCATTAGACAGCGTGACAGGAATGTCTTCCAGACACGATGATAAATGCGGGCGGAAGCCGGCTTCCTGGCATTGACCATTGTAGAAATGACTTTGTGAGAAAAACCAGCCTGAGTTAAGATCCAGGCTTCAATGGCCATACCGTCAAATTCAGCGCTTTTGAATTGTGATGGTAAATCTGACCTTGTGAAAGGAGGTCCGGCCGATCTGGTAATCTCCAGGGAACGTCTGCGACCAGACGCACTAGTTCCGCATACCACGGACGGCGAGGCCAGTCCGGAGCGATCAGAATGAGAGGAACGCCTTCCCCTTGATCTTCCGAATCACCCTGGGGATTAACGGAAGAGGAGGAAAAATGTAAGGAAGGCGAAAATGACTCCAAGGGAGGACTAGCGCATCCGAGCCGACGGCTAGTGGATCGCGAGAACGACTTATGAAAGTCTGAACCTTGGCATTCAGTCTGGATGCCATGAGGTCTACATCTGGCAGGCCCCATCGCTGGCAAATAAGATGGAACACTTCCGGGTGCAGGGACCATTCCCTTGAGTCTAGGCCCTGGCGACTGAGGAAGTCGGCCTCCCAATTGTCCACTCCTGGAATGTGAACCGCGGAGATGAGCGAGCGGTTTTTCTCGGCCCAGCGCAGAATGTGCGATACCTCGAGCATCGCTGATCTGCTCCGAGTGCCCCCCTGACGGTTGATGTACACCACGGCCGTGGCGTTGTCTGACTGAATCCTGATGGGACAACCGGCCAGGAGATGATGGAAATGCACGAGAGCTAACTTGATAGCTCTGATCTCTAGGATGTTGATCGGGAGACAGGACTCTGACAGAGACCAGCGGCCTTGAGCCGTGTGATGAAGGAACACAGCTCCCCATCCGAGAAGACTGGCATCGGTGGTCACCACCAGCCAATGGACAGGCAGGAAAGATTTGCCGTGATTCAGTGATGAGGCATTCATCCACCATTTTAAGGAGCTTCTGACTGTGGGAGACAGACGGAAGCGGCGACCTAGAGACGCTGGGTTCCTGTCCCAGACTGATATCAACTCCTGTTGAAGAGGGCGGAGATGAAACTGGGCGAAAGGTACTGCTTCGATGGAAGCTACCATTTTTCCAAGGACCTGCATGGCGCTCCGCAGAGAATGAGGGCGGTTTAGCGACAGTAGGAGCACTCCCCGCTTCAGAGAGATAATCTTCTCTGGAGGGAGAGATACCAATCCTTGGGAGGTATCCAAAATCATTCCCAGAAAAGGAATCTTCTGAGAGGGAATGGGAAGAGACTTGTCTAAATTGACTAACCAACCGAGCCGGGAGAGGGTGTCGATAGTGATTTCGACGCTCTCTTCGCAGGCTCGAAAAGTCGGACCTTTTATGAGTAGATCGTCCAGATACGGGAGGACTACCACACCCCGAGAGTGTAAAATTGACATGGCGGCCGCCATGACCTTTGTGAACACTCTGGGGGCGGTTGCGAGACCGAAGGGCAGAGCGGTAAACTGAAATGATCCTCTCCGACAGCAAAACGCAGAAACTTTTGATGTCCGCTGAAAATTGGAATGTGCAGATACGCATCCTTGATGTCGATAGACGCCAAGTATTCTTTCCTCTCTAGAGATGCGACAACAGAACAGAGGGATTCCATCCTGAAATGACGGACTCTGATGAATTTGTTTAGCAATTTTAGGTCCAGAATAGGCGCAAGGAGCCGTCCTTCTTGGGAACCACAAAGAGGTTTGAGTAAAACCCTTTGAATTTTTCGTTGTGAGGAACTGAGACGATGACTCCGCTGGAACGGAGCATGTTCAGAGCCTGAAGAAAAGGAATTGCAAGATCTTTGGACTTGGGGAAGCGAGACTGAAAGAAACGTCTTGGGGGAAGGGACAAGAACTCGAAGGCTCTAGTCAGAGAGTTTATGGAGTGAGCCAGATATTCGGGCCACCCTGAAGAACCTGACTCAATGGGATCAGGAATAGGTAGGGACTCCTGCTCGGTAATAGGGGGCTCCTGAGCAGAGGAAGCCATGGGCTCCTGGGCACATGATGCACAGAATTGGGAACTATGCATTGATGGCAGGGGAGCGTTGCATGAAGCGCAGGCGGCACATACTACAGAGTAGTTCTTGTCAGCCTTTTTAATTCCCTTTGATTGCGACATATTTCCTCACCAGAGAACCTTCTGCAGGAGAAGGGTTAAGCGCTGTGTAGACCTAGTCGCAGCGTGCACTTACCCAGGGCCTATGTGTGTGCACCAGGGAAGTGAGAGGATGGCGATGCAGCGCTGTCCCAGGAGAATATGGCGCCCGAGATCTTAGAAGCGCCTCTCGTGTGAGACGAGAGGCGCCAGAAACAGTGGGAGGAGAGGGGAGGAAAACAGGGGAAGTCCCCTGTTAACTGGTGACGGCCAATAGCGTGCGGTGTGGGCGGAGCCACACGGACCGCCCTCTCCCCTGAGGCCTATCCCGGCCCGAAGCCGGGGAGTAAATTTTAAAGTTGCGGCCTACCCTGGGCCGGAGCCGGGGACTAAATTTGAGGCCGTGGCCGCGGCGCGATAGGGAACGCCAGCGGCGCGATTGTGTGCTGCGGCGGCGCAACGCCATGCGGGCGCAGTGCGCAGAAACGGTCGCAGTGACCGGTATAACAGTGCCCCTCATATACTCACTGCGGGGAGAGCCCGAAGATGGAGGAGGGAGAACTCCACAGCACTACAGCGACTATGGCTGTACATCCTCTATCCACCAACCCCTTTCAATAGGGGGGTGGAGAGGGCTCTTACATGCCTCCAGACCGCCACCGCTTTCAGGAGAGGTGGTGGGGGTAACCATCCAAGGTGCCACGCAAAATCATCATCATCCTCAAGTAAGGGTATCTCATGGGGAGAGCGGCCTGTTATAAGGATCTGTCGCCCCATGGTAGCGTGGCAGGAGGGGTACGTGGAGGCGACACTCGCACGATGCCGCCTGTTGTTGGTTTTTGGGAGATCGTGACTTTTCGTACAAGTCCCGTCGCCCATCCGTGCGTGAAGAAAGTAAAATAATAAAAATTTTAAAAATCAGAAAAAAATCAGAAAAAAAGTGGGGTCTGAAAGCAGACCCTAGTGCCTCCTACAGACACTAAGCAAGAACTGGTTCAGGATTGAGCCAACAGAGGGTGTATACTGCAGGAGGAGGAGTTAATCTTTTGTGCTTGTATTGCTTAGTGTCCTCCTAGTGGCAGCAGCATAACACCCACGGTCTGTGTGTCCCCCAATGAGGCGAAGGAGAAAATATATACAAACGCACCCGAAAGGTGATAGGACAGACAAATGAATAAATGAAAACACCTGGACAGAGAATCCAACCACAAAACACAGGCTTAAAAGTTAGATCCCAGATGCATGACACCCAGTTAATTATTCTCTTTTCTCTGCTATATGTAGACACAGGAAGTATTTTGTACCTGTATTATTCCCCTTTTCAACCTTTGACCCAGCTGCTCCGCTTCTCCCCCCTGCCATAGACTTTTGCAGTGACTTATGGATTATGCAGAGATAACTGACCTCATGTTTCTACATAAAGCTTAGACGGATTCAGCTAGTCTGTTTTTAATCAAGTGATGTCCTAGACGTAATGGAAAAAATGAGCAATTGTAAGTACACAGTGCTATATAATATGATATATTAAGAGGATAAAATTTTTATGGGAGTGCTTCTTTAAAGGGAGACTATTACTCCAAAATCACTATTTAAACATAGTCCATAGTCATATAGGGAATCTATTCCCTATAGAAACCCCTACCTTTGTAGTAAACGCTGACTTTTGTTGTACTTAAAAAGCATTTAGCTTGATATGAAAACTGTGGTGATCACTCATCTCCCTCAATTAGCATAAGATGGCGCTTCTCTCTGTGTTGATTGACAGCACTCACTTGGCCAGGGTGAGCGTTGCCTGAAAAGAGTCCTCCATCGTGCACACACAGTGTAACAGCAAGAGCCTGCATGTCTGCTCTCAGCCCTCTCTTCTCTCTGCTCTGTCAATGCAATCCTCTACCGTCACCTATCTGCAGACTGTATTAGAAAAGTGAGTGGCCGCAGCAGAAAGGTTTGTGAGACCATGCACTGGCTCCAGCTGCTACACTGTGAACGCGCACGTCAGAGGATTCTTTTCATGCAGCTCTCGCTCTGGCCAAATGAGTGCTGTCAATTAACAGAAGGAAGAGGCATTCATTCTAATTAAACTGAACCTCACAGGTGATATTATACAAGGCTGTGATCATACAGCCAGTGGCTGATACATTGCTACCCACGCTTTGGGCAGCATGTATTACGTGTCCGGTTCATTAATGGGAGGCTGAACAGTGCACTAAATCTCTTGGCCAGATCATAGTAGTTTGCATATCAAAGGCAGTATTTACTATAACAACGGTAGTGTTTTATAGGGGCTAAGTTCCCCTATATGACTATAGTCTTGTGTCATAGAAAAAAATTAAAAGCCATAAAGACATCTCTGGAGAGGGGAAATATCACCCTCACATTGATCATATGGTATTAATTATAACTGGTGAAGTGAGAAAGTAATTATAACTGGGGAAGTGAAAGAGAGCTGTCACTTTAATTTCCATTGAAGTAGGGACCTCTTGCAGTGACCAGGTCATTATAACAGCAGAGATCTGCTATGGGAACTAGCCACCAAGACTGGTATTCTTTACGCACAAGTGGAAAAGTACACTTCTAAGGCAAGAGCTTCCTCTGTTCAAAGGGCTTGTCTGAGACACTTTGGAGCCGGTGGACAGTGATGAATATTGTGGTGTGCCTTGATCCGAAATTTATGGGAGATATATTTTTGGCGTCGTAGTGAAGGGACAAACATAGGTCATTCTAACCCCTCCAACTTAATGTCGACAGATGGATGATGCTATCCATGCCATTTTTCATCTCTATAGAAAGATAAAATTGAAATAGGAAACATGACAACAATATCTACTGCCTGGAACCTCCAGGAGTGAAGATATCCTAAAAGTTAGGGATCTCATAAACTTCTAAAAGACCTAGCAGATCCCACAACCAGCCATCATATGAGCTCACCAAGGGGAGGTACGTGGACGTAACATCGATCTAATAAAAATCGGAGTTTTGTTTTTTGTCATCGTTCTCTCTGGGAGACCTGGTTCTCTTGAAAGTGTTCCACTTTCTTAATCGCAGTGTTTCACTCCATAAAGATAAGAATCATTCCTGCAACATCAGGTTTAGTACTTCTCTTTCGTTATTCCTTTTTATTATATATAATTGTATATAGAGGAATATTTTGTTCCCATTGCTGGAATCGGAGGAGTATATAGCATATGCTCACTGTGAGTTCCTAATAACTGGACAAGTTGTGGAAGCAGCCGCGACTTTGTCCATCTCTTGTCAGTCAACTGCATAATTGCCCTGACGATTGAAGGCAGCGGGGTTGCATCTCGCTACAAACTGGTGGCAGAGGTGGGATCAGCGTGACCCCCCGCTGTCCTCCTTGACAAATTAGTGGCAGCGGAGGGATCTGCGCAATCTCTTGTATTGGTATTCTCCTTGACAGCTTGGTTTATATAGCGATTTTGGTGTGACAAAACTCCCTTTCAATTAGCAAAACAAAAATGAAGAAACATTTCCATCTTATTTCTTTCACATCATTCATTGTGAATTCATTGTCTGCTGTGTTTCTGTATATAGCTTACCATCCTCATCTTTGAGAAATTGACCAGGCCGTCCTCTGTGTAATTCGGGGTTCCCTCCTCTATAAATGCCAAATCTGTCAGGTACATGCCCAGGTATGGCACACAGGGAGGGTCACAGCTGGTGACAGGAGAGAAAGCCAGGTGAAATTATGGGGTGAACATGGGATAAAATTATGAAGTTATAAACAGTTTGCATAAAGCAGGTACTTGTGCCAATCATTGTTGTACAAAGAATAAATATCAAAACCGGTTATTTTTGGCTGTGTTTGTATCATTTGAAAATTCTAATAAAAAATTAGCTGATAAAAAATGTTGAAACCGGAAACGTTTGTGTTTAAAATGTAGAACTTTGAGAAAACTTATGACAGGTGATAGAGACACCACAGACTTTCTAATGAGTCTGTCTTCCGAGTACTTCTCCTTCTCTGGTTTAGTGATCAGTGAAGATCTCGGCATTTGGACCAATCAAACCTCACAAGTCTCATTGCATCTCATGCTTTCAGGTACACTTTACTAAAAAGTTACACTATGAAATATCTCCTGTAATACTTGTAAATCCCACAGTTTTTAAACCGATGTATCTCTCAGGTGCATATGCAATAATTAAGCAAAAGGAAAAAAAGTCTTACTTCTTCAAGGCCTCTCTGAGATTCTTAAATCGCCCTTCTGAAGACACCAACTTCTGAAGTCGGTCAATTAAGGTCTTTGTCTAAAATAAAATAACCATGGTTCAGAATTAAAGTAAATAAATTATTACATTTATCACAAATTCAGTACATTAAGTGAAAATATTCCAGTATCGAATCTAGATACCTACCGAGCTGCAATGAATTATGCAAAGCAATCTTGTCTAAGTAAAACTTCCCAAAATCCTGACCCAATAGCCTATATTTCTTGTTAATCTGGTATTGGAAAAAAAAAGCCTGGAATGCTAATTGAATGATATGGCATTGGTTATGGATATGTCGGGTATTTGCTACGGAGTGAAATGCCAAGGTGGACCTCAAAGTTTCACTTTCTTTTAACAGGGAATAAGACGACACGTATGTTCACCAACCTAGGCCTATAATTATTTGTCCAGATAATAGTAGCTTGTTGTCTCTCTCACTGCCACCTATCACTCAGCACAATGCCCCCTAGATGTTTTTGCCCCACAGTTTAAATACAGTAGAATCTAGTGACTAATTTTCAGAATTCCAATTCTGCTGGTTTTGCCTTCAGACTCTCCACTGAAGATCAGTAGTACGTGCTGGAACTATTTTTGATAATCTGACACCTTCATGCATTACCTGTTTAGACACCTTGATCCAGGTCCTCTTGAGACGGAAAATAGCGCTGCGATTCAGTGAAGAAGTAATCTCCAGAACAGCGTTGTAATTGTGTAGACACCGGCAAATATCGGCCACTGCCACCCACTTCTCAATGGTACACCCTCGTATGGCTGGCTCTTCACTCCGCAGGATCTCAGTGGCAATCAGGTTACTCATCTGACACATTCAAATACCTGGTTACTATGTCATTTAAACTTGCTGTTTCTCATATTAGGTATACACAACAATTTATGTGGAGCCGGGAAGGAATTTTTCCCCTAATATGGAGCTATTAGTGTTTGTCCCAAGGGGTTTTTGCGTCCCTTTCGATCAACATGTTAGGCTATAGGTTGAACTCGATGGACTTAAGTCTACCTTCAACCCTAAAACTATTAAACTATAAGAATAGGGCTCTACATTGGGATTGCAGCATTAAGTATACTGTGGACTTGCCACAATTGAACACTGAGCACCAGCCCTTATGACCATACAGCCAGGTTACAGGAGTATATGGATGGGTACAGTACTTACTCTGCATTATACCTCTACTGACTATATACATACTCTGCTTTTTATGCATATGAAATATATTACATGGTTGAAGTGTTTGCTTGTGCCCATGATATAGGGTGTCCTCTCGTTCTTGTCAGCTTTCATCCAGCCCTGGCCAAAAAATTCCCTGTAGGAAAAACACCAATAAAAAGATTAGAAAGCCAATACATTTAACTAGTAGAACTCATGACATAAGAATATATATAGGTACGTGGGACAAAGGATCATGGCTGCTTACCAATGGAATGGAAACTTGTATAACCAGCCATACCTGGAGAGACATCTCATAGACAGCCATGTATAGTGAGACATCTCCCATTCTCCAGATCCATTACTCTGATGGTGTTATTATGTGAAACGGAAGGATCTAATAATCACAGGTTGAGAAATCATCTTAGAACTGCTGAATATTAAAACTCTCCACAAGACTAAGACGTTCACATTGAGTTTCAGCAGTTCAAAAATGAGGTTTTATGCAGAAAACTGTTATGTTTTGGTAGCTGAGGAGAATAAGCAAAAACGGCAATACACCAGAGAGGCTGGAACCTATTGGATTGCAGTAACCTGAACTAACCACACAACTAGAGGTAGCCGTGGAGCGTTCCTACGTTGATCCTAGACGCCTCGTCACAGCCTGAGAGATAACTACACCTAAAGGCAGAAAGATGAAAGCTATCTGCCCCGGAGCAGATCCCCAAAGAAAATAGGAAGCCCCCAAACATGTAATGGCGGTTAGACAAGAAGAAGCACAGACACAGACAGAAAATAGAATGAGCAAACGCTGGGGCCCAATCTGTCTAGACAGAAAAGTACAGGAAAGAATACTCACTGCAATCCAAAAAAACCCCTAAAAAATACCAACTCTTCTGATTGCAAAAACACCTGAGATCACACGATCTCTACCACCTAAATCAGTTCTCTGGTGTAACAAAACTAAGCCGCAGCCACTGAAAAAACAGGAAAAAGCAAATGAACAAACAACAGTGGCTCCAGATAAACTGAGAGGAGCACAAGCCCCCGGAGGGGACCTGGCTGACCTCCACAGAAGTGCAGGGAACAATGCAAAAAGCAAGCACAAAAATAAAAGCAGAAAATATCTTATCTGATAGCAGAAGATGCAGGCAAGACTCAGCAAACTTCCAAATGAACCAGGAACCACAATTGAGACAAGAACAATTTATCACCGGCAACCATCATGGGAGGGAACCTCCCTTATATCAGACCAGTCCGTGATCCCAGATTACCATTCCTCGCTGAAAGGTTCAGTACTGTCTGTAACCACCAGAGGGAGCCTATGCTCAGAAAACATCTCTAGCACATTCATAACAGAAAACATCTAGGAAACTCCTTTTTGGGGGCAGATTTTGAAGGAGTTTTTCTTTTTTTTGTTTCCAGAAGCTGTTTTGAAGAGTTTTGGAAGATTTTTTTTGATTGGACAGTTCCTACTTTGGAGAGGTTTCCTTGAAGATGCACCTCGAAGAAGTCACAGCAATTTCAGGATAACTGCATGACCAAGAACATTTCTGTGACTTCACAGACTTATCATAGAATCATAGAATCATAGAATGGTAGAGTTGGAAGGGACCTCCTGGGCCTTCTGGTCCAACCCCCTGCTCAAAGCAGGATTCTCTAAATCATCCCAGACAGATGTCTATCCAGCCTCTGTTTGAAGACTTCCATTGAAGGAGAACTCACCACCTCTTGTGGCAGCCTGTTCCACTCATTGATCACCCTAACTGTCAAAAAGTTTTTTCTAATATCTAATCTGTGTCTCCTCCCATTCAGTTTCATCCCATTGCTTCTAGTCTTTCCTTGTGCAAATGAGAATAAAGATGATCCTTCTACAATGTGACAGCCCTTGAGATATTTGTAGACAGCTATTAAGTCTCCTCTCAGTCTTCTTTTTTGCAAGCTAAACATTCCCAAATCCTGCAACCGTTCCTCATAGGACATGGTTTGCAGACCGGTCACCATTCTGGTGGCTCTTCTCTGAACTTGCTCCAGTTTGTTGATGTCTTTTTTAAAATGTGGTGCCCAAAACTGGACACAGTATTCCAGATGAGGTCTGACCAAAGAGGAGTAGAGGGCAATAATGACCTCACGTGATCTAGACTGTATGCTTCTGTTGATACATCCTAGAATTGCATTTGCCTTTTTTGCTGCTGCATCACACTGTTGACTCATGTTAAGTCTGTGATCAATTAGTATACCCAAGTCTTTTTCACATGTGCTGTTACTTAGCCCTATTCCTCCCATTTTGTATATGCTTTTTTCATTTTTATTGCCCAGATGTAGTACTTTGCATTTTTCCCTGTTAAAATCCATTCTGTTAGTTGCTGCCCACTGCTCCAGTTTATGTATATCTTTTTGAATCCTCTCTCTCTCTTCTCTAGTATTAGCTACCCCTCCTAGCTTTGTGTCATCAGCAAATTTGATCAGTTTACCCTCAATTCCTTCATCTAAATCATTGATAAAGATGTTGAACAATACAGGGCCCAAAACAGAGCCTTGTGGTACCCCACTTGAGACATTCTTCCAACTGGATGTGCAGCCATTTACAACCACTCTTTGGGTCCGATCACTAAGCCAGTTATGAATCCACCTAACAGTTGCCTTGTCCATTCCATACTTAGTCATTTTTTCAATAAGGATTGTGTGAGATACTTTGTCAAATGCTTTGCTGAAGTCAAGATATACTATATCTACAGCATTTCCCTGATCCACCCAGTCAGTGATTCTGTCATAGAAGGAAATTAAGTTAGTCTGACATGACTTATTAGTTACAAACCCATGCTGACTCTGTTTAATCACTTCATTCTTATCCAGGTACTTGCATACATGTTCTTTAATAATTTGTTCAAAGATCTTTCCTGGTATAGAAGTCAGACTCACCGGCCTGTAGTTCCCTGGGTCCACCTTCTTCCCCTTTTTGAAGATAGGAACAACATTTGCTCTTCTCCAGTCTTCTGGACTTCTCCTGTTCTCCAAGAATTTTCAAAGATTATGGACAGTGGTTCAAGAATTTCTTCTGCTATCTCCTTCAGTACCCTGGGGTGTAATTCATCTGGACCTGGAGACTTGAATTCATTTATGTTAGCTAAGTGTTTCCTCACTGTCTTTCTGTTTATAGATATCCTGGATTCTTCTATTCCTTTAATAGGACAGTGAAGATCAGTTGATGTTACATTTCCTTTCTGAGAGAAAATAGATGCAAAATAGGAATTTAAAAGTTCAGCCTTCTCAACATCCTGACTTACCATTTCATCATTTTCATCCTGTAAAAATCCTATAGCATCTTTGACTTTTCTTTTACTTTTGACGTATCCCCAAAATCCTTTTTTGTTGCTTTTGACGTCACTTGCAAGCCTTAATTCATTGTCAGCTTTAGATAATCTGATTTGTGCCCTGCAGGTTCTGCAGACGGCATTATATTCTTCTTTAGATATGCCTCCCTCTTTCCATTTGATAAACATTTCTTTCTTCCTTTTTAGCATGTGTTTAAGTTCTATGTTCATCATCCTGGTTTCCTTAAATGCTTCCCATTCTTCCCTCTTTTCGGAATTGTTAACGATTGTGCTTTGAGAATCTCATTTTCAAGATTTTCCATCCTTCCTGGACATTTTTGTCCTTAAGGATATCCAGCCATTGGATCCCTCCAATTCTCTTTCTGAGTTCCTTAAAATCTGCCTTTCTGAAATCTAACCTTGACGTCTGAGTCTTCACAGGTCTTCCTCCTCTTGTTATCCAAAATTCTAAAATAGCATGGTCACTACCTCCTAGAGTCCCAGCCAGACTTGCTATAATGTACCAATTTAAGAGCTGTCATATGGCAACTCGCATGCGCACAATTTGCTTAATGGGGGCAAACAGTTTTGGATTTTTTAGTGATAGACATATTGTGGACACCTTAGTTCTTGGGTCACAACACAACCCCACTGACTATCATCAATACAATGCTACAATGTGACACCACATTCTTCATGTTGATAGAGCTGCCATGTAGCCATAGACTAAACCTTCTCCGCCTCAGCTTAATAATTTCTACGAGTTAAAAAATCAATAACTAGTAAATATTTTTAAGGGCAAGTCAAGAATTTGGACTGTGCATCTAAGCTACCTAACTACAGGCTGATAATACAAAACAGTGTTTCCAGCACACTGAAAGCTGACGGATTGTATATATGGAGTAATTTGGGCCATATTCTGGTATTATAGGTTGGTGTGACTCACTCGTATGGGATCTTCTTGAAAATCAGATGATCTAATAACGTGACTTGTTCTGCAATCTCCAGAGCAGAGAGAGACTCGAACGGTTCCACCGGAGTGTTCAGCACCTGCAAAGTATACGCATACTGAACACTTCATAGTATTGGTCAGAAAAGTCAGCATTTGCTGTTTTCTATTCACCACATATAGATTTACACAGATATTAAATCACAGTTATGACTAACTAACACCTTCAGAGTGATCCACTGGCTGATATATCATAAAGTCACAATTTTCGTAACTGGTTCAATAGGAACAGACTTTAGTAGTGTTATCAATCCTCACATCTTCTAACTTTTCTTAATGCATGTTCTAATTGTTCAGTATCACCCATTACAGAACATCATATCTACATTAAAAGCTGTTCTAGTAATTCATATTGTGTGAGTTTAAAGGGAATCTGTCAGTCGGATTTCACCCCCAAATTATTTATATGCGCTTGTAGCTCTTTCAAATACAAGTCCAGAACTAACTCTACATGGCTACTCTGTTCCTCTGTTACTGAGAAATCAACGTTCGAATTGATATGCAAATGAGGCTGAAGATCGATTTCCAGATTTGAAGCCTCTGTCACTCCAGCTCTACTCTCCACCCAACGCCGATACCTACTGCTTGACTGATGACCTCTGTGATGTGTGACTAGCTCTATTCCCCGCCCAGCGCCGACTTCTGCTTGACTGACACCTTCTACACTGTATGACTTTAGACAAGGGAGCTTAAGTGAAACTGGAGGTGGCCACACTGGGCAGGTAATAGAGCTGGAGTGACAGAGGCTTCAGATCTACAAATCGATCTTCAACCTAGTTTGCATATTAATTCAAAAGCTGATTTCTCAGTAATGGAGCAGCGGACCGTCCATGTAATGGTATTGCTGGACTTGTCTTTCAAACAGATACATGATACAGTAAAGATGTATATCTTAGTACCGTGTTAGCCAGTAGTCACGTCACTTGTCTCATCTATTGCCCTTTTTTTTTTTCTGTGCTCTGTTGTGTACAAATATGTGATTCTTCAGATTTTGTATTAGTCTAGCCTGATGAAGAGACCTGAGTAGTCTCGAAAGCTTGCAATTTGTTACCATCTTTTCAGTTAGCCATTAAAAGGTATCAACCACTGAGGACTCTCAACTCTAAATATTTTTCCAAACAGATACATGCACATTTAAATAGTTTGGGTTGTGAAATTCTGCTGACAGATTCTCTTTAAACGGTTTCTTTCACCTGGTTAAATAAGAATTGTCATGGGATATGGAAAATGAGAAACTATTTCTATTCTCTCACATACTCAAAAAGTGTTGGGAAACTAACAGGCCTTCAAATGGCTTCCATGGATTAGAATGTGCCAGGGTAGGGTCCAAGTTATGTTCAACCAGTAATATAAAATAAAACTAGGCACTCAACTTAATGCTCAAAATGAAAATTTAATAATGGTCCAGATGTGGTCAGATTTGTGGTAAACGTTTCGGCTATAATGTAGCCTTCATCAGTAGCCAAATTGTTTACATAGAATGGAGGACCGTTCCGGTACCGTCATTCATATCGGGCACGATCACAGCCCCTCAGACGAGCGGCAGAATCCGCGTCTGCTACAGCAACGGCATAATCATTACATGCGCTTAATACCAGTTATAAATACGCACCATTTCACTGAATCTGATAATCTATTTTGATTCACACCCCCCTCATCGACGTTTTCAATCGATCATAAGGGTGTTCTCTTTATGTACTTGTTTGAGTATGAATATTGGTTCTATCTTCTCACCGGAACGGTCCTCCATTCTATGTAAACAATTTGGCTACTGATGAAGGCTACATTATAGCCGAAACGTTTGCCACAAATCTGACCACATCTGGACCATTATTAAATTTTCATTTTGAGCATTAAGTTGAGTGCCTAGTTTTATTCTTTCAAATGGCTTCCAGACCCTTACATTTTGTATCAAAATCAGCAGTCACCACTGGAGTCAGCATACAGAGACTGATGGGTGACTGAAGAAGCAGCATGCGAACTTCAGGGAATAACTAAAGTGAGTATTACTCAGCTTTTTATTATAAACACTATTTTAGTAATTATTATCAAAGTGACCTCAATATACATAGCTATAGGTAAATTAATGTTAAGTGTTCTTCATTGTTGTGCTGTCACACACTCGATCCGTAATGTTTATTGTAACGCTGGTATTCTGTACTTTGTTTTCCAGCGTTACTCTGCATGTTTTTTGCATTAACCCTTTTGCTCCTTTCCCCCTAACCAGCTGGGATACTGTTGTCTGTTACCTATATGGATGCTGCTCAGTTCCCGGCTCTGCTGCGTACCCGTACTTGCGTGAGTGGCTCCGCTGCTTTGCATGACCGCCCGCATGTGCGGTTCCTGACTTGCTGTGAAAGCCGTCCGTAGCTTGCAAAGTCCTCTGCAGTGGTGCATGACTTACTACGTGTGTGGAAGCAGCCATTGTTGGGGTCCCTCTGTGTTGTGCTGTCTGGCTCTGCATAGGGGGCGCGGCCCACACCTGTCCTGCTTTTATGTGGATTGGTGTTTTACTAGAATTACTGCTCCAGCCTATCGCTGTGAAGCAGCTCATATATAAAGTTCCCCAGCCCTAGTGGGCGTTGCCAGAGCTTCACATTGAATCCACACTGAATCCCTGAACCTAGCCGTATGTGGTTGTGTGTTCAGCTCCTGCTCTGAAGTTGATCAGCTCTGGAGAGCTGATTCCCTGTTCCTGCTGTGTCTTGTTCCCTGATCCTGGATCTAACCCGGTACCTGAATGTCTGAACTGTGTCTTGTGTTTCCGCCTATGCTGGGGGCTGATTCCCAGATCGCCGTTCCTGGAGGCTGTATATCCAGGCCTGTTCCTGTTGTGTCTAATTACCTGAACCCCTGATCCCTGATCACATCCTGTACCTGTGCAGTCTAACTCTGTTTCAGCCATCAGCTCCTGATTCCAGTTACCTGCCTGTTACCTGTCGGCTTGCCTGTCTGCCATCCGTCTGCAGTTCCATCCAGAGGTTCGGACGTCATCTGCAGAGATCCCCGGCTCTTGCCTGCTCACCTATGAGCGATCATCTGCCATCCGACTGCAGCTCCATCCGGAAGTTCGGACATCATCTGCAGAGATCCCCGGCTCTTGCCTGCTCACCTGGGAGCGATCATCTGCCATCCGACTGCAGCCTACCTGGAGGCTCCACCATATCAGGTCGTATGTACCTGCCTGTCTAGAGACTGCCTGGTCACTTGCTGTGACAACCTGCCTGTCTAGAGACTGCCTGGTCACTTGCCATGACAACCTGCCTGTCCCAGAGACTGCCTTGGTCACTTGCTGTGACAACCTGCCTGTCCAGATATTGCCTGGTCACTTGCCGTGACAACCTGCCTGTCCCAAAGACTGCCTTGGTCACTTGCCGTGACAACCTGTCTGTCCCAGAGACTGCCTTGGTCACTTGCCGTGACAACCTGTCTGTCCCAGAGACTGCCCTGGTCACTTGCTGTGACAACCTGCCTGTCCAGATATTGCCTGGTCACTTGCCGTGACAACCTGCCTGTCCCAAAGACTGCCTTGGTCACTTGCCGTGACAACCTGTCTGTCCCAGAGACTGCCTTGGTCACTTGCCGTGACAACCTGCCTGTCCCAGAGACTGCCCTGGTCACTTGCCGTGACAACCTGCCTGTCCCAGAGACTGCCTTGGTCACTTGCCGTGACAACCTGCCTGTCCCAAAGACTGCCTTGGTCACTTGCCGTGAAATCCTGCTGAGTCCAGAACCCTGTGCCAGTGACTGTGAATCCGTGCTATATAACCTGAGTTCATCTTGGTAGGAGGAGTCCGGTGTGTGCTGAGTTTCTGTTACTCTGTGCTCAGCTTCTGTGCAATCCCCGGCCAGCTCCCGTTAAGCCTGGCGGGGCTTGCACCAGACCGCTGGGGTTCCTTTTCAGGTCGCTGCCAGATGTCCGGATCCTATGCCTGATGACCATGGCCTGATGTCCGATGTCCGACGACCACTTCCAGATGTCCGGATCCTATCCTTCCTTCCTGATGACCCAATCCGTGTTCCTGATGTTCCAGTCCGTGTTCCTGTCTGTGTTCCTGACTCCCTGAGATCCAATCCGTGTTCCTGATTTCCTGTCCGTGTTCCTGAGATCCAGTCCGTGTTCCTGATGTTCCGATGTCCTGCCGGTTCCTCCTTGGTCTACCCTGTGATGACGTCTGTCCTGGGTCGGTGTCTGATGTTCTCCTGCTGAGCCTGTGCTACGCCTGAGGCCTGAGAGAGGCCGTCCTAGTATGCCCGTGCCAGATGACCCTGGACTTCATCAACCCGTGATGACCCCGCCATCGTCTGACGTTCGTCCTGGGCCGGTGTCTGATGTTCTCCTGCTGAGCCTGTGCTACGCCCGAGGCCTGAGAGTGAGGCCATACTAGTATGCCCGTGCCAGATGATCCTGGACTTCATCAACCCGTGATGACCCCGCCATCGTCTGAAGTCTGTCTGAGGTAGGTGTCTGATGTTCTCCTGCTGAGCCTGTGCTACGTCTAAGGCCTGAGAGAGAGGCCGTCCAAGTATGCCCGTGCCAGATAACCCTGGACTGCATCTACCCGTGATGTCCTCCAACATTCGTCAGTGATTCTGAGTCGTGTACCCTTCTCTGATGTGCGGAATTGGGAGTCCGGTCTTATGTTCTGTTTATGTACTGTGTTTCTTTAAGTAAACTTTATGTTTCTTCTTACCTGAAGTTGTGCGGTGTTGTCTAGTCCTGCAGGTCGCCACCTTGCCCACATGCTCAGCTGCCACGGATCCCGGTCGCTGCCCTTCCCTAGTCCGGGCAGGCCCGGGTCTCCCACCGTGGTCCAGTGGGTCCACATTCTCTTATCATCTGGGACCCATGCCTCACGTCGTCGTGGACTGGCGGCGTGGGAGCATTGGCTAGCTAGGTAAGCTATGCCATGTCCCGGCGCCCCACAGCCGTGGGAAGCGCCACAGAAAGCTCTGGCCATGGACTCCGCTGAGCATGTGCGGTCTGCAGGACTTTCTCCAAGCTCCACCTGATGTGCGAACTAGACTACTTGGTCCCCACATGGTAAGTGGACTAGATGGCTCGATTCCCCGCTTGGTCAGCGGTTCGGACTTTTCGAGCTATTAACTATGCTGCCATATTGTGAACTATGGGACTTACCGCCAAATCCAAGTGAATTTTTCTGGGAATTTTTTTTTTACTTGGGTCTTCAGAAGAGGGGTTCTGAGGAGGGGGATACTGTAACGCTGGTATTCAGTACTTTGTTTTCCAGCGTTACTCTGCATGTTTTTTGCATTAACCCTTTTGCTCCTTTCCCCCTAACCAGCTGGGATACTGTTGTCTGTTACCTATATGGATGCTGCTCAGTTCCCGGCTCTGCTGCGTACCCGTACTTGCGTGAGTGGCTCCGCTGCTTTGCATGACCGCCCGCATGTGCGGTTCCTGACTTGCTGTGAAAGCCGTCCGTAGCTTGCAAAGTCCTCTGCAGTGGTGCATGACTTACTACGTGTGTGGCGGCAGCCATTGTTGGGGTCCCTCTGTGTTGTGCTGTCTGGCTCTGCATAGGGGGCGCGGCCCACACCTGTCCTGCTTTTATGTGGATTGGGTGTTTACTAGAATTACTGCTCCAGCCTATCGCTGTGAAGCAGCTCATATATAAAGTTCCCCAGCCCTAGTGGGCGTTGCCAGAGCTTCACATTGAATCCACACTGAATCCCTGAACCTAGCCGTATGTGGTTGTGTGTTCTGCTCCTGCTCTGAAGTTGATCAGCTCTGGAGAGCTGATTCCCTGTTCCTGCTGTGTCTTGTTCCCTGATCCTGGATCTAACCCGGTACCTGAATGTCTGAACTGTGTCTTGTGTTTCCGCCTATGCTGGGGGCTGATTACCCAGATCGCCGTTCCTGGAGGCTGTATATCCAGGCCTGTTCCTGTTGTGTCTAATTACCTGAACCCCTGATCCCTGATCACATCCTGTACCTGTGCAGTCTAACTCTGTTTCAGCCATCAGCTCCTGATTCCAGTTACCTGCCTGTTACCTGTCGGCTTGCCTGTCTGCCATCCGTCTGCAGTTCCATCCAGAGGTTCGGACGTCATCTGCAGAGATCCCCGGCTCTTGCCTGCTCACCTATGAGCGATCATCTGCCATCCGACTGCAGCTCCATCCGGAAGTTCGGACATCATCTGCAGAGATCCCCGGCTCTTGCCTGCTCACCTGGGAGCGATCATCTGCCATCCGACTGCAGCCTACCTGGAGGCTCCACCATATCAGGTCGTATGTACCTGCCTGTCTAGAGACTGCCTGGTCACTTGCTGTGACAACCTGCCTGTCTAGAGACTGCCTGGTCACTTGCCATGACAACCTGTCTGTCCCAGAGACTGCCCATTGCCGTGCACCTGCTGTCCCAAGACTGTGTATGTACAACCTGCCTGTCCCAGAGACTGCCTGGTCACTTGCCGTGACAACCTGCCTGTCTAGAGACTGCCTTGTCACTTGCCGTGACAACCTGCTGTCCAGAGACTGCCTGGTCACTTGCTGTGACAACCTGCCTGTCCAGATATTGCCTGGTCACTTGCCGTGACAACCTGCCTGTCCCAAAGACTGCCTTGGTCACTTGCCGTGACAACCTGTCTGTCCCAGAGACTGCCTTGGTCACTTGCCGTGACAACCTGCCTGTCCCAGAGACTGCCTTGGTCACTTGCCGTGACAACCTGCCTGTCCCAAAGACTGCCTTGGTCACTTGCCGTGAAATCCTGCTGAGTCCAGAACCCTGTGCCAGTGACTGTGAATCCGTGCTATATAACCTGAGTTCATCTTGGTAGGAGGAGTCCGGTGTGTGCTGAGTTTCTGTTACTCTGTGCTCAGCTTCTGTGCAATCCCCGGCCAGCTCCCGTTAAGCCTGGCGGGGCTTGCACCAGACCGCTGGGGTTCCTTTTCAGGTCGCTGCCAGATGTCCGGATCCTATGCCTGATGACCATGGCCTGATGTCCGTTCGACGACCACTTCCAGATGTCTGGATCCTATCCTTCCTTCCTGATGACCCAATCCGTGTTCCTGATGTTCCTGTCTGTGTTCCTGACTCCCTGAGATCCAATCCGTGTTCCTGATTTCCTGTCCGTGTTCCTGTGTCCCTGAGATCCAGTCCGTGTTCCTGATGTTCCGATGTCCTGCCGGTTCCTCCTTGGTCTACCCTGTGATGACGTCTGTCCTGGGTCGGTGTCTGATGTTCTCCTGCTGAGCCTGTGCTACGCCTGAGGCCTGAGAGAGAGGCCGTCCTAGTATGCCCGTGCCAGATGACCCTGGACTTCATCAACCCGTGATGACCCCGCCATCGTCTGACGTTCGTCCTGGGCCGGTGTCTGATGTTCTCCTGCTGAGCCTGTGCTACGCCCGAGGCCTGAGAGTGAGGCCATACTAGTATGCCCGTGCCAGATGATCCTGGACTTCATCAACCCGTGATGACCCCGCCATCGTCTGAAGTCTGTCTGAGGTCGGTGTCTGATGTTCTCCTGCTGAGCCTGTGCTACGTCTAAGGCCTGAGAGAGAGGCCGTCCAAGTATGCCCGTGCCAGATAACCCTGGACTGCATCTACCCGTGATGTCCTCCAACATTCGTCAGTGATTCTGAGTCGTGTACCCTTCTCTGATGTGCGGAATTGGGAGTCCGGTCTTATGTTCTGTTTATGTACTGTGTTTCTTTAAGTAAACTTTATGTTTCTTCTTACCTGAAGTTGTGCGGTGTTGTCTAGTCCTGCAGGTCGCCACCTTGCCCACATGCTCAGCTGCCACGGATCCCGGTCGCTGCCCTTCCCTAGTCCGGGCAGGCCCGGGTCTCCCACCGTGGTCCAGTGGGTCCACATTCTCTTTATCTGGGACCCATGCCTCACGTCGTCGTGGACTGGCGGCGTGGGAGCATTGGCTAGCTAGGTAAGCTATGCCATGTCCCGGCGCCCCACAGCCGTGGGAAGCGCCACATTTATTCAGTGTTTTATAGCTTTCTCTCCACATCTCTATTAGTAAGCTGTGAAGTCCTCTCACTATGCAGATTCACTACAACATGGCTGCTGCACTCCCTGCCTCGGCTTTTATACAGGCTATGATAGTCCCTCCAGATGGGCTGTACTATACCATTTCATGTGATTACTGCAAAGTATTACGGGGAATCTCGCCCGACCGCCAAGTCATGAGAGCCATTATCTGAATGAAGCAATCTTCTGCAATGTGTAAAATGGCAGCAGCCATTATTGGCGATTAGCATGAATTAAATTGCAAATTGTTTAAATTCACCATGTTCAGAGAATTAAAAAAAATTCAACATGAATGTGCTTTGTGCATCTCTATTAGATTGTACTTCTTTTTTTCCCCTCTCAGTCTATACTTTATTTATTTTATGCCTAAAAAGTCTGGGAATAGAGTGTGAACAAAATAAATAAATATATATACGTGTATATATATATATATATAATAGAACGTAAGGGCTGCTTTTTCTTCAAACGCACCACCTCTCTTATACAACACGGCATCTCACATGAGAGGAGAAAAAACGCAGGCCTATTTTTCTAATCTTATTTAATCTCCTTACATGATGTAAATCCTTTCCTCATTTTTCTCCTCACTTTCACTGGCTGCTGCAGATAGTCATTGTGTCTGTCACATTAGACATGGAGCCTGATCTACTGGTGCAGGAGATGCTGAAGAGTTCCTTCTGTTCCATTACTTGACAGATTCATGTCCCTGAAGTTTAAAGGGAACCTGTCACCAGAAATAACACTGATAACCAGCATATATGCGGTTAATCTGCAGGCTCACTGGCGAGAAGAATAAAGTTCATCTTCTCCACACTGCATTCATAACGCTGTTAACCTGCAGATTAACCCTTATCGAGTATGCGATTTGCATAATTCTGGACACATTCTGACTAGCCTTATTTGGCCTCGCTCAGTACACTTGCACTGAGCAAGGCCGGGGCCATCTAGTCGGCAGGTGAAAGCAAATATGCAAATACATGGCCTGTGTCACATGACAGGCCGTCTTGACAGATTGGAGCAGGTTTTTCATCGTGGATGACAAGTCCAGCAGACAGGGGAAATAGTAGCTGATAATTGGGGAAAAAAGCTTTCAAAGTTTCTTATTTTCTGTACTATAGATTTCTGCAAAGTTTATTGAACGTAAAGTTCCTTTTTAAGATTCTGCCAAGTACCCCAATATCGATGGCATGAACAGCGCAAATTACACTGCTACCACAAATACAAAAAACTCCATAGACATCATTATAGGTCTATGGAGGGATTTGTCAGCATCTATTAAAAAAAAAACACAGATCTGGCATAGCTGTCAATATACAATGTAATATGTAAAAAAATACATTTAATACAAAAACCTGATTTAAATATTAGGTAATTTTCAGATGACACATTCCCTTTAACAGTGCATAAACTAGACAAAATCCCCCCAAAAAAAGATCTATTGATTTTTGCATTATTATCATTCATAACACTTACCATGTGCTCAATCTCCTCGAGTGTGACCTGACTGTCTCCAGGATCCTCCTGTGTCAAAGTGCTGCCAATAGAACACATTGTTAGTGCAGAGGTTCCTGTGTGTGATTGTTCAGCCCTTAATGTCTAGATGAATATACAGGCAGGTGAACTGCAGCAGAGAGGATCAGCTTTTAGGAAAATGGGATAGGCAGGCTAATTAAAGGGAATATGTCGGCAGGTTTTTACTATAATCGGGGAGCAGCACGATTTAGGTGCTGAGACCCTGATTCCAGCGACGACGTATCACTTACTGTGCTGTAGCTTCAATTCAACAGTATTTTATCAGCAGCAGATTATCACTGCCTGACTAGGTCTCATGTGCAGGTTCAGTCCAGCTAATGTGTGTAACCTCCGCCCCTACCATTGATTGGCAGCCTACTGCCAATCAGGGGTGTGGGCGGGGTTATACAGAGCTCATCATCCTGACCACATCAACATCTACAACAGGGAAAACAAGGATTCTATCAAAACTGCACCAAGCAGCCTAGTAAGTGATACATCACTGGAATCAGGCGCTATGCTCCTACATCATGTTGCTTTTAGAATCCATAGTAAGAACCTGCTGACAGATTCCCTTTAAAGTTAATTAGTGAGTGTTAAAGTGATGTTTCTAGCTTAGATACTATTAGGCCTCATTCAGACATTGGTGTTTTTTCATACATAAAAATACAAGCCGCTGTTCATCAGTGTTTTGGTTCAAAGTTTCATCAGTGATTGATCAGTGCGCCAGTTTTACTTCTGCTATAGATTGCAACGTTAATCAAGGACAGCAAACAGACAGCACCCTGATGCCATCCGTGTGCTGTCAGTGATCCTATACTGAACAGCATGCAGTAAGTGACACTGACGGCAGAGGTGCCGCAAGAATGACAGTGAAGCCGCTATGATTCTGTTTCAGAATGGTGCTATAACTGGTCCGCCGTGGGTGGCCGGAGCTCTGGTAAAGCTGCCATCACACCTTCTGGAGCTGTTCTGGATGCATTCTAGCGTGTGTTTTGCAATGAAACATGCCAAAAACCCACTCCATTGTTACACCCCATATAATTAAGAACACATCAAAAGCCACACTGAAAAAAATGCATCAAAAACTGCAGGTAAATAGCCAAAAAACGCATGATCTTACAAAACTGTACCAATAACTATGAGTTTTTAGACCTTGAATTTTTCAGCCAGAAAAAGCTACATAAAAGCTCAGTGTGAATATTCCCAGAGGGCGCAGACAAAGATTGGAGCTGGCTGGGAAAACTCGCGGGTAGGTCAATGGTCGCAAGATTACGGTTCATACCGAGAGTTTTTCTCTGTGTTGTTTTGACATTGCTGTGCATTTTGTTCATTTTATGGTGCCCTTCATCAGGCTCATGAAAGACACTGTGTGCACATAATGAGATTTTTTGAGGCATTATGATCCAATATGGTTTTCAAGAGACATCCACATCAGAATCCGCGTGTTTTTATGATAAGTTTCTCAGGTATGACATGTTACATCTTTTTTTTCTCTGATGAGGTTCTCATCAATAATATCACCAAATACCTCCAATTAGAAATGTAGTATAGATTTTCTGATTCGCTTTGTCTTATTCCTCATACGCAGGCATTGCAAAACCTTAGGTATCCATGGTTACAATCACTAGCAGCCAGCCAACTGTCACTGTAACAGTGGTCGTAACCATGGATACCTTAGGTCCTGCAATGTCTGGAAAGAGACATGGGTTCTTGGAGATGGGAATACCCCATTAATGTGTTTTAATCATTTAAAGGGGTTGTCCAGGTTTGGCACAGAAGTTGGCAGTCACTGCACATTGTGAGAATTCACAAGTCTGCAGTCACATAGAGTGACTGTAGACTTTCAGGCCAATCTTAGACAACCCCTTTAATCCTCTACTCTTTATGGCATTTTTGGTCTTGTGGGCGGTCCTATCACATGGATTAACCGATGAATTGAGTGTATTTTTGTCGGAAAATCCTGGTATGACCTACAGCTTCATTCAGATGTCCACTATCACGAACATGTTCTATGCGTGGTTTTCACAGATAGAACAAACCCATTATAGTAATACCACATGCACAGGACTAAAGCACACAAAATAGGCATGGAGCATAATGTTTCCAGAACATATGGTCCACAACTAACTATTCTTTCAAGTGAAAGTCTTAATTTCTATTTATAGCACTAGCAAACTCCACAAAAAAATAAAAAATGGAGCACTAAACTCAATATAAAATTAATTTTGTTGCAAATAGAAAAATAGAGATACAGCAAAAAAATTATACTCCCTTTTGAAAAAGCTATTGCGAAACGCACGTCAGGGCTCTTCCTCCCGGTCATGTGCAGTATACAGCCATTATGGGTAAGCACTTTATTTAGACTTAGATAGTATTACTTAGTCCATTTGTGAGGCATTATATGTGGGTGACTATATGGTACCAGTGTGGTCTGATGTGTATTTAACTCCCATTATTGTAAACTTGTTTGGTTACGAACAGACCTGCTTCTTGGACTAATTATAATAACTATTATAGGTTATTTGTATAGATGAATACTCACCCTATATTTACCTATATGTATATATAGAGAGTTCATATAATGCTCTGCACATGACTTGGGATGTTTTTTTATGGTTGTCCTATTGACCTTGTCCTATTATACTATTAGTAGATAATTTTTCTGCTGTGTGTTTATTTTTGTAATTGCAATAAAATAAGTTTTATATTGAGTTTAGTACTCTATTTTTGTTTTTTGGTGGGACAAACCCATCATAGTCTTTTGGGTTGTTCACAAGGCTGTGTTTTTTTTTTTGACTGTGTGTCCGTGCAAAAATCACAGAGACATGTCTGTTTTTTATCAGCATGAAAAGGATGAAAAGTAGCAATACAAGTCTACACTGTGTGCAGAATTATTAGGCAAATGAGTATTTTGATCACATTATCCTTTTTATACATGTTGTCCTACTCCAAGCTGTATAGGCTTGAAAGCCAACTGCCAATTATGTAAATCAGGTGATTTGCATCTCTGTAATGAGGAGAGGTGCAGTCTAATGACATCAACAGCCTATATAAGGTGTGCTTAATTATTAGGCAACTTCCTTTCCTTTGGCAAAATGGGTCAGAAGAGAGATTTGAAGGACTCTGAAAAGTCAAAAATTGTGAGATGTCTTGCAGAGAGATGCAGCAGTCTTGAAATTGCCAAACTTTTGAAGCGTGATCACCGAACAATCAAGCGCTTCATGGCAAATAGCCAATAGGGTCGCAAGAATCGTGTTGATAAAAAAAGGCGCAAAATAACTGCCTATGACTTGAGGAAAATCAAGCATGAAGCTGCCAAGATGCCATTTGCCACCAGTTTTGCCATATTTCAGAGCTACAACATTACTAGAGTATCAAAAAGCACAAGGTGTGCCATACTCAGGGACATGGCCAAGGTAAGGAAGGCTGAAAAACGACCACCTTTGAACAAGAACCATAAGATAAAATGTCAAGACTGGGCCAAGAAATATGTTAAGACTGATTTTTCTAAGGTTTTATGGACTGATGAAATGAGAGTGACTCTTGATGGGCCAGATGGATGGGCCCGAGGCTGGATCAGTAAAGGGCAGAGAGCTCCACTCCGACTCAGACGCCAGCAAGGTGGAGGTGGGCTACTGGTATGGGCTGGTATCATCAAAGATGAACTTGTGGGACCTTTTCGGGTTGAGGATGGAGTGAAGCTCAACTCCAGACCTACTGCCAGTTTCTGGAAAACACCTTCTTCAAGCAGTGGTACAGGAAGAAGTCGGTATCGTTCAAGAAAAACATGATTTTCATGCAGGACAATGCTCCATCACATGCATCCAAATACTCCACAGCATGGCTACCCAGTAATGGTCTAAAAGAAGAAAAAATAATGACATGGCCCCCTTGTTCACCTGATCTGAACCACATATAGAACCTGTGGTCCCTCATAAAATGTGAGATCTACAGGGAGGGAAAACATTACACCTCTCGGAGCAGTGTCTGGGAGGCTGTGGTGGCTGCTGCACGCAATGTTGATCGTAAACAGGTCAAGCAACTGACAGAATCTATTGATGGAAGGCTTTTGAGTGTCATCGTAAAGAAAGGTGGCTATATTGGTCACTGATTTTTTTTTGTTTTTGAATGTCAGAAATGTTTATTTCTAAATTTTGTGCTGTTATATTGGTTTACCTGGTGAAAATAAAAAAGTGAGATGGGTATACATTTGGTTTTTATTAAGTTGCCTAATAATTCTGCACAGTAATAGTTACCTGCACAAACAGATATCATCCTAAGATAGCCAAATCTAAAAAAAAAAACACTCCAACTTCCAAAAATATTAAGCTTTGATATTTATGAGTCTTTTGGGTTGATTGACAACATAGTTGTTGTTCAATAATAAAAAGAATCCTCTCAAATACAACTTGCCTAATAATTCTGCACACAGTGTATATGTCTGAGAAAATCACACAGATGGCATCAATGTGCTGGCCATGTGCTATCAGTAATTAAAGGGAATCTGTCACCCTAAATTGGCGGGATATTTAAATGATGGCAGTCAGGTCAGATGGGCGGTGTTTTGGGTACTTGCCTTAACATGTTGTTCGCCGCTGTCTCCATTAATTCTGGGAATTGTAGTCGTTGCCCTCCATATAACACGCCTGCGCATTGCAATCTGCGGGCAAAGCATACTGCGCGTGCGCAATTTAAGATTGCAATGCGCAGGCGCGTTATATGGAGGGCAACGACTACAATTCCCAGAAATAATGGAGACAGCGGCTAACAACATGTTAAGGCAAGTACCCAAAACACCGCCCATCTGACCTGACTGCCATCATTTAAATATCCCGCCAATTTAGGGTGACAGATTCCCTTTAAATGGGTTGTACACTACTGGTATAACCCCTTATGAATCCCTATGTTTCCCCCCCAGTAAAAAATCGCCTATACTCGCCTCCGATGCTGGCGCTGTTCCAGCAGTTTTGGCACTGGCTCTCCCGGGGATTGCAAGACATTATTATGTTACGTGATCACTGTGGCCAATCAGCGCTGACTTCACTCTCCTCTCCTATGGACGTCATTGACATCCAGCTGCTCTTTCACTTCCTACGGATTTGTTTTGTCCAAATGAGGGGAAAATTAAGCTGGCGCTGATTGGCAGCAGGGATCACGTGACATAACAATGTCAAGTGATCCCCAGGAGAGCCAGCGCTAACATCGCCAGAACAGGTCTGGAGGTGTGTAGAGGTGTTATTATTTTACTGAGGGGAAACTCGGATCCAAAACACTGAGGACACTTGGACCATTTTTTTGTGTACATGAACAATCAAGGATGAGGCTTAATTGTTGGCTGGGCACACATTTTACAATTGTATTTGGTTTTCTTTTGTGTGCACTATCCTGTGTATTGTCTCACCGAATAATATTGGCCGCAGCCTTCCTCTCCTGGGCCAGCAGCTCCGGGTTGTGGATAACTTCCTCCAGGAAGCTAATGACTTTGCTCTTCAATTGCAGGTTTGTCTCAAAATCCTAGAGAAGATAGAAACCACTTATAAAGCATGCGCATTAACCAGTTCATGACCGGACCATTTTCAGGTTTTATTATACATGCACTTTTAAAGACATTTTTTCTTGTTCAGATATTCAATTAATTTTTGCCCCTCTTTTTTAAAACACATGGGGGCTAAATTTTAAACTTTTTTATACAACCTTAAAGGACTGGTAAAAACATTTTAAATTACTTTCTCCAGTCCATTAAAATTATCTATATATATATAAAGCTGAGAGTATGTATGTGTGTGTGTATGTATCAAGCCACACCCACTCCACATAGCCCCGCCCATTCCACATAGCCACACTCACGCCTACCCAGTCTCCCAGTACCGACCCCCTCCCCTGCCCTGTATGGATTAGAGAGTGTCTCCCAGTGCAGGGCCTGGACACAGCGGGACGGTCAGCGAGAGAAGGTGAGCCCCCAGCCCGAACTCCCCCCTCACCTCCTCCTGCAGCGCCCAGCAGGAAACACCGAGGCTGCATCTTTACCAGACAGGCCTTAACCACCCTGGAGGCCTGACATTTGTGGGATAGCCACACTCCCCCTGGTCTAATTTGTTATAACTAACCACAGTTAGTTACTATGCCCGGACAACGCCGGGTACTTCAGCTGTTTTATAAATATATATATATATTGAACATATTTTATTTAAATTGGAGAGTGGGGAGGGAGGGATAGGAGTAGAAACAACAATTCAGACTGGAAGAGTTTCTTATTTCATAGTGCTATTTTATTTATGCTTTTGTTTCTATTTTTTTTTTCATTTATTTTGTACACTGTGCCCCCCTTAAGGTTTTAACAGACCTTTGGGGTAACATATTAAAACTTTTTTTTTATTACTAATTTCCCCTGTCAATGGGGCTCATACTAGACCCAGTTACAGGGGAATTTCAGCTGCCTGCCTGCCTAGCAGAGCATGCTAGATCTTCTAGTACCCAGCAGATCCTGCCCCCTCCCTATTCCTGGGTCCAGAGGAGGAAGCACAGTCAGTGATTCTTAATCCACATACACAAGTGCTGGTTCAGTGCTGTGTATACAGAGATCAAGAAGGTAAACATGGTAATAAATAATGTTTATCTTCTGTCTGGGAAGTCTAGCTGTATGTCATAGCCAGCTCCTCACCCCAACAGCTGCAGGATATTGTGCAAGCTGCTTAGACCACATTGACGGTTTAGAATGTTCAATGGGTGTTCAGAAGTAAAAATAAATTTCATTCTAAATCCTTATCTATTTAGTGCCGTAATCAAAGCTATTTTCTAATATACTTGTATTTAAAATTCCCTACCGTTCCCTAACTACACTGCCTAATTGCTATTGTATATACAGTACAGACCAAAAGTTTGGACACACCTTCTCATTTAAAGATTTTTCTGTATTTTAATGACTATAAAAATTGTACATTCACACTGAAGGCATCAAAATTATGAATAAAACATGTGGAATTATATACCGTACTTAACAAAAAAGTGTGAAACAACTGAAATTATGTCTTATATTCTAGGTTCTTCAAAGTAGGCACCTTTTGCTTTGATGACTGCTTTGCACACTCTTGGCATTGTCTTGATGAGCTTCAAGAGGTAGTCACCGGGAATGGTTTTCACTTCACAGGTGTGCATTGTCAGGTTTAATAAGTGGGATTTCTGGCCTTATAAATGGGGTTGGGACCATCAGTTGTGTTGTGCAGAAGTCTGTTGGATACACAGATCATAGTACTACTGAATCGAATTTGTAATATGGCAAGAAAAAAGCAGCTAAGTAAAGAAAAACGAGTGGCCATCATTACTTTAAGAAATGAAGGTCAGTCAGTCCGAAAAATTGGGAAAACTTTGAAAGTGTCCCCAAGTGCAGTTGCAAAAACCATCAAGCGCTACAAAGAAACTGGCTCACATGAGGATCGCCCCAGGAAAGGAAGACCAATAGTCACCTCTGCTTCTGAGGATAAGTTTATCTGAGTCACCAGCCTCAGAAATCGCAGGTTTACAGCAGCTCAGATTAGAGACCAGGTCAATGCCACACAGAGTTCTAGCAGCAGACACATCTCAACAACAACTGTTAAGAGGAGACTTAGTGCAGCAGGCCTTCATGGTGAAATAGCTGCTAGGAAACCACTGCTAAGGACAGGCAACAAGCAGAAGAGACGTGTTTGGGCTAAAGAACACAAGGAATGGACATTAGACCAGTAGAAATCTGTGCTTTGTCCTGATGAGTCCAAATTTGAGATCTTTGGTTCCAAACACCGTGTCTTTGTGCGACGCAGAAAAGGTGAACGGATGGACTCTACATGCCTGGTTCCCACCGTGAAGCATGGAGGAGGAGGTATGATGGTGTGGGGGTGCTTTGCTGGTGACAATGTTGGGGATTTATTCAAAATTGAAGGCATACTGAACCAGCATGGCTACCACAGCATCTGGCAGCGACATGCTATTCCATCCGGTTTGCATTTAGTTGGACTATCATTTATTTTTCAATAGGACAATGACCCCACACCTCCAGGCTGTATAAGGGCTATTTGACCAAGAAGGAGAGTGATTGGGTACTACGCCAGATGACCTGGCCTCCACAGTCACCAGACCTGAACCCAATCGAGATGGTTTGGGGTGAGCTGGACCGCAGAGTGAAGGCAAAAGGGCCAACAAGTGCTAAGCATCTCTGGGAACTCCTTCAAGATTGTTGGAAGACTATTTCCGGTGACTACCTCTTGAAGCTCATCAAGAGAATGCCAAGAGTGTGCAAAGCAGTCATCAAAGCAAAAGGTGACTTCTTTGAAGAACCTAGAATATAAGACATAAGTTCAGTTGTTTCACACTTTTTTGTTAAGTATATAATTCCACATGTGTTAATTCATAGTTTTGATGCCTTCCGTGTGAATGTACAATTTTCATAGTCATGAAAATACAGAAAAATCTTTAAATGAGAAGGTGTGTTCAAACTTTTGGTCTGTACTGTATATTTTTTTTTAATTTCTCGTGTAATGATGCTTTGTTTGAGAATCTCAGTGCATAACTGGATGCTGAAACAAAGCATCATCACAGCAAGTGGTAGAGGCTGCAGTCACTGCCACAGCCCCCTCCCTGAATCGAATCATCATCAGAGCAGGGGCAGAGGCTGCATTCACTGCCACAGTCCCCTCCCTAAACTGAAGCATCATTAATGATGCTCGTCCCTGCTGTGTGCCTCCCTGCGAGCTGGGAACTGTGCGATCTGCATAGTTACAGTGTTCACTCTGTTGTTGGCTCAGATCAGTAATAATCAGCTGACAACAGAGCAGTGTCAGAATACCCGGCAATACTCTGACTTCTTTTAAATAACGCTGTTATGCTGTTGCTAACCAATGATGAATAAAGTACTTCTTATCATTAATGTGAGTTCTGATGCTGTATGGTTTTGCTGATGGCTTTGTAGCCTGGTTGATACGTGGTGAGGTTAAGCTTCATGCAGGCGTTGAGACTTCCATCCGTTAAACGTGATCGTAGGTTGGTCTTAATGTTCTTTAGATGTGAGAAAGACTGCTCACATGTATACGTAGAGCCAAACATTGTCAGTTCAGCAATACTCACACGCTGCAGTTTGTAGTATGTGACGGGAAGACCGTTCCAAGTTTTGACAATCAGCTGGTCCGTGGGTTGATGTTTTTTCAGTTCTCCCTACTTGTGTTTGCTCGACAACTCTGCATGCTGTCATGCAAGTCTTTCTAAATCTTCATTCAGTGACTTGAACGAATTCACCGACATGTCTGAGGCTTTCAGGTCAGCAGCTTGTAGCTCAAAATCTCTGACGGAGACACCGGGGATGTAACTCAGTTCGGCGCTGTCCACTGCACACTGATGTGGATGGGTGATGAACTTAAAGAGACGAGTGCACTCACGAAATTCTCCAAAGCGCGCTTTGAATGATTGCAGGAGATTAGATGTGAAGCCGGCTAGTTGCTGAAGATTAAGATGTTGAGTAGGGTCACTTGCTGTGCATGAATCTTTAAACTCACCCAGTTTTTCAAAGTGTAGTAAACAACCTGTTTCAATGTCGGCGATGAAGAGTTCTAGCTTGTTTTCAAATGCAAACACTGCTTGTTGAAGGGATAAGACTGTATTTCCAACACCTTGCATTTTCACGTTGAGCTGGTTCAGATGTTCAGTCATGTCCACAAGAAAGTAGAACTTCAGCTAACTCAAGATGCTCAACGTTTTTCATTTCAAGAAAAGTCCGGATTTCGCTCTGACAAGCCGCGTAACGGCTGAGCACCTTCCCTCTTGACAACTAACGCACATTGCTGTGCAGAAGCAGACCAGGAAAATTATTCCCATCTTCATCCAGCAGTGTTTTATACTGGTGATCATTTAAAGCTCGGGCAACAATAAAGTTGACCAGCGACATCACCTCACCAAGCTGCTCGCCACATATCTGAGTACAAAGCGCCTCCTGATATAGTATGCAGTGAAAACTTAGGATAGGTCCCTTTTCATGTTCACGCAGAAGCTCTACGAATCCTTTGGTATTCCCCACCATGCACGGAGCACCATCAGTACACACCGAAATAAGTTTAAGCATTGGTAGGTTTTTTCTTTAGCGAGCTCAGTAAAAGACTTGAATAAATCCTTCCCTCTTGAGCTGTCCCGGCCGGTGACAGGCGCTCCGTGCGGCTCCATCGGGCAGGAGTGGATATTCAGGTGCTGCGGTCGAGTCCTGTGGTAGGATGGTGACCGGAGATTGCAGGACCTGCATGACGTCAGGGGTCACGTGTAGCCCACGTGACTGCTGCAGATAGGAGGCGCCGTAAGGACCAAACTTATCCTATGATTTTCGGAAATCAGCGGTTTCCTTCATTATTTTTTTTGTTAAAGATTTGTCTGAGAGCCAGATGCAGCCATTAAAAGCCACATCTGGCTCACAAGCCACAGGTTCCCTACCCCTGCTGTAGCCAGTAGACTGCACGGAAACAAAGAGCCTGTAAAAGCCAGATTGGGCAAATTTGTTTGAATAAAACAGGATTTTGTACTTACCGTAAAATCTGTTTCTCGGAGCGCTCATTGGGGGACACAGAAACCATGGGTGTATGCTGCTGCCACTAGGAGGCTGACACTATGCATATGTAAAAAAAGGTTGCCTCCTCCTCTGCAGTGTACACCCCACTGACTGGCACCAAGCTAATCAGTTAGTGAGAAAGCAGTAGGAGAAGAATGCAAACAACAAACAAACAACTCAATATAACAAAAACAATCGAAAGAAAGAACAAGAGTTGTAAATATATGGGAGGGTGCTGTGTCCCCCAATGAGCGCTCCAGAGAAACAGATTTTACGGTAAGTACAAAAATCCTGTTTTCTCTATCGCTTCATTGGGGGACACAGAAACCATGGGACATTCCAAAGCAGTCCCTGGGACGAGAGAAAAATGGCAAGAGATTCCATTCAGGCCGGCAAAGGCTCCAATGCCGCCTGCAAGATCCTTCTGCCTAGGCTGGCGTCCGCCGAAGCATAGGTGTGGACCCTGTAAAATTTGGCAAACGTGTGGATGGAAGACCAGGTTGCCGCCTTGCAAAGTTGTAGGGCGGAAGCCCCATGGTGAACTGCCCAGGAGGCGCCTACCGCCCGGGTGGAGTGAGCCCTGACCCCAGTAGGAGGCACTCTATTTTTAACCCGTAAGCCTCCAATATTGCAGTCCTAATCCAACGCGCAATTGTAGCCTTGGAAGCAGGCAGGCCTCTTCGCGCTCCGTCCGGAATGATGAATAGGAGATCAGACTTCCTGAAGGAAGCCGTCCTATCCAGGTAGGTCCTTATTGCCCATACCAGGTTTAGCTTGCTCAACGAGCGCTCCAAAAGATGAGTCAGAGCCGGACAGAAGGAAGGTAGAACAATGTCCTCATTCAAGTGGAAAGTGGATACCACCTTGGGAAGAAAGGAAAGCGGAGGCCGCAATACTACCTTATCCTGGTGGAGAACCAGGAAAGGGGAGCGACAAGACAGAGCCGCAAACTCTGAAATTTCGCCTGATGGAAGTGATCGCAAACGAGAAAGGCCACCTTCCAGGACAAACCGACAGGGGAACCTCTGTGAGAGGTTCAAAGGGAGCGCACCTCATAACCTCCAACACGAGATTGAGGTCCCAAGGGTCCACAGGATTCCGATACGGGGGAGCCATATGCGCCACTCCTGAAGGAAAGTTTGACTTGAACCCGAGAAGCCAAGGATTCCTGGAAGAGGATAGAAAGGGCTGAAATCTGTCCCTTAAGAGTAGCTAGAGAGAGACCAGAGTCCAGTCCCGCTTGGAGGAAAGCCAAGACGGCTGGGAGCGACAACTTCATTGGCGGGATGACGTTGGACTCACACCAGCGAAATAGGCCTTCCAGGTTCGATAGTAGACCCTGGAAGATGACGGTTTCCTGGCCTGGATCATGGTGCGAATCATCCGATCTGAGAACCCGGACTCTCTCAGTACCGCGGTTTCAACAGCCACGCCGTCAAATTGAGCGACCGAGAACCCTGGTGGCAGAACGGACCCTGTGATAGAAGATCTGGCCTGTCTGGGAGTCTCCAGGGGGCGTCCGCCAAGAGATTGACGATGTCTGCGAACCAGGACGTCCTGGGCCAATCTGGGGCGATCAGAATGACTGGCACCCCTTCCGCCTTGATCTTCTTCAGCAATCTGGGAAGAAGGGGAAGCGGAGGAAACATGTATGGGAGAGTGAACTATGACCAAGGAATGGCCAGAGCATCTACGTCCAATGCTAGAGGATCGCGGGACCTGGAGACGAACAGCGGAACTTTCCTGTTGAGCTGAGACGCCATGAGGTCCACATCCGGGATCCCCCATCGTAGGCAGATCTGATGGAAGACGTCCGGATGTAGGGACCATTCTCCTGCCGCGAAACCCTCGCGGCTGAGGAAGTCGGCGGCCCAGTTGTCCACGCCGGGGATATACACCGCGGATATTGCCGGAACCGTCGCCTCCGCCCAAAGGAGGATTCTGGATACTTCGGCCATCGCCCGAGAACTCCTGGTCCCCCCTTGGTGATTGACGTATGCCACAGCCGTGGCATTGTCTGTCTGAATTCTGACTGGCAGACCCCTGAGAAGCGATTCCCAGTGACGGAGCGAGAGAAAGATGGTCCTGATTTCGAGGATATTGATCGGCAGGGAAGATTCCTGTGCCGACCAACGACCCTGAGCCGTCAGATGCCGAAAAACTGCCCCCCAGCCCAGAAGACTCGCATCCGTCGTTAAGACTTGCCAGTGGTCTGGCAGGAAGGACCGGCCCTGTAAGATGAGGGGAGATGACAGCCACCAGCTGAGAGACTGCCTGACCCTGAGAGGGAGACGAAGCGGACGATCCAACGATCTGACGGACCTGTCCCACTGAGACAGAATAGCCTGCTGAAGAGGTCTCAAGTGGAACAGAGCAAAGGGAATTGCTTCTGAAGTCGCAACCATTCTGCCCAGCACCCTCATCGCTGACCGGAAGGAAGGAAGCTGAGGGCTCTGCAGAGACCGAACACCCTGCTGGAGGATTGCTCTCTTCTCCTTGGGGAGAAAGACCTTCGCCTGTCGGGTATCGAACAGCATGCCCAAGAAGATCAGGCGCTGAGAGGGAACAAGGCAGGACTTCTTCCTGTTGATGATCCATCCGAACTGGGCCAGGTGTGTGAGAACGATGGACAGGCTTTCTTGAGCCTGAGGGAGGGACAGAGCCTTGATGAGAATATCGTCGAGGTAAGGAATGAGCACCAGTCCTCGAACCCTCAAGGTGGCTACCAAAGCCGCCATGATCTTGGTGAAGACCCTGGGAGCGGTCGCAAGGCCGAAGGGCAAGGCGACAAACTGAAAATGGTTCTGCCAAACTGCGAAACGCAGGAACCTCTGATGGGCTGGGTAAATCGGGACGTGGAGGTATGCGTCTTGGATGTCTATGGAACACAGAAATTCCTGTGATTCCATTGTCGATATTACTGCACGAAGAGACTCCATCCTGAAGTGACGCAGGCGAACCCTCCTGTTCAGTAACCTGAGGTCCAGGATAGGCCGAACCTTGCCGCCTTTCTTCGGCACAACAAACAGGTTTGAATAAAAACCTGTGAAACGTTCTTGCTCTGGAACAGGAACGATAACTCCAGCACTGAGAAGGGAATCGATGGATGCAAAGAAACCCGTTACCAAGGAAGGATCTCCTGGGGGGCGGGATTCGAAGAACCGATCTCTTGGGCGGGAAGTGAACTCTATTTTGTATCCTGAGGATACAGCCTCCCTGACCCAAGCATCCTCCACCAAGTCGAGCCACACGTCCTTGAACAGCAAGAGACGACCGCTGAGCTTGGGATGAACGCTGGGCTCAGGGGTCCAGTCATGCCGAAAAAGATCGACCAGGTCTTGACCTGGTGGATCTACCCTGGGAGTAATTGGAACGCCAGGAGGGGGTAGGCCGAAAGGAAGCCTTCCTCTTAACCTGGCGATTCTGCGGCCTACGTTGACTGGAGGAATCTTCCGATACCTGAAAACGGCGGAAAGGCCGAAAGGAGCGAAACTGTCTCCTTTGGATGGGTTTTTGAGGCTTTGACTGAGGGAGGAGGGAACTCGTGCCCCCCGTTGCGTCCTTAATGATTTGATCCAACCTGTCTCCGAACAGATGTTCTCCTGAAAAGGGAGACCTGTGAGCGACTTCTTTGACGAAAGATCAGCCTGCCATGCTTTGAGCCAGATGTTCCTCCGGATAGCCACGATATTGCTGGATGCCTGCGCCGCGCAGGAAGCAGCATCCAGGGAGGCAGAGACTACATATTGCCCAGCCTGGGAGATTTGGTCTGCGAGCTCCGCCAGCTCTCTGGAAGGAACTCCGGCCAAGATGCCCTTACGGAGCTGTCTGGACCATCTGGCTATCGCCTTTGAGATCCAAGTAGACGCAAAGGCCGGGCATGGAACAGAAGCGGCTGCCTCAAAGGCTGACTTTGCCAGTGATTCTAGAATTCTATCGTTGGGGTCCTTTAGGGAAGCAGCGCTAGCCAGAGGAAGGACCGTGTTGGTGGACAGTCTCGAGACCGGTGGGTCCACTGAAGGAGAAATTGTCCAATTAGATGTAAGCTCCGGGGAAAACGGGTATAGTATGCCGAGGCTTCCCTCTTTGAAAGCGTCTGGTCGGATTCTCCCTCTTGAGTATGTCTGTGAACTCAGTGTGAGGGACAAAAACCTTGGAAGGTGGTTTGGACCATCTAAACGAAACCGCCTGTTCTGCGGATTCCGTAGAGGTATCCTGATGCCAAAGGTCTGATTGACAGCCACAATCAGACTCTGCACCATATCCGTCATGTCAGAGGCCTGATCTGGATCCAGGTCCGACTCATCCTCCGAAAAACGCCTCCGGAGACGCCTCGCCAGATTCCTGGGAGGAGGGCGCTAGGGAGGGATAACCCCGAGCAGGGTCTTCCGGAGATATGGAGCGAGAAGAGGACCTAGAACTGTGTTCCAGTCTGGGTCTCTTACGGCTTGGGTTGGACGGACCGGGAAGGGAGTCTTGAGACCCGCTGGCGACTGCAGGTGCTGAAAGGGGCAATCTGTCCAAAACGGATACTAGGGTCTGTGATACCCTGGTGAGGTCCGCAACAGATTGTGACAAAGACGCTGCCCACTGGGGGGTATGGGTCTCAGGATCACCCGGATCAGAAGGGGGCTCCTGGGTGGGTCCCGTGGGGTCGCTGAAGGCCTGGCAGAGGGGAGAAGACAGACCTGAAGGGAGTCTGCCATTACAAGAAGAACATACAAAGTATCTAACCAGCGTGGCGGAGGAAGAGGAAGATGGGGGACGAGTAGGCTCTCCCTTTTGCTTAGGCATGGCTGAGCAATCCCACTAACCGGTGTCAGAACGTTGGGGGACAGAGAAGGGCAGAGGAGAGTGTCAGCTCTGCAGGACAGAGCTTACTCACGGTTCCTGCGTGCTGCCGAGATGTTCCTCCCTGATGTGATGCTGTGACCGGAGCCCGTGCTCAGAGACCGCGGAGGTAGCTGAGGAGCCGCTTGCTGCCACTTAAAGAACGCAGGAGCGACGGACGCAGGGCCTGTAGAGTGCACTCTGCGTCTGCTACAGCTCTCAGGAACGCTGAGAGCGGTGGGCTGAGCCAGGACAGGCAGAGAAGAAGCCCGCCCGGAAGTGTGACAGGTGGGGGGGCGGAGCCAGAGCTGGAGTAGGCCCAGAATGAAGCCGGGACCTAAATTTTGGTCTGCGGCCATCGGGGAAGGGGGGTTGGAGCGGAGGACGTCGCTGCTTAAGAAAAACAGGCCCCTAATGAATCGCCGAGCCACCGGCAGGAAAAGGAGGTAGACAGGCGGCGCAATGCGAACGAGCACCGCACTGATAAAAACCCGGGCTCCAGCTACTAGAGAAAGACGGGGGCCCCGGGAAATCCACGGCGCCGCGAGGTGTCCGGAGCAGCCCCATCTCTAAAGGCCTTAGGGGACTAGAATAAGGTACCAGGCTCTCTACAAAAAAAAACCCGGGTCCTGTAACCTGCATCTCCTTTTTCTCCTTTTTTTTTTTCTTCTTCTTTCTTCCTGTCTTCTTTCTTCTGTCCTGCTGAGAAAGAGGGACAATACCTCAGACCAAAGGTCGGACGTCCGGATCAGTTGTGGGGACGTCCGCGTCTCCTCATCCGACAGGCTCTGGTGGGCAAGTAGGTGGGAAACGGAGGCAGGCCCGGGTCTTTGCTGCCCCTGAGCACCTAAACATCCGTCTGTGCTAGGGATTAGAGTGGGGGTCCTGCCGAGACAGACATATGAGGATACGGGGTGGCAGTACACGCCGTACTCATAGTCTCTGTGTGGGACTACAGTAGTGACTTTTCACACTGTATCCCTCCGGAAGGTACCTGAAAAGGAACGACGCACAATAGGTAGATATGGGTCTCCAGAGAGACCCGTATCCACCTCCTACTGACACTAAGCTAAAACTGATTAGCTTGGTGCCAGTCGGTGGGGTGTACACTGCAGAGGAGGAGCCAACCTTTTTTGCATATGCATAGTGTCAGCCTCCTAGTGGCAGCAGCATACACCCATGGTTTCTGTGTCCCCCAATGAAGCGATAGAGAAAATCTAATTGCAAACTTGATTTTTAGAATACCTGGATTTAAAAAAACAAACAAAAACAAATTGTCCCTGACGGTGTCCATATCCTTTATTTTATTGCAGAGTCCATCCATTACAGAGATCGGAGAGGTACAGGACAAGAGTATTTACAAATGTGATATGATTGGATTTTCCATACAGTACTCTGACTAGTGAGGGCTTTGTCATATAGGTTCTTGGCACGTACCTGGGCATGTTTGGAAACCCAGTGTCTCAGGACATTGAGTACACGGTTTGTTGCCGCTCTTCTGATTACAAATTCTTTGTCACCGTTCCGCTGATCAGAAGGAAATCCTACAACACAAACCACATACAATAAATGTCATATATCCTGGATTCATATAAATCTAACGTGGTGCCAATGACAAAAGAGTTCTCGGACTTAGGAATCTGGAATCCTGTTAATGGAGCGTTCCTTAAACATTTTATCTAATCTGCTTTTGAGTCCTAATATTTAAGGGATTCTCCATAACCTTAGAGATATTTCAAAAGTTTATTATGATCTTTAAAACAAGAATCAATGATACACAAAGACCCATTTTATCATTAGCACATTTTTTTAAGTGATTTTTCTTTTTTTTTTCTCTTGCGTTATTTGTTGCCATTTTTTTTGCAATAAATTCTATAAAATGTAACTATGAATGGACTTACATGTACTGTATAGTAGTAGATACGTCCCTATCTTATAAAAGACAGTGATCAAATATATATCTATAGAGGGATACTATTATACAAATAATACTTTATTGTAAATACAGTATAAACACGAGTATAAGGTGACCCGAGTATAAGCCGACCCCCCTAATTTTGCCACAAAAAACTGGGAAAACTTATCGACTCGAGTATAAGCCTAGGGTGGAAAATGAGGCAGCTACTGGTAAATTTCAAAATTAAAAATAGATACCAATAAAAGTAAAATTAAAGTAGGTTAAATGTTTTTGAATAGCCATATTGAATCAGGAGCCCCATATAATGCTCCATAGATTATGCTCCATATGCTGCTCCACAGATTATGCCCCATATGCTGCACCATATATTATGCCCCATATGCTGCCCATATAATATGCCCCATATGCTGCCCCATAGATTATGCCTCACAAGATGTTCCATAGATTATGCCCCATATGCTGCCCATGTATTATGCCCCATATATTATGCCCCATATGCTGCCCATATATTATGCCCCATATGCTGCCCATGTATTATGCTCCACAAGATGCTACATAGATTATGCCCCATATGCTGCCCCATGTATTATGCACCACAAGATGCTCCATAGATTGTGCCCCATATATTATGCCCCATATGATGCTCCATAGATGCTGCCCCATGTACTATGCCTCACAAGATGCTCCATAGATTGTGCCCCATATGCTGCCCATGTATTGTGCCCCACAAGATACTCCATAAATTGTGCCCCATATGCTGCCCATGTATTATGCACCACAAGATGCTCCATAGATTGTGCCCCATATATTATGCCCCATATGATGCTCCATAGATGCTGCCCCATAGATTATGTCCCATATGCTGCCCCATGTATTATGCCCCATATGATGCTCCGTAGATTATGCCCCATATGCTGCCCCATGTATTATGCCCCACAAGATGCTCCATAGATTATGCCCCATATGCTGCCCATGTATTATGCCCCACAAGATGCTCAATAGATTGTGCCCCATATGCTGCCCCCATGTATTATGCCCCACAAGATGCTCCATAGATTATGCCCCCATATGCTGCCCATGTATTGTGCCCCATATGCTGCTCCATAAATTATGCCCCACAAGATGCTCCATAGATTATGCCCCATATGATAGTATAGGTCCCTTATGCTGCCGCTGCAAATGAAAAAAAAAAAAAGACATACTCACCTCTCGTCGCTGGGGGCCAGGTGGTTGGTGTCCTGAGCAGGCGGGGACACCGGCGCGCTATTGGGGACAGGTGCCGGGGTCACCACTGGCTCAGGCCCCGGCACCTGTAATATTCACCTGTCCCCGGTCCACTGCTGCACGCCGCTGTCTTCCGGGTCCTCCAGGAGTGAATGCTCAGGCACAGCTAGAGGACGCGAGGACACAGCGGCGAGCAGCGGTGGAACGGGGACAGGTGAATATCGCTTATACTCACCCTCTCTGCAGCCCCTGCTCTTCTCCCACGGTCTCCGGCAGCTATGCCTAACTTCAGCGGTCACGTGGTACCGCTCATTAAAGTCATGAATATGTGCATATTCATGACTTTAATGAGCGATACCACAGGACCACTGAACACAGGCGCCGGAGACCATGGGAGAAGAGCAGGGGCTGCAGAGACCGCGCCAGGAGGGGATGAGTATATACGACAGCTGCGCTCCCCCTCCCCAGCCGACCCCCTGGTATATGACTCGAGTATAATCCGAGAGGGGCACTTTCAGCCCTAAAAAATGGGCTGAAAATCTCGGCTTATACTCAAGTATATACGGTACTTGAAAATAATTTGTCATATTGATTTTTCATGGAATAAGTGCATAATTATTGCATCACCCTAAAGTGCCAAAATAAACATTGTCTGTTCCCTGAGGATTATAGAGATGGGATATTCAGGCCAGATGGGGGGTATTTTTGTCATTTAATTGTGAGTTTTAAGGCAGGTTTACATGAGCATATAACAAAAATCGTTCAGAGTTTCATCCAGAAAAGTGGGACGATTTTTCTTTACAGCAGCTATTAATCATTTACAGTTTCTCTGTTACAGAATTGCAATAAATCTGTAAAAAAACAGGTGCTATACTGTGGCTCCATACAGCATCAGATTTTTTTTTTTTTACGCTCCCATAGAGGTTCGTTTTTTTTCATGGGCAGCACTCAGTGTGAATGAGGCCTAACAGAGAGTAAAATAATTTCTATACATAATTATATAAATTAACATATCCATTGAACCATGAACATAATGCCAAATATAAAAAAACTGTAAAACCAAACAGAGTTAAATAAAAATAAAAGCAGAAATTACATAATAAACGAGGGACAACCATAAAAGTCACTATAACCATTTTACTGCAAAAAATAAGCCACAAAGACAATGCTGAATGGAGGCCACGGTGTTCTCACAGTATTTCATTTATCAATTAAGCACTTTAACCCCTTCACCCCCAAGGGTGGTTTGCACGTTAATGACCGTGCCAATTTTTACAATTCTGACCACTGTCTCTTTATGAGGTTATAACTCTGGAACGCTTCAATGGATCTTCGCGATTCTGAGAATGTTTTCTCGTGACATATTGTACTTCACGTTAGTGGTAAAATTTATTTGATATACACTACCGGTCAAAAGTTTAGGGTCACTTAGAAATTTCCTTATTTTTGAAAGAAAAGCAGTTTTTTTCCAATGAAGCTAACATTAAATGATTCAGAAATACACTCTATACAGTGTTAATGTGGTAAATGACTATTCTAGCGGCAAACGTCTGGTTTGTAATGCAATATCTTCATAGGTGTATAGAGGCCCATTTCCAAAAGCCAATATTCCTCTGTCCAATGTCTGTGTTCTTTTGCCCATATTAATCTTTTCCTTTCATTTAAGCCAGTCTTAAATATGGCTTTTGTTTTGCCAATCTGCCCTGAAGGCCAGCATCCCCAAATCGCCTCTTCACTGTAGATGTTGACACTGGCGTTTAATGTGTACTGTTTAATGAAGCTGCCAGTTGAGGACCTGTGAGGCGTCAATTTTTCAAACTAAAGACTCTAATGTACTTGTCTTGTTGCTCAGTTGTGCAGCGGGGCCTCCCACTTGTCTTTCTTCTCTGGTTAGAGCTTGTTTGTGCACTCCTCTAAAGGGAGTACTACACACCATTGTATGAATTCTTCAGTTTCTTGGTAATTTTTCGCATGGAATAGCCTTCATTTCTAAGAACAAGAATAGACTGTCGAGTTTCACAAGAAAGTTCTTTTTTTTTGGCCATTTTGAGAGTTTAATGGAACCAACAAATGTAATGCTCCAGATTCTCAACAAGCTCAAAGGAAGGTCAGGTTTATAGCTTCTCTAATCAACCAAACGGTTTTCAGCTGTGTTAACATACTTGCACAAGGGTTTTAAAGGGTATTTTAACCATCTATTAGCCTTCTTACACAGTTAGCGAACACAAAATACCATAAGTACACTGGAGTGATGGTTGTTGGAAATGGGCCTCTATACACCTATGAAGATATTGCATTACAAACTAGACGTTTGCCGCTAGAATAGTCATTTACCACATTAACACTGTATAGAGTGTATTTCTGAATCATTTAATGTTAGCTTCATTGGAAAAAAACTGCTTTTCTTTCAAAAATAAGGAAATTTCTAAGTGACCCTAAACTTTTGACCGGTAGTGTACCTTGCGTTTATTTTTGAAAAAAAGGCAAATATGGCGAAAATTTTGAAAATTTTGCAATTTTCAAACTTTTAATTTTTTTTCCCTTAAAACAGAGAAATATGTCACACAAAATAGTTAAGAAATAACATTTCCCACATGTCTACTTTACATCAGCACAATTTTGGAACCAAAATTTTTTTTTGTTAGGAAATTATAAGGGTTAAAAGTTGACCAGTGATTTCTCATTTTTACAACAAAATTTACAAAGCCATTTTTTTAGGGACCACCTCACATTTGAAGTCACTTTGACAGGTCTGTATAGCAGAAAATACCCAAAAGTGACACCATTCTAAAAACTGCACCCCTCAAGGTACTCAAAACCACATTCAAGAAGTTTAATAACCCTTCAGGTGCTTCACAGGAGCTGAAGCAACGTGGAAGGAAAAAATTAACATTTAACTTTTTAGCCACAAAAATGATCTTTTGCAAACTTTTTTTTATTTTCACAAGGGTAAAAGGAGAAAATGGGCAGATAAAGTTGTTGTGCAATTTATCCTGAGTACGCCAATACCCTATATGTGATGGAAAACCACTGTTTGGGCACACGGCAGGGCTCGTAAGGGAAGGAGCGCCGTTTGCCTTTTTCAAACTAAAATTGGCTGGAATTGAGATTGGACGCCATGTCGTGTTTGGAGAGCCCCTGATGCGCCTAAACAGTGGAAACCCCCCACAAGTGACACCATTTTGGAAACTAGACCCCCTAAGGAACTTATCTAGATCTGTTGTGAGCACTTTGAACCCCCAAGTGTTTCACAAAAGTTTATAATGCCTGGGTGTGAAAAAAAAAAACAATTTTCCACAAAAATGATTTTTTAGTCCCAAATTTTTGATTTTTCCCAAGGAAATTGGACCCCAAAAGTTGTTGTCCAATTTGTCCTGAGTACGCTGATACCCCATATGTGGGGGGGGGAAACTGTTTGGGCGCACGGCAGGGCTTGGAAAGGAAGCAGTAACGTTTTGGAATGCAAACATTGATGGGGGTCATGTTCCGTTTGTAGTGCCCCAGATGAGCCTAAACAGTGGAAACCCCCCACAAGTGACCCCATTTTGGAAGCTAGACCCCCTAAGGAACTTATCTAGATCTTTGGTGAGCACTTTGAACCCCCAAGTGCTTTACACAAGTTTATAATGCCCGGGCATGAAAATAAAAAATCCTATTTTTTTCCCACAAAAATTATCTCTTAGTCACTAATTTTTTATTTTCCCATAGGTAACAGGAGAGATTGGACCTCAAAAGTTGTTGTCCAATTTGTCCTGAGTACGCTGATACCCCATATGTGGGGGGGAACCACTGTTTGGGCGCATGGCAGAGCTCGGAATGGAAGGAGCACAATTTGACTTTTTCCAACCAAAATTGGCTGGAATTGAGATTGGACGCCATGTTGCATTTGGAGAGCCCCTGATGTGCCTAAACAGTGGAAACCCCCCACAAGTGACCCCATTTGGGAAACTAGACCCCCTAAGGAACTTATCTAGATCTTTGGTGAGCAATTTGAACCCCCAAGTGCTTCACACAAGTTTATAACGTAGAGCCGTAAAATTAAAAAATCATATTTTTTCCACAAAATTGATCTTTTCACCCCAATTTTTATTTTCCCAAGGGTAACAAGACTCCAAAAGTTATTGTGCAATTTGTCCTGAGTACGCTGATACCCCATATGTGGGGGTAAACAACTGTTTGGGTGCATGGCAGAGTTTGGAAGGGAAGGAGCGCCGTTTGACAGAATTGGCTGGATGCCATGTCGTGTTTGGAGAGCTCCTGATCTGCCTAAACAGTGGAAACCCCCCCCAAAAATGACATCATTTTGGAAACTAGACCCCTCAAGGAACTTATCTAGATGTGTGGTGAGCACTTTGAACCCCAAAGTGCTTCACAGAAGTTTATAACGTACAGCAGTAAAATAAAAAAATCTTTTTTTTTTTACAAAAATGATTTTTTCGCCCCCAATATTTTATTTTCACAAGGGTAACAGGAGAAATTGGACCCCAAAAGTTGTTGTCCAATTTGTCCTGAGTACGCTGATACCCAATATGTGGGAGTAAACTACTGTATGGGTGCACGTCGGGGCTCGGAAGGGAAGTAGTGACGTTTTGGATTGCAGACTTTGATGGAATGGTCTGGGGGCGTCATGTCGCATTTGGAGAGCCCCTGATGCGCCTAAACAGTGGAAACCCCCCACAAGTGACCCCATTTTGGAAAATAGACCCCACAAGGAACTTATCTAGATGTGTGGTGAGCACTTTGAACCCCGAAGTGCTTCACAGAAGTTTATAACGTACAGCCGTAAAAATAAAAAATCCTTTTTTTTTTTTACAAAAATGATTTTTTTCGCCCCTAATATTTTATTTTCACAACAGTAACAGGAGAAATTGGACCCCAAAATTTGTTGTCCAATTTGTCCTGAGTACGCTGATACCCAATATGTGGGAGAAAACTACTGTATGGGGCACGTCTGGCCTCGGAAGGGAAGTAGTGACGTTTTGGATTGCAGACTTTGATGGAATGGTCTGGGGGCGTCATGTCGCATTTGGAGAGCCCCTGATGCGCCTAAACAGTGGAAACCCCCCACAAGTGACCCCATTTTGGAAAATAGACCCCACAAGGAACTTATCTAGATGTGTGGTGAGCACTTTGAACCCGAAGTGCTTCACAGAAGTTTATAACGTACAGCCGTAAAAATAAAAAATCCTTTTTTTTTTTACAAAAATGATTTTTTCGCCCCTAATATTTTATTTTCACAACAGTAACAGGACAAATTGGACAACAAATTTTGGGGTCCAATTTCTCCTGAGTACGCTGATACCCAATATGTGGGAGAAAACTACTGTATGGGTGCACGTCTGGGCTCGGAAGGGAAGTAGTGACGTTTTGGATTGCAGACTTTAATGGAATGGTCTGGGGGCGTCATGTCGCATTTGGAGAGCCCCTGATGCGCCTAAACAGTGGAAACCCCCCACAAGTGACCCCATTTTGGAAAATAGACCCCACAAGGAACTTATCTAGAAGTGTGTTGAGCACTTTGAACCCCGAAGTGCTTCACAGAAGTTTATAACGTACAGCTGTAAAAATAAAAAATCTTTTTTTTTACAAAAATGATTTTTTTCGCCCCCAATATTTTATTTTCACAAGGGTAACAGGAGAAATTGGACCCCAAAAGTTGTTGTCCAATTTGTCCCGAGTACGCTGATGCCCACATGTGTGAGAAAACGACTGTATGGGTGCACGTCTGGGCTCGGAAGGGAAGTAGTGACGTTTTGGATTGCAGACTTTGATGGAATGGTCTGGGGGCGTCATGTCGCATTTGGAGAGCCCCTGATGCGCCTAAACAGTGGAAACCCCCACAAGTGACCCCATTTTGGAAAATAGACCCCACAAGGAACTTATCTAGAAGTGTGGTAAGCGCTATGAAGCCCCAAATGCTTCACAGAAGTTTTATAACATACAGCCGTAAAAAAAAAAAATCATTTTTTTTTTACAAAAATGATTTTGTCGCCCCCAGTTTTTTATTTTCCCAAGGGTAACAGAAGAAATAGGACAAATTGCACAATAACTCTTGTGGTCCAGAGTACGCTGATACCCCATATGCGGGGGTAAACTACTGTTTGGGCGCATGGCAGAGCTCAGAAGGGAAGGAGCACCGTTTGACTTTTCCAACGCAGAATTGGCTGGAATTGAGATCAGATGCCATGTCACATTTGGAGAGCCCCTGATGTGCCTAAACAGCAGAAACCCCCCAATTCTAACTCCAACCCTAACCCCAACACACCCCTAACCCTAGTCCCAACCCTAACCACAAACCTAACCCTAACACACACCTAACCCTAATCCCAACCCTAATCCTAACGTTAGCGCCAACCCTAACCCTAACTTTAGCCGCAACCCTAACCCTAACCCTAATGGGAAAATGGAAATAAATACATTTTTTTAATTTTATTATTTTTCCCTAACTAAGGGGGTGATAAAGGGGGGTTTGATTTACTATTTATAGCGGGTTTTTATGATTGGCAGCTGTCACGCTAAAAGACACTTTTTATTGCAAAAAGTAGTTTTTTGCATCACCACATTTTGAGAGCTATAATTTTTGCATATTTTGGCCCACAGAGTCATGTGAGGTCTTATTTTTTGCGGGACGAGGTGACGTTTTTATTGGTACCATTTATGAGCACGTGACATTTTTTGATTGCTTTTTATTTCGATGTTTGGGAGGTTAGAATGAACAAAAATCAGCAATTCATGAATTTCTTTTGGGGGAGGCGTTTATACCGTTCCGCGTGTGGTAAAATTGATTAAAGCAGTTTTATTCTTCGGGTCAGTACGATTACAGCGATACCTCATTTATATCATTTTTTTATGTTTTGGCGCTTTTATAGAATAAAAACAATTTTATATAAAAAATTATTATTTTTGCATCGCTTTATTCTGCAAGCTATAACTTTTTGATTTTTTCGCTGATGATGCTGTATGATGGCTTGTTTTTTGCGGGACAAGATGACGTTTTCAGCGGTACCATGTTTATTTATATCCGTCTTTTTGATCGCGTGTTATTCCACTTTTTGTTCGGCGGTATGATGCTAAAAAAAAAACTAAGCAAAAAATCAATGCTTTAAGGGGTTCACTAAAGGGGTTAACTAGTGGGACAGTTTTATAGGGGGGGTCGTTACGGACGCGGCGATACCAAATATGTGTACTTTTATTGTTTTGTTTTTTTTATTTACAGGAAGAAATGAATTTATTGGGGAATATTTTTTTTTTTTTATGATTTTTTTTACCACTTTTTATTTTTTTTACTTTTTTACTTTGTCCCAGGGTGGGACATCACAGTATTTTAGCAGATCGCTGCTGTGACAGTGTGCACAGCACTCTGTCACACCAGCGATCGCTCTGGCATCGCTGCAAGCTTCTCAGTGCCTGCGCCGCCTCCCTGCAGGACCCCGGCGCCATCTTGGATCCGGGGACCTGGAGGGAGGACGGACCCTCGGAACAGCGCGACACATCGTGTCCCCGGTACGCCGCGATCATGTTTGATCGCGGTGTGCCAGGGGTTAATGTGCCGGGAGCGCAGCTGATCGCCCATGACATACTATTCCGTCCATGGGAATTAGGTCCAGGGTCACATGGACGGAATAGTACGTCGAATGGAATTAAAGGGTTAAAAAGGGGTATCACAAATATGTCCCAAAAGAATGACATTAGTGAGTGGTAAAAGCATACAGCTCTTAGGCTGTGTGCACACGTTCGGAATTGTTGTGGAAATTTCTGCAGCATTCCCTCAACTCCCTGCCACGGGAAATACGCATGCATTCCGTAATGTGTATTCCCGCAAAACACTAGCGTTTTGCAAGCGTAATTAGCTTGCAGAATGCTTGCGTTTTCCAAGCAATCTGTAGCATCGCTTGGAAAACTGATTGACACATTGGTCACACTTGTCACGCATAGTGCTTGACAAGTGTGACCTTTTTACTAATGTGGAATGTTAAAAATAATAAAAAAATAGGGATATACTCACCCTCTGTCGGCCCCCGGAGGTTTCCCGCTCCTCAGCGAAGCTGCCGCCAAGTTCCATTCCCAGGGATTAATTGCGCGAATTACCTCTGATGACGTAGCATAGAGATCTGGGGTGATTCTCGCAATGCATATTTATCCATATTTTTTATTTTAATTCTTTTTTTGACAGGAATATGGTACCTAGGGCCTGGAGGAGAGTCTCCTCTCCTTCAGACCCTGGGAACTAACCGCACATGAAGCGCTCACTTCACGCATGGTGGGCATAGCCACATGCGTAAAGTGAGAGTTTCAATGCAATCCTATGGCGGGATTACGCAAAAAGAATGAGCATGTTGCGTATTTTTCCGCAATGTGATTCCGCCGCGGAAAAATACGCAGCATTATCATAACTATGCGGAATGCCATAGGATTGCATGGGATGCATTGTGTAAGCGTTTTCGCGCCGGAAAACCACGGCAAAAATGCTTAAAAAATGCAACGTGTGCACATAGCCTTAGAACTAGAGTTTAGGGTCATTTATTAAATCTGGCAATTGGATTATTTAAGAGGAGCATTGAAGAACTTATCCAAGACTTAAAATATACTGAAAGGAGGAAATGCTGCAAAATAAAAAAAAAACAACAACTTATACTGACCTATTAATTCAGCTGTTAATATTGTAACTGTAGTGATAACATACAATACAGACACTTATATACATTATGTCAAGACTACAGGAAAGGGGAACATCCGGGGGATCACCGGGGCAGCGCCACTGCAATGCTGGCTAAATTAATAGATGAGAATAAATCATTTTTTCCATTTCACAATGTTCCTTGCGATCTATTTTATTTGAAATATATAAGGATTATGTACAGGGTCATCTAAGATACACATATGTGATATTAATATAATCAGAACAGCTATTCTAATTTACCAGTTTTATAAAATGATAGTTTCTCTAGCTGAAGTAATACAAGTCTGGTATACAGAAATCTCATATCTCAAAACTCGCCTATAGCTCGGAGAACCATCAAGTATTTTACATAGAAATCCCTTTAAAATGTATCTGTTTGATATGCATTAAAAAATCCCAATGAAAACACAACACAAATAACCAAAATATGGGTGTTAACCCCCTGGTATAAATAAAGTGGCACAGTGCTGATTCAAATGTGCCCTATACACTAAAAATGGGTCAATCCCTCAAATGCTAGATGTCATTATATAAACCTACAGTTATATCTGCCTGACAGCAGAGGTTGGCACCCTAAAATGATAACGACAGTGGCGCACCTGTTCCTCGATGACTGCCTCTAAAAATCCCTAAGATACCCTAAAACAACTTGCAGGTCTAATTATCTTTTTAAGATGCCATCATTGTCAGCCTCCTGAGGAAGCTGGTTATGGGGAAACGCATTGAGGCGAACATGAGGCAATGGAAAACGCATCACATAGATAAGTACCTTTCCATTTCTATTTGATTCTGTGTACCCGCCAAGAGTACCTATCCCCTAATCCCTATGGTTTGCATTATAACAGTTATATTAGGGTACCCTAGAGACTTATAGGGGCTGTCATAGAGCGGGGCCGCCATGGATGCTTGAATCTGCACTGTGCCACTTTATTTATACCGGGGGTTAATCCTCCCATATTTTGGTTATTTGTGTTAGTTGTGTTCTCATTGGGATTTTTTTTTTAGTGCATAGCTATTAAACTTGTACTTTTTAAAGGGATTTCGGCAAACAGATATCCTCAGAATATTCTGTAAGACGACGTTTTGTAGACAAAATATTCTCAAAACAAGATATTTTTTACACATAGTGATATTCTTGAAAATGAATGATTTTTACTATTTTGCTTATACATGGTTTAGCTATTACTGATGTGCTGTATTATATTGGTTTGGATATGCCTAGAAGAACAATGGACGTGCGTCAAAATATTGGCTTGAGTACTGCACCCTTTGGGGGTAAGTCAGATTGATCCCTCTCATATTCCTAGAGACCCCCATGTACATAGCTTTCATCTCTTCTCTTTATTATCAATTCTTACATGTAACTCTTATTATAAATAAATTACTTTTTAATCGAAGACCTGATCTTTGCTAGAACAGTTTTTCCACATGAACACATTATCTAAGTGCAAAATGTCCCTCTGGTGCCATCGTACCTTCTGCATGGATCCATCACTTCTGGTCCACCCTTACTTCACCCCTCACTGTATCCGCTCTGCGGCACAGAATCGAGCACTCACCTGCTGTCGCTAAAGACATCCGTCTGTACGTTTCCTTGGTGGGAGTACCCTCATTAGCTCCAGCTGTTGCTATAGCAAAGGCAGAGGCTGCGGATAGATTGCTGCGATTGCTGTCATGTTCCCGGCAGGAAGTCATCACAATGCCGTTATTATATGAGAAGAGAGTAAAGTCTGTACAGAAAAGCACGGGAAGTGTGAATGACAGCATGACACGTCATGAATAATCCAATTACACTCTGCAATCTACACCAGGCTCAAATGCCTCGTTTTATGACTTTCAGCAGTGACCGCAAGCTGAATATTCTCAGGCTGCAGTGAAGGACGCTTTAAGGCGGCCATATATAATTTCCCTTTTGACTCATAGACAGTCATAATAAACTGCTCAAACAAATGTGCATAAACGTCTCACTCATTTGCGGGATATAAGTAATTGAGTACTACAGTGGCATGTAAAAGTTTGGGCACGCCTGGTCAAAATTATGGTTATTGTGAACAGTTAAGCAAGCTGAAGATGAAATGATCTCTAAAGGCCTAAAGTTAAAAGATGACACATTTCCTTTGTATTTTAGGGGTAAAAATATATTGTCACTTTTTACATCTTAAAAATTACAAAAAGGATAATGGTGCAGATGCAAAAGTTTGGGCACCCTTGGAGATTTGTGTGCTCAGATATCTTTGACCAAGGTTTCAAACCTTAGTTAAGTTAATGTCCATAGAAGGAAAATGGTTGCACTCAACGGTACTGTGTAAAAACTTCCTTTATTGGTACACCTGGTTAAAACATGCCATTAGGAAGGTACTCGTGAGGTACACTGTGGAGACGGCGTTTCGTGCCTACCTGAGTTAAGGGAAGTTTTACACAGTACAGTGAGTGCACCTTTATCTTCATGGACTTATTGAACTTTTTCTTATGTATGCACCGAGTCTCCTTGGGCAAGGGAATCACAGTCAGCTGTTCATGAAGCCACCGTGACACAGCAGGCCGGTTTTTCCCTTTTCACTAGGGATATATTCAGACCTTAATTAGCCTATTATGGTTATGGCTTGATCACTATCATCGTTAGGAAAGGCCAGGTGATACAAATTTCCCATTTTTTATAAAAACCCAGCCTCCCCTAACCTTGTGCCAGAAAACAGCTGCCATGGATGGGTTCTTCTAAGCAGCTGCCTAGCACTCTGAAAATTAAAATGGTGGAGGCCCACAGAAGCGGGAGAAGGCTATAAGAACATAGCAAAGCGTTTTCAAGTTGCCCTTTCCTCAGTTTGATATGTAATTAAAAAATGGCAGTTAACAGGAACAGTAGAGGTCAAGATAAGGTCTGGAAGACCAAGCAACATTTCAGTGAGAGCTTCTTGTAGGATTGCTACAGAGGCAAATCAGAACCCCCACTTGACTGCAAAGGACCTTCAGAAAGAGATAGTAGACTCTGGAGTTGTGGTACATTGTTCTACTGTTCAGAGACACCTGCACAAATATGGCTTTCATAGAAGAGTCATCAGAAAAAACCTCTCCTGTGTGCTGGGTGAGCAAACTTTTACATGCCACTGTAAATGCACGGCCAGCCAATGTAAATAATTTTAAATATATATATATGTAAACTACAACATGTTTGATAAGGAAGGAAAAAATGTTGCAGTCCATATTTGTTATTTCCTTAGTTTTAACTCTTCTGAGGCATCATTACTTAAAAATGCTATCTTGTCCTGGTCTGCTATTAGTCAAAGGAATTTAGGTATAAATTGACAATGGGGTGTTACCAGGTGGGGTGTTCCTACATAGACTGACATCATTAAATCACTGCTGATGATACCAGACTGTGCAGTCATACACTCCTTTTTGATAAGGGAACACAGAGAAGTAAAAATCTTGGATTTTTTGGAATCTCACAATGGGCAGACATGTTAATGTTATGAAAATGATGCTCATGCTACAGTGAGCAGTCTGCGAAGCCTAAATGTGCTGCATTGGCCTGCAGAGTCTCTGGACTCAAAAGTGAGCTGCCAGCATTGGATCTTGATGCAGCATGGCAGAATATTCCTCAGATAACCATTAATAACCTCATTTATAGCAGCCAATCTGTGTAAGCATGTGTATGTCTGTGTGCGGATCTCATAGTTGTTACTAAATACATTTTGATGGTTTGCATATTTTGTTTTCATTTATTTCATCATTTGCATATCATTGACATGTCTATCCAGCTTGTGATTTCCATATTTCCATGACTTTTGTTATTCGTGGTCCGAATTTAATGGTGAGAAATGTATTTACAGGGAGGTATAGCAGGAATTGCACCATGCAGAAATCCAAGGAATGATGCTCCAGAATTGTAATTTTATAGTCTTCAGAATGCAAAAAATATCTGAAGTGCGGATCGGCTTTCTTTAAGATTTACTCACCTGCAGAATTACGGCCACGTTGCGAGATTGGCGTGGTTGGTGAGCGGGTTGGCGATGTATCGGTCTCTGCCTCATCGCTCTGTGTCTGTTCAGTGTCTGAGTCTGCTCGACACACTTCAGAGTCTGGATGAGAAAGTGACAGGAACAATATGTTATCATTACAGATCAAACTAAGAGTCATGACATACTATTCACAACAACAGTTGTACCTCCTAGTAGGACAAATGGCAAAAAAAAAAAAGATTGCAACATATGTGCGAGTCTCGTGGATTCACCAGAGCCTCAAATAGTGTGGCCGACATTTTCTAACGGGGTTGTGGAACATTAGAAATTATGATGTTCTGACCATACGCACCTGACAGCTGCAGCTATTAATGTGGGATATGTGCTGACCTATGTACCTGACAGCTGCGCATAATGTGGATATGTGCTGCCCAAAGTACGACGCTGCGGCCAATTAATGTGGGATGATGTGCTGACCATAAACCGACGCTGCGGCCTTATGGGATGGTCTGACCATACGCCCCTGCAGCTGGCATATGGGGATTGCTCCATATTACTGAAGTGCGGCTATAATGTGGGATGATGTTGACAAAGTACCTGCGCTGCGGCAATAGTGGTGATGCTGACCATACGAACCTGACAGCTGCGGCCATTAATGTGGGATGATGTGCTGACCATACGCTCCTGACAGCTGCGGCCATTAATGGTGGATGATGTGCTGACCATATGTACCTGACAGCTGCGGCCATTAATGTGGGATAATGTGCTGACCATACGCACCTGACAGCTGCGGCCATTAATGTGGGATGATGTGTGACATAGCCCTGACAGCTGCGGCATTATTGATGTTGCTGCCCATACCACTGACAGCTGCTGCCAATAATGTGGGATGATGTGCTGACCATACGAATCTGACAGCTGCGGCTATTAATGTGGGATGATGTGCTGACCATGCGCACCTGACAGCTGCGGCCATTAATGTGGAATGATGTGCTGACCATGTGCACCTGACAGCTGTGGCCATTAATGTGGGATGATGTGCTGACTATACGCACCTGACAGCTGCGGCCATTAATGTGGGATGATGTGCTGACCATATGCACCTGACAGCTGCTGCCATTAACGTGGGATGATGTGCTGACCATACGCACCTGACAGCTGCGGCCAATAATGTGGGATAATGTGCTGACCATACGCACCTGACAGCTGCGACCATTAATGTGGGATTATGTGTTGACCATACATATCTGACAACTGCGGCCAATAATGTGGGATGATCTGCTGACCGTACGCACCTGACAGCTGCGGCTATTAATGTGGGATGATGTGCTGACCACACTCATCTGACAGCTGGGCCATTACTGTGGGATGATGTGCTGACCATACGCACCTGACAGATGCGGCAATTAATGTGAGATGATGTGCTGACCATATGTACCTGACAGCTGCAACCATTAATGTGGGATGATATGCTGCCCATACACACCTGACAACTGCAGCCATTAATGTGGATGATGTGCTTACCATACGCACCTGACAACTGCGGCCATTAACGTGGGATAATGTGCTGACCATACGCACCTGACAACTGCGGCCATTAATGTGGGATGATGTGCTGACCATATGTACCTGACAGCTGCGGCCATTAATGTGGGATGATGTGCTGACCATACGCACCTGACAGCTGCGGCCATTAATGTGGGATGATGTGCTGACCATACGCACCAGACAGTTGCTGCCATTAACGTGGGATGATGTGCTGACCATACGCACCTGACAGCTGCGGCCAATAATGTGAGATAATGTGCTGACCATACGCACCTGACAACTGCGGCCATTAATGTGGGATGATGTGCTGACCATATGTACCTGACAGCTGCGGCCATTAATGTGGGATAATGTGCTGACCATACGCACCTGACAGCTGCGACCAATAATGTGGGATGATGTGCTGATCATACGCACCTGACAGCTGCGGCCATTAATGTGGGATGATGTGCTGACCATACGTACCTGACACCTGCAGCCATTAATGTGGGATGATGTGTTGACCATATGCACCTGACAGCTGCGGCCATTAACGTGGGATGATGTGCTGATCATACGCACCTGACAACTGCGGCCATTAAAATGGGATGATGTGCTGACCATACGCACGTAGCAGCTGCGGCCATTAATGTGGAATGATGTGCTGACCACATGCACCTGACAGCTGCGGCCATTAATGTGGGATGATGTGCTGACCATAAGCACCTGACAGCTGCGTCCAATAATGTGGGATGATGTGCTGACTATACGTACCTGACAGCAGCGGCCATTAATGTTAGATGATGTGCTGACCATACGCACCTGACAGCTGCGGCCATTAATGTAGGATGATTGTCACGCTGTCTAATGATATGTATACAATGTCAGTAAACTATTAATACAGGAACAACACTCTATACAACAACTAATATAGCAACATCAGCATGTAAGTATAGAATAGATTTACCTGACACGATATCTGCTGAACTCAGGGTTAATCTTGAGGACTTGATGAGCTGAAACAGGAAAGAGGTAGACTGGGATCTAACCTGACCCTAAACTGGGGTCCTAACTAATCCCTCACCTTGGAGGTACTGATAATGGTTCAGAGGTCCAAGTCTCCAACCTAACCCTGTCTCCTATCAGACCCTGAACCCTGTAATCAGTCCTAAGAAGGATCCTGACTACCACCAAAGGGATATGGGCTGATCTCAGCTAAATACACAGATTAGACATATAAGACAGACAGGATAACACTCGCTTGCATACACACTCAAACACCAAAGGAACATAAATGGTCTGGGAAATAAACTCTAACCAAGTTGAGCTTAGAACAACTAAGGAGCTCACAACTAAAGTCTATACAGATTCATTCCTATCTGTGGTCTGCATGAAGGTTTCACTGGCAACTCCCCAAGCAGACAACCAGGAATTTAAAGGAAACCAATCAACAAATAATCAATTGCAGCCGGGAGAAACTGCACCCAGTCCCAGCACCGAGCACAGACAGAATTAACTCCCTAGCTGCCAAACACAAAGAAACAGCAGCTCAGCTGTGAGAAGTCAAAATGTGCAACCGCGACGATCTTCGTGGCAATGCACACATGACAGTACCCCCCCTTCTACGAGGGGCCTCCGGACCCTCAGGGCCAGGCCTGCCCGGGTGAGTTCTGTGGAAGGTCCGAACCAAACGATCTGCGTTAACATCAGACGCAGGGACCCACGTCCTCTCCTCTGGACCATACCCCTTCCAATGCACCAAGTACTGAAGGGACCGGCGATTCAGACGTGAGTCAATGATCTTTGATACTTGAAATTCCAAGTTACCATTGACCAACACAGGAGGAGGAGGTAGAGGTGACGGTATGACTGGTGCCACATATCTTTTAAGTAATGACTTGTGGAACACATTATGAATTTTAAACGTAGGAGGGAGGTCCAGACGAAATGCCACAGGATTAATTATGGAACTGATCCTGTACGGCCCGATGAATCTGGGACCCAGTTTCCAGGAGGGCACTTTAAGTTTTATATTCCTGGTAGACAACCATACCAGATCGTTCACATTCAGATCTGGACCAGAAACTCTCCTCCTATCAGCCATACGTTTGTAACGGTTCCCCATCGCACTCAGATTATTCAATACACCTCTCCACACAGAAGCAAGTGACGACGAGAAACGCTCCTCCTCAGGAACCCCAGAAGGGCCCCCCCCATTGAAAGTACAAAACTGGGGATGGAAACCATATGCCCCAAAAAACGGGGACTTACCAGTGGACTCGCTCCGCCTGTTGCTAAGAGCGAACTCTGCCAGAGGCAAGAAAGAAGACCAGTCCTTTTGGTTCTCTGAGACAAAACACCGGAGATATGTCTCTAAGCTCTGATTCAGACGCTCTGTCTGACCATTGGTCTGCGGATGAAAAGCCGAGGAAAATGACAATTGCATCCCCCGACGTAAACAAAATGCCCTCCAAAATTTGGACACAAACTGAGACCCCCTATCTGACACCACATCAGAAGGCAACCCATGAAGTCTAACGATCTCCCTAATGAACACCTGCACCAGAGTTTTAGCATTAGGGAGTGCAGGAAGAGCAACGAAATGTGCCATCTTACTGAACCTGTCAACAACCACCAGTATGACAGTATTCCCTGACGACGGAGGAAGGTCCGTAATGAAGTCCATAGATAAATGAGTCCATGGACGCTCCGGAAGTTTCAAGGGTAAAAGGGTCCCAGACGGACGGGTATGAGGGGTTTTAGAGCGAGCACACACCCCACATGACGCGACAAAAGTTATAACATCTTTATTAGCATTAGGCCACCAAAACCGGCGAGAAAGGAGATCTAAAGTAGCCTTACTCCCTGGATGTCCTGCTAGAGCAGAATTATGATGTGCCTCAATAACCTTTTGTCTCAACAGATTTGGGACAAACAGTCTCCCTGGAGGTCCTGCAGGGGCGTCCCCCTGAGCCTCTAACACCTCCTCCTCAAGCTCAGAAAATACAGCCGACACTACCACCCCCTCCTGAAGGATAGGACTCGGGTCATCCGTTTTCCCGGCCCCTGGGAAACTGCGAGACAAGGCATCAGCCTTTACATTCTTAGACCCCGGGCGATAAGTGACGACAAAATTAAACCTGGTAAAAAACAACGACCATCGAGCTTGTCTGGAATTCAGACGCTTAGCGGATTCCAAATACAACAGGTTCTTATGATCAGTAATAACGGTAACCGGGTGGACTGCCCCCTCCAAAAAGTGACGCCATTCTTCAAAAGCTAACTTAATGGCCAAAAGTTCCCTATTGCCGATATCATAATTCCTTTCGGCGGACGACAATTTCTTAGAAAAGAAAGCGCACGGATGCCATTTACCAGGGGACGGACCCTGGGACAATATAGCACCCACCCCTACGTCAGACGCATCCACCTCCACAATGAACGGCTGAGATACATCTGGTTGGATGAGAACGGGTGCCGAAGCAAAACATTTCTTCAAAGAGGAAAAGGCTTGGCAAGCTTTGTCCGACCATTTAGAAAAATCCGTCCCTTTTCTTGTCATGTCAGTGAGAGGTTTGACGACAGATGAGAAATTACAAATAAATTTCCGGTAGTAGTTAGCAAACCCCAAAAAACGCTGCAGAGCCTTAAGATCCCCTGGCTGATCCCATTCAAGCACTGCTCTCACCTTTTCAGGGTCCATACGGAAACCGGAGGCTGACACCAAAAAACCCAAAAACTGAAGTTCCTGTACGGCAAATACACACTTCTCCAGTTTGGCGTATAGTTTATTGTCTCGCAAGATCTGCAACACCTGTCTCACATGCTCCTGATGAGACACAAGATCTGGCGAGTAAATTAAAATGTCGTCCAAATATACAACCACAAACAGCCCCACAAGGTGACGAAAAATGTCATTAACAAAATGTTGGAATACTGCTGGTGCAGTAGTCAGACCAAAAGGCATGACTAGGTTCTCATAATGTCCCTCCGGCGTGTTAAACGCCGTTTTCCACTCATCCCCCTCTTTTATCCTAATCAGATTATATGCCCCCCTGAGATCCAATTTAGAAAACCATTTGGCGCCAACAATTTGATTGAAGAGATCAGGAATAAGAGGGAGTGGATACGAATCTCGACCAGTAATCCGATTAAGTTCGCGGAAATCCAAGCAAGGGCGTAGGCCTCCATCTTTCTTCTTAACAAAGAAGAACCCCGCGGCTACTGGGGAAGATGAAGGTCTAATATGCCCTTTGGCCAGACTTTCAGAAATATAATCTTTCATAGCCTGCCTCTCAGGACCAGAAAGATTATACAGCCTAGCTTTAGGCAACTTAGCATCAGGAAGGAGATTAATAGAGCAGTCATACACGCGATGAGGAGGCAACTCCTGACACCCCTCCTCAGAGAAAACATCCCCAAAATCCTCCAAAAAAGGAGGCAATGTACTAGGCACGACCGCACTGATGACTGTGTTCATGCAGTTGCTTTTGCAAAACTCACCCCATTGGCTTATTTCTCTGGACTGCCAATTAATCACAGGGTTATGTTTAACCAACCAAGGAAGTCCCAACACAATGGGAGTAGGTAGACCCTCCAACACATAACAAGATAATTGTTCCCTATGTATTGCCCCTACCCGAAGGTCAATGTTATGAACCTCATGAACAAAGCTACCTTGGCCGAGAGGCCTGGCGTCAATGGAGAATATAGGGATCGGTTTGACCAATACACTCAGATGCATACCTTGAGCCTGAGCAAACTGAGCGTCAACCAGATTAGCCCCGGAACCACTATCAAGAAGAACAGACAATCTCTCCACTCTCGTACCAACTACCACCTCCACTGGTACAAGGAACTGAGAAGAACTGGCGGATGAAATACATACTCCCAGGTTGTCGTCCACCACACAACCTGGGATTAACAGTTTTCCGGCGACTGTTGGCTCAACAAGGCACGGGATGGACATTCTCCAACAAAATGTCCCTCTTTCCCGCAGAAAAAACATCTTCTAGTCCTGCGGCGTACCGCCAATCCCCTCCTACGAAATGATGTCCCTCCCAACTGCATAGGCTCATCCGAACAGACAAGGGGAACCTCAACATAAGGGACTTTAGTGGTAGGTGGAGAAACAACAGGGAGTGGGGTTACCTCACCCCTCTCCCGAAGCCGTCTATCAGTACGGATAGCTAAGGCCATAGCAGCCTCCAGAGAAGGAGGAGACTCATACTGAGCCAAAACGTCTTTTAATTTATCAGAAAGCCCATGACAAAACTGGCTCCTAAGAGCTGGGTCATTCCACTGAGTATCTGTGGCCCATCTACGAAACTCAGAAGCAAATTCCTCTGCCGGACGATCTCCCTGCTGTATCTTACGTAATTTTTGTCTCAGCAAGAGAGACCCGATCTGGGTCATCATATACCAATCCCAGGGCAGTAAAAAATTGATCTACAGACAGTAGAGCCGGGGATCCCGGAGGAAGGGAAAATGCCCAGGATTGAGGGTCCCCTTGCAGAAGTGAGATAACAATTCCCACTCTCTGCTCCTCACTCCCTGATGATCGAGGCCGAAGCCAAAAATACAATTTACATGCCTCCCGGAAGGTGAAAAATTTGTCTCGCCCACCAGTGAACCTGTCCGGGAGAGCTACTTTAGGTTCAACTCTGGTTTGCTCCAGGGGAGACAAAACTTTGGACTTAATGTCCGTCAGCTCCATGGATAATCCCTGCAACTGCAGAGCCAGCTGGGCTACTGGATCCATGGTAACTGGAGATAATTTTTATGGCCAGTGAAAATGTCACGCTGTCTAATGATATGTATACAATGTCAGTAAACTATTAATACAGGAACAACACTCTATACAACAACTAATATAGCAACATCAGCATGTAAGTATAGAATAGATTTACCTGACACGATATCTGCTGAACTCAGGGTTAATCTTGAGGACTTGATGAGCTGAAACAGGAAAGAGGTGGACCGGGATCTAACCTGACCCTAAACTGGGGTCCTAACTAATCCCTCACCTTGGAGGTACTGATAATGGTTCAGAGGTCCAAGTCTCCAACCTAACCCTGTCTCCTATCAGACCCTGAACCCTGTAATCAGACCTAAGAAGGATCCTGACTACCACCAAAGGGATATGGGCTGATCTCAGCTAAATACACAGATTAGACATATAAGACAGACAGGATAACACTCGCTTGCATACACACTCAAACACCAAAGGAACATAAATGGTCTGGGAAATAAACTCTAACCAAGTTGAGCTTAGAACAACTAAGGAGCTCACAACTAAAGTCTATACAGATTCATTCCTATCTGTGGTCTGCATGAAGGTTTCACTGGCAACTCCCCAAGCAGACAACCAGGAATTTAAAGGAAACCAATCAACAAATAATCAATTGCAGCCGGGAGAAACTGCACCCAGTCCCAGCACCGAGCACAGACAGAATTAACTCCCTAGCTGCCAAACACAAAGAAACAGCAGCTCAGCTGTGAGAAGTCAAAATGTGCAACCGCGACGATCTTCGTGGCAATGCACACACAATGGATGTGCTGACAAGTATCCTACAGCTCGGCCTATGGTACAAGAATGGGTGAATTGAAGGGACTCCCTCGGTCATCTGTCCAACCCGACAAAGCATTCTCTCAAATCATCCCAGAAGATTGTCCCCCCTGATTGAAGCTCTCCGAAGAAAGGACTCAACCAGTCTTTGGCAGCTGGTCCACTCATACACTGTCAAAGTGTTTTCTATATCTAATCTGTGTCTCCCCATTCAGTTTCATAGCCATTGCTCTAGTCTTCCTCGTGAAAGGGAGAATAACATGATCACTCTACAATGTGACAGCCTTTGAATATGTAAGCCATGACAAATGCTCCTACTCAGTCATTCTTTGTGACAAGCTCAAATCTCAAATCCATGCAACCGTTCCTCATGGACGATGTCTGCGTACCGTCACCATTTCTGTAGGCTTCTCTGAACTTGGCTCCATTTATGATCGTTTTTAAAAATTGTGCCCAAAACTGGACACAGTATTCCGATGAGGTGACCAAATGCAGGATTGAGGGCACTATGACCTCACGTGATCTAAATTACTGTTGCTCTGTACATCCTATGATTGGCATTGCCTTATTTTGACATGCCACCACTGTTGAACGTAAATGTTAAGTCTGTGACAGTAATTGTACCCAAGGCTTTTGTCATCTGGTTTACTAGGCCCTAATTCCACCATTTTGGTATAATGTCTTTTCATTTTATGGCCAATGTAATGCAGACTTTGCTGTGTTCGAAATCCATGGTATGAGTTGCTGCTCATGCTCCAAGTTTAGTTTCTATTTATGATACATTCTAACCTTTTAATAAGATAACACCCTCCAGACTTTGTGTCATCAGCAAATTTGATCAGTATACCCTCAATTTCCTATCTAATCTCTGAAAATAGGTTGAACAATACAGGTGCCCAAAAAGAGCCTGGGTACCGACCACTTGAGACTGGGTCCAACTGGATGTGCAGCCATTTACAACATCTTTGGGTCCATCCTACACCAGTTATACCCACCTAACATGCCTGTAATCATCCATAAGCATTTTTTACAATCAAGGGATATGGTGAGTCTGCTAAATGCTTTGACGAAGTCAAGATATACTAGTTAACACTCGCTTCCTGATCCACCCAGTCAAAGATCTGTAAATAGGGAAATAAATCTACAGTGAGCTTTTAGTTACAACATGCTCGACTCTGTTTAAATCTATCAATTCTTATCCATCTTGGCATGCATGAGTTTTAATAATTGTCAAGATCTTTCCTGGTATAGAACCAGATTTCAACGAGCCTGTATCATTCCCTCAGTGGTGCCAGTCAATTCTCCCCTTTTTGAAGATGGAACAATTCCTTCTCCATGTGCTTCATATGTCGGTGCTATTAATGTGTGGTTTATGAGCAAGAGGCTTCTGAGGGTTCACCAGACAGTTAACTTCAGGAAGGAATGGCCAACTGGGATGACAATGGTTCTGATAGGTGGAGGTTCCCTCCCATGTTGTTGCGGTGATCAATTGTTCTTGTCTCAATTGTGGTTCCTGGTTCATTTGGAAGTTTTCTGAGTCTTGCCTGCATCTTCTGCTATCAGATAAGATATTTTCTGCTTTTATTTTTGTGCTTGCTTTTTGCATAGTTCCCTGCACTTCTGTGGAGGTCAGCCAGGTCCCCTCGGGGGCTTGTGCTCCTCTCAGTTTATCTGAAGCCACTGTTATTTGTTCATTTGCTTTTTCCTGTTTTTTCAGTGGCTGCGGCTTAGTTTTGTTACACCAGAGATCTGATTTAGGTGGTAGAGATCGTGTGATCTCAGGTGTTTTTGCAATCAGAAGAGTTTGTATTTTTTAGGGTTTTTTTTGGATTGCAGTGAGAATCCTTTCCTGTACTTTTCTGTCTAGACAGATTGGGCCCCAGCGTTTGCTCATTCTATTTTCTGTCTGTGTCCGTGTTTCTTCTTGTCTAACCGCCATTACATGTTTGGGGGCTTCCTATTTTCTTTGGGGATCTGCTCCGGGGCAGATAGGTTTCCTCTTTCTGCCTTTAGGTGTAGTTATCTCTCAGTCTGTGACGAGGTGTAGAACGCTCCACGGCTACCTCTAGTTGTGTGGTTAGTTCAGGTTACTGCAATTCAATAGGTTCCAGCCTCTCTGGTGTATTGCCGTATTTGCTTTTTCTCCTCAGCTACCAAAACACAACAGTATCACCGGCCCAAGCTGAAAATTATATGGTACTCACAGAAGGGAAAAATAGTGTGAAAAAAAAAAAAAGTTGTCAGAGTTGTCAGAGATTTTTTTTTCTGTTTGTTGCATTTTTTCCCTCTTTTTCTCTGGGTGCTGAGGAGGATTTTTTTTTCTTTCAATGGAGTTTGCACAGTTGTCTGGCCGTGTGGATCAGCTTGCCACTGAGGTTCGGAGTATTGCTACCTACTTGCTGGGTGCCGGTTGTGGAACCTAGGATTCCCATGCCAGATTTGTTTTTGGGGGATCGGGCTAAATTTCTGAATTTCAAAAATAACTGTAAGTTGTTTTTTGCCTTAAAACCTAAGTCCTCGGGGAGCGCAGCACAGCAGGTTCAAATTGTCATCTCTCTCCTGCGCGGCGACCCTCAGGATTGGGCTTTTTCCCTGACACCTGGGGATCCTGTTTTGAATGATATTGATGTATTTTTTCTGGCTCTGGGGTTATTGTACAATGAACCTAATATCACTGATCAAGCTGAAAAAACCTTGTTGGCATTAAATCAGGGTCTTGAAGACGCTGAGTTGTACTGTCAGAAATTCCGAAAGTGGGCAGTCCTGACCAAATGGAATGATGACCTTTGGCAGCCCTTTTTCGGAAGGGGCTATCAGAGAATGTAAAGGATGTAATGGTGGGATTCCCTGCTCCCTCTGGTCTCAATGATTCTATGTCATTGGCTATTCAAGTTGACAGACGTTTGCGTGAGCGCAGAGGTATGCGTGAGATAGTGTTGCCTTGTGAGCCAGCTTCTGAGCCCATGCAGTGTGATAGAGTGACTTCTGGGGCACAGCGTCATGAGTTTCGAAAGCGCAATGGGTTATCTTTCTACTGTGATGACGCCTCTCATGCTATTTCAGTCTGCCCTAAGCGGGGAAGACGTTTTGCGCGCTCAGTTGTCTTGGGTAGTGTTCAGACTAAATTTCTGTTGACTGTTACCCTGATTTGCTCCCTGTCCACATTTTCTGCTCAGGCTTTTGTTGATTCAGGAACAGCTATTAACCTGATGGATTTTGACTTTGCCAAACGTTGTGGGTTTCCCATGATACCCCTGCGGAAGTCTATTCCCCTACTGGGCATTGATTCTACCCCTTTGGCGGAGAATAAACCCGTTTTCTACTCAGGTGATAATGAGGGTTGAACCAGATCATCAGGAGAGTTGCAAATTTCTGGTGCTGCATAATCTGCATGACATTATTGTACTAGGTTTCCCTTGGTTACAGTCTCATAATCCTGTTTTGGATTGGAAATCTGTGTCTGTGACCAGTTGGGGCTGCCAATGTGTTCATGCTGACACTACTGTTTTTTCTGCCTCTCCCCAGTCTCAGGATGTTCCTGACTTTTTGACTGATTTTTAGGATGTATTTAGTGAAAGTAAATCTGCATCCTTGCCCCCTCACAGGAGCTATGATTGCGCTATTGGATTAGTGCCTGGTGGTAAATTTCCTAAAGGTCGCCTTTTTAACTTGTCTGTACCTGAACACGATGCTATGCGATCTTATATCAAGGAGTCATTGAGAAGGGTCATATCAGACCATCCTCTTAAACCCTGGGTGCCGGTTTTTTCTTTGTGGCCAAAAAGGATGGTTCATTGAGGCCGTGTATTGATTATCGTCTCTTGAATAAGATCACTGTGAAGTATCAATATCCGTTACCCTTGATTTCTGACCTGTTTTCCAGAGTGAAAAGTGCTAGTTGGTTTACCAAGCTTGACCTCAGGGGAGCGTATAACCTTATTCGCATTAAGCACGGGGATGAATGGAAGACGGCGTTTAATACCCCAGAGGGGCATTTTTGAGTACCTAGTGATGCCCTTTGGGCTCACTAATGCTCCTTCCGTCTTCCAATCCTTCATAAATGATATTTTCAGGGATTTTGTGGATAAATTTCTGATTGTTTATTTGGATGATATCTTAATTTTTTCCAATGACTGGGACTCTCATGTGAAACATGTTCGGACTGTGTTCCAGATTTTGAGAGAGAATGCACTGTATGTGAAGGGATCAAAGTGTCTTTTTGGCGTACAGAAGGTCTCATTTCTGGGATTCATTTTGTCTCCATCTGTTATTGAAATGGACCCGGTCAAGGTTCAGGCCATCTGTGATTGGGTCTTACCTACTTCATTAAAGGCTCTTCAGAGATTTTGGGGTTTTGCCAAATTTTATCATAAATTTATTGGTAATAACTCCGGTATTGTTAAACCATTGACTGATTTGACCAAAAAGGGTTCTGATGTGGTGAATTGTCCTCCTGAGGCAGTTTCTGCGTTTCAGGAACTTAGCAGAGATTCACTTCTGCTCCTGTTCTACGGCAGCCTGATGTTTCTCTACCGTTTCAGGTGGAGGTTGATGCCTCTGAAATTGGGGCAGGTGCCGTTTTGTCCCAAAGAGATCCAGAGACCTCTAAGAGTAACCCTTGTGCCTTTTTCTCTCGAAAATTTTCTCCAACTGAACGTAATTATGACGTGGGTAATCAGGAGTTATTGGCCATGAAGTGGGCCTTTGAAGAGTGGAGACATTGGCTGGAAGGAGCCAAACATCAGGTGGTGGTCCTCACGGACGATAAGAATCTGGTTTATCTCGAATCAGCCAAGCCACTTAATCCTAGACAGGCCAGGTGGGCCTTGTTTTTCACACGTTTTAATTTTGTGGTTTCTTTTCTTCCTGGCACTAAGAATGTTAAGGCGAATGCCCTCTCGAGGAGTTTCTTTGCGGACTCTCCTGAGTTATCTGATCCTACTATTATTTTGAAAGAGGGTGTAGTTCTTTCCGCCATCTCGCCCAATTTGAGACTGGCTCTGGAAGGGTGTCAGGAGGATAAACCTGAGCGCTGCCCTATTGGGAAATTGTTTGTCCCAGACCAGTGGAAGAAGAGTGTGATGTCTGAGATTCATTGTTCCGCGTTGGCTGGTCATCCCGGGATTTTTGGTACACAGACTTGGTGAGTCGGTCCTTTTGGTGGCCTACTTTGTCTCGTGACGTCAGGGAATTTGTGCAGTCCTGTGGGACTTGCTCTCGCTCCAAGCCTTGCTCTCGCTCTAGTGGTTTGTTAATGCCATTACCTGTGCCCAAGAGGCCATGGACCCATATCTCTATGGATTTTATTTCCGACCTCCCTGTTTCTCAGAGAATGAGAGTTATCTGGGTAATCTGTGATAGGTTTTCCAAGATGATACATCTTGTGCCATTACCTAAGTTACCTTCCTCCTCCGAATTGGTGCCTTTGTTCCTTCAGCACGTGGTTCGGTTACATGGCATTCCGGAGAACATTGTGTCTGACAGAGGAGTCCAGTTTGTTTCCAGATTTTGGAGGACATTTTGTTCTAAACTTGGTGTTCAATTATCTTTCTCCTCTGCTTTTCATCCTCAGACCAATGGACAAACCGAAAGAACAAACCAGACCTTGGAGACTTATTTGAGATGTTTTGTGTCTGCTGATCAATATGACTGGGTCTCTTTTTTGCCTTTGGCTGAGTTTGCTCTTAATAATAGGGCTAGCTCTGCCACCTTGATGTCTCCATTTTTCTGCAATTTTGGGTTTCACCCTCGATTTTATTCGGGACAGGCGGAGACTTCTGTCTGTCCGGGTGTTGACTCTGTTGTGGAGCGAATGCAGCAGATTTGAGACCAGAAAGTGGAGAGGTTGTCTCTCTCTCAGGAGAAGGCCCAACGGTTTGCCAACCGGCATAGGACTGATGGTCCTCGGTTTAAAGTGGGGGATTTGGTTTGGTTGTCCTCAAGAAATATCCCTATGAGGGTTGCATCTCCAAAGTTTAAGCCTAGGTTCATTGGACCTTATAATATCATGGAGATTCTTAATCCTGTTTCCTTCCGTTTGCTTCTTCCAGGGACATTTAAGATCCATAACGTGTTCCACAAGTTCTTATTGAAGAGGTTTGTCGAGCCAGTGGTTCCTATGGCTGCGCCTCCTGACCCTGTTTTGGTTGAGGGCAATCTGGAGTATGTGGTTGAGAAAATATTGGATTCTCGTTTTTCTAGACAGAAACTCCAGTATTTGGTTAAGTGGAGAGGTTATGGTCAGGAGGACAATTCTTGGGTGTTTGCTTCGGACATCCATGCTAGAAGACTGATCCGTGCCTATCACCGAGCTCATCCTGATCGGCCTGGCTGCACAAGTGAGGGTTCGGTGACCCCTCCTCAAGGGGGGGTACTTTTATGAATGTGCTAGAGATGGTTTCTGAGCAGAGGCTCCCTCTGGTGGTTACAGACAGTACTGAACCTTTCAGCGAGGAATGGCAATCTGGGATCACTGACTGGTCTGATATAAGGCAGGGTGGATTGATTTAAATCAGGCCGATTTAAATCAACGATTTAAATCATGATTTAAATCAAATGATTTTTTTCTATTTAAATCAGATCGATTTAAATCGTGATTTTAATCATGATTTAAATCACTGATTTAAATCAAAAGATTTTTTTAATATAAATCACGATTAAAATCTAAAACTTTCAATCATTGTTCAATTAACTCCACACTTCTAGCTTGGTTTCACTTTCTGTAGCTTGGTTTCAGTTTCTTTTTCCATTCAGTTCACATGCCCAAACTTGTTGGATAGTCAGTCAGCAGTACTTGGCTGTAGTAACAATCAAACTTCAGAAGTGATCTGCGTGAGCCATGGCAGGTCGTAAGAGAGACCCTATTTGGGTTCATTTTGTTGAGATGCCAGCAGAGCTTGGAAAGAAAGGTGGGAGAGCAAAGTGCAAATACTGTCAAAAGGATATCCAAGGACTTGTTTGCCGTTTGAAATCACATTATGAAAACTGCAACCAGAAGGGAAATGAAGATGTTGATAGTGATACAACTAATGTCAATGAACCCCCACAGCTTCTTATGCACCAGGACCCTAGCACTAGTGGTAAGTCTGGCAATTACAACCTATTTTAACAGACTTTTTACTGGGATGGTTAAAGTCTATGAAAAGAAAAATTTCTAGCACTAGTTCTGGAGTATAGAATTTAAATTTATGTTAAGGCAATATTTCACAGAAGATTAACATTAAGTAAAAATAAAAGAGTGTGTATACGCCTATTTTTTTTTTATTGTAGGCTACAATTCACTTTTGAAGTCTGCCAAATTGACCATTTTTTTAAAAAAACATTTTTAAAACTTTTGTGACATAATTTTTTTCAGTTGCTCTGATATTACTAGTATTACAGCAACTTCACCGGAAACTTGAGTAGCATAACTTTTGAGACAGCCCTTATAGGACGAGGACCATTACATTGTTCAAAAAGTTTGTTTCAAAATATTTTTTGTTATATTTCTTCAAATACGCAGTCGAATTATATTTTTAATTACTGTGCTTTCAGGGTCAAATATGGCTTGTGCTGCACGTGACAATCAATATCTGGGTACAACTTCAACAAAGCAGCCCAACAAAAAACTTTGCGTGCAAAGTGTAGAAAAATTCCTCTTAAAGACTACGACGAGCCAGAAAGAACATTTTGATGAATTAATTGCTAAATTCATATTTGCAACCAATTCTTCTTTCCGACTAGTTGAACACCCATTGTTTGTACAAATGATCGAAGGAATAAGACCAGGCTACAAACCACCAAGTAGATTTGATATCTCAGGAAAACATCTTCAGGCTGTATACGACAAAGAAAGAGCGGCTTGTACAAAATATTTGAAAGACAAAGTTGTTAACATGAGCTTGGATGGTTGGAGCAACATCCACAACGACCCCATAATTTGCACTTGTGTCACAACAGAAGATGGTGAAACTTACCTTACAGACACAATCGACACATCTGGAAATTCACATACTGCTGAATATTTACTTGAAATTGCTAAGAACTCAATTCACCAATGCCAAGAACAGTTTGGATGTAAAGTAAGGAGCTTAGTTACTGATAACGCAAGCAATGTGGCAAAAATGCGAGCGGAACTGGCACATGAGGATGACACAAATGTCATTACATACGGTTGTTCTGCCCATTTGTTGCATCTTTTGGCAAAAGACCTGCATATTTCGGGTGTCAAGGAACATGTTGTAGAAATTGTTAAATATTTCCGCAATAATCATTTTGCACATGCAACCTACAAGGAAATGGGAGGACTGAAGTTGGTTCTACCACAAGATGTTAGATGGAATACCTTGGCTGAATGCTTGGAACTGTTTATTAACAACTGGTCAAAATTAGTGTCCATTTGCGAAACACATCGGGATAAAATTGATGCTAATATACGAAGCAAAGTATTAAATCTTGGTGTGAAGAGAAATGCCGAGGACCTTTTGGAAAGGTTAAAGCCAATATCTATTGCGTTGGATAAAATGCAGAAAGATACTGCAACCATAGCTGATGCCACAGAAGTTAGGAAAGATTTAGAAGGTTCGCTAGATCGCTTGAACCTCTCAAACAATGTAAAGGTTGCAATACACCACCGCAAGGACCAAGCATTAAAAGAAGAACACTATTTAGCCAATATCTTGCATCCCATCTACAGAGGGAAAAAACTATCTGAGGCGGAAATCAACTCTGCAATGGAGTGGCTCGCCAATACTAACCATGACATTGTGGCAACTGTGCTGAAATTGAAGTGTGAATCTGCACCATTTCAAAAATACATGTTTGCAGATAACGTCGTTAATGAACTAAAACCACTGGACTGGTGGAAGTCGCAATCACTTGTTCTTCCAGCGAAGATAATAAATGTAGCTACTCAGCTACTGACTGCATCGGCTTCATCGGCAGGAGTAGAGAGATTGTTTTCTTCATTTGGTTTTGTGCACACAACAGTCCGAAACCGCTTAGGAACTGCTAAAGCAGGACAACTAGTTTTCCTATTAAAAGTCCTAAATAAACAGTAGGCTTAAAGGACTGATGTATTCACTGAAGATGTTTGCTTACTTCAAACGTTAGAGATAGGCTATTGTTAAAAAGTACTTACTCTCTGTAGTTCAATTCTGATTGTTTAATAGTGCAAATAAAAATTATTAGGTTTCATAATCATCAACTGTTTTAATATTTTTATTTGTGTAAAATAATTTGATTTGCAAAAAGACAAAGTTTTGCTTGTGTACAACTTGATTAAAAAATCCTATTTAAATCAAAAAAATCCGATTTAAATCAAAAAAATCCGATTTAAATCAAAAAAATCCGATTTTTTTGATTTTTTTAAAAAAATCATGATTTTTATCCACCCTGATATAAGGGAGGGTTGCCGGTGATCAATTGTTCGTCTCAATTGTGGTTCCTGGTTCATTTGGAAGTTTTCTGAGTCTTGCCTGCATCTTCTGCTATCAGATAAGATATTTTCTGCTTTTATTTTTGTGCTTGCTTTTTGAATAGTTCCCTGCTCTTCTGTGGAGGTCAGCCAGGTCCCCTCCGGGGGCTTGTGCTCCTCTCAGTTTATCTGAAGCCACTGTTATTTGTTCATTTGCTTTTTCCTGTTTTTTTCAGTGGCTGCGGCTTAGTTTTGTTACACCAGAGATCTGATTTAGGTGGTAGAGATCGTGTGATCTCAGGTGTTTTTGCAATCAGAAGAGTTGGTATTTTTTAGGGTTTTTTTTGGATTGCAGTGAGAATCCTTTCCTGTACTTTTCTGTCTAGACAGATTGGGCCCCAGCGTTTGCTCATTCTATTTTCTGTCTGTGTCCGTGTTTCTTCTTGTCTAACCGCCATTACATGTTTGAAGGCTTCCTATTTTCTTTGGGGATCTGCTCCGGGGAAGATAGCTTTCCTCTTTCTGCCTTTAGGTGTAGTTATCTCTCAGGCTGTGACGAAGCGTCTAGGATCAACGTAGGAACGCTCCACGGCTACCTCTAGTTGTGTGGTTAGTTCAGGTTACTGCAATTCAATAGGTTCCAGTCTCTCTGGTGTATTGCCGTATTTGCTTTTTCTCCTCAGCTACCAAAACACAACATGTGGGATGATGTGCTAACCATATGCACCTGACAGCTGCGGCCATTAACGTGGGATTATGTGCTGACCATACGCACCTGACAGCTGCAGCCATTAATGTGGGATCATGTGCTGACCATACGCACCTGACAACTGCGGCCATTAATGTGGGATGATATGCTGACAATATGCACCTGACAGCTGCTGCCATTAACGTGGGCTGATGTGCTGACCATACGCACCTGACAGCTGTGGCCATTAACGTGGGATGATGTGCTAACCATACGCACCTGACAGCTGTGGCCATTAACGTGGGATGATGTGCTGACCATACGCACCTGACAGCTGTGGCCATTAATGTGGGATGATGTGCTGACCATACGCACCTGACAACTGTGGCCATTAACGTGGGATGATGTGCTGACCATATGCACCTGACAGCTGCGGCCATTAATGTGGGATGATGTGCTGACCATACGCACCTTACAACTGTGGCCATTAACGTGGGATGATGTGCTGACCATACTCACCTAGCAGCTGCGGCCATTAATGTGGGATGATGTGCTGACCATACGCACCTGACAGCTGCGGCTATTAATGTGGGATGATGTGCTGACCATATGCACCTGACAGCTGCTGCCATTAACGTGGGATGATGTGCTGACCATATGTACCTGGCAGCTGCGGCCATTAATGTGGGATGATATGCTGACCATATGCACCTGACAGCTGCGGCCAATAATGTGGGATGATGTGCTGACCATACGCACCTGACAGCTGCGGCCAATAATGTGGGCTGATATGCTGACCATGATGTGGTCCATGCTACATTTTAATAGCTTTTTATTGCATTTTGTTTGGGGAAAGTGTGGTGACTTAATTAATTTTATATTTTGATACATCGGACACAATAATACCAAATATGCTTTTTTTTTTACATTTTTTTTTATTGGGAAAAGGAGGTGATTTAAAATGTTAAATTTTTATATTTTTCTAATATTTTCTAAAACACTTTTTTTTCATTCATTTTTACTTTATATTTTAGTTCCCCCTAAAATCTTGAACTTGTGATCATTTGATCACGTATTCTATACACTGCAATACCCAGTATTGCGCTATGTGACCAAATTACTTCCTCAAAAAAAGCCCAGACACCTGCTGAACTTCATAGGAGCTCTAAAATATTGGTAACAGGGGCCTTTAGAAGAACCCCCAACTGCCAAGGTCACTCAGCTGGCAGGGGATCGATGCGTGCTAGACAAACCAGCAATTTAAATGCCACTATAGATATTAAAATTGGTGTTTAAATGGTTAAACATTAGCGAATTTACCTAGCTCCGATCGCAGCCGGCAACTTCCCTGCATGAGACCTGTTTCATAGACCCAAACACGATATGTGATGTACATGTATGTCAATCATAAAGATGGGGTTAAATGATACAATTTTGGCCACCAATGGAAGGACTTTAGGACCCAACTGTATACATGTATGTATTAAACTCAATAATAAATCAGTATGCAGAAAGTTCCAGAGCTCCCCCTTGGGGCGGCTGAAGGTAGTGACAATGTAACCAGAAGTCTGGAGGTCTGAATAAAATAAAATAATTTATTTTTATCTATGAGACCCTTCAATGGATGGGTCTTTTTTTTCCCAATTTCGAGTAAGCAGAAGAGATTAGCATTCACCAACCTTTATTTTGGCGTGGTGCAGCGGGCTCTTCATCTTTCTCAGCGGGTGGCTCCTCTCCTTCTCCCACTTTGCTTGGGAAACTTCCAGATACATAGAGTTTGTTGATGTCCAGGCTCGTCTTGCTGTATGGAGGAGGAGCAGGACAGGCACTTGAATATCCATTGGAAGAGCAGCTCAAGGCGGCCAGGTCCAATGCTTTTCCACCAGTAATTATGGGAATATTAAGCGACAATTTGCGTCTACGACTTGGGGATGATGACTTGGTGATGGAGAGGGGTGGTGGGGATGAGAACTTGCGTGTAGCTCTAGGAGACTTAGGCGGCTCGCCATACAGAAGTTTATTATTCTGATTACTTGCAAACAGTAGCTCTAAAGATCTAAAGATGTGAAAATGCAAACAAAATTATGATATAAATAGTGATACCCTAATCACAATGGAACATGCAAGAAAATGGAAGAAAATTCACAATGGTTTATCTAGAAATAATAATAAAAAATGGTTAATACTGGGAAATTTAGTTGATTCTCGCAGTTCTCTAGAATTTTTTCTGCTTTCCTCCCAAAACAGCACTTAACAGGTTGTTCAAGGTACTGCACCTGTGTACATTCCCTTTAATGGAGCGTACAGACACAAACCATGGATAGATGTGGAGTGGTTTTAGGTAAAAAGGAGCCCAACCTCTTTAAGGCACACATGCCCCAAAAATGTAAAGCGTAACATTTGCTTATGAATGTTTTGATCTGTCAGCCTACAGAGTATTTCATTATAGCAGCGGTTTGTGCTTCAGAGCTGTTTTCCTACTGTATCGAGATTTCTAGAAGCCTGATTGGTCGGAGTGAATTAATTTACCATCTCGCCTCATATCTACGGTGTATCCGCAGGCATCCATAAGCATAAAACACCTAAGCTATAACTCCTTCCCATAGTGCAGTTTGTGGATATCGTTGAACTTGGTCTCAATTACAGGTACCCACCTGGCAGGGATGGCGCTGACCGGTTTCCTATAGATAGCTATAAGCTTGTCAAGCACAATATCTGCAGTAGTGAAGACCCGGTAAGAGTGCAGGAACGTGTTGAGGAAATCAATACTTAAAAATCGTAGGTCCGTGAGACGCTCCAGTAAACGCTCAACACTTGCGTAGCGTATCTGAAGAACCTTGCATGAGTTCATGGTTTTACTGAATCGAATGTCGATATCATCACAATACAGACTGCTGTCTGACCTATGGGAACATGTTTTCAGAGTGTTACATCAGGAAAAAAACATTCCTTTTTAATTCAGTGATAAAAGCACTGGCCCTTAAAGGGACTCTATCACCAGGTTTTTGCTGTTTCATCTGAGAGCAGCATAATATAGACAAAGAGACCCTGAATCCAACAATGTATCACTTAGTTTACTGTGTGCTGCAGTTCAGGTACAATCAGAGTTCTTAGATGTAACGTAGCAGAGCTCAGAGACCTAATCCCACCCACACCACAGCTTTCTGTGTACATTGTCTATAGACAGTGAGTAGCTAATCAGAGTTGGGGGTGCGTCAAACTACATCACACACTTCCTCTAGTCAGAGCAGTGATAATATTCTGGTGATAAAACCTTCATTATAAGTAAACAACAGCACACAGCCTGATATGTGACACATCACTGAATTGAGTGTTTTAACCCTTACCTCAGACTGTTCTCAAATTGCAAAGCAAAATCAACAAACAAAACAATCAGTCTGTGGTTGGCTCTCCACTATCACTATTTTGACCTCTGTGTGAAACTTCCTGCTTCTGAGATGGGACATACCACTTTCAGAGGGAAGGCTGCAAATAGAGGTAAATCACGTAACACTACATTACACCTGCATTGGAGCTGCAGGAGAAATGTATGGCTGGCTGCAGATTCTGCCAGTGATCATTGTTGATTATGAGGTTCTGCAGACAGACCACAGCATCAGTTTGGACAAGCCCTTTAATGCACTGAAGTGGCTTAAAGAGTTGTATCATCGTCTTTATTAAATTAGCAAACACCGCTCCTCAGCTTTCTGCTTTCTTTTGAAGATTGACAATTCAGAGGAGCAGCATGATCTCACTGCTGGCCTGAACTGAGCACCCTCTGATTCAGCAAGTGGCAACTTTGCCTCTGAAATATAAGGGGGTCTAAAACTGGCCAGATGATCCTGACAGCTTCAGGACAGCGCCTGCAAGTTTTAAAGCATAGAGCATGCAAGTCCATATTTCTTACCTATGAAATTGGCCACCTCTGATAGAATGCAGCAGTGGCCGATAACCTAGGGCAATGAGCTGTATACGAGTACTAAAGAAATAAAAATGCTTCCTGTCTTCAGAATGGAGATGATTTTAATAAGAGGTTATTTGCAAATTTGCTTGTTTTTAAAAGCACTTTGCAATTTTGCCAGTATATTGAGATGAGACAACCCCTTTAACATAAAACTAATAAATATATGTAATGTTACCTGCGTCATTTTTATTCTCTATAGGGCTCGCTCACATTAGCATATAAAAAATAGCTCTGATGTTGCTCCTGAAAAGTTGGACGAGTGGACATATAGTTCAATTTATGTCATGCGAGTGCTATGCGAGTGTGTGATTTTTCCCTCATCTAGCATCCGTATGACATTCGTATATGCAATCTGTGTGCAATGCGTTTTTAACATCATCTTTTACTACTGTAATTCTCTATATAATTTCAAGCTAGTTTAAAAACCTAATAAAGCAATCTTGTATGCAGATATAGATAGACAATAGAAGGATATTAGATATATAATATAAAGATGTCCTGTAGATATATCATTTTACAAGCCCCCCACATATTATTAAACTTTCATGCTTTAGTGCCTTTCATGTTTCACTAAAGGGTGTTTAGCCAAGTTTTAAACTATTAAATAATTATAAAAAAACAAGTGGGGTCCCCACTATTTTTGATAACCAGCAAAGGTAAAGCAGACAGCTGTGGGCTTATATCATTAGTCTGGGAAGCTCACTGGTTATTGGGCCCTTCCCAGCTTATAAATACCAAACTTCAGCCACATTACATTTTTGCTTGGCTCTTCCCGATTGTCCTAGTGCTGTGGCCAAAGGGGTAATGGCAGTTGTGGTTGATGACAGCTGTAGTTTGTCATAAATGTTGCCACAAAGCTCTGATGTAGTCCATGTTCCTCGACTGTGGCTCCGGCGACTGTGAATAGCATCATTGCTGGGTCTTACTTAGCGCAGCGAGACACGGTGGCTTTGATGAGCATTGTAGTCACTACCCTGTGAGTAGCGGCCACATTAGTGCTATTCACAGTCGCCGGAGCCAGAGTCAAGGAACGAGGACTACATTGGAGCTTCGTGGCAACGTTTTTACAAATAAATTGGTGAACAAGGGATAGTGTGTGGGGGGGGGTCTTTATTTAAGTAAAGTTTTATAATCAGGTTAGTAATTGGGGTTTCTGATAGACACATATCCATTACTAACCCCAGGGCTTGATGCCAGCTGTGATTTATTACAAATCACAGCTATCATCAACTCCAACTACCATGACCCTGATTGCCACAGCACCAGGGCAATTGGAAAGAGCAAAGTCCTAGAATTGGTGCATCTAATGTGATGCAACAATTTAATAATGGCTGTGGGCTGGCATTTTTAGGCTGGGAAGGGCCCAATATCCAGGGACCTTCCCAGCCTGATAATATTAACTTACAGCTGTCTGGTTTACCTTTGCTGGTTATCAAAAATAGAGGGTACCCCATGTCCTTTTTTAAATTATTTATTAGGTTAAAACTAGACTGAATACCCTTTAGTGCCACATGAAAGGCACTAGCGTGTGCAAGTTTAATAATACGTAGGGAACTTGTGAAATTATATATCTCCAAGATATCCATCTATTCTAAGTATTATCTTTATATTTATTCTATCTATCTATTCTGACGGTTCGGGCTGTGAATTTACTGTACTTAGCTGATGAAATGTCAAGCTTTCTTTAAGATGAGTGCGTAAAAATCGAGCGACATACGCATTCGTCCGTGTGCGATCCAATTTTTTTTCTCGCACCCATTGACTTGTATTGGTGAGTCTTATCCTGATTCTCACAGACAATAGCAGCATGCTGCGATTTTTTTCCTCAGTCCCGTTAGAGCTGAGCAAAAACTCACAGATGAGCGCTGACTCATTGTATAACGTTGGTCAGAGTGCAGTGCTATGCGTTTCTCACATTGCACTCCTCCGTATAATACGCCAGTGTGAGCGAGCCCTCACTGTTAATAGCGTTACAGGAAATTAACTCGAAATAATGTTCTTTAAGTATAGGTTAGTATTTCTTCTATATTCACTCACTTGATCATCTGGGGTACAGAGACCTTGGAATTCTCCTCAAAAGCGTTCATCATCAGTCCATTACAGCGAATGTTATCCACACACTAGAGAGCAGACTCACGGTCAGATGTAGGAAGAGAGCGACTGACACAGAACGGAACAACATGGAAGGGAATAATGGGGTACAGTCACAAAGACAAATGGAAAACAATTCAACGCCAGTCTGCACCAAATATACTCAGCGCTGGCGGTTTCTTTCACATAGTACCTACGAACAAGGTATGGGATTTTTTATCTCTATTCTATCAAACCAGAAAAGTTTGGAAAAAAACATTTTCAAATACATAATTTAACAGAGGCATATTTACTGTTGAGGACCCTCCACAATCAGCTACAAAGAGAGTCTGTCCTTCTGGAGGACCAACCAAGCCTTTACATTTCATGCACAGTTCATTGATTTCAACTATGCAATGCCTCATTTCCTCTGCGAGGTGCTGCAGGAACATTGAACACTTGCAGCTGGGCTCAGCTACATGTTAGAGCCAAGAGATGCAGCAATACAAAATATATCTAAGCCTTCTAATAGAAAGAGATGGCCCCTCTATTCTTGCACTTTCTAATGGCCATGTAACTGAGTTGGAGTTTACAAAAGACACATGTTAAAAAAAAGTGCAGGAGGCACTAAACAAAACCAAATTCATAAATTCATATAAAGCAAGACCTTTAGGGCCTGATTTATATTTTTTCTAGCTACTTTTCTTTTTTTAGTATTGTGATATTGACTTTTTTGTGCTAATTTTTTCAAATGGGCACAGGTTCATGAATTTGTGCAAATAAAAAAAATGCTCTTTGTTTTTGCCTTAAACCTTTTTTGCCTCTTTTAAGTGCAACTAGTCACTTAAAATCACTCCAGAGTAAACTAGAGTGCATTTGGAAGAGTTTTTCAACTTTTTAGAAAGCTGCAGTTGATGTATCAGCTGAAAATATCTGGAAACTGCAAAACTCGACCAAAATAGCAAACGTAAAATAACAAAAAAACAACAGATGAATAACTATATAATAGACTTTAAATAAAGCACAGATTAAAAGAATAAGCCGTAAATTAATTGCAGGCAAAAAAATCCACCAAAATCATAGACAAAAAAGGAGTAAATGCAAGAAAGAATTTTATAAACTTGCCACCGTGACTACGATTGGCCACACACATGAGATAACTTGGTGAAACGCTCTTCCTGCTGACAGCCCTCCTGCCCGACCTTCATATGCACATACACTGGACTCGGCTTATCAGAAGGAACAGGCAGCTAAAATCCAACTGTCCAATCCTCACCCCTACTTACTGTACATCTGACAACTAAGCTGAGGTGGGTTGGATCGTCAGCCAATCTGGGCAGAATCAGTGGGCTCTGCCTATACACTTCTTATGTGTATGGGCAGCTGAAGATTGGGAAGATTTATATGTATTGTGTAATGTCAAATACCACATTCAGAACCATTCAGAGACTGGTCGAGAGAAGAAGAAACACAGAACCAGGGTCCACAAAACTGCATAAACCGACTAATAGTAATGGGGAGAATAAATGGAAGTGGTGATGATACCATGAAGATATAAAGACATCATGTCACTTATGGTGGCTAGGAGATGACACAGTGATGACAGTGGTGACCTGGCTGATGTCACTGGTCCATGCTGCTTTCTCCTGCCTGGAAGATGCCAGCAGAATGACAACAAATGGTGCAGAATCTTTGGGTTCCACTGAGATCTTAAAGTCCAAGTGATCCCCATCCTGTGTGGGAGGTCTGTCTGCAACAGGAGACAGTGGACAAAATGGTAAGTATGCATGGAGCCTGCATGCAATGCCATAGAGCACAGTAAAAAGATGATTTAGGGGACGGCATCTTTTTGGTTTAATGCTAAGTAAATTAGGTGTCATGGGGGTGAATTAGAAAAAATAAAGGTTAACTGGTGATTGGATTTCTGTACTAACTGTCATCGTCATCCTGGTCTTCCAGTAAGGTGCAGTCCATCAGAGATATCACCCCATTCTAGGAGAGACACAGAGAAGAAGAGTAATCAAAGACATTTCTGGGATTCAGAGACATTCGGTAAATATGTTCTCATTGTGACAACCAGACACAACACAGATACACTGGGATCCCAACCAGCAACTCCAGCGCTGACCAACCAAACACAACCGGACAACATCATAGGGACAGAAATCACAGAGGCATTGTGCCACGGAGCTGTGCCAGCTGGCGAGACGCTGACATAACAACTGTAAAGCTTTTAATCATTTCACTAAAGTAGTGGAGGCATCAGCAAAGTGATTGTTAGGATGTGAAAGGAGCCGTGGGACTGGATGTTCTATGAGCGGAGAGCCCAGCACTGACCCGGGGACATGGTAATATGTGCAGTGCTTAATGCAGTCAAAACACGTCCATCGTAACCTCTGACACTTCTGTCTGAACACATTAATGCAGTCATTGGGTCACTGTGCACTCAGTGGGGCACCATACACTATTGGGAGACAAAGCAATCACTGGGACACCATGCCATTTCACTTCAACACCATGCAGGTACAGAAGCGTCAAGCAGTTCCCTGGATTCTTGGAAATCCATGCAGTCACTTACACTCTAAGCAATCACTAATATTCCTTGTAATCACTGGGACACAATGCAATCTCTGGTGCACCAAACAATCATAAATATATCATATAATCACCAAAACACCAAGCAGTCACTAATTCCATACAATATCTGAAAAACCATACAATTCAAGGCAGCAAGCAATCAATAATATACTATACTATTACTGGGGCACTGCTGAATCACCGGGGCACTGCTGAATCACCGGGGCACTGCTCAATCCCCGATGCATTGTGCAAAAACCGTAGAATGTAAGTCCGCAAGGACAGGGTCCTCTCCCCTCTGTACCAGTCTGTCAGTGTACATTTGTTTACTGTAAACTATAGCTATAACTTTGTATGTAACCCCTTCTCATGTACAGCACCATGGAATCAATGGTGCATATATAAATAATAATAATAACCGTAACACTGTGCAATCACTGGAACACTGTGCAATCACCGGGATACTCTGCAATGACTGCAATCTTCGGGACACTGTGCAATCACTGGGAGACACTGCGCAATCACCAGGACACTGCGCAATCACCAGGACACTGCAAAATCACTGTGGTAGTGCAATCACCGGAAACACTGCGCAATCACCTGGACACTGCGTAATCACCTGGACACTGCACAATCATCTGGACACTGCACAATCATCTGGACACTGCGCAATCACCTGGACACTGCACAATCATCTGGACACTGCGCAATCACCTGGACACTGCGCAATCACCAGGGAACACGGCACAATCACCAGGGAACACGGCACAATCACCAGGGAACACGGCGCAATCACCGGAACACTGCACAATCATCTGGACACTGCGCAATCACCGGAACACTGCACAATCATCTGGACACTGCGCAATCACCTGGACACTGCACAATCATCTGGACACTGCGCAATCATCTGGACACTGCGCAATCACCGGAACACTGCGCAATCATCTGGACACTGCGCAATCACCGGAACACTGCGCAATCACCGGAACACTGCGCAATCACCTGGACACTGCGCAATCACCTGGACACTGCACAATCATCTGGACACTGCGCAATCACCAGGGAACACGGCGCAATCACCAGGGAACATGGCGCAATCACCAAAACACTGTGCAGTCACTGAGACTCTGTGCAGTCAAGTAAACACCATTCATTTCCCGGGGCCCCAAGCAATCCAACACATGGAAAATAAAGCAAATGTTTCTCATTTCTATGTACTGTAGTATCTTGTTCTAATTGTAAAATGGTGTTGAAAGGTGAATCTATGTTTTAAGCAAACGAAAACCACGTAACTTATAACTGCAAAAGCCAAACATGCGGGGGATAGCTGAGTTGTGTGCTTACCTTCGTGAGGTGCAGCTTCCCCCCCGAGCTCCGTGTACATATTAGAAGATGTTTGGAGAACAGGAAACACTGGCGCTCTCCTTCTTTCCGCAGAGATAAGGAACCAAGCCGCCCTCGTGTCATCCGACTTTTCTCTGACATTGGCACTTGTATCAGGCAACCTATGGTTGTAAGACGACCTATTATTTCCCAATGCCATCTTAAACACTTCAGAAAGTCTGGTCTACATACCCACATGTTTCTAGTAAAAAAAAACTCTCTATAGAATGTATGTTATAAAATATGACTACAACTATTTGAAGGGTTTGTTATACTTAGTCCAATGATGGCCACCTGCTGCCCTACAGAAGCCCTGCTAGTGCCCCCAGTACCATGTCCTGTTCTGCAGAGCACTGTAGATGAGACATTAAGGCCTGTTTCACACATCCGTTTTTTTGTGTCAGGCATAATCCGTCAAATACCTGAGGGGACGGATCCGGCGCTGAAATGAAAAAACTGATGCAACGGATCCGTTTTTTTGCTGGATCCGACCTGAACTTTTGAACCCGGAAAAAGAAGTTTTGCAGCCGGAAAATGCAGGGACGCATGTCCGGACCGAGTAGTAGTAGTAGTTTTCCAGAATCCGGATCAGTCTTTTGACGGATTGCACAAAAGACTGGCCCGGTTCCACAGACTTCTATTATTTCCGGATGCCTGATGCACCGCTTAAGGCACTATCAGGTGGCTCCGGAAAAAAAAAAAAAAAACGTTGCGGTGACCGTTTTGTCCGGCCGCCGGAATGTACATTTCTGCCGGATCCGGACAAAAGCGGATGCAACGCAACAACATCAGGCGTGATCCGGCGCTAATGAAAGTCATTGCTAAAATAATGCATCCGGTACTGGATCCGTTTTTTTAACAACACGCCGGATCATGCCTGAAGTAAAAAAACGGATGTGTGAAAAAGGCCTAACACAACCAAAAGATGGCAGTATCACACAGTAAAGCTAATGTAAAGATTCTGTGCAAAATAGTGATATGCAATGTCTTATGGGGTCGCTGCCCTGTTCTGCCATCTCTGCCATCAAACTTCAGTATGTAAACTCTATACATTATTCAATAGATTAGTTAGACCCGATAAGGATACTATATTTACATTGAGAACTCATGTCAAAATGGTTGCATAATTTTTTTTTTTAAAGCTTACGTCAATCTCCTACTTGACAGCTGAGAGCTCCTCAGTGTCCCTCCTCCCTGCTGCTGCTCATATTGCTTACAAGCTACAGCTGTCAATCCAACTTGGTGGAGGAGGGGGGGCAAAACTGAGTATACTAAGACTCATGATCTGTCTCATTCTGCTGCTGGACTAAAAAAAATACTAATTTTAATATCAGGACTACATAGCCTTCCTGACTTGTATTTTTAAAGGGAATACACCGTCCTCATCAGGTCTAAAATATGCATTTAACAATGTACAGGTCATTCTCAAAAAATTAGCATATAGTGCTAAATTTCATTATTTTCCATAATGTAATGATTACAATTAAACTTTTATATATTTTAGATTCATTACACACCAACTGAAATTTGTCAGGTCTTTTATTGTTTTAACCCCTTCACCCCCAAGGGTGGTTTGCACGTTAATGACCGGGACAATTTTTACAATTCTGACCACTGTCTCTTTATGAGGTTATAACTCTGGAACGCTTCAACGGATCTTCGCGATTCTGAGATTGTTTTCTCGTGACATATTGTACTTCATGTTAGTGGTAAAATTTCTTCCATATAACTTGCGTTTATTTTTGAAAAATACGCAAATATGGCGAAAATTTTGAAAATTTAGCAATTTTCAAACTTTGAATTTTTATTCCCTTAAAACAGAGAAATATGTAACACAAAATAGTTAAGAAATAACATTTCCCACATGTCTACTTTACATCAGCACAATTTTGGAATCAAAATTTTTTTTTGTTAGGAAGTTATAAGGGTTAAAAGTTGACCAGCGATTTCTCATTTTTACAACAAAATTTACAAAGCCATTTTTTTTTAGGGACCACCTCACATTTGAAGTCACTTTGAGGGGTCTACATGACAGAAAATACCCAAAAGTGACATCATTCTAAAAACTGCACCCCTCAAGTACTCAAAACCACATTCAAGAAGTTTATTAACCCTTCAGGTGCTTCACAGGAACTAAAGCAACGTGGAAGGAAAAAATTAATATTTAACTTTTTAGCCACAAAAATGATCTTTTACAAACTTTTTTTTTATTTTCACAAGGGTAAAAGGAGAAAATGGACAGATAAGGTTGTTATGCAATTTCTCCTGAGTACGCCAATACCCCATATGTGGGGGAAAACCACTGTTTGGGCACACGGCAGAGCTCGTAAGGGAAGGAGCGCCGTTTGACTTTTTCAAACTAAAATTGGCTGGAGTTGAGATTGGACGCCATATCGCGCTTGGAGAACCTCTGATGCGCCTAAACAGTGGAAACCCCCCACAAGTGACACCATTTTGGAAACTAGACCCCCTAAGGTACTTATCTAGATCTGTTGTGAGCACTTTGAACCCCCAAGTGTTTCACAAAAGTTTATAATGCCTGGGTGTGAAAAAAAAAAAAAAAAAATTCCACAAAAATGATTTTTTAGTCCTAAATTTTTGAACTTTCCCAAGGAAATTGGACCCCAAAAGTTGTTGTCCAATTTGTCCTGAGTACGCTGATACCCCATATGTGGGGGTGGAAAACTGTTTGGGCGCACGGCAGGGCTTGGAAAGGAAGTAGTAACGTTTTGGAATGCAGACGTTGATGGGGGTCATGTTCCGTTTGCAGTGCCCCAGATGAGCCTAAACAGTGGAAATCCCCCACAAGTGACCCCATTTTGGAAACTAGACCCCCTAAGGAACTTATCTAGATCTTTGGTGAGCACTTTGAACCCCCAAGTGCTTCACACAAGTTTATAATGCCCGGGCATGAAAATAAAAAATCCTATTTTTTTCCCACAAAAATTATCTTTTAGTCACTAATTTTTTATTTTCCCAAGGGTATCAGGAGAAATTGGACCACATAAGTTGTTGTCCAATTTGTCCTGAGTACGCTGATGCCCCATATGTGGGGGGGAACCACTGTTTGGGCGCACGGCAGAGCTCGGAAGGGAAGGAGCACCATTTGACTTTTTCCAACCAAAATTGGCTGGAATTGAGATTGGATGCCATGTTGCATTTGGAGAGCCCCTGATGTGCCTAAACAGTGGAAACACCCACAAATGACCCCATTTGGGAAACTAGACCCCCTAAGGAACTTATCTAGATCTTTGGTGAGCAATTTGAACCCTCAAGTGCTTCACACAAGTTTATAACGTAGAGCCGTAAAATTTAAAAATCATATTTTTTCCACAAAAATGATCTTTTCACCCGAATTTTTATTTTTCCAAGGGTAACAAGACTCCAAAAGTTATTGTGCAATTTGTCCTGAGTACACTGATACCCCATATGTGGGGGTATACCACTGTTTGGGTGCATGGCAGAGTTTGGAAGGGAAGGAGCGCCGTCTCACTTTTTCAACGCAGAATTGGCTGGACGCCATGTCGTGTTTGGAGAGCTCCTGATCTGCCTAAACAGTGGAAACCCCCCACAAATGACACCATTTTGGAAACTAGACCCCTCAAGGAACTTATCTAGATGTGTGGTGAGAACTTTGAACCCCCAGGTGTTTCACTAAAGTTTATAACGTACAGCCTTAAAATAAAAAATCCTTTTTTTTTTTTTACAAAAATGATTTTTTCGCCCCCAATATTTTATTTTCACAAGGGTAACAGAAGAAATTGGAACCCAAAAGTTGTTGTCCAATTTGTCCTGAGTACGCTGATACCCAATATGTAGGAGAAAACTACTGTATGGGTGCACGTCAGGGCTCGGAAGGGAAGTAGTGACGTTTTGGATTGCAGACTTTGATGGAATGGTCTGGGGGCGTCATGTCGCATTTGGAGAGCCCCTGATACGCCTAAACAGTGGAAGCCCCCCACAAGTGACCCCATTTTGGAAAATAGACCCACAAGGAACTTATCTAGATGTGTGGTGAGCACTTTGAACCCCGAAGTGCTTCACAGAAGTTTATAACGCACAGCCGTAAAAATAAAAAATCCTTTTTTTTTTTTACAAAAATGATTTTTTCGCCCCCAATATTTTATTTTCACAAGGGTAACAGGAGAAATTGGACCCCAAAAGTTGTTGTCCAATTTGTCCTGAGTACGCTGATACCCAATATGTGGGAGAAAACTACTGTATGGGTGCATGTCAGGCTCGGAAAGGGAAGTAGTGACGTTTTGGATTGCAGACTTTGATGGAATGGTCTGGGGGCGTCATGTCGCATTTGGAGAGCCCTGATGCGCCTAAACAGTGGAAACCCCCCACAAGTGACCCCATTTTGGAAAATAGACCCCACAAGGAACTTACCTAGATGTGTGGTGAGCACTTTGAACCCCGAAGTGCTTCACAGAAGTTTATAACGCACAGCCGTAAAAATAAAAAATCCTTTTTTTTTTTACAAAAATGATTTTTTCGCCCCCAATATTTTATTTTCACAAGGGTAACAGGAGAAATTGGACCCCAAAAGTTGTTGTCCAATTTGTCCTGAGTACGCTGATACCCAATATGTGGGAGAAAACTACTGTATGGGCGCATGTCAGGGCTCGGAAAGGGAAGTAGTGACGTTTGGATTGCAGACTTTGATGGAATGGTCTGGGGGCGTCATGTCGCATTTGGAGAGCCCCTGATGCGCCTAAACAGTGGAAATCCCCAACAAGTGACCCCATTTTGGAAAATAGACCCCACAAGGAACTTATTTAGATGTGTGGTGAGCGCTATGAAGCCCCAAGTGCTTCACAGAAGTTTATAATGTACAGCCGTAAAAACAAAAAAATCTTATTTTTTTTACAAAAATAATATTTTCGCCCCCAGTTTTTTATTTTCCCAAGGGTAACAGAAGAAATAGGACAAATTTCACAATAACTCTTGGGGTCCAGAGTACGCTGATACCCCATATGTGGGGATAAACTACTGTTTGGACGCATGGCAGAGCTCAGAAGTGAAGAAACACCGTTTGACTTTTTCAACGCAGAATTGGCTGGAATGGAGATCAGACGTCATGTCACATTTAGAGGGCCCCTGATGTGCCTAAACAGCGGAAACCCCCAATTCTAACTCCAACCCTAACCCCAACACACCCCTAACCCTAGTCCCAACCCTAATCCCAACCCTAACCCTAATCCTAACTCTAACCCTAATCCTAACTTTAGCGCCAACCCTAACCCTAACTTTAGCCGAAACCCTAACCCTAACCCTAATGGGAAAATGGAAATAAATACATTTTTTTTATTTTATTATTTTTCCCTAACTAAGGGGGTGATAAAGGGGGTTTGATTTACTATTTATAGTGGTTTTTATGATTGGCAGCTGTCACGCTAAAAGACGCTTTTTATTGCAAAAAGTAGTTTTTTGCATCGCCACATTTTGAGAGCTATAATTTTTGCATATTTTGGCCCATAATGTCATGTGAGGTCTTAATTTTTGCGGGACGAGGTGACGCTTTTATTGGTACCATTTTTGAGCATGTGACGTTTTTTGATCGCTTTTTATTTCGATTTTTGGGAGGTTAGAATGAACAAAAATCAGCAATTCATGAATTTCTTTTGGGTGAGGCGTTTTTATTGTTCCGCGTGTGGTAAAATCGATAAAGCAGTTTTAGTCTTCGGGTCAGTACGATTATGGCGATACCTCATTTATATAATTTTTTTTATGTTTTGGCGCTTTTATAGAATAAAAACAATTTTATATAAAAAATAATTATTTTTGCATCACTTTATTCTGCGAGCTATAACTTTTTTATTTTTTTGCTGATGATGCTGTGTGATGGCTCGTTTTTTGCGGGACAAGATGACGTTTTCAGCGGTACCATGTTTATTTATATCCGTCTTTTTGATCGCGTGTTATTCCACTTTTTGTTCAGCGGTATGATGATAAAGCACTGATTTTTTGCTTCGTTTTTATTTTTTATTTTTTAAGGGGTTCACAAAAGGGGTTAACTAGTGGGACAGTTTTATAGGGGGGGTTGTTACGGACGCGGCGATACCATATATGTGTACTTTTATTGTTTTTTTTTTTTATTTACAATAAGTAATGAATTTATTGGGGAATATTTTTTTTTTTTTTTTTTATTTATTTTGGATTTTTTTTTACACATGTTTATTTTTACTTTTTTTTACTTTTTTACTTTGTCCCAGGGTGGGACATCACTGTATTTCATCAGATCGCTGGTGTGACAGTGTGCACAGCACTCTGTCACACCAGCGATGTGACAGGCAGTGCAGGACGCTTCCTCATGCCTGCTCTCGGCAGGCACTGAGGAAGCCGCCTCCCTCCAGGACCCCAGCGCCATCTTGGATCCGGGTCCTGGGAAGGAGGAAGCCCTCAGAGCAGCGCGATCACATCGCGCTGCTCTGAGGGTCTCAGGGGGCGCGTAGGGAGCCCCCACCCTGCGCGATCCTCCCCTGTGCCCCCAGTACACCGCGATCATGTTTGATCGCGGTGTGCAAGGGGTTAATGTGCCGGGAGCGGTCCGTGACCGCTCCTGACACACAGTCACGGGTGTCAGCTGTGATAATCAGCTGACACCCGGCGGCGATTAGCTGCGCTCCCGGAGGGAGCGCAGCTAATCGCCTATGACGTACTATCCCGTCCATGGTCAGGATGGCACGGGTTTTATGGACGGGATAGTACGTCTAATGTCAGAGAGGGGTTAATGCTGATGATTTTGGCATACAACTCCTGATAACCCAAAAATCCTGTCTCAAAAAATTAACATATTTCAACCATCCAATAAAATAAAAGTGTTTTTTAAAAACAAACAAAAAAAACATCAAATAATAAAGTTCAGTTATGCACTCAATACTTGGTCGGGAATCCTTTTGCAGAAATGACTGCTTCAATGCGGCGTGGCATGGAGGCAATCAGCCTGTGACACTACTGAGGTGTTATGGAGGCCCAGGATGCTTCGATAGCGGCCTTAAGCTCATCCAGAGTGTTGGGTCTTGCGTCTCTCAACTTTCTCTTCACAATATCCCACAGATTCTCTATGGGGTTCAGGTCAGGAGAGTTGGCAGGCCAATTGAGCACAGTAATAGCATGGTCAGTAAACCATTTACCAGTGGTTTTGGCACTGTGAGCAGGTGCCAGGTCGTGCTGAAAAGTGAAATCTTCATCTCCATAAAGCATTTCAGCCGATGGAAGCATGAAGTGCTCCAAAATCTCCTGATAGCTAGCTGCATTGACCCTGCCCTTGATGAAACACAGTGGACCAACACCAGCAGCTGACATGGCACCCCACACCATCACTGACTGTGGGTACTTGACACTGGACTTCAGGCATTTTGGCATTTCCTTCTCCCCAGTCTTCCTCCAGACTCTGGCACCTTGATTTCCGAATGACATGCAAAATTTGCTTTCATCAGAAAAAAGTACTTGGGACCACTTAGCAACAGTCCAGTGCTGCTTCTCTGTAGCCCAGGTCAGGCGCTTCTGCCGCTGTTTATGGTTCAAAAGTGGCTTTACCTGGGGAATGCGGCACCTGTAGCCCATTTCCTGCACACGCCTGTGCACGGTGGCTCTGGATGTTTCTACACCAGACTCAGTCCACTGCTTCCTCAGGTCCCCCAAGGTCTGGAATCAGTCCTTCTCCACAATCTTCCTCAGGGTCCGGTCACCTCTTCTCGTTGTACAGCGTTTTCTGCCACATTGTTTCCTTCCAACAGACTTCCCATTGAGGTGCCTTGATACAGCACTCTGGGAACAGCCTATTTGTTGAGAAATTTCTTTCTGGGTCTTACCCTCTTGCTTGAGGGTGTCAATGATGGCTGTTATGTTTCGGTAGCTGAGGAGTGCAGGCAAAAAAAAAAGCAATACACCAGAGCAGTTGGAATCTATGAGATTGCAGTACCCTGACTAACCACCACAACTAGAGGCAGCCGTGGAGCGTTCCTACGTTGGTCCTAGACGCCTCGTCACAGCCTGAGAAACTAACTACACCTAAAGATAGAAATAGAAAAGCTATCTGCCCCGGAGCAGAACCCCAAAGATAATAGAAAGCCCCCAAACATGTAATGGCGGTTAGACAAGAGGAAATACTGACACAGAAAGAAAATAGTATGAGCAAACGCTGGGGCCCAAACTATCTAAATAGAAAAGGATAGGAAGGGTACTTACTGCAATCTCAGAAAACCCTGAAAAACACCAACTCTACTAATTTCAAAATCACCTGAGATCACACGACCTCTACCACCTAAATTAGTTCTCTGGTGTAACAAAATCAAAACAGCAGCCACTGAAAAAACTGGAAAAAGCAAAAGAACAAAACTCAGTGGCTGAACTAAACAGAGAGGGCAGAAGCCCCGGAGGGGACCCAGAAGGCCCCCACAGAAGTGCAGGACAAAATGCAAAAATATAGTGCAAACACAAAAGAAGAAAAGGTCTTATCTGATAGCAGGAGATGCAGACACGACACAGCAGGCTACAAGGGAAACTGGAATGAAGGATTCAGACCAGAACAATTGATCACCGGCAACCCTGATGGGAAAATGACTCCCTTATATAAGACCAGTCAGTAACACCTGATTCCCAGTCCTCACAATCTTCACTAGCACCGCTTGTAACCACCAGAGGGAGCCTCTGCTCAGAACTCATCTCAAACCCATTCACAACAGTACCCCCCCCTTGAGGAGGGGTCACCGAACCCTCATTTGAGCAACCAGGTCGGTCGGGATGAGTTCTATGATACGCACGGATAAGTCTCCTAGCATGGATGTCCGAAGCAAACACCCAAGAATTGTCTTCCTGACCATAACCTCTCCATTTAACCAAATATTGGAGTTTCCGTCTAGAAAAACGAGAATCCAATATTTTCTCAACCACATACTCCAGATTGCCCTCAACCAAAACAGGGTCAGGAGGCACAGCAGCAGGAACCACTGGCTCAACAAACCTCTTCAACAAGGACTTGTGGAACACGTTATGGATCTTAAATGTCCCTGGAAGAAGCAAACGAAAAGAAACAGGATTAATAATCTCCATGATCTTATAAGGTCCAATGAACCTAGGCTTAAATTTAGGAGATGCTACTCTCATAGGAATATTCTTTGAGGACAACCAGACCAAGTCCCCCACTTTAAACCGAGGACCATCAGTCCTATGCCGGTTAGCAAACCGCTGGGCCTTCTCCTGAGAGAGGGACAACCTCTCCACTACCTGGTCCCAAATCTGTTGCATACGCTCCACAACAGAGTCAACACCTGGACAGACAGAAGCCTCCGTCTGTCCTGAAGAAAATCGAGGGTGAAACCCAGAATTACAGAAAAACGGAGACATCAAAGTGGTAGAGCTAGCCCTATTATTAAGAGCAAACTCAGCCAAAGGCAAAAAAGAGACCCAGTCATCCTGATCAGCAGACACAAAGCATCTTAGATAAGTCTCCAATGTCTGGTTTGTTCTCTCAGTTTGACCATTGGTCTGAGGATGAAATGCCGAGGAGAAAGACAATTGAACACCCAGTTTAGAACAAAAAGTCCTCCAAAATCTGGAAACAAACTGGACTCCTCTGTCAGACACAATGTTCTCAGGAATGCCGTGTAAACGAACCACGTGCTGAAGGAACAACGGCACCAATTCAGAGGAGGAAGGCAACTTAGGTAATGGCACAAGATGTATCATTTTGGAAAACCTATCACAAATTACCCAGATGGTGGTCATTCTCTGAGAAACAGGAAGATCGGAAATGAAATCCATAGAGATATGGGTCCATGGTCTCTTGGGCACAGGCAATGGCATCAACAAACCACTAGAGCGAGAGCAAGGCTTGGAGCGAGAGCAAGTCCCGCAGGACTGCACAAATTCCCTGACATCACGAGACAAGGTAGGCCACCAAAAGGACCGACTAACCAAGTCTCTGGTACCAAAAATTCCGGGATGCCCAGCCAATGCGGAACAATGAATCTCAGACATCACACTCTTTTTCCATTGGTCCGGGACAAACAATTTTCCAACAGGGCAGCGCTCGGGCCTATCCTCCTGACACCCCTCCAGAGCAAGTCTCAAATTGGGCGAGATGGCGGAAAGAACTACACCCTCTTTCAAATAACAGAAGGATCAGATAACTCAGGAGAGTCCGCAAGGAAACTCCTCGAGAGGGCATCCGCCTTAACATTCTTAGTGCCAGGAAGAAAGGAAACCACAAAATTAAAACGTGTGAAAAACAAGGCCCACCTGGCCTGTCTAGGATTGAGTCGCTTGGCAGATTCCAGATAGACCAGATTCTTATGGTCCGTAAGGACCACCACCTGATGTTTGGCTCCCTCCAGCCAATGTCTCCACTCTTCAAAAGCCCACTTCATGGCCAATAACTCCCGATTACCCACGTCATAATTACGTTCAGTAGGAGAAAATTTTCGAGAGAAAAAGGCACAAGGGTTACTTTTAGAGGTCTCTGGATCTTTTTGGGACAAAACGGCACCTGCCCCAATTTCAGAGGCATCAACCTCCACCTGAAATGGCAGAGAAACATCAGGCTGCCGTAGAACAGGAGCAGAAGTGAATCTCTGCTTAAGTTCCTGAAATGCAGAGACTGCCTCAGGAGGCCAATTCACCACATCAGAACCCTTTCTGGTCAAATCAGTTAATGGTTTAACAATAACCGAGAAATTACCAATAAATTTACGATAAAAATTGGCAAAACCCAAAAATCTCTGAAGAGCCTTTAATGAAGTAGGTTGGACCCAATCACAGATGGCCTGAACCTTGACCGGGTCCATTTCAATAACAGATGGGGACAAAATGAATCCCAGAAATGAGATCCTCTGTACGCCAAAAAGACACTTTGATCCCTTCACATACAGAGCATTCTCTCTCAAAATCTGGAATACAGTTCGAACATGTTTCACATGAGAGTCCCAGTCATTAGAAAAAATCAAGATATCATCCAAATAAACAATCAGAAATTTGTCCACAAAATCCCTGAAAATGTCATTCA
>JARQOD010000004.1:476421181-476470006 GCA_033576555.1 Oophaga sylvatica
CCATTTGTCCATAGCAAAACTTGTACACATCTTTCCTTGGTGTCCTGAATGGTAAAATGACATTCTGTCTCTGTCAGGAGTGTCTCGGAGAAACAACACGTGGTTACATGGCAGCTGTTCATTCATCATAGTCCTTGTCCCATCATCATAGTGTCAGAGTAAAGTGTCTGTGGAGAGAGAGAGAGCAAGCGCCCCCCTTCATGTAACCATTATATATAAGTCCCTTAGATCACGTGGTCTCTGTATATGGAGATGACACTTTACCATACAGAAATAGCATGTGTAATGTCAGCGATCGTTAACGTGCTTGGTACAGAATTGAGTGTATAAAGAATAAATCCATAACCAATAATTAATATTTAACAATCCTTGATTCCTGTTTCCCTTGTAGCCTGCTGTGTCGTGTCTGCATCTCCTGCTAATAGATAAGACATTTTCTTCTTTTTGTTTTTGTGCTTGATTTTTGCATTTTGTCCTGCACTTCTGTGGGGGCCTTCAGGGTCCCCTCCGGGGGCTTTTGCCCTCTCAGTTTAGTTCAGCCACTGATGTTTGTACTTTTGCTTTTTCCAGTTTTTTCAGTGGCTGCTGTTTTGATTTTGTTACACCAGAGAACTAATTTAGGTGGTAGAGGTCGTGTGATCTCAGGTGTTTTTGAAATTAGTAGAGTTGGTGCTTTTCAGGGTTTTCTGGGATTGCAGTAAGTACCCTTCCTATCCTTTTCTATTTAGTTAGTTTGGGCCCCAACGTTTGCTCATACTATTTTCTGTCTGTGTCAGTATTTCTTCTTGTCTAACCACCATTACATGTTTGGGGGCTTTCTATTATCTTTGGGGTTCTGCTCCGGGGCAGATAGCTTTCCTATATCTATCTTTAGGTGTAGTTAGTTTCTCAGGCTGTGACGAGGCGTCTAGGACCAACGTAGGAACGCTCCACGGCTGCCTCTAGTTGTTGTGGTTAGTCAGGGTACTGCAATCTCATAGATTCCAACTGCTCTGGTGTATTGCCTTTTTAGCCTGCACTCCTCAGCTACCGAAACATAACAGGTGAGCTGGTAAGGCTCCTCTGCCCCCTTGCTACTCTCTCCTCTAGTTTTCGGCCTATTCGGGCCCTCACAAGGCTATACACACTGGCAGTTGGTGGGCTGCCTCTTCTGCCGCTCTCTAGAGCGTCGGCACGCTCCTAGCTCGCTGACTTGAGCTAATTGAGTCTCACACTGCAGACTGACCTGTTTCTGTGTCTCAGAGTGTGCTCTTAGAGTGTTCACTTCCTAGAGTGTCTTCCCTAGAGTGTTCTGTAGAGTCTGTCTTGTTCAGAGTCTGTGTGAGTCTGCTCTGTTCTGACTTCCTGCCTCCTCCCTCCTTTTTATCTCCCTATACGGGCTCCCTCTGGTGGTCTGAGGAAGGGTGAAGGTGTGTGTATGCTCTGAGGGCCTCTTGTGGATGAATCCTTTAATGCACCCTTCCAGGATCTGTGGCACCAAGCGCAGCTGGGCTCCACATATACACACAGGGCAGCTGTCACGCGTGTGAATGTAGGCCCTCTGCGTCACAGACCAGACTTGCCCTGGAGAGGTAAGGTTTAGTGCCTACCGGGTATACACTAACTCTCTCATGGTGAGTTTGGACTTTGCTGCCGGCTGACACCAAGCACCACTCCGGGTCAGTTCCCAGATGCCACGCTCCACTCAGAAGCCAGACGGTGCACTGCAAGACAGATGAGAAGAGAAGCACTGCCATAAGGGAAAGATAAGACGGGCAACCCCTGAAACTTGCCCTGCACCACTCTGAGCTCCCTGACATCCATAGGCAGGTTCTTTCACCCTGTGAGGTGATCACGGTCTTATCCCTGTCTGCACTGGACTGCAGGGACACTAGTCCAGCTCTATGATTAAGACACAAAGGGAAACAGACAATGGTAAAAGAAACAGCAATCACACAATGTTGACCCAGACTAAAAACAGTTATAAAGGGCAAGAAATGGTGAGGCAAACCAATAGGGAGATTAAGAAAAAGAAGACACAAAACAAACTTCCAGATAAAAATCTCCAGTGATGACTCCTAAACTATTTATCTCTCCACAGCTCTCCCCTCCAAACCAAAACAAAGAGATAGCAAGCTATCACTGGCAACTAATCAAGCTAAGGCTAGTTTCACACTAGCGTTGCACTGACCTGCGTCGGTCAGCACACGGCCACCGCTAAGCTCCGCCCCGGCCGCGCTTCCTCCTGATCGCTCCGCCTATGGGCGCATGACGCTGCATGCGACCTTCGTACCCTATCTTTAGCATTGGGTACGCAGGCCGTGCGCAGGTATGCGTTTGCCGACGCATGCGTCCTTTTGACGGTGCACCGAGCGCACCAAAATGCAACACGGTGCGTTGGGCACAGGTCATCGCACCGTCAAAAGGACGCATGCGCCGGCAAACGCATACCTGCGCACGACCTGCAAACCCAATGCCAAAGATAGGGTGTGCAGGTCGCATGCAGCGTCATGCGCCCATAGGCGGAGAGATCGGGAGGAGAAGCGGTCGGGGGCGGAGCTTAGCAGCGGCCATTCGCTGACTGACGCAGGTCAGTGCAACGCTAATGTGAAACCAGCCTAAGAGGGGAGTACTTATACCAGAGGGGAGTGGAGAAATGAAAGCAGCTGAGATAACCCAGGACGGAAAGTTTCTCATTGTTAGGAAATAAATCATCTTCTTCCAGCTTTAAGTAGGATGGTTCCTTTGGGGTTGATTATTCCTTTGGCTTCTGACATTCTAAACGGATTCAAAATTGAGTTTATTTTTGCACTTTGGTTTAGAAGAAAGCTTTCATCTTCTTCTCTTTGGACCTGAATTCCTAGAAAATCTGTCACATTTCCAAGGTCTTTTGTTTCAAAATGCTGATTCATAATTTTAGTCATCTTTGCAATTTCTGTTTCCTCTTGATGAACCATAATCACATCATCCACATATAAGAGAATATACATCCACTTTCCGTCTGTACATTTTGTGTATAAACACGGATCTGCTTGACCTCTTTTAAATCCTTCTTACAATAAGACTTTGTTCATTATGGTGCTTCATGCTCTTGGCGATTGCTTAAGACCATAGAGAGATTTTTCTACTTTGCAAACAAGATTCTCTTCACCCTCTTTGATATAACCCTCAGATTGAGTCATGTACAAGTCCTCTTCAATGACACCATTTAAAAAGGCAGGTTTGATGTAAAAATGTCTCACAAACATTTTTTTACAGCAACTATAGCCATTAGAGTCCTGAATGTGGTCTGCTTAGATACTGGAGAAATTGTGGCATCATAATCTTCACCATATTTCTTTTGTTTTAAATCTGTGAACCTTGCCTTCAGAGTCATATTGGGTCTTAAAAACCTATTTTTGATTGCTTTCTTGCTTTGTGGTAGTTTAGTGAGCTTCCAAGTTTGAAATTGATGAAGGGACTCCAATTTCTCATTAGCAGCATTAATCCACTTCAGTTTTTCTTGGACAGGTAGTTGTATCTCATCCCATGAATGCGGCTCTGACTTTGGTAGTGTTTTGACAACGTAGGATAAAGGCTTAGCTGGTAAACTCTTGTTTGATCTTAACAATCTCCTGACTTTAAGTTCGCCCGTTTTTTCTGTTGCTTCTTCAGTGGTTGAAGAACCTAACCAAACTTCTACATCCTTTTCCTTGTCATTTTGAAATTGTAACTGAGATTGTTGTTGCTTCAGCTGGACCATTGGTATGTCATGAAACTTGAGCAACACGAAGTTCGCATCAATCATTACATCTCTGCTTATTGTGACCTTGTTCGTTTCTAGGTGAAAAGTTTTATATCCTTTCTAGGCTTCACTGAAGCCCACCAGGATACCCTCTTTTACATGAGACTCCTCTGTTGTGAATGTGTTGGAGACGACTTCGGAGTTGAGGTTCCCTCTGGTGGTTGCTGAGGGTATTGAACCTATGTTGAACAACAAAAGTCCACCACCTGCAATTGATGAATGGTTATCAGGTGGGACGGACTGGCCTGATATAAGTGAGCTGACCTCCTATGATCCTGGCTGGTGATCAATTGTTACTTCCTGGTCTAGGTTGGAATTCAGCTTGCTTTTCTGATGTCTCTTGCTTTCACTCAGATAAGTTACTTTCTGTTTTTTTTTTTCTGTGGTTTGATTTTCCTTGTATTTGCTGCCTTGCTTTTTGAGTTCAGCCGGGTCCCCTTTGGGGGCTTGTGCTGGTCTCTGTTCTCTTTTTGTATTTGTTCATTTGCTCAGTTCTTGTGATTTTTTACTGCTGGGTAGCTGCGTGTTCACACCAGAGATCTGATATAGGTGGTCGAGACCGTGTGGTCTCAGCATTTTTGGATTCAGAAGTGTTGGAGTTTTTCCTAGGGTTTTTCTGGGTTGCAGACAGTATTCTCTCCTGTGCTGTACTATCTAGACAGTTTTGGCCCCAGCGTTTGCTCATTATATTTTCTGTCTATGTTCGTGTTTTCATCTTGTCCATTATATGTTTGGGGGCTTCCTATTCTTTTGGGGCTCTACTCCGGGGCAGTTAGCTTTCCTCTTTCCATCTTCAGGGGTAGCTAATCTCTCCGGCTGTGACGAGGCGTCTAGGGCACCGTAGGAACGTCCTACGGCTGCTTCTAGTTGTGCGGTTAGTTTAGGGGTGTTGTGAATGTGTTAGAAATGAATTCTGAGCAGAAGCTCCCTCTGGTGGTTACAAACAGTACTGAACTATTCAATGAAGATTGTGAAGATTGGCAATCAGGTGTTACAGACTGGTCTTATATAAGGGACGTTCCCTCCCATCAGGGTTGCAGGTGATCAATTGTTCTTGTCTCAACTTTGGTTCCTGGTTCACTTGGAAGCTTGCTGTGTCTTGCCTGCATCTTCTGCTAACAGATAAGATATTTTCTGCTTTTATTTTTGTGCTTGCTTTTTGCATTTTGTCCTGCACTTCTGTGGAGGTCAGCCAGGTCCCCTCCGGGGGCTTGTGCTCCTCTCAGTTTATCTGAGCCATTGTTATTTGTTCATTTGCCTTTTCCATTTTTTTCAGTGGCTGCTGCTTAGTTTTGTTACACCAGAGAACTAATTTAGGTGGTAGAGGTCGTGTGATCTCAGGTGTTTTTGCAATTAGTGAGTTGGTATTTTTTTAGGGTTTTTTGGATTGCAGTAAGTGTCCTTCCTATCCTTTTCTTTCTAGGAAGATTGGGCCCCAACGTTTGCTCATACTATTTTCTGTCTGTGTCTGTATTTACTCTTGTCTAACCGCCATTACATGTTTGGGGGCTTCCTATGTTCTTTGGGGATCTGCTCCGGAGCAGATAGTTTTCCTCTTTCTATCTTTAGGTGTAGTTAGCTTCTCAGGCTGTGACGAGGCGTCTAGGACCAGCGTAGGTACGCTCCATGGCTGCCTTTAGTTGTGGTGGTTAGTCAGGGTACTGCAATCCAGTAGATTCCAACCTCTCTGGTGTATTGCCTTGTTTGCCTGCTCTCCTCAGCTACCAAATCATAACAAGGGGTCTGCAACATATTAGTTACAACCTCTCTGGTGTTTGGCAGCCTTTGCGGTTTTTTGCTCCTGTCCTCCTCAGCTACCAAAACATAACAGAATCACCGGCCATACTCAAATTTTATGGTACTCAACAGAAGGGAAAAAATAGTAAAAAAAAAAAAGTTGACAAAGTTGTCAGAAAATTTTTTTTTTTGTTTGTTAAATTTTTTCCCTCTTTTTTCTCTGGGGGCTGAGGTGGAATTTTTTCCCCAATGGAAGTCAAGCATTTGTCCGATCATGTGGAGCAGCTTGCTGCTGAAGTTCGGAGTATTGCTATCTATCTTGCTGGGTTGCCTGTTGTGGAACCTAGGATCCCTCTGCCGGATTTATTTTTGGGGATTGGTCTAAATATTTGAATTTTAAAAATAACTGTAAGTTGTTTTCTGCCTTGAAGCCTAAGTCCTCAGGGAATGCAGCGCAGTAGGTTCAAATTGTCATCTCCCTGTTGAGCGGCGACCCTCAGGATTGGGCCTTTTCCCTGACACCTGGGGATCCTGTTTTGAATGATGTTGATGTGTTTTTTCAGGCTCTGGGGTTGTTGTACGATGAACCTAATGTTACTGATCAAGCTGAGAAAACCTTGTTGGCATTGAATCAGGGTCAAGAAGTCGCAGAGCTGTATTGTCAGAAATTCAGAAAGTGGGCAGTCCTTACTAAATGGAATGATGATGCTCTGGCAGCTCTTTTACGGAAGGGTCTGGCAGATACTGTAAAGGATGTTGTGGTGGGATTCCCTGTCCCCACTGGTCTCAATGACTCTATGTCATTAGCTATTCAAATTGAAAGACGTTTGCGTGAGCATAAAAATATGCGTGAGATTGTGATGCCTTGCGGGCCAGCCCCTGAGCCCATGCAGTGTAATGGAGTGACTTCTGGGGCACAGCGTCATGAGTTTCGAAAGCGTAATAAGTTGTGCTTCTACTGTGGTGACGCTTCTCATGCTATTTCTGTCTGCCCCAAACGGGAAGACGTTTTGCGCGCTCATTTGTTTTGGGTAGTGTTCAGACTAAATTTCTGTTGACTGTTACCTTGATTTGCTCCATGTCCACATTTTCTGCTCAGGCTTTTGTTGATTCAGGAGCAGCTATAAACCTGATGGATTTTGATTTTGCAAAACGTTGTGGTTTTCCCATAATACCCCTGCGGAAGTCTTTTCCTTTGCTGGGCATTGATTCTACCCCTTTGGCGGAGAATAACCCCAGTTTTCTACCCAGGTGATAATGCGGGTTGACCAGGACCACCAAGAGAATTGCAAATTTTTGGTGTTACATAATTTACATGACATTGTTGTACTGGGTTTTCCTTGGTTACAGACTCATAATTCTGTTTTGGATTGGAAGTCTGTGTCTGTGGTCAGTTGGGGTTGTCAATGTGTTCGTGCTGACACTCCTGTTTTTTCTGCCTCTCCCCAGTCTCAAGATGTCACTATTTGACTGATTTTTCTGATGTGTTTAGTGAGAGTAAGTCTGCATCCTTACCTCCTCATAGGAGTTATGATTGCGCTATTGACTTAGTACCCGGTTGTAAATTTCCTAAGGGTCGGCTCTTTAATTTATCTGTACCTGAGCATGATGCTATGCGATCTTATATCAAAGAGTCTTTAGAGAAGGGTCATATCAGACCATCCTCTTCACCCTTGGGAGCCGGCTTTTTATTTGTGGCCAAGAAGGATGGCTCATTGAGGCCGTGTATTGACTATCGTCTCCTGAATAAGATCACTGTTAAATATCAATATCCATTAACCTTTATTTCTGACCTATTTTCCAGAGTGAAAGGTGCTAGTTGGTTTACCAAGCTTGACCTCAGGGGGGCGTATAATCTTATTCGCATCAAGCATGGTGACGAATGGAAGACGGCGTTTAATACCCCAGAGGGGCATTTTGAGTACCTAGTGATGCCTTTTGGGCTCACTAATGCCCCTTCCGTCTTCCAATCCTTTATGAACGATATTTTCCGGGATTTCAAGGATACATTTCTGATCGTTTATTTGGACGATATCTTGATTTTTTCCAATGACTGGGATTCTCATATGGAACATGTTCGGACTGTATTGCGAATTTTGAGAGAAAATGCATTGTATGTGAAGGGATCAAGATGTCTTTTTGGCGTACAGAAGGTTTCATTTCTGGGATTAATTTTGTCTCCGTCTGTTATTGAAATGGATCCGGTCAAGGTTCAGGCCATTTGTGATTGGGTTCAGCCCACTACATTGAAGGCTATTCAGAGATTTTTCAGTTTTGCTAATTTTTATCGTAAATTTATAGGTAATTTCTCTAGTATTGTGAAACCACTGACTGATTTGACCAAAAAGGGTTCTGATGTAGTGAATTAGTCTCCTGAGGCAGTTTCTGCGTTTCAGGAGCTTAAGCGGAGATTCACTTCTGCTCCTGTTCTGCGGCAACCTGATGTTTCTCTACCATTTCAGGTGGAGGTTGATGCTTCTGAGATTGGTGCAGGAGCCGTTTTGTCCCAAAGGGATCTGGAGAGCTCTAAGAGTAACCCTTGTGCCTTTTTCTCTCAAAAATTTTCCCCAGCGGAACGTAATTATGATGTGGGAAATCGGGAGTTATTGGCTATGAAGTGGGCTTTTGAAGAGTGGAGACATTGGCTGGAAGGAGCCAAACATCAGGTGGTGGTCCTCACGGACCATAAGAATCTGGTTTATCTTGAATCAGCCAAGCGACTTAATCCTAGACAGGCCAGGTGGGCCTTGTTTTTCACACGTTTTAATTTTGTGGTCTCTTTTCTCCCGGGCACTAAGAATGTTAAGGCGGATGCCCTCTCGAGGAGTTTCTTTGCGGATTCTCCTGAGGTAACTGAGCCTGCTGTTATTCTGAAGGAGGGTGTGGTTCTTTCCGCTATCTCGCCCTATTTGAGACTGGCTCTGGAGGAATTTCAGGAGGATAAACCTGAACGCTGCCCTGTTGGGAAATTGTTTGTCCCAGACCAGTAAAGGAAGAATGTGATGTCTGAGATTCATTGCTCCACATTGGCTGGCCATCCTGGTATTTTTGGTACCAGAGATTTGGTGAGTCGGTCTTTTTGGTGGCCCACTTTGTCTCGGGATGTCAGTGACTTTGTGCAGTCCTGTGGAACTTGTTCTCGGTCCAAACCTTGCTCTCGCTCTAGTGGTTTGTTAATGCCATTGCCTGTGCCCAAGAGGCCATAGACCCATATCTCTATGGATTTTATTTCCAACCTCCCTGTCTCTCAGAGAATGACTGTTATTTGGGTGATCTGTGATAGGTTTTCCAAGATGATATATCTTGTGCCACTACCTAAGTTGCCATCCTCCTCCGAGTTGGTGCCCTTATTTTTTCAACAGGTGGTTTGGTTGCACGGCATTCCAGAGAACATTGTGTCTGACAGAGGAGTCCAGTTTGTTTCCAGATTTTGGAGGACTTTTTGTTACAAACTGGGAGTTCAGCTGTCTTTTTCCTCTGCGTTCCACCCTCAGACCAATGGACAAACTGAGAGGACAAACCAGACCTTGGAGACTTATTTGAGATGTTTTGTGTCTGCTAATCAAGATGACTGGGTCTCTTTTTTGCCTTTGGCTGAGTTTGCTTTGAATAATAGGGCTAGTTCTGCCACCTTGATGTCTCCATTTTTCTGCAATTTCGGGTTTCATCCTCGATTTTCTTCAGGGCAGGTGGAGGCTTCTGTCTGTCCGGGTGTTGACTCTATTGTGGAGAGAATGCAGCAGATTTGGGATCAAGTAGTGGATAAGTTGTCTCTCTCTCAGGAGAAGGCCCAGCAGTTTGCCAACCAGCATAGGACTGATGGTCCTCGGTTTAAAGTGGGTGACTTGGTTTGGTTGTCCTCAAAAAATATCCCTATGAAGGTTGCGTCTCCAAAATTTAAGCCAAGGTTCGTTGGACCTTATAAGATTGTGGAAATTCTTAATCTCGTTTCCTTCCGTTTGCTTCTTCCAGGAACATTTAAGATTCACAACGTATTCCACAAATCTTTATTGAAGAGGTTTGTCGAGCCAGTGGTTCCTATGGCTGCGCCTCCTGATCCTGTTTTGGTTGAGGGAAATTTGGAGTATGAGGTTGAGAAGATATTGGATTCTCGTTTGGCTAGGCGGAGACTCCAGTACTTGGTTAAGGCCTCTTTCACAGATCAGGTTTTCGGCGTCAGGCGCAATGCGGCATCTTGCCGGTTCGCCGGATCCAGTTTTTGAAATGTAAAACCGGATACAACGGATCCAGTTTTCGGCCGGATTAGTCGAACGGATCCGGCCGAAAACCGGATCCGTCTCATCCGGTGTATCCGGTTTTTTATCCGTTTTTCGACGGATTACTCCGGATCCGGTTTTTAAAAACGCCCTTTTTGGGGTTCCAAACATGATTGGCTACTGAAAACCTATGTATACACTGTTCCTACAGCCCATCTTGTTGTATAAGAGCAAGTGGTGGTTGGAGAGAAGAGCAAGTGGCTGCTGATGTCACGCTGTCTAATGATATGTATACAATGTCAGTAAACTATTAATACAGGAACAACACTCTATACAACAACTAGTATAGCAACATCAGCATGTAAGTATAGAATAGATTTACCTGACACGATATCTGCTGAACTCAGGGTTAATCTTGAGGACTTGATGAGCTGAAACAGGAAAGAGGTGGACCGGGATCTAACCTGACCCTAAACTGGGGTCCTAACTAATCCCTCACCTTGGAGGTACTGATAATGGTTCAGAGGTCCAAGTCTCCAACCTAACCCTGTCTCCTATCAGACCCTGAACCCTGTAATCAGTCCTAAGAAGGATCCTGACTACCACCAAAGGGATATGGGCTGATCTTAGCTAAATACACAGATTAGACATATAAGACAGACAGGATAACACTCGCTTGCATACACACTCAAACACCAAAGGAAAATAAATGGTCTGGGAAATAAACTCTAACCAAGTTGAGCTTAGAACAACTAAGGAGCTCACAACTAAAGTCTATACAGATTCATTCCTATCTGTGGTCTGCATGAAGGTTTCACTGGCAACTCCCCAAGCAGACAACCAGGAATTTAAAGGAAACCAATCAACAAATAATCAATTGCAGCCGGGAGAAACTGCACCCAGTCCCAGAACCGAGCACAGACAGAATTAACTCCCTAGCTGCCAAACACAAAGAAACAGCAGCTCAGCTGTGAGAAGTCAAAATGTGCAACCGCGACGATCTTCGTGGCAATGCACACATGACAGTACCCCCCCTTCTACGAGGGGCCTCCGGACCCTCAGGGCCAGGCCTGCCCGGGTGAGTTCTGTGGAAGGTCCGAACCAAACGATCTGCGTTAACATCAGACGCAGGGACCCACGTCCTCTCCTCTGGACCATACACCTTCCAATGCACCAAGTACTGAAGGGACCGGCGATTCAGACGTGAGTCAATGATCTTTGATACTTGAAATTCCAAGTTACCATTGACCAACACAGGAGGAGGAGGTAGAGGTGACGGTATGACTGGTGCCACATACCTTTTAAGTAATGACTTGTGGAACACATTATGAATTTTAAACGTAGGAGGGAGGTCCAGACGAAATGCCACAGGATTAATTATGGAACTGATCCTGTACGGCCCGATGAATCTGGGACCCAGTTTCCAGGAGGGCACTTTAAGTTTTATATTCCTGGTAGACAACCACACCAGATCGTTCACAGTCAGATCTGGACCAGAAACTCTCCTCCTATCAGCCATACGTTTGTAACGGTTCCCCATCGCACTCAGATTATTCAATACACCTCTCCACACAGAAGCAAGTTACGACGACAAACGCTCCTCCTCAGGAACCCCAGAAGGGCCCCCCCCATTGAAAGTACAAAACTGGGGATGAAAACCATATGCCCCAAAAAACGGGGACTTACCAGTGGACTCGCTCCGCCTGTTGTTAAGAGCGAACTCTGCCAGAGGCAAGAAATAAGACCAGTCCTCTTGGTTCTCTGAGACAAAACACCGGAGATATGTCTCTAAGCTCTGATTCAGACGCTCTGTCTGACCATTGGTCTGCGGATGAAAAGCCGAGGAAAATGACAATTGCATCCCCCGACGTAAACAAAATGCCCTCCAAAATTTGGACACAAACTGAGACCCCCTATCTGACACCACATCAGAAGGCAACCCATGAAGTCTAACGATCTCCCTAATGAACACCTGCGCCAGAGTTTTAGCATTAGGGAGTGCAGGAAGCAACGAAATGTGCCATCTTACTGAACCTGTCAACAACCACCAGTATGACAGTATTCCCTGACGACGGAGGAAGGTCCGTAATGAAGTCCATAGATAAATGAGTCCATGGACGCTCCGGAAGTTTCAAGGGTAAAAGGGTCCCAGACGGACGGGTATGAGGGGTTTTAGAGCGAGCACACACCCCACATGACGCGACAAAAGTTATAACATCTTTATTAGCATTAGGCCACCAAAACCGGCGAGAAAGGAGATCTAAAGTAGCCTTACTCCCTGGATGTCCTGCTAGAGCAGAATTATGATGTGCCTCAATAACCTTTTGTCTTAACAGATTTGGGACAAACAGTCTCCCTGGAGGTCCTGCAGGGGCGTCCCCCTGAGCCTCTAACACCTCCTCCTCAAGCTCAGAAAATACAGCCGACACTACCACCCCCTCCTGAAGGATAGGACTCGGGTCATCCGTTTTCCCGGCCCCTGGGAAACTGCGAGACAAGGCATCAGCCTTTACATTCTTAGACCCCGGGCGATAAGTGACGACAAAATTAAACCTGGTAAAAAACAACGACCATCGAGCTTGTCTGGAATTCAGACGCTTAGCGGATTCCAAATACAACAGGTTCTTGTGATCAGTAATAACGGTAACCGGGTGGACTGCCCCCTCCAAAAAGTGACGCCATTCTTCAAAAGCTAACTTAATGGCCAAAAGTTCCCTATTGCCGATATCATAATTCCTTTCGGCGGACGACAATTTCTTAGAAAAGAAAGCGCACGGATGCCATTTACCAGGGGACGGACCCTGGGACAATATAGCACCCACCCCTACGTCAGACGCATCCACCTCCACAATGAACGGCTGAGATGCATCTGGTTGGATGAGAACAGGTGCCGAAGCAAAACATTTCTTCAAAGAGGAAAAGGCTTGGCAAGCTTTGTCCGACCATTTAGAAAAATCCGTCCCTTTTCTTGTCATGTCAGTGAGAGGTTTGACGACAGATGAGAAATTACAAATAAATTTCCGGTAGTAGTTAGCAAACCCCAAAAAACGCTGCAGAGCCTTAAGATCCCCTGGCTGATCCCATTCAAGCACTGCTCTCACCTTTTCCGGGTCCATACGGAAACCGGAGGCTGACACCAAAAAACCCAAAAACTGAAGTTCCTGTACGGCAAATACACACTTCTCCAGTTTGGCGTATAATTTATTGTCTCGCAAGATCTGCAACACCTGTCTCACATGCTCCTGATGAGACACAAGATCTGGCGAGTAAATTAAAATGTCGTCCAAATATACAACCACAAACAGCCCCACAAGGTGACGAAAAATGTCATTAACAAAATGTTGGAATACTGCTGGTGCAGTAGTCAGACCAAAAGGCATGACTAGGTTCTCATAATGTCCCTCCGGCGTGTTAAACGCCGTTTTCCACTCATCCCCCTCTTTTATCCTAATCAGATTATACGCCCCCCTGAGATCCAATTTAGAAAACCATTTGGCGCCAACAATTTGATTGAAGAGATCAGGAATAAGAGGGAGTGGATACGGATCTCGAACAGTAATCCGATTAAGTTCGCGGAAATCCAAGCAAGGGCGTAGGCCTCCATCTTTCTTCTTCACAAAGAAGAACCCCGCGACTACTGGGAAGATGAAGGTCTAATATGCCCTTTGGCCAGACTTTCAGAAATATAATCTTTCATAGCCTGCCTCTCAGGACCAGAAAGATTATACAACCTAGCTTTAGGCAACTTAGCATCAGGAAGGAGATTAATAGAGCAGTCATACACGCGATGAGGAGGCAACTCCTGACACCCCTCCTCAGAGAAAACATCCCCAAAATCCTCCAAAAAAGGAGGCAATGTACTAGGCACGACCGCACTGATGACTGTGTTCATGCAGTTGTTTTTGCAAAACTCACCCCATTGGCTTATCTCTCTGGACTGCCAATTAATCACAGGGTTATGTTTAATCAACCAAGGAAGTCCCAACACAATGGGAGTAGGTAGACCCTCCAACACATAACAAGATAATTGTTCCCTATGTATTGCCCCTACCCGAAGGTCAATGTTATGAACCTCATGAACAAAGCTACCTTGGCCGAGAGGCCTGGCGTCAATGGAGAATATAGGGATCGGTTTGACCAATACACTCAGATGCATACCTTGAGCCTGAGCTGTCATGTGTGCATCGCCACGAAGATCGTCGCGGTTGCACATTCTGACTTCTCACAGCTGAGTTGCTGTTTCTTTGTGTTTGGCAGTTAGGGAGTTAATTCTGTCTGTGCTCAGTTCTGGGACTGGGTGCAGTTTCTCCCGGCTGCAATTAATTATTTGTTGATTGGTTTCCTTTAAATCTTTGGTTGTCTGTTTTGGGAGTTGCCAGTGAAATTCTTCATGCAGACCACAGATAGGATTGTATCTGTATAGACTTAAGTTAAAGAGCTCCTTAGTTGTTTTAAGCTCACCTTGCTTAGAGTTTAATATCCCAGATCATTTATGTTCCTTCTGTGTTTGAGTGTGTATGCAAGTCTGTGTTTTCTCCAGTCTGTCTTATATGTCTAATCTGTGTATTTAGCAGAGATCAGCCCATATCCCTTTGGAGGTAATCAGAATCCTTCTTAGGACTGATTACAGGGTTCAGGGACTGATAGGAGACAGGGTTAGGCTGGAGACTTGGACCTCTGAACCATTATCAGTACCTCCAAGGTGAGGGATTAGTTAGGACCCCAGTTTAGGGTCAGGTTAGACCCCCGGTCCTCTTCTTTCCTGTGACAGTATATCAAGTCCTCAAGATTAACCCTGAGTTCAACGGATATCGTGTCAGGTAAATCTATTCTATATTTACATGCTGATGTTGCTAATCTATATGTTGTATAGAGTGTTGTTCTTTTAAGAATAGTTTACTGACATCGTACACATATCATAAGACCGCGTGACATTTTCACTGGCCATAAAATTATTCCCAGTTGCCATGGATCCAGTAGCCCAGCTGGCTCTGCAGTTGCAGGGATTATCCATGGAGCTGACGGACATTAAGTCCAAAGTTTTGTCTCCCTCGGAGCAAACCAGATTTGAACCTAAAGTAGCTCTCCCGGACAGGTTCACTGGTGGGCGAGACAAATTTTTTACCTTCAGAGAAGCATGTAAATTGTATTTTCGGCTTCGGCCTCGATCATCAGGGAGTGAAGAGCAGAGAGTGGGAATTGTTATCTCGCTCCTACAAGGGGACCCTCAATCCTGGGCCTTCTCCCTTCCTCCGGGATCCCGGCTCTACAGTCAGTAGATCGATTTTTTACTGCCCTGGGTTTGGTATATGATGACCCAGATCGGGTCTCTCTTGCTGAGACAAAATTACGTAAGATACAGCAGGGAGATCGTCCGGCGGAGGAATTTGCTTCTGAGTTCCGTAGATGGGCCACAGATACTCAGTGGAATGACCCAGCTCTTAGGAGCCAGTTTTGTCATGGGCTTTCTGACAAATTAAAGGACGTTTTGGCTCAGTATGATTCTCCTCCATCACTGGAGGCTGCTATGGCCCTGGCTATCCGTACTGATAGACGGCTCCGGGAGAGGTGCGAGGTAACTCCGCCCCCTGTTGTTACTCCACCTACTACTAAAGTCCCTTATGTTGAGGTTCCCCTTGTCTGTTCGGAGGAGCCTATGCAGTTGGGAGGGACATCATTTCGTAGGAGGGGAGTGGCGGTACGCCGCAGGACTAGAAGGTGTTTCTTCTGCGGGAAAGAGGGACATTTTGTTGGGGGATGTCCGTCCCGTGCCTTGTTGAGCAAGAAGTCGCCGGAAAACTGTTAATCCCAGGTTGTGTGGTGGACGACAACCTGGGAGTATGTATTTCGTCCGCTAGTTCTTCTCAGTTCCTTGTACCAGTGGAGGTGGTGGTTGGTACGAGAGTGGAGAGATTTTCTGTTCTTCTTGATAGTGGGTCCGGGGCTAATCTGGTTGACGCTCAGTTTGCTCAGGCTCAAGGTATGCATCTGAGTGTATTGGTCAAACCGATCCCTATATTCTCCATTGACGCCAGGCCTCTCGGCCAAGGTAGCTTTGTTCATGAGGTTCATAACATTGACCTTCGGGTAGGGGCAATACATAGGGAACTATTATCTTGTTATGTGTTGGAGGGTCTACCTACTCCTATTGTGTTGGGACTTCCTTGGTTGGTTAAACATAACCCTGTGATTAATTGGCAGTCCAGAGAGATAAGCCAATGGGGTGAGTTTTGCAAAAGTAACTGCATGAACACAGTCATCAGTGCGGTCGTGCCTAGTACTTTGCCTCCTTTTTTGGAGGACTTTGGGGATGTGTTCTCTGAGGAGGGGTGTCAGGAGTTGCCTCCTCATCGCGTGTATGACTGCTCTATTAATTTACTTCCTGATGCTAAGTTACCTAAAGCTAGGTTATATAACCTTTCTGGTCCTGAGAGGCAGGCTATGAAAGATTATATTTCGGAAAGTCTGGCCAAAGGGCATATTAGACCTTCATCTTCCCCAGTGGCCGCGGGGTTCTTCTTTGTGAAGAAAAAAGATGGAGGCCTACGCCCTTGCTTGGATTTCCGCGAACTTAATCGGATTACTGTTCGAGATCCGTATCCACTCCCTCTGATTCCTGATCTCTTCAATCAAATTGTTGGCGCCAAATGGTTCTCTAAATTGGATCTCAGGGGGGCGTATAATCTGATTAGGATAAAAGAGGGGGATGAGTGGAAAACGGCGTTTAACACGCCGGAGGGACATTATGAGAACCTTGTCATGCCTTTTGGTCTGACTACTGCACCAGCAGTATTCCAACATTTTGTTAATGACATTTTTCGTCATCTGGTGGGGCTGTTTTTGGTCGTATATTTGGATGACATTTTAATTTACTCGCCAGATCTTGTGTCTCACCAGGAGCATGTGAGACAGGTGTTGCAGATCTTGCGAGACAATAAACTATACGCTAAACTGGAAAAGTGTGTATTCGCCGTACAGGAACTTCAGTTTTTGGGTTTCTTGGTGTCAGCGTCCGGTTTCCGTATGGACCCTGAAAAGGTGAGAGCAGTGCTTGAATGGGATCAGCCAGAGGATCTTAAGGCTCTGCAGCGTTTTCTGGGGTTTGCTAACTACTACCGGAAATTTATTTGTAATTTCTCATCTGTTGTCAAACCTCTCACTGACATGACAAGAAAAGGGACGGATTTTTCTAAATGGTCGGACAAAGCTTGCCAAGCTTTTTCCTCTTTGAAAAAATGTTTTGCTTCGGCACCCGTTCTCATCCAACCAGATGCATCACAGCCGTTCGTTGTGGAGGTGGACGCGTCTGACGTAGGGGTGGGTGCTATATTGTCCCAGGGTCCGTCCCCTGGTAAATGGCATCCGTGCGCTTTCTTTTCTAAGAAATTGTCGTCCGCCGAAAGGAATTATGATATCGGCAATAGGGAACTTTTGGCCATTAAGTTGGCTTTTGAAGAATGGCGTCACTTTTTGGAGGGGGCAGTCCACCCGGTCACCGTCATTACTGATCACAAGAACCTGCTGTATTTGGAATCTGCTAAGCGTCTGAATTCCAGACAAGCTCGATGGTCGTTGTTTTTTACCAGGTTTAATTTTGTTGTCACTTATCGCCCTGGATCTAAGAATGTTAAGGTGGATGCCTTGTCTCGCAGTTTCCCAGGGGCCGGGAAAATGGATGACCCGATTCCTATCCTTCAGGAGGGGGTGGTAGTGTCGGCTGTATGTTCTGAGCTTGAGGAGGAGGTATTAGAGGTTCAGGGGGACGCCCCTGCAGGACCTCCAGGGAGACTGTTTGTCCCAAATCAGTTGAGACAAAAGGTTATTGAGGCACATCATAATTCTGCTTTAGCAGGACATCCAGGGAGTAAGGCTACTTTAGATCTCCTTTCTCGCCGGTTTTGGTGGCCTAACGTTAATAAAGATGTTTTAACTTTTGTCGCGTCCTGTGCGGTTTGTGCTCGCTCTAAGACCCCTCATACCCGTCCGTCTGGGACCCTCTTACCCTTGAAACTTCCGGAGCGTCCATGGACTCATTTGTCTATGGACTTCATCACGGACCTTCCTCAGTCGTCAGGGAAGACTGTCATACTGGTGGTTGTTGACAGGTTCAGTAAGATGGCACATTTCATTGCTCTTCCTGCCCTCCCTAATGCTAAAACTCTGGCGCAGGTGTTCATTGGGGAGATTGTGAGACTTCATGGGTTGCCTTCTGATGTGGTGTCAGATAGGGGGTCTCAGTTTGTGTCCAAGTTTTGGAGGGCATTTTGTTTACATCGGGGATGCAATTGTCATTTTCCTCGGCTTTTCATCCGCAGACCAATGGTCAGACAGAGCGTCTGAATCAAAGCCTAGAGACTTATCTTCGGTGTTTTGTCTCAGAGAACCAGGAGGACTGCTCTTCTTTCTTGCCTCTGGCAGAGTTCGCTCTTAACAACAGGCGGAGCGAGTCCACTGGTAAATCCCCGTTTTTTGGGGCATATGGTTTTCATCCCCAGTTTTGTACTTTCAATGGGGGGGGCCCTTCTGGGGTTCCTGAGGAGGAGCGTTTCTCGTCGTCACTTGCTTCAGTGTGGAGAGGTGTATTGAATAATCTGAGTGCTATGGGGAACCGTTATAAACGTATGGCTGATAGGAGGAGAGTTTCTGGTCCAGATCTTAATGTGAACAATCTGGTATGGTTGTCTACCAGGAATATAAAACTTAAAGTTCCCTCCTGGAAGCTGGGCCCCAGATTCATCGGGCCGTACAGGATCAGTTCCATAATTAATCCTGTGGCATTTCGTCTGGACCTCCCTCCTACGTTTAAAATCCACAATGTGTTCCACAAGTCATTACTTAAGAGGTACGTGGCACCAGTCATACCATCATCTCTACCTCCTCCTCCAGTGGTGGTCAATGGTAACTTGGAGTTTCAAGTGTCAAAGATCATTGAACTCACGTCTGAATCGCCGGTCCCTTCAGTACTTGGTGCATTGGAAGGGGTATGGTCCAGAGGAGAGGACGTGGGTTCCTGCATCTGACATTAACGCAGATCGTTTGGTGCGGACATTCCACAGAACTCACCCGGGCAAACCTGGCCCTGAGGGTCCGGAGGCCTCTCGTAGAAGGGGGGGTACTGTCATGTGTGCATCGCCACGAAGATCGTCGCGATTGCACATTCTGACTTCTCACAGCTGAGTTGCTGTTTCTTTGTGTTTGGCAGTTAGGGAGTTAATTCTGTCTGTGCTCAGTTCTGGGACTGGTGCAGTTTCTCCCGGCTGCAATTAATTATTTGTTGATTGGTTTCCTTTAAATCTTTGGTTGTCTGTTTTGGGAGTTGCCAGTGAAATTCTTCATGCAGACCACAGATAGGATTGTATCTGTATAGACTTAAGTTAAAGAGCTCCTTAGTTGTTTTAAGCTCACCTTGCTTAGAGTTTAATATCCCAGATCATTTATGTTCCTTCTGTGTTTGAGTGTGTATGCAAGTCTGTGTTTTCTCCAGTCTGTCTTATATGTCTAATCTGTGTATTTAGCAGAGATCAGCCCATATCCCTTTGGAGGTAATCAGAATCCTTCTTAGGACTGATTACAGGGTTCAGGGACTGATAGGAGACAGGGTTAGGCTGGAGACTTGGACCTCTGAACCATTATCAGTACCTCCAAGGTGAGGGGTTAGTTAGGACCCCAGTTTAGGGTCAGGTTAGACCCCCGGTCCTCTTCTTTCCTGTGACAGTTAGAGTTGAGCGATACTTTCCGATATCCTAAAGTATCGGAATCGGAATGGTATCGCCGATATCACTAAAATATCGGCGATACCCGATACCGATACCGGAAGTCCCATGTAAGTCTATGGGAACAAAATATCGCAACTAAAAAAAACCCATTCTTTCCTTGTAAACACTAAATATACACACATAGAATATATATATATACATGTCATTGTGACATATATATATACATATATGTATAGTTTATACACTTCTACATAGTAAAATATCCTCTCATTCAATTGCCGGGTAAAGCCGGCTTCAGTGAAAAGACAGAAGCACCCGACATGAAATGACACTTGGTGTACATAGGGTTAACCATGTCTTTTCATGTCGTTTGCTATCTGATTTGCACAAACAATTAAATCAGACTATGTGTGCAAAATTTCACACCTGTAGGGGTTAATTAAAGGTGTAAATTCGTTGTAAAAAAAACGGACTTTTTTTGCTACGAATTTACACCTTTAATTAACCCCTACAGGTGTGAAATTTTGCACACATAGTCTGATTTAATTGTTTGTGCAAATTAGGCTGGAGTCACACACAACCACAAAAAATCGGTCCGTTTTAGACGGTCGACAATCGGATCAAAATAAAAACATCACACATCCTTCTGGCATCCGATTTTCCTTCAAAGATGCGATTTAATCGCATGTGTGTGTACCTTGTAACATCCGATTTTCATCCGACTTGCGAGATTTTCTCGCAGGCTTGCAAAACTGACATATAATGGATCCAAAAGAATAGTATTTAAATGCCAAAAGAAAGAATAGATATATACACATAGAGCACATAATATATATATATATATATATATAATGTCATTGTGACATATATATATATACATATATTTATAGTTCTTACACTTCTACATACTGTTATAGCCGCTAATTCAATTGCCGGCTTCAGTGAAATCACAGAAGCCGACATGAAATGATACATTGTTTCCACACATTTAACCATGTAATTTCATGTATTTTTATATATGTTTGAAACATACAATTACATGAGTATATGTGTGCTAAATTTCAGACATGTAGGGGTTAATTAAAGGTGTAAATTCGTTAAAAAAAAATGCGTGGGCTCCCGCTGTATTTTCTCCACCAGACAGACAAAGCAAGCGAGTGGGGGCAGATAATAATAGCCTAGGGAGGGTACATTTTTTTTGTGCCCCCCCTGGCTACTAACATCTGCCCCCAGACACCCCAGAAAGGGCAAATCTATAATTAGATTCGCCCTTTCTGGCACTTTGCCCGTCTATTCCCATTGCCCTGTAGCGGTGGCGAATGGGTTAATAAGGGGTTAAAATGACCTTGCAATTGAAAGGTCACTTTAAGCCAGGTTAATAATTGATAGCTGTCAATTAGGCAACTATCAATTATTAATCCTATTGTATGAAAGAAAAATCAAACACACACACATTTAATAAAAAATAAGTTTAATTAAATAATCACACAGTTTTTGACCATATTTTATTTTCCTGCTAAAACCATTTCCTGTAATAAAAATAAAATAAAAAAGCAAAATTATACTTACCAATCCGATGTACAGTCAGGTCCCACGGTGTAATCCATCAGAAAGGGTTAACAGGTTAAAGGTCGCAGAGAGCTAATAATGCTGTCTCAGACCTGTATTCCCCTGAATGAATAAGTTCCTCTCCCAGCGAAAGTAGAGGAATAGATTCATGAATGGAGCTTAATTGATTTCTTGCCAATTTAACTGTAGTGACCTGACCTAAAGGGAAAGTGGACACAATCAATTAAGCTTCATTCATGAAACACATCCTCTCCTGTCGCCAGGAGAGGAACTTATTCATTCATGAGCTTTGAGCTGAGCATGCAGGATTACTTGCACTGCTTGGCTCAAAGCTAGTTAACCCTTTGTGAAGGATTACAGCGTGGGACGTGACAGATCGGCGGAATAGGTAAGAATAATGTTGTTTTATTTCTTTTTCTTTATTTTAGGAGATCAATGGCTTCGCACGGATTTAGTGTAAAATAAAATATGGTCAAAAAAATGTGTTTTTATTTCATTAAAATTATTTATTCTTAAAGTGTGTGTGTTTTTTTATTTACTTCAATAGGATTAATAATTGATAGTTGTCTAATTGACAGCTATCAATCATTAACCTGCCTTAAGGTCACCTTTCAATTGCAAGGTGACAGTAAGGTGAGATTAACCCATTCGCCACCGCTACAGGGCAATGGGAATAGACGGCAAAGTGCCAGAAAGGGCGAATCTAATTATAGATTTGCCCTTTCTGGGGTGTCTGGGGGCAGATGTTAGTAGCCAGGGGGGGCACAAAAAAATGCACCTTCCCTGGGCTATTATTATCTGCCCCCACTCGCTTTGCTTTGTCTGTCTGGTGGAGAAAATACAGCGGGAGCCCACGCATTTTTTTTCAACGAAATTACACCTTTAATTAACCCCTACATGTCTGAAATTTTGCACAAATACACTCATGTAATTGTATGTTTCAAACATATATAAAAATACATGAAATTACATGGTTAAATGTGTGGAAACAATGTATCATTTCATGTCGGCTTCTGTGATTTCACAAAACCCGGCAATTGAATTAGCGGCTATTACAGTATGTAGAAGTCTAGGAACTATAAATATATGTATATATACATGTCACAATGACATGTATATATATATGTATGTGTTCTATGTGTATATATCTATTCTTTCTAGTCTTTATTAAAGCTGTCAGTGTGATTTTACAGTATAGGCGGGGATGAATTGCCGGCTTTTCTAAAGGACACCGATGCGATTTCATCGCAAGTCACACAGTGTGGTCCGTTTGTAATCAGATTTTTCATCGCTCCCATAGACTTGCATTGGCGATTGTCGACCGACAATCGGTGACAATCGCAGCATGCTGCGATTGTACACGGACGTTTAAAACGGACCACAAAAAATCTGATACTGGGAGCTGCTCCATAGATTAACATAGGTCCGACTGCAATGCGATATTTCATCGCATTGCAGTCGTCCGATTTTGTCGCCAGTGTGACTCCGGCCTTAGATAGCAAAGGACATGAAAAGACATGGTTAACCCTATGTACACCAAGTGTCATTTCATGTCGGGTCACCCGACATGAAATGACACTTGGTGTACATAGGGTTAACCATGTCTTTTCATGTCCTTTGCTATCTAATTTGCACAAACAATTAAATCAGACTATGTGTGCAAAATTTCACACCTGTAGGGGTTAATTAAAGGTGTAAATTCGTTGTAAAAAAAACGGACTTTTTTGCTACGAATTTACACCTTTAATTAACCCCTACAGGTGTGAAATTTTGCACACATAGTCTGATTTAATTGTTTGTGCAAATTAGATAGCAAAGGACATGAAAAGACATGGTTAACCCTATGTACACCAAGTGTCATTTCATGTCGGGTTCTGCATTTTCACAAAAGCCGGCAATTGAATTAGCGGCTATTATACTATGTAGAAGTGTATGAACTACAAATATAAATATATATATATATGTGTCACAAATTCAATGACATGTATATATATATATGAGGTGTAAAATTGCTGAAAAAAAATGCGTGGGCTCCCGCCCTATTTTCGCAACCAGACAGACAAAGCCAGTGAGTGGGGGCAGATAATAATAGCCCAGAGAGGGACCATTATTTTTGCCCCCCCCGGCTACTAACATCTGCCCCCAGACACCCCAGGAAAGACAAATCTATAATTAGATTCGCCCTTTCTGGCACTTTGCCCGTCTATTCCCATTGCCCTGTAGCGGTGGCGAATGGGTTAATATGGGGTTAAAGCCACCTTGCTATTGAAAGGTGACCTTAAGCCAGGTTAATAATTGAGAGCTGTCAATTAGACAACTATCAATTATTAATCCTATTGCATGAAATAAAAATAAAACACACACACTTTAATTAAAAATCATTTTAATGAAATAAAGACACATGTTTTTGACCATCTTTTATTTTACTGCAAAAACCATTTCCTGTAATAAAAATAAAATAAAAAAGCAAAATTATTCTTACCTATCCCATGCACAGTCAGGTCCCACGGTGTAATCCTTCAGAAAGGGTTAATGTTTACTGCAGGGACCGCAGCTAATGCTGCAGCCTCACAGTAAACCCCAAATGATTGAGTTCCTCTCCTGCCTGACAGGAGAGTAAAGGCTGGGTGTCACATAACGATACACCAGCGATCCCGACAACGATATGCACTTGTCAGGATCGCTGGTGTATCGCTACATGATCGCTGCTGAGCTGCCAAACAGGCAGCTCAGGCAGCGATCTGGGACAGCGACACTGCGGGTAACATCGCTTAAGGGCCCGTCTCACATAGCGATATCGCTACCGAGATCGCTGCTGAGTCACTAGTTTTGTGACGCAGCAGCGAGCTCACCAGCGATATCGCTGTGTGTGACATTCAGCGACGATCAGCCCCCTGCCGGGTATCGCTGATCGTCGCAGAAATGTCAGGACCTTTTTTTGATCGCTGGTTTCCCTCTGACAGGCACGCATCGCTGCGTGTGACAGGCGGGAGACCAGCGATCCGCTGGTAACCAAGGTACACAGCGGGTTTCCAGGCACCGCGCAGCGCTTGGAAACCCGCTATGTACCTTGGATACCAGCTCCCTGCATCAGGGCGCTGGTATCCAAGGTACACAGCGGGTTTCTAGGCACAGCCCGCGCCTGGAAACCCGCTGTGTACCTTGGTTACCAGCGGATCGCTGGTCTCCCGCCTGTCACACGCAGCGATGTGTGCCTGTCAGCGGGAAACCAGCGATCAAAGGTCCTGACATTTCAGCGACGATCAGCGATACCCGGCAGGGGGGCTGATCGTCGCTGAATGTCACACACAGCGATATCGCTGGTGAGCTCGCTGCTGCGTCACAAAACTAGTGACTCAGCAGCGATCTCGGTAGCGATATCGCTATGTGAGACGGGCCCTTAAGTGGAAAGCTTAATTGATTGCTTTCCACTTTCACTTCAGGTCAGCCAGGGACACAATCAGTGACGTCAGAGGGAACTGATTAACAAAAATAGGGGTTCCCTTCGAAAAAAAAATGGCGTGGGGTCCCCCCTATTTTTGTTAACCAGCCAGATGAAGCAGACCGCTGAGGCCTGGATTTTCAGGCTGTTAAGGAGCCAAGATCCATGGACCTTGCCAGCCTGATAATACCAGGCCACAGCAGTCTGCATATCTTGGCTGATTAACAAAAATAGGGGATCCCCTCGAAAAAAATTGGCGTGGGGTCCCCCCTATTTTTGTTAACCAGCCAGATGAAGCAGACCGCTGAGGCCTGGATTTTCAGGCTGTTAAGGAGCCAAGATCCATGGACCTTGCCAGCCTGATAATACCAGGCCACAGCAGTCTGCATATCTTGGCTGATTAACAAAAATAGGGGATCCCCTCGAAAAAAATTGGCGTGGGGTCCCCCCTATTTTTGTTAACCAGCCAGATGAAGCAGACCGCTGAGGCCTGGATTTTCAGGCTGTTAAGGAGCCAAGATCCATGGACCTTGCCAGCCTGATAATACCAGGCCACAGCAGTCTGCATATCTTGGCTGATTAACAAAAATAGGGGATCCCCTCGAAAAAAATTGGCGTGGGGTCCCCCCTATTTTTGTTAACCAGCCAGATGAAGCAGACCGCTGAGGCCTGGTTTTTCAGGCTGGTAAGGATCCAATATCCATGGACCTTGCAAGCCTGATAATACCAGGCCACAGCAGTCTGCTTAGCTTGGCTGGTTAACAAAAATAGGGGATCCCCTCGAAAAAAAAACGGCGTGGGGATCCCCCCTATTTTTGTTAACCAGCCAAGTAAAATGCAGACTGCTGCGGCCTGGTATTAAAAGACTGTCAAGGCCCATGGATTTTGGCCCTCAACAGCCTGATAATACCAGGCTACAGCAGCCCCACATTTGGCGCATCAAAAGATGTGCCAATTGTGGCACTTTACCCGGCTCTTCCCACTTGCCCTGTAGCGGTGGCAAGCGGGGTAATAAGGGGTTAATGTCACCGTTGATTGCACGGTGACAATAAGCCCGGTTAATAATGGAGAGGCGTCAATAAGACACCGATCCATTATTAATCCCAAAGTTATTAAATGTATAAAAAAAAGACAGCAAGAAAAAAGTCTTTTAATGAAATAAAAGAGACAACACAGTTTTCATTTTTTTTATTGTACTCTCATTCCTGCGACGCCATCGATCTCCTGTAAAAAAAGAAAAAAAACAAACCAACAGTATACCACCTGTCCGACGCAGTCCATAAATACAGTCCCACGACGATCCAGCTCTGCTACATCGCAATGACAGGCAGAGCCTGTCATTGCAACGCAGCACAGCTGATTACCTGCTTCCCCGCGGTGACGTCATCGGACTGACTGCTTTACGGCCGCGATTACCCAGCAGTCACTGCAGTTATCGCGAGAAACTGCATGTGACCGCCGGGGAAAGAAGATGGCGGCCATGAAGCAGTGCAGGACGTGACCGCCGGAGATCTTCTGCCAGGTAAGTGCCGCTGACTCCTGACAGACCCGACCGACGGACACTGACAGTGACAGTGACAATCCCGATTCCGGTATCCGATATGACGAAAATATCGGAACTCGGAATCGGAATTCCGATACAGCTAATATCGGCCGATACCCGATATTTGCAGTATCGGAATGCTCAACACTAGTGACAGTATATCAAGTCCTCAAGATTAACCCTGAGTTCAACGGATATCGTGTCAGGTAAATCTATTCTATATTTACATGCTGATGTTGCTAATCTATATGTTGTATAGAGTGTTGTTCTTTTAAGAATAGTTTACTGACATCGTACACATATCATAAGACCGCGTGACATGAGCAAACTGAGCGTCAACCAGATTAGCCCCGGAACCACTATCAAGAAGAACAGACAATCTCTTCACTCTCGTACCAACTACCACCTCCACTGGTACAAGGAACTGAGAAGAACTGGCGGATGAAATACATACTCCCAGGTTGTCGTCCACCACACAACCTGGGATTAACAGTTTTCCGGCGACTTTTGGCTCAACAAGGCACGGGATGGACATTCTCCAACAAAATGTCCCTCTTTCCCGCAGAAAAAACATCTTCTAGTCCTGCGGCGTACCGCCAATCCCCTCCTACGAAATGATGTCCCTCCCAACTGCATAGGCTCATCCGAACAGACAAGGGGAACCTCAACATAAGGGACTTTAGTAGTAGGTGGAGAAACAACAGGGAGTGGGGTTACCTCACCCCTCTCCCGAAGCCGTCTATCAGTACGGATAGCTAAGGCCATAGCAGCCTCCAGAGAAGGAGGAGACTCATACTGAGCCAAAACGTCTTTTAATTTATCAGAAAGCCCATGACAAAACTGGCTCCTAAGAGCTGGGTCATTCCACTGAGTATCTGTGGCCCATCTACGAAACTCAGAAGCAAATTCCTCTGCCGGACGATCTCCCTGCTGTATCTTACGTAATTTTGTCTCAGCAAGAGAGACCCGATCTGGGTCATCATATACCAATCCCAGGGCAGTAAAAAATTGATCTACAGACAGTAGAGCCGGGGATCCCGGAGGAAGGGAAAATGCCCAGGATTGAGGGTCCCCTTGCAGAAGTGAGATAACAATTCCCACTCTCTGCTCCTCACTCCCTGATGATCGAGGCCGAAGCCGAAAATACAATTTACATGCCTCCCGGAAGGTGAAAAATTTGTCTCGCCCACCAGTGAACCTGTCCGGGAGAGCAACCTTAGGTTCAACTCTGGTTTGCTCCAGGGGAGACAAAACTTTGGACTTAATGTCCGTCAGCTCCATGGATAATCCCTGCAACTGCAGAGCCAGCTGGGCTACTGGATCCATGGTAACTGGAGATAATTTTTATGGCCAGTGAAAATGTCACGCTGTCTAATGATATGTATACAATGTCAGTAAACTATTAATACAGGAACAACACTCTATACAACAACTAGTATAGCAACATCAGCATTTAAGTATAGAATAGATTTACCTGACACGATATCTGCTGAACTCAGGGTTAATCTTGAGGACTTGATGAGCTGAAACAGGAAAGAGGTGGACCGGGATCTAAACTGACCCTAAACTGGGGTCCTAACTAATCCCTCACCTTGGAGGTACTGATAATGGTTCAGAGGTCCAAGTCTCCAACCTAACCCTGTCTCCTATCAGACCCTGAACCCTGTAATCAGTCCTAAGAAGGATCCTGACTACCACCAAAGGGATATGGGCTGATCTTAGCTAAATACACAGATTAGACATATAAGACAGACAGGATAACACTCGCTTGCATACACACTCAAACACCAAAGGAAAATAAATGGTCTGGGAAATAAACTCTAACCAAGTTGAGCTTAGAACAACTAAGGAGCTCACAACTAAAGTCTATTCAGATTCATTCCTATCTGTGGTCTGCATGAAGGTTTCACTGGCAACTCCCCAAGCAGACAACCAGGAATTTAAAGGAAACCAATCAACAAATAATCAATTGCAGCCGGGAGAAACTGCACCCAGTCCCAGAACCGAGCACAGACAGAATTAACTCCCTAGCTGCCAAACACAAAGAAACAGCAGCTCAGCTGTGAGAAGTCAAAATGTGCAACCGCGACGATCTTCGTGGCAATGCACACATGACAGCTGAAGATGGATGTTGTGATAGGAAACATTCTGAAGAATTTGGTGGATTTCACAGTGGAGGCGAATCGTCTGAAAGAGATTGTTCTGGAGAAGGAGAGAAAGATACAGCAGCAACGACGACGCTGTTTCTGGATCCACCCCATTACAGCCCAGAGAATGACGCGTGGGGTGTTTTCTACACTCTACATTGAGCTACGAGGAAACCCTCAGAAATTTTTTGCATATCTTCGCATGAAAATGGAGAACTTTGATTTGTTGGTGGAGCTTGTTGGAGACCTCATAAGATGATTGGACACCTATTGCCGCTTCTCCATTTCACCGGCGGAGCGTCTGATGGTGACTCTTCGGTAAGCCATATTTATTGGATCTGCTTGCTTCAGAGCACACTTGTCCTGGAATGTTGTTGCTGGTAGTTTGTATACGGCCATCTGACTGAGCTTTAACAATTGGAGATACTATAAAAAATATGTATTTTTATAGTATCTCCAATTGTTATAGCTGATGTCTGGTATGTAATGCTGTGATTTGAAACTCTTTTTTTGGTTTATTCACAGATTCCTGGCAACTGGAGAATCTCTTTCCTCATTCCATTTTCAATACAGACTTGGGATTTCCACCATCTCTGGAATTGTGAAGCACACATGCCGTGCATTGTGGGACTCTCTAGTTGCGGAATTTCTACCAGAGCCCACAACAGACAGTTGGATTGCAATTGCAGAAAGTTTCTTCAAATATGTCAGTTTCCTAATTGCCTGGGCGCTGTGGACGGGAAACATATCCGGATTGTCAAGCCAGCAGGATCTGGATCCGAATATTTTAATTACTAGAAATATTGCTCCATTGTCCTCATGGCCATCGCTGATGCAGAATACAAATTTATTGCCATAGATATTGGTGCCTATGGCCGCTCCAATGACTTTCAAGTTTTCAAACTGTCAGCAATGGGCCGTTAGCTGTATGGAAACACCTTCCAGTTCCCACACCCTAGAGCACTGCCTCAAACTTCTGGCCCACCAATGCCTTTTGGTTGTGTAGGGGATGAAGCCTTCCAGCTGTCAGAATACCTGCTAAAACCGTACTCCAGCAGAGTATTGACACACACAAAAATAATTTTTAATTACTGCCTCGCAAGAGCCAGAAGAATGGTGGAGTGCGCTTTTGGGATTCTGACAGTCAAATGGCGTGTTCTATTGACCGCTATCAACCTAAAAACTGAAACTGTGGACGAGGTAATCAAAGCTTGTGTGGTTCTACACAATTTTGTCATCAGCAAGGAACAGATTTCCATTGAGGAACACTGTGAAGAAACCACCTTGCATGATTACCAGAACGTTACCAATAGTTCTGTGACTGTTTCCCGAATGAGGGACAAATTTGCCCAATACTTTATGTCCCCTGAAGGAAGAGTAGACTGGCAGGATGACAGAGTTTAATAAACTGCTCTGTGACCTTTGTACCTTGTGTACCCACAGTATACCTTTGACAACCAAAGTTGTCTACCTTGTTGTGTATTATGTACAGTATGTTACCTTTTGTCCAAAGTTGTGTCCCAGGTTGTGTATTAGCAAAGTATTTCACCTTTTAACCAAAGTTCTGTACATTGTTGGGGATTACCTAACAATGTACAGAACTTTGGTTAAAAGGTGAAATACTTTGCTAATACACAACCAGGGACACAACTTTGGACAAAAGGTAAAATTATTTTACCTGTTACCCAAAGTTATGTGCCTGCTTTTGTATAAACAATAAATGTTACCTTTATTTTACCTTTGACAACCAAAGTTGTCTACCTTGTTGTGTATTATGTACAGTATGTTACCTTTTGTCCAAAGTTGTGATATATCAAGTGATATTGCATGGCCCTGGGTGGAAGGGGTAGTGTGTGATATTTACCGTCTGCTGTCTGCTGCCATGGTCTCCTGCTCACTGTCAGGGTCTTCTTGGGCTGGTGGTGGTGGTACTGGTGCTGTCGGCGATGTCGGCCGGCTTGTTCTGTGAAGTAAAGAGAATAAAAGCCCATGCAATATCAATTGATATTGCATGGCCCTGGCTGGAAGGGGTAGTGTGTGATATTTACCGTCTGGCCTCTGCTCCCATGCTCTCCATTAGCAGCCGCATCTGTTGGAGTCCGGGGGGTGTAGGTGCTCCTGGTGACTCAGCTGCTGCTGTTGGCCGGCTTGTGCTGTGGAATAAAGAGAAAAAAAGGGCCATGAACATATTGATATTGCATGGCCCTCGCTGAAAGTGCTTGTCTGATATTTACGGTCTTGCATCTGGTCCCGGCTGCATCATGGCCACAAATTCTTGGGGTCGTGCTGTTGGTGGTGGTGGTGCTGGTCTGGTCTACTGTCCTCCTCTCCTGCGGCTGGCTCCTCGGCGGCTGGCTCCGGATCTTGCTCCTGCTCTCTTCGCTGGCTGCATGGTTATCGCTGAGGGTGGTCCCACTGGCATTGTTTATATAGATTGGCTATGGGCTGGGCTACAAAACCAAAACCAGACAAAAAAAATCCGGACGCCGGATCCGGCGCATTGTGGTGCTAAAAACTTTCAATGTAACAGTCTAGACAGACAAAAAACCGGTTACATGAGATGTTTTTTCCAGACGCCGGAATGAGACCAGACGCCGAAAAACGGACGGTCCGCATGCCAATGCAGCGCGATCCGGCACTAATGTTAGTCAACGGTAAATAACCGGATCCGGTTTTCAGAAAAAATGCTGGAACTCGCCTGATTGCAAAAACCTGATGTGTGAAACAGGCCCAAGTGGAAAGGCTATGGTCAGGAGGACAATTCTTGGGTGTTTGCTTCTGACATTCATGCTGAAAGACTGGTCTGTGCCTATCACCGAGCTCATCCTGATCGGCCTGGTGGCACACGTGAGGATTCGGTGACCCCTCATCAAGGGGGGGGTACTGTTGTGAACGTGTTGGAGACGACTTCGGAGCTGAGGCTCCCTCTGGTGGTTGCTGAGAGTATTGAACCTATGTTGAACAGCAAAAGTTCACCACCTGCAATTGATGAATGGTTATCAGGTGGGACGGACTGGCCTGATATAAGTGAGCTCAACTCCCATGATCCTGGCCGGTGATCAATTGTTACTTCCTGGTCTAGGCTGGAATTCAGCTTGCTTTTCTGCTGTCTCTTGCTTTCACTCAGATAAGTTATTTTCTGTTTTTTTTCTGTGGTTTGATTTTCCTTGTATTTGCTGCCTTGCTTTTTGAGTTCAGCCGGGTCCCCTTTGGGGGCTTGTGCTGGTCTCTGTTCTCTTTTTGTATTTGTTCATTTGCTCAGTTCTTGTGATTTTTTTACTGCTGGGTAGCTGCGTGTTCACACCAGAGATCTGATATAGGTGGTCGAGACCATGTGGTCTCAGCATTTTTGGATTCAGAAGTGTTGGAGTTTTTCCTAGGGTTTTTCTGGGTTGCAGACAGTATTCTCTCCTGTGCTGTCCTATTTAGACCGTTTTGGCCCCAGCATTTGCTCATTATATTTTCTGTCTATGTTCGTGTTTTCATCTTGTCTAACCGCCATTATATGTTTGGGGGCTTCCTATTCGTTTGGGGCTCTACTCCGGGGCAGTTGGCTTTCCTCTTTCCATCTTCAGGGGTAGCTAATCTCTCCGGCTGTGACGAGGCGTCTAGGGCACTGTAGGAACGTCCCATGGCTGCTTCTAGTTGTGCGGTTAGTTTAGGGGTCTGCAACCTATTAGTTCCAACCTCTCTGGTGTTTGGCTGCCTTTGCGGTATTTGCTCCTGTCCTCCTCAGATACCAAAACATAACACTCCCCTTTGGAGCATTTTTCTTTTGGGAATATGTATACAGTCTTTATTTCCGAATATCCTTATGTGTTGTAGTTCAGGCTTTTTGATGTTACATTGCTCAAAAAAAAGTTTTTCGTAGCTTTAACTGGTTTACTGTTTGAAGACAGCAAGCTGTCATGAATGCTTCAGCCCAATATGTTATTTTCAAATCTACGTCAAATAGCATTCTTCTTGCACTTTCACAAAGTGTCTGCTTCCTTCTTTCCTCTATACCATTTTGTTCAGGGTTGTGGTCTGAAATACAGTTCCATTGTTCCTTAAAACACTTTGTGTCTCATTGCTTGTATATTCAGTGCCATCATCTGCAAAGGTATCAACCACTGAGGACTCTCAACTCTAAATATTTATCATCTGCACATAGAATTTTTGTAATTCTCACAACTTTGTTGTATACTACAGGGAGATATACAGTATTTCAAGTTTCTCTGGAACTTCATATTTGCTGTGAAGCAGATAGACAATGCTATATCTTGAATAATCATCAATAAATGTAAGAAAATATTCTCTTTACAGGAGTTTCAGAACTCATTGGACCACAAACATCTGTGTGTATTAAGTCCAGAAGCTGTTCTGATTTTGTAGTACTGTTCTTAAGAATGCATTTTCTTGTCATTTTTCCTTTAAGTCAGTTAGTACATTTCATTGTCTGATTACACAGATCAACTGTAATACCACTAGCTAGTTGTTTTTAACTAACTTTCTTTTTGCTTCTGGGTCTATATGTGCAAGACGCCTGTGCTAAACATGGATACAATTCTTGGGCTGCTCATGTTTAGCATTGTATACACTTTCGTCACATTTTACCTGGTACAACTCATCTTTGATTTCCCTTCTGCTAGTGTGTGACCTTGTTTTGAGATGATACAGCTGTCATCTTTAAATGTAACTTAATTTTCGTGTCTTGTGAGTTTGACAGTTAACAGATTGCTTTCAAGACTAGGGGCATAGAGCACGTCCTTTAATGGGATCTTTCTGCATTGTGTTGAGGAGACTTGAAAATTAATGTAATCATCTCCTATTGCCTCTGAATTCATATACTGACCATTAGCCAAAATCACGTTCTCTAACTTACTTTGGTCAAGGTTAGAGAAGAAGCTTCTGTCATTAGTCATGTGACTAGTTCCCCAGAGTCTATACACCATGAATGATTTGATGTACTTGCATTAACAGTAAACACAGCTTCAGTACTATAAGTGTCATATTCTTCAGTAATGGAACTTTTAACCTTTTGATGATTATTTTGCTTTTTCAGCTGATTCATCCTAGCTTTCCAGACTCTACTGTTAGCCTTTAGGTGACCTGATTTGTTGCAGACAAAACACGTTTCCTTCAAATTTTTACTTTTGGGTAGATCTTGGGTTTTTAAAGCAGATTCTGCTTTGGATACCCACTGCTACTTACACTTTTTATATTTTGCTTATATTCATCTACAAGCTTTATTCTGACATACTTTAATGTAAACTCACAATCTGGGCGTGCAGCTAGTGTAGTTACAAATTTATTTATTTATTTTACTCGTTTATATAGCGCCATTAATTCCACAGCGCTTTACATACATTATCAGAACTGTCCCCATTGGGGCTCACAATCTAAATTCCCTATCAGTATGTCTTTGGAATGTGGGAGGAAACTAACCAACCCAAGGAAACCCACTGTAACAACCCTGCTGGCATCACTGCATGGCCTCCTATCTCCCGCACACCAACATACTCACTGCTCCAGGTCTTTCTGTCTGCTGCCAGCTCCATGCTCTGTGCTTCTTGTCTCCTATCTCCTCTGTGCATGTTTCCTGGCTGTGTGCATAGGGGGGCGGCGCCAGAACTCTCTGGTTCTTATGGAGTCAGGGTGCATCTGTCTAATATGTCCCTGGCCACTTACTAAGAGCCCTCTAGTATTTAGGGCAGCTCCACCCCGTGGGTCTGGCCTGGGCAATGTGTTAACTCAGTTAGTGTCTTGCTACTGAGCTGCCAGGTCATGCTCTGCGTTCCTCCTTTCTTGGAGGCTTCACTTCTAGCTTTGCCTCCTACCTGTCTGTCTACCCTCCAGGAGGCAGAATATCCTGGTCTCTGTGCTATTGCTCCTGACCTTGTCTAGTACTTGTCCTTTCCTGCCCTCCAGGAGGCAGAATATCCTGGTCCCCATGTCTTTGTCCATGTACCTTGTCTCATGTCATTACCTTGTCTGAACTCTGCCCTACCTCTGTCTCTTAGTCTCCTTGTCTGTGGTTTCCTTCCTGCTGTCTTGCCTTGTGTTCTCTCTGAACCACTTTCTGCCTCTTGTCCGCAATCCTGCGGTTCTGCTCCTTTCCACTCTGCTTTGCTCCAGCCGAGGCAGAAATCTCTTGCTGCAGTTCCTCTCCGCATATCTTGCGGCTCCGCTCTGCTTCACTCCTGCAGCTGCAGAACCTCTTGCTGCAGCTCCTCTCCGCATACCTCCGCTGTGCTACTGCCGCTGCAGAACCTCTTGCTGCTCTACAGTCCTCCGCAGCCTTGCGGTTCTCCTGTGTGAACAGGTCTCTACCTGTTTCTCCATACACCATTCCATCCAGTCTGTACCAGTACCTGCATTTGCTGTGTGAACAGGTCTCTACCTGTTCCTCCATACTCCATTCCTTTCTGTCAGTACCAGTGCCTGCACTTGCTGTGTGAACAGGTCTCTATCTGTTCCTCCATATACCATTCCTTCCAGTCTCTACCAGTACCTGCTCAAGCTGTGTGAACAGGTCTCTACCTGTTCCTCCATACACCATTCCTTCCAGTCTGTACCAGTACCTGCACCTGCTGTGTGAACAGGTCTCTACCTGTCCCTCCATATACCATTCCTTCCAGTCAGTACCAGTACCTGCACTTGCTGTGTGAACAGGACTCTACCCGTGTCTCAGCCGTGCCTACCTACCCTGTGTCTCAGCAGTGCCTGCCAGCCCTGTGTCCCAGCCGTGCCTGCCTACCCTGTGTCTCAGACGTGCCTATCTACCCTGTGTCTCAGCCGTGCCTGCCAGCCCTGTGTCTCAGCCGTGTCTGCCTACCCCATGTCTCAGCCGTGTCTGCCTACCCCGTGTCTCAGCCGTGCCTACCTACCCTGTGTCTCAGCCGAGCCTGCCAGCCCTGTGTCTCAGCTGTGCCTGCCAGCCCTGTGTCTCAACCGTGCCTGTCTGCCAGTGTCTCAGCCGTGCCACCGTCTCCCCAAGTGGGATCAGCAGCCACAGCCAGACCCCACCCTGGAGTGGCACCTGGCAGCTGCCTGCCGCACAAGACTGACCTCACCAAGTGAAAACCAGTGAAAACCAAGGCAGCTGTCCTAGTCACGCCCCTTCCAGGGTAGTCTGGTTTGTGGCACAGTGGGGCCACAACCCCCTGGCTCACGCCCACCAGTCAGGACGTGAGCGTGACACCCATGCAAACACTGGGAGAACATGTGTCACAGCTTTCTTGTAGACAGCTTAGTAGTAGTGCAGCCAGAGCTGTGGAGTTGGTAAGCCAAACCATGGTCTCCGCCTTCTCAATTTCCCTGACATTCGACTCCAACTCCGACTCCACAGCACTGCCTCACTACTGTACATAAAGTGCAGCACAGATTCATGTCAATTAAAAGCTTAGATCCTTACGTCAGGAAAAATATAGACATTTAAAGGACATTTTATAACTTCCTCAAATTATTATGAAAATATTTACAGCATAACCTGAACTATCGAACCCAATTTATTATATATTTTAGAAGTTGGAGTTTGTCCATTTTATACTGACTCCAAATCCGATTTTATAGCCCTGAGTGCAGCAACATGGAAATCCTTTAGATCTTCCCCAAAGCATCCAAGCACTCCACAATTTTTAGAGTATTTCTTATGTAATCCTGCATATCATGGCCCTTATCTAGTTTAGACTGATACAGCTTTCTTACTAAATAGCTCTGATTGCTCAGATTTATCCTTTCATGCACTTTCTGCAGCTGTTCCCACATTTCTTTTGCTGTTTCACATTTACATACATGCACAATCTGAGTCATCATCTATATTGAGAGAGATAGTGCTTTGTGCTTTTTGATCCTTCTCTAGCTACATTTTTGGTAGTGGGTCAGATCTAGACTTCTGTGTGTTTTCCCGTACCTTTTCTTATCAGCAGCATCTTTACTTTGAATTTCCAGGATGGGTAGTTCTGGTTAGTCAGATTTGGCACTGTGAACTTCACATAGTTGTTGCTGGAGGCTTTACTTTCTTCTTAGTATACTGTTTTTCTCTCTCATCTGGGCTGTTCTCTGGATCTTTGGGTTTCTGGGCATATAACCTGTTGGTAGCAGATGAATCTCTATACTGTCCAGCCATTCAACAGTAAATATATATTTATTCAGGAACAAAGATTACAGATAGGCGAACCCGAACAGCAAAGCTTGGCGTCCGTATCGAACACCTACTTTTTGGGGCATGGACACCGAACACAGACTTCTCCATGAAGTCTGTGTTACTATTCGGATTCGGCTGCCAGAATACCGGGTGTTTGTCACGTTATCATGTGCATGGAAGCGCAGCAAACACTGCTTCTGATCGGCGGTGAAAGCAGAGAGCCGCAGTTCCCACGCTGTCAAAAGACAGCGTGAGAGCTCAGCTATGATAGGGCGTATAAAGTTTACCTCCAGTCACTGATGTCAGCTGATGGAACTACAGCTCCCATCATCCGACACCTGCTGCCGCTAATAACAGCGAGAGCAGGAGCGGCTGATGGGTTTATTCATTAGCCGGCTCCTGTGCTGTAAATTAATAATTAAAAAAACAAAACAATACAGGTTCCCCTGTATTTCTGATAACCAGCCAGGCAAAACGTACAGCTAGGGGCTGCAACCGTGAGAAAAACTCTCACGGTGCTAGCGGGGATCTCACCGAGGTCACGGCAGTTCAGCCCGGCAGGGAACGCAGCCTCAGTGACCAGAAGTAACCTCGATGATGTCACCGCCGGTCACTGAGTCTGCGCTTACAGCAGCTCAGTCACCCAGTGGCTCTCAACCTGGACGGTCGCATCTTAGCACCATCCAAGTTGAAAACTATTTCTCCACCAGACATGGATTACAGCGTGGGACAGAATGACGGAGAGGTGAGGGATATTGTTGTTTTTTTATTTTTGGTTTATTATAGGAGAACGAGGAATAGGTATTTGGTGAGTATAACTGTGTTTGTTATTTTTAAATAAAAAAGTAAAACTGTGTTTAGTCATATTTCTAATAAAGGACTTTATTCTGGATGTGTTTTTATTTACCATACCACTACAGGATTAGTAATGGATAGATGTCTCATAGACGCCTTTCCATTACTAAGCCGTGGGCTTGATGTCACCAGACAATACAAAGGTGATATCCACCCCACAAATATTAACCCCACTTGCCACCGCTATAGGGCAAGTGGGAAGAGCCAGGCAAAGCGCCAGAATTGGTGCATCTAATGTGCCTTTTCTGGGCAGCTGCAGTCAACTATTTTTAGGCAGGGGGGGTCAATATCCATGGCCCCTTACCAACCTGAGAATACAAGCCCCCAGCTGTCTGCATTTCCAAGGCTGGTTGTCAAAAATGGGGGGGATCCCACAACGTTTTTTAAAATTATTTATTTAAATAATTTAAAAAAACAGCGTGAGGACCCCTCTATTCTTGATAACCAGCCTTGTTAAAGCTGACAGCTCAGGGTTGCAGCCCCCAGCTGTGAGTTTTGCCAGGCTGGTTATCAAAAATACAGGTGAACCCACGTAGTTTTTTTTTTTAATTATTATTTATTTACAGCGCAGGAGCCAGCTAATGAATACACCCATCAGCCGCTCCTGCTTTCACTGTTATCAGCGGCAGCAGATGTCAGATGTTGGGAGCTGAAGTCCCATCAGCTGACACCAGTGACTGGAGGTATACTTTATACCTACGATAACAGTTGAGCACTCTCGCTGATGCACATGACAGCGTGGCAAACACTGGATGTTCGTACTCCCCATTCATGTGAAGGGGGGTCAGTGTTCGGGTTCAGGTCCGGGTACTGCTCTGGTACCCGAACCCGAACTTTTTGTAACTGTTCGGCCAAACCCGCCGGACCCAAACATCCATGTGTCCACCCATTTCTAACAAAGATAACTACGCTTGCAATTAGTATTTTTTAAAGCTTAGGATCTTAGCATCTTGTCTGGAGTAAAATATGCTCCAGCTACACACACTGTGAACAGGAACTTCCTGTTTTTTTTTAACAATGTATTACTGGCAATATAACACAATACAACACTGTTGCTGGAGACAGAAACTCATTTACTATTAAACAGTAATAAATCGTTGTTGATGCAATATATACAATAATAAGCATTATTACAACATCTCGTCCCCAACCAGGTGACCATTAACATACATGACCTATGATAGTTGAAGGTCTTCTGTCACATTTTCTACAGGAGCACACACGCTTCAAGTTTCTACATGTCCTTGAGTAGCTGTCAGGAGGTACGGTACCATTGTATCTTTGTATGTAAGCTTAAAATAAGCATAAAGAATGATAGACAGACAGACAAACAGATAGATAGATAGATAGATAGATAGATAATAGATAGATAGATAGATAGATAGATAGATAGATAGATAGATAGATAGATAGATGATAGATAGATAGATAGATAGAGGTATGCCACACTAAACAATATCGCTAACGGGATCGCTAAAAAACGTCACTATTTAGCGATCCCGTTAGCGATGTTGTTGTGTGCGGCAGCTTCCAGCGACGAGCTTCCTGCTGTGATCTCGCTCGTCGCTGGAATCGTTCCGGACCCTATTTTCTCGTCGGCGCTCCCGCTGGGTAAGTATATATCGCTAGTGTGGCACCTTTTCTTAGCGATTTAGCGGTACTTTTGTACCGCTAAAGTCGTTAAGAAGATCGCTAACGGCGATAGCGTCGTTAACTATATCGCTAAATGTGGCCACACTTAGCGATATAGAAACAATCCCGCTAGCGATCGCATTAGTATGCGTCGTTATCGTGATCGCTAGCGGGACTGTTTAGTGTGGCAGTACCGATAGATAGATAGATAGATAGATAGATAGATAGATAGATAGATAGATAGATAGATAGATAGATAGATAGATAGATATCCCTGGGGAGGTAAGTCTGATAAAGCTATGGTCCTATCAAAAAAAGGTCCCCTTGTAGTAGATGATGGGCACATATAAATTGGCCAAATTGTGTGCTAAGTTCTTCAATTTCAAATAAGGCCCAACTGTAACAGACTGCTGCTACAATATTTGCTGTGGACATACAGTATATGTATATATACAGTTGAAACTAATGTAAGTTTGCATACATCTACTACTATAAAAAAGACCCATATGCATGCTTTTCTCAATATGTGACATGAAATCAGAATAAACCTTTCCCGTTTTAGGTCAATTAGGATTACTATAATTAAATAAATCAGCCAAGATATCAGGAAGATAATTGTGGACTTGCACAAGTCTGGCTCATCCTTGGGTACAATTTCAAGATACCTGAAGGTGCCTCGTTCATCTGTAAAAACAATTATACGCAAGTACAAAGAAGATGAGAATGTCCAGCCATCATACCGCTCAGGAAGGAGACGGATTCTGTGTCCTGTGGTCTGATGAAACTAAAATTGAACTTTTTGGGCATAATGACCGTTGATACTTTGGAGGAAAAAGGGAGAAGCTTAGAAGCCTAAGAACACCATCCCAACTGTGAAACATGATGGTGGCAGCATCATGATGTGGGGTTGTTTTGCTGCAGGGGGGACTGGTGCACTTCACAAAATAGGTGGCATCATGAGAAAAGAAGATTATGTGGCAATACTGAAGCAACATCACAAGACATCAGCCAGAAAGTTAAAGCTTGGGCGTAAATGGGTCTTCCAAATGGACGATGACCCGAAGCATACTGCCAAAATGGTAACAAAATGGCATAAGGATAACAAAGTCAATGTTTTGGAGTGGCCATCACAAAGCCCTGATCTCAATCCTATTGAAACTTTATATATATAAAATGAGATTGTCAGCTCACCTCCTCCTCTGGTTAATACGTCCTCCAGGCTGCACGGATCCACTAGATGAAGGTTGATATGCATCAAATAGTTAACATCCAGCGCCTCTTTGGACGAATGATCCCAGGAAATCCAAGGTAATTTAAAACATCTATTTATGTCTACATATTAAAAACAGGTAACAAAAAAAGGTCAGGCAGTTTGGATACAGTTTGAATACACTCATGATTTAAAAAAAGGCAAAGAAACCAACATGTTTCGACCCAGGCAGGTCTTAATAATGGAGTTGGGAATGGGTTCAAATTCCGACCAACTATTGTGAGGAGCTTGTGGAAGGATATGCCAAACGCTTGACCCAAGTCATTCAGTTTAAGTGCAAAGGTACCAAATCCTAATGAAATGTATGTAAACTTTTGACTTTGCAGTAATAAAAATGCCTTAAAACATTCTCTCTCTCTCATGACCGCATATGGCGACTAGGTGGGTTTTCCTTACCTTCTTACCGCTTGCTGTTATCCTCCCCACCAACCAATAACTCGTTCCTCCAAAATAAAACATGGTACATAATTCTTTGGATTATATTGGCCACAGCGGCCATTTTATTAACAAAACATACATAAAATTACATACATTAAATTGTATAAACACTTCCAATATCAGAGGGGAGGGTTCTTGGAGCTAAAGATCTGGCTTTTCCTAAAAATAACCAAACAAAGTTTGACCACCATATTACCCTCAGCCGTAAACCACCAGCTCGAGGGCACCAGACAACCCTTTTAGGGAAGACCAAAAACCACCATGAGCTCCCAGGGCAAAACCCCGTCCAGAGCCCATACCAAAAAGCCAGATCACCCCACATCATTTAAATGCCCTCAATTTCCTCCAAAATTCCATCCCTGAATTATAACCACTCCAAGAACCCCCACCCCCCGCCAACCACGAACAAACCTGACCACCTCAGGTTCGCAAGTGCCCCAACACCATCAATGCCCTCTCCAATCCCTCCTGAATCGCCAACGCCCATAAGTCCGTCCCAATGTCATTTAAATGCACCCCATCTGCCCTCCAAAAGTTTCCCACCCCCGCTTCTAATTCAAAATGACGCACACTAACACCCCCTTTTCTAGAAACAAAACTCGCTACTCTGCGCTCCCACCTGCACCGCAACGGGCCCGTGGTCCTGTCTTCCCAAGCCGCAGCAATGCGTCCTGCCCATCCTGTTGCGCCCTGGCCGGCGCCGCACTTGCGGCCCTCTTCCTGCGATTCGCTTCGTTCCCGCCGGCAACCCCATGGGAAGCGCCCGCTGCGTCCTGCTCTTCCTGCTGCGCCCTGGCCAGCGTCGCACTCGCGGCCCTCTTCTTGCGATTCGCCTCGGTCGCACCTGCGATCCCCTGGGAAGTCCCTGCTCCCGGCCGACTCAGCTGCCCAGGACTCACTTGCGATCCTGAGGCCTGCTCTTCCGGTCCCGGCCTGTCAGTTCTGCCGCGCGACGTGCGCCGAGTAGGCCGCGCTCCAGCTGCGGCCTGCTCCTCGCTGTTCGCATCGCCCAATGCCTGCGGATCGGCTTCTTGGATTCCTGCTGGAGCAGGCACGGCGACCAGCAGCGCTGCCACCGCACCCCTCCGCAGGGTCCCGAGAGGGGCTCCTATGCCTGCGCCCACCGCGCGTCGCCAATTCAGGGGACAGTCTCTCCGGAGGCCGGGTTCTTCTCCCCCTGCTGCTCACCGCCTGCGTCCTCGAGTTCCCAAGGATGGAGGAAAGCTGCTCCTCCAACCATCCTCCTCTCCTAGAGCGCGCCGCTTCTCTCAAACGAGCCATGAGGTAAGTCACTGAACTTGACATCCTTCACTCTTCTTGATTTTATCAGGAATGGCCCTTTCCCACACTTTTCTCCCTAACAACCCCTTAAACACGCCAACTCTATCCGTCCCCCAATCAACACAATCTATTTCAAAAGACTCTTACCCCCCCAACCCTGAAAACTCCTCCCCCAGCTCCAATGCAGTCATGTGGGCTTCCACCTATCTCCGCTTGCTCCAGCCCCTTCTTCATTCTGGCATTTGGCAAATATTAATAATTATGGTAATCCTAATTGACCTAAAACGGGAAAGGTTTATTCTGATTTCATGTCAGATATTGAGAAAAACATGCAGATGTGTCTTTTTATATAGTGTATGTAGACTTTTGGTCTCAACTGTATCTGTGTGTGTATAGATACAATAGATATACAAAAAAATCTGACCAGCACCTCCTAAGTGTGAATAGGTGCAAGCTGTAGTGACTGCAAAATATGTATAAAAAGCACAGCAGCACTCTGTGAATGTCAGAACATACAGTGTTATGTTTCGGTAGCTGAGGAGTGCAGGCAAAAAAGGCAATACACCAAGCAGTTGGAATCTATGAGATTGCAGTACCCTGACTAACCACCACAACTAGAGGCAGCCGTGGAGCGTTCCTACGTTGGTCCTAGACGCCTCGTCACAGCCTGAGAAACTAACTACACCTAAAGATAGAAATAGGAAAGCTATCTGCCCCGGAACAGAACCCCAAAGACAATAGAAAGCCCCCAAACATGTAATGGCGGTTAGACAAGAGGAAATACTGACAAAGAAAGAAAATAGTATGGGGCCCAAACTATCTAAATAGAAAAGGATAGGAAGGGTACTTACTGCAATCCCAGAAAACCCTGAAAAGCACCAACTCTACTAATTTCAAAATCACCTGAGATCACACGACCTCTACCACCTAAATTAGTTCTCTGGTGTAACAAAATCAAAACAGCAGCCACTGAAAAAAAACTGGAAAAAGCAAAAGTACAAAACTCAGTGGCTGAACTAAACTGAGAGGGCAAAAGCCCCCGGAGGGACCCAGAAGGCCCCCACAGAAGTGCAGGACAAAATGCAAAAATATAGCAAAAACAAAAGAAGAAATAGTCTTATCTGTTAGCAGGAGATGCAGACACGACACAGCAGACTACAAGGGAAACTGGAATGAAGGATTCAGACCAGAACAATTGATCACCGGCAACCCTGATGGGAAAATGACTCCCTTATATAAGACCAGTCAGTAACACCTGATTCCCAGTCCTCACAATCTTCACTAGCACCGCATGCAACCACCAGAGGGAGCCTCTGCTCAGAACTCATCTCAAACCCATTCACAACAGTACCCCCCCCTTGAGGAGGGGTCACCGAACCCTCATTTGAGCAACCAGGTCGGTCAGGATGAGTTCTAGGATACGCACGGATAAGTCTCCTAGCATGGATGTCCGAAGCAAACACCCAAGAATTGTCTTCCTGACCATAACCTCTCCATTTAACCAAATACTGGAGTTTCCGTCTAGAAAAACGAGAATCCAATATTTTCTCAACCACATACTCCAGATTGCCCTCAACCAAAACAGGGTCAGGAGGCACAGCAGCAGGAACCACTGGCTCAACAAACCTCTTCAACAAGGACTTGTGGAACACGTTATGGATCTTAAATGTCCCTGGAAGAAGCAAACGAAAAGAAACAGGATTAATAATCTCCATGATCTTATAAGGTCCAATGAACCTAGGCTTAAATTTAGGAGATGCTACTCTCATAGGAATATTCTTTGAGGACAACCAGACCAAGTCCCCCACTTTAAACCGAGGACCATCAGTCCTATGCCGGTTAGCAAACCGCTGGGCCTTCTCCTGAGAGAGGGACAACCTCTCCACTACCTGGTCCCAAATCTGTTGCATACGCTCCACAACAGAGTCAACACCTGGACAGACAGAAGCCTCCGTCTGTCCTGAAGAAAATCGAGGGTGAAACCCAGAATTACAGAAAAACGGAGACATCAAAGTGGCAGAGCTAGCCCTATTATTAAGAGCAAACTCAGCCAAAGGCAAAAAAGAGACCCAGTCATCCTGATCAGCAGACACAAAGCATCTTAGATAAGTCTCCAATGTCTGGTTTGTTCTCTCAGTTTGACCATTGGTCTGAGGATGAAATGCCGAGGAGAAAGACAATTGAACACCCAGTTTAGAACAAAAAGTCCTCCAAAATCTGGAAACAAACTGGACTCCTCTGTCAGACACTATGTTCTCAGGAATGCCGTGTAAACGAACCACGTGCTGAAGGAACAACGGCACCAATTCAGAGGAGGAAGGCAACTTAGGTAATGGCACAAGATGTATCATTTTGGAAAACCTATCACAAATTACCCAGATGGTGGTCATTCTCTGAGAAACAGGAAGATCGGAAATGAAATCCATAGAGATATGGGTCCATGGTCTCTTGGGCACAGGCAATGGCATCAACAAACCACTAGAGCGAGAGCAAGGCTTGGAGCGAGAGCAAGTCCCGCAGGACTGCACAAATTCCCTGACATCACGAGACAAGGTAGGCCACCAAAAGGACCGACTAACCAAGTCTCTGGTACCAAAAATTCCGGGATGCCCAGCCAATGCGGAACAATGAATCTCAGACATCACACTCTTTTTCCATTGGTCCGGTACAAACAATTTTCCAACAGGGCAGCGCTCGGGCCTATCCTCCTGACACCCCTCCAGAGCAAGTCTCAAATTGGGCGAGATGGCGGAAAGAACTACACCCTCTTTCAAAATAACAGAAGGATCAGATAACTCAGGAGAGTCCGCAAGGAAACTCCTCGAGAGGGCATCCGCCTTAACATTCTTAGTGCCAGGAAGAAAGGAAACCACAAAATTAAAACGTGTGAAAAACAAGGCCCACCTGGCCTGTCTAGGATTGAGTCGCTTGGCAGATTCCAGATAGACCAGATTCTTATGGTCCTTAAGGACCACCACCTGATGTTTGGCTCCCTCCAGCCAATGTCTCCACTCTTCAAAAGCCCACTTCATGGCCAATAACTCCCGATTACCCACGTCATAATTACGTTCAGTAGGAGAAAATTTTCAAGAGAAAAAGGCACAAGGGTTACTTTTAGAGGTCTCTGGATCTTTTTGGGACAAAACGGCACCTGCCCCAATTTCAGAGGCATCAACCTCCACCTGAAATGGCAGAGAAACATCAGGCTGCCGTAGAACAGGAGCAGAAGTGAATCTCTGCTTAAGTTCCTGAAATGCAGAGACTGCCTCAGGAGGCCAATTCACCACATCAGAACCCTTCTGGTCAAATCAGTTAATGGTTTAACAATAACCGAGAAATTACCAATAAATTTACGATAAAAATTGGCAAAACCCAAAAATCTCTGAAGAGCCTTTAATGAAGTAGGTTGGACCCAATCACAGATGGCCTGAACCTTGACCGGGTCCATTTCAATAACAGATGGGGACAAAATGAATCCCAGAAATGAGATCCTCTGTACGCCAAAAAGACACTTTGATCCCTTCACATACAGAGCATTCTCTCTCAAAATCTGGAATACAGTTCGAACATGTTTCACATGAGAGTCCCAGTCATTAGAAAAAAATCAAGATATCATCCAAATAAACAATCAGAAATTTGTCCACAAAATCCCTGAAAATGTCATTCATGAAGGACTGGAAGACGGAAGGAGCATTAGTGAGCCCAAAGGGCATCACTAGGTACTCAAAATGCCCTACAGGGGTATTGAATGCCGTCTTCCATTCATCCCCGTGCTTAATGCGAATAAGGTTATACGCCCCCCTGAGGTCAAGCTTGGTAAACCAAGTAGCGTTTTTGTAATACTATTGTAGGAACTCGAGGATTCTGATAGCGTGGGGCAATGAACAATCAGAGACGGGTTTCTTTGAATGCAAAATAATGTATTTGTGAAACAGCAAAACCCCCAAAACAATATTCAAACAACCCGTAGTGACATGCAATGAGTCCATATATATATATACACAAGTCCAGTTATATGAATCCGGATATAAGTCCTTGAACCTCTATAGCGAGGGTGGTAAAGTTCTTACGACGAAGTCCTCACACAAATGTGACCACAAGGTAAGTCTGATGCACAAGTTACGTGGCTGGATTTACACACTGCTGGTGTGTGAAGAGTCAGATCCAGGTATGCAGAAAACACAGGGAGGTCCAGGAACAAGTTAATCTCAGTTGTGGCTAAATTCAATGAAGTCCAACAACAAGTTCATAAGTCAGTAAGGTTCCAGTAATAGTTCCAACAGCTCTCACCAGAGGTAATGCACAAAGGGTTAAACAGCAACAGTTCAGAAACGCAGTTCTTATCAGATGGAGTGAAACAAAGGTTAATTTCCCAAGTCAACAGTTTAGTGACAACACAGTCTGTGCAACTTACATATGCAGAGAATGTCCAGAGCCATGGGTAGAAACTGCTGTGGCAGAGAAACACCTGAAGATAACCTGATTATGCACTTCCCTGGTAAACACACAACGATCTGTGAGGAACAAGCAGCTGGGTTGCAGGGAAACAGAAGCAGAATATTCCAGCAGTGAAGCCAGCACCTGAGCCGGGTTTTAAACAAACGAACAGGAAGTAGGGCACAGAAAACAGCAAACTCCATCTTAACAAAGGGCAAAATCATTGACAAAGTTACCTAGAAAACCCGGAATACTGACATTACTCCCCCCCCTAAAGACGGCCTCCGGACGGTCCTGGACCAGGCCTGTCCGGGTATCTCCGATGAAACTGAGCAATCTTCAGAGGCGCATTGATGTTACTTACTGGTTCCCAAGAATCATCTTCAGGAGAGTAACCTTGCCATCTAACTAGATACTGAAGCCGGTTTCTATGAAGTCTCGAATTAACAATCTCCTGTACCACGAATTGTTCTTCGCCATCAACCAACACTGGTGGAGGGGGAGGTACGATACGTCCCTGAAATGTGTTAGGAGAGACTGGTTTTAATAAGGAAACATGAAATACTGGGTGTACCTTTAAAGTCCGTGGTAGCTTCAACCGACAGGCAACAGAGCTCACAATCCCCGTGATCTTGAATGGACCGATGAATTTCTGTCCCAGTTTCTGCGAAGGAACACCCAATTTTAGATTCTTGGTGGACAACCAAACTGAGTCTCCTACCTTATACATAGGTGCTGGTTTCCGGAATCTATCGGCCGACTTTTTGTAACGCTCCTGTGCTGTGGTCAGGGAGTCCTTCAAAACTTCAAGATTACGTTGCAACGCCGTCACTCTGTCTTCAACCGCTGGTACCGAAATCGTAACCGGAGACCTAGGCAAAATATTTGGATGATAACCCAGGTTGGCAAAAAAAGGCGTTACCTTCGTGGAACTGCTTTGGGAGTTGTTGTACGAAAATTCCGCTAGAGGAAGTAGCTTCAGCCAATCGTCCTGCAAATGACTGACGTAACAGCGTAGATATTGCTCCAAGGTTTGATTTGTCCGTTCGGTCTGCCCGTTGGTCTGAGGATGGTATGCAGAAGACAAGCAAACATTAATGTGGAGCGCAGAACAAAATCCTTTCCAAAATCTAGAGGTAAATTGTATTCCCCGGTCAGAAATGATGTCATCTGGTACCCCATGCAGCCGGAAAATGTTCTGGATAACTAGATCTACTGTCTCTGTAGCTGAGGGAAGACCAGCGCACGGAATGAAATGAGCAGCTTTCGTTAAACGATCTACTACCACCAAAATAGTATTTTTACCACCAGAGGTGGGTAACTCCACAATAAAGTCCATCGAAATAGACCCCCAAGGGCGAGACGGTACAGGTAGCGGTTTAAGAAGACCAGTAGGTGAAACACGAGGAACCTTGTACCGGGCACAAACTTCACAAGAGCGGACATAGTCATTCACATCCTTCAAGCAGGTAGGCCACCAAAAAAACGAGTTAACAATTCCTGCGTCTTCTGTACCCCCCTATGACCAGCCAATTTAGAGTCGTGGACCAATCTGAGAACTCGAAGTCTTACAGCCTCTGGGACATAAATACATCGATCTCTAAGCCACACACCATTCCGAAGGACAAGATTCACATTGTCAGGTGGAGCTGCAAGAAATACGTCACCGTCATAGGCCAGCTTGATCTCCTGCCACAAGTCCCGGTTCCGGAGCACTCCAACGAAATTGGCCTCCGACAAGATGGTCTTCGACGGGGTCCCAGGCACGGAATCCACGGTATGGATTCGGGATAATGCGTCAGCTTTCCCATTACGTGAACCTGGGCGGTACGAAATAATAAAATTAAACTGGTTCAAGAACAAACTCCACCTAGCTTGTCGAGGAGAAAGACACCTGGCAGACTTAAGGAATTCCAAATTGCGATGATCCGTGAGTACTACTACCTGCTGAGTTGCCCCCTGCAAATGGTGTCTCCATTCCTTAAAGGCAGAAATAATTGCCAAAAGTTCCTTATCTGCCACATCATAGTTCAGTTCTGCAGAAGATAACCTACGAGAGAAGAAGGCACACGGGTGCAGCAAACCTTTGTCTCCGGTACGTTGTGAGAGGATAGCTCCCAATGCACAGTCAGACGCGTCCACCTCCACAATAAAAGGCTGTGCAGGATCCGGATGCATCAATATTGGAGCTGTGGTAAAACAACCCTTCAGGCGATCAAAGGCTTCCTGAGCTTGCGAAGACCATTCAAACTTCTTCCCCTTCTTGGTGAGGAGAGTGATGGGACGGACAATTTCTGAAAAATTTCGGATAAACCGTCTATAAAAGTTAGCAAAGCCAATGAATCGTTGTACCTCCTTAATGTTTCCTGGTACCGGCCAGTCCAAGATTGCCTGGATCTTGCTGGACTCCATATTCAATCCCTGAGGCGAGATAACATAGCCCAAAAATTGAATTTCAGAACAATGGAACTCACACTTTTCGAGTTTGATGTACAAATGATTATCTCTCAAACGTCTAAGTACGGTCTTGACATGTTCCTGATGTTCCTGTAAGGAGTCAGAAAAGATTAAGATGTCATCAAGGTAAATTACCACATATTGGTCCAATAAATCCCTGAAAATGTCGTTGGCTAGATGTTGAAAAGCGCAG
>JARQOD010000004.1:476470106-476567648 GCA_033576555.1 Oophaga sylvatica
ATTTTTTGGAAAAATTTTAATTGCGGGGAAATGGTTTTCAAAAAAAGAAAAAAAAAAAAAATTTTAAATTACCCCGAGCCCTGACTTTGGTGTACGCCTATGGTCTCCCGTAAAAATATAAGCCAAAAACTGGGTAAAGGGGAAGTGGAGGAGGATCAGGGACTCTTAGTATAAGACTGTAAATGAGAAAATGTTAAATGTGGTTTTGGTACTAAATAATTATAATGTCGGGAGAAGTTGTTTTTTGCTCAACAGTCGCTGAAGTTGCCAAGCCAAAGCAAAGGGAGTGATCCAGGGGGAGACCCGGGGCCCCTGATGTGCCAGCAGCAAGCGAAGCTTACAGAGGGTGAAATTGGTAATGTGGGGGTAACGGACCCAAACCCCCATTTGATACCCCCAATGAGGGGAAATGCTAATATGGTGTAGAGCAGCAATGGGTCTGAGAGGACAGAACTACCAAGCAGTAGTAAGCCCCATCGTTCAGAGCACAGACCTACCACTCTTGACTGCTAGGGGGGTAGTGGAAGTAAAAAAAGGGGAGAGTACCGTACGACTTCTCAACTGGGGAGAAGATGAAGTAAATTTACCACGTTATGCCACTGTTGCTAAATTACATACCGTAGATAACAACTCTATTCCACAACCGAGTCCTTAGCCTCCCGCCAACCACGGAGGATAATGACCCTTAACCCAGGTGGGGGATTGGTGTCAGCAGCTCCATGTCGGGACAGACACCACTTCCGCCCAGAAAGGGGGGACTACGGGTGGTACAAGATTTACGCACAAGTATTTAGAAAACACCCACTTGACTTTGGGACAATTAGGGAGTACGGCATCATATCCCTACAGGCAGTCATCCTCCCATCAAAGAGCGGTACAGGCCTATACCTCCAGCCACTATCAGAAAGCAAAGGGAAAACTGTTGCGTGACAGAAGGAAGCCGGGGTGATAAGGGATAGTTGTAGTCCTGGGCAGCACCTCTAGTCCTAGTTAAGAAAAAGGATGGAAGCATGAGAATGTGTGTAGATTACAGACAAGTAAATCGCATAACACATAAAGATGCATACCCATTACCACGCATTGAGGAATCCTTAGCTGCTTTGAAAACGGCTAACTACTTTTCCACCCTCGACCTCACTAGTGGGTACTGGCAAGTAGCTGTGGCTGAGGAGGATCGGGAGAAGACGGCTTTCACCACCCCGATGGGACTCTGTGAGTTTGACAGAATGCCGTTTGGACTCAGCAGTGCCCCGGGAACATTCCAGAGAGTGATGGAGAGATGTCTGGGACATCTCAACTTTGAAACCGTGTTGCTGTATCTGGACGACGTAATTGTGTACTCCAAGACGTATGAGGATCATCTGAAGCACCTGGCAGAGGTATTCGAGTCACTGTCCAAGTATGGGATGAAACTGAAGCCCTCAAAGTGCCATCTGCTCAAACGAAATGTACAGTACTTGGGACATATTGTCAGCTCAGAAGGAGTAGTGCCAGACCCCGAGAAGGTCACGGCCATCCAGAAATGGCCGGAGCCGAAGAATCTCAAGGAGGTGCGCCAGTTCCTGGGACTGACAGGTTACTACAGGAGGTTTGTAAAAGACTACACCAAGAAAGCAGCGCCTCTGCAGGACCTCCTGGTAGGGCAACCCCTCAAGAGCAGAAATCCTCCATTCCACTGGGGTAAAGAACAAGCTGAGGCATTCAAAGAGATGAAAGAGATCCTGACAGGCGATGAAATCTTAGCCTACCCTGATTACAGCCAACCGTTCCTGCTGTACACCGATGCCAGTAACGAAGGATTGGGAGCGGTCCTCAGTCAGAAGCAGAATGGCCAAGAAAAAGTCATCGCATATGCAAGCAGGAAGCTCTGGCCAACTGAGAGAAACCCAGAAAACTATAGCAGCTTCAAGTTGGAGTTCCTGGCGCTGGTCTGGGCCATTACCGAAAGATTCAAGCATTACCTTGCCTCCAGCAAGTTCACTGTGTACACAGACAATAACCCCTTGACGCATCTTGAAACAGCCAAGCTGGGAGCCATGGAGCAACGTTGGATGGCTCGGCTGTCAAACTATCAATTTACCATCAAGCACAGGGCGGGCCGTAAAAATGCCAACGCTGACGCCTTGTCCAGAATGCCGCATGAATCCGACACGGAGGAAGAATCGGATGACCTGGAAGAGATTGAGCTACCTGCGTTCCACAGAAATGGGATGATCCATGAGCAACGAGCCTACAGAAAGCGGTGTGGTAAGACGTTAACCCCTTTATCTCATCACAGCTGGAAGGAGACTCAGGACAGCGATCCAGTGGTCAGCCGTATCAAGGAGCTGATAAGACAGGAAGGTTCCTCCTTGGAGAAAGATGCACCTATACCAGCAAAGCTGCTGTGGAACGAGAGAAGCCGGTTGTTCATCTACCGTGGGAAGTTGTGCAGGAGATACGTCGACCCAAGGACTCATGAGATGGTTTGGCAGATAGTGATCCCCAGAGCAGACATCCAAATGGTGTTAGAAGCCTACCACGATCAAGCGGGACACTTTGGCTGGAAAAAGCTGGAGACCCTGTTGAAGTGTCGGTTCTACTGGGTAGGGATGCGCAGCTCCATCGAGAAGTGGTGCCGGAACTGTGGACCCTGTGGCCTCAGACGAAAAGACTACTGTGGTCAGAAGGCACCCCTGCAGCCTATCTGTCAGCTGTATAGCAGATATATATATATGTGATGACAGTAATCTATATCAAAAGGGCAACATACAATATAACATGTGCATAGATATATGATAACATAGAATTACCTGACAGAAAGTCCAGTGGGTCAATACGGAATCCGTTATACGCTGTCTCCGGCTAGAGGGTGACCAGGGGTCTATGCTGACCCTAAACTGGGGTCCTAACTAATCCCTCTACCTGGAGGTACTGTTAAAGGTACAGAGGTCCAGGCCACCAGCGTAAACCCTGTCTCCTATCAATCCCTGCCAACTGTAATCTAGTCCTAAGAAGGACCCTGATTACCACCAAAGGGAATGAACAGGTAACGGTTAATGAACAGAAAGACATACAAGAAAGACAAGAAATAAAGTAAATAAAGTCTTACATACAACACTCACACACAGTAGGAACACCTAAGGTCTCAGAGATAAACTATAAGCTATAAGAGTAAAAACAACTAAGGAGCTCTTAGCTTAAGTATTCTCAGAACCGATCCAGTCTGCTAGACTACATAAAGGCTTTCACCGGCCTCTAACAAGCAGACTGGCAGGTATATGAAGGAATCTAATTAGAACATAATCAAAAGCAGCCGGGCGAGGCTGGACCTAGTCTTAGCAAAGAGCTAGGTAAAATTAACTCCCTCATTACCAAACACAAAGAAACAGCAACTCAGCTGTGAGAAGTCAGAGTGTGTAATCGTGACGATCCTCGTGGCGATACACCCATGACACTATCCAGACGACTCGTCCCTTGGAGATCGTGGCATTGGACCATGTCAAGTTGTCACCAAGCAGGTCGGGATACTCATATGCCCTGACCATGGTGGATCACTATTCCAAATTTCTGGTGGTCGCCCCTGTCAAAGATCTGACAGCAGAGACAGCAGCAAAGACCTTCCAAGCAAGTTTCTGCAGACCACACGGATATCCAGAGCAGGTGCTGACTGATCAAGGTCCAGCCTTTGAAGCTGAACTGTTTAAGGAATTCTGTCACTTGTATGGGTGTAAGAAGATCAGAACAACACCGTACCACCCTCAAACCAATGGCCTTTGTGAAAAGATGAATCACATTGTCATTGATTTACTGAAATCTGTACCACTGGAAGAAAGAAATCGGTGGCCAGATTTGTTACCTGACCTGGTCGACCTGTACAACCACATACCGGTAAGTTCCACCAACTGCACTCCAGCCTACCTTATGCGAGCAAGACCAGGAAAGCTGCCAATGGATTTGGAACTTGGTGTGGTAGAACCAGAGGCTGATGTCACTGCTACAGATTGGGACACGAATCGACAGGAACAGTACAGGAGAGTACAAGCCTGCGTGGAAGATAGTCTCAATAAAGTAAGGGAAAAGCAAGAGAAGAACTACAACAAAAATGCGCCAGCTAAGCCTTTTATGCCTGGAGAAATTGTGCTAAAAAGAAAAAGAAGAATGCACAAATTGGATGATCAGTGGGAACAAGAGCCATATGTCGTGCAAAATTCCAAATTTGATAACAGAAAAACCTGTACCATTAGCAAGGATGGAGGAAAAACGACTGCAACTGTGTCTAGAGATCATCTAAAGTTGTGTCCGGGCCCATTAAAGCTTCGTGAGGAAGAACCTGTTGTCAATCAGGAAGAAAGTGATGAAGCGGTCATACATACGGATTTGGGAGATTTACCTGCAGATTGGCCCAGAGTGGGAGAAGCTGTAATTATTCCTGTGCTGCAGTTTTATCAACCGCAAGAAGAATCTCTACATCCAGTTATATCAATTGTGCCAGTAGAGTCAGTTCCAGAAGGACCTGTTCCGGCAGAACCTCAACCAGTGGAACCCCAAGAAGCGGAACCACAAGAGGCAGCACCACAAGAAGTGGAATCCCCTGGTGAAACAGAATCGCATCGCCCAGCCACCAGTATGCTTGCCAGATCCATAGAAAGGTTGAGACAGTATTACCGTTTGCCAGCACGCAGAACAGACAGGCCAGAGACTACTATACCTGACACCACTCCACGTAGGTCAGTACGTACAACGAAAGGAAGGTTACCTATTCGTTATCAAGAGTAGTCCTAGCAAACTAGTCTAGTATGACCCAGACAGGGGTTTACTGCAACTGAACATGTACAAAGTTTGAAGAAGTTTTATGAAAAATTTGCACTTTATAGAAATGTTGAATAATGTTTACTACTATGCTTATTTAAAGTAGAATACCCGGCTGGGTAAAGAGTTAAAGTAAAAGTTGATTGAAATGTGATTTTACTTGAAATGTGTTTTATCATGCAAAGGACTGCGTGGCTGTGGACTTTGCCAGCCCAAAAACTTTAAATGTAAATAGTTCGCACTTCGGTGCCCCATTTTGGTTTTACATAAAACCTAAACTACCTCTGAAGAAAAACCCGTATGGTGTGGCCTAGAGTGAGGTCTGCAGCAATGAAGTCCTGCAGCCCACCCAGGACCCACGTGGGAGGTTTTTCGTGCGGGTCCTCCACAAGAATCTTGTCTTATATTGTGTATATTTATTGAAAAGTATTTTGATAATTTTCTACTGATCTATGTACAAATTGTAACGTTTAAGAGTCCTTACCTCCCGCAAGGGATGAGTTATTATGTTGATGTTATATGCAAAAAAAAAAAGTTTTTCTTTTCTATTTCAGCCCGGGAGTGCTGAGTTTAACTAGGGGGATGTGTGGCCCAGCTTCGCAAGGCACACATGTCTCCTGGAAAATGCACAGGAAGGTAACTGTAAAGCTTGATATTCATTCACGCACACTTCTCAGCATTGCCACTAGAGGCATTTCAGACTATTTAAAAGTGTGACGTAGCAATAGTGATTCATTCAAGTTCCTGTCTTTGGACGGAGAAGTTCAGTTTAGTTTCTGTTTCAGTCTGAGACAGATGGAGGGAGAGGAGAGAAGACTGAATCCTGACAGAGCTTGTGTAGCTCATCTTATACGGAAGTGGAGGCTAGTACGGGTGAAGTGAATCATCCTAGCCTAGTCAGAGCTACACCTTAACCTGCTACTCAGAACAAGCTGCCTGTGTTCCTAAGGAAGAAGGAAGGAAAGGAATCACAGCAGTTATACCAACGAGCCAACTGAGAACAGGTCAGTGAGCACTGAAGGAAAGCTGACCTTGGCACGATTGCTACACGTGCTTATGTTAAGGGCGAGAGCAGGGCGAAGGGCGAGTGGAGAAGTAAGAGTGACTAAGGTGACAGATCACCCTCACTCAATTAAACCGGACACCGGGGTCCGAAGCGTTGCTAGTACTTCACGTCTAGTAATAAGAAAACCGGAGGCCTTGCTGGACTTCAAGTCGCAGAAGGTAGCCCTAAGTGCTGATACGTAACCGGAGTCAGGGAGAACAGGAGTCTAGCCTGATCAGCAAATATAGACTTAGTTCTTTCAACATCTGATAATCAGAGACATAGAAGGCTCCACCACAATGTTGGCCGGGCGTAGTTGCTATTAAAAGAGTCCCACTTGACTTTATGCAAGTCGCACTCACACACATTACAAGGATAAAGGAGGGCCTCTAACCTGCTCAACAATTCCCTGAATGTGCATTCTCCAACCTGACCAGCTTCCCGGGACATACCTGCAACATCTACAAGTAAAGGTATGGAAAGAGACTGCATTGTGTGTGACTGAATTCTTATCTGCACCCTGCATCACCACCATAGACTTTGAGGGACCAGTCCCACCTGTGGGGGACTTAACACCTAGCTGCCATAACATCCCCTCAGAGATCTACCCTGCAGCGCTGGTCAATCAGATCAGAAACCACAGGTGGCGTCACGAACTACTATAACTACAATCCCCTGTAAATATTCCCCCCATTGCATGACCGCCAGGGCCACGGACCGAGCTCTGCTGCCAGTGACATTCCCCATAGACTTCCATGGGCTCGGTTCCGAGTACCCCTTAGCCCTGGTACCACCAATGTGGTGCATGTCACTAACATATTCCGCAGCGCTTTACAGTTTGCACACATTATCATCGCTGTCCCCGATGGGGCTCACAATCTAGATTCTCTGTCAGTATGTTTTTGGACTGTGGGAGGAAACCGGAGTACCCGGAGGAAACCCACGCAAACACGGGGAAAACATACAAACTCTTTGCAGATGTCCTTGGTGGGACTTGAACCCAGTGTTTTGACTTTTTTTCTCACTACGCCGTGTAGCGATCAGGTTCAGGGGCGGAACTATCGTGGAAGCAGGGGAAGCAGCTGCCATAGGGCCCGGGCTAGCAGGGGGCCCGTCCCTGCTGCAGCTGTCTCCCCTGCGGCTGTGTTCCGCCGCCCATGGCCTGAGAGTCGGCGGTTCCCTGTGCTGGCTGTCATGCTGACAGCCGGCGCAGAGAAGCTGCTGCGTGCCGTCTCCCAGGAATCAATTGCACTGGTGTCTATACAGACGCCAGTACAATTGAAGCTCTGACCGCCGGGTCAGAGCGACGTCTGCAGCGTGATCATGTCATGTGATCACGCTGCTGACGTCACTCGTCGGCGGCGCCCAGAAGGGTGAACACTGGTGGTGAGTGTGCTCCACTGTGGAGCTGAAGATACCACCGAAGATTAACGGGGGCACATACTGTGTGAGTGATAACTCTGCATTCTTGGCTGCATTACTACTTGAGGGGCACATTACTACTGATGGGAGAATAAGAGGGCTTATTACTAGTTATGGGGGCATAATGTGCCTGCATTAATAGTTATGCGGGACATGGTTACTAGTAATGGTAGCATAAGGGGGCTGCATTGCTACCAGTCCATTATATTATATTGTGTTTCCATAATGTCTGCTTTAAATACAGCTCTGATTTGGGCAAAAAGCTGGCCGTTATGAGACTGAAGAGTATTTTTTGGGCCTAGAGAATTGCTGTGATTTGCTCCGCCCACTGCTATTGGCTCCGCCCACTATCAGAACCCCGCCGCCCGTTTGGGAGAGGGGGCCCCGTTCAAAATTTTGCTGTGGGGCCCCGCCATTTCTAGTTACGCCACTGATCAGGTTAATCCCTTTTTTTTATTGATAGATCGATCGATTCTGAACGCAGCTTTGCCAAAAATGTCTATGTTTGATTTTTTTTTATTTTTATTTTGAATGGCGCGAAAGGGGGTGTGCTTTGAACTTTTATATTTTTTTATTTTTTTTATATTTTTAAAAACTTATTTTTTTACTTTTGCGTGCTTCAATAGTCTGCCATAAGCTGCCATAACCCGATCAGCTCTGCTACATAGAGGCGATGATCAGATCACCTCTATGTAGCTGAATTACTGCATTGCTATGAGCACCAACCACTGGGCAGCGCTCACAGCAAGCTGGCAGTGACAACCATAGAGGTCTCTAGGAGACCTCCGGTTGTCATGCCAACCCACCGGTGACGAGGGTCACTGGTGGGCGGATTTCCGTCCCGATGGCCGGAAGCACGCATTAAATGCCACTGTTAGAGTTTGACAGCGGCATTTTAGGGGTTAATAGCCACGCGTGGATTGCGATTCCACCCGCTGATATTCTGGGCACATGTCAGCTGTTCAAAACAGCTGACATGTCCCGGGAAAGATGTGGGCTCACCGCCAGAGCCCACATCAAAGGGAGAGAAGTACTAGTGCGGCACATGTTGCAAAGGGGTTAATGTAAGGGAAAAGTGGAGCAGTTTCCATTAGTAACCGATCAAGTTGACCCTTCATTTTCTAAACGGCATACTAAAAGTTAAATGCTGGGATCTTGCTGCTACGGGCAATGCTCCACTTTTCTCTTGCATTAGTGTTGGTGAATCTCCACCGTGGTAAATTCTTTCCATTCCGTTTGCTTTTCTCAGTTTTCTTTCTCTGTAGTTTTGGTCTTAAAGAGGTTGTCCATTACTTTAACATTGATGACCTATCCTCAGGCTAGATCAACTATGTCTGATCAGTGGGGTTGCGATACCTGGTGCCTCCACCGATCAGCTGTTCCTGTTAGCGGCAGAAGGAATGGTGGCCCATTGATTTGAATAGGTGGTGGATGTGCAATACCCATGCACAGCCACTATAGAGTTGTGCCGCTCCATAACTGAGTAGTTCCAGCCGCCGACACCAGGAACAGCAGATCGGCGGGAGTGCTGGTCATCACACTCCCATCCATCACACATGATAGAGGATAGATCAATGTAAAAGTAGCGGACAACTTCTTTATGACAATGTAATTTAGGCTCTGTATAATACACTAAAATGACATAATATAAGTTACTGCGCAGCGCACGTTCCAGCCTAAGAGCAGCCCTAATTTAGGGTGAAAGATGATAATGTTTTAAAATCACATAACACACATCACATATCTGTCCTGCTCTGTACTGTCCATGCCACTTCAGTGCCACCTCTTGATTTTATTTGCTGTGTTTTGTTTGCTAGCTACAGTAGGGATGACCTGTCTATGTCTAGCGGTGATGCAAATATAAACGTTACAAAATCACTGAGGCCAGTGATAGGCTACAGCGGTCACAGTTTGTACATGCGACCTCAAGCTGCAGTCCTGTCAACAAAGACTGGTGGGGATCAGTGGATAAGTGGTACTGGAGTCATTGTACCTCATGATAGTCGTAAAATTGGTTACATATGACTTGCGTTTATTTGCGAAAATATTGGGAATTTATCTAGTGTAACATCCATGCCGGCATCACTGCATGGCTTCCCATCTCCCATCTTACTCACCACTCCGGGCCATGCTGTGAGTTTTGCCCTATGCTGGCTCTTTGCTGTGAACCTTGTGTCCTTGCTTGCTGCATACTTCCTGGCTGTATGCTTAGGGCGTCAGCCCCAGCACTTCCTGAGTCTTATAGAGACAGTGTGCACCTTCCTAAGTTGTCCCCAGCCAATTGCCAAGAGGCATCAGATACTTAAAGCATCCCCACCTATAGGGGGATGCCTGAGCAACAGTGTCAGTGTGTACCTTGCTGCTGAGTTGCCAGGTCCTGTCCTGTTTTCTGTCTCCCTGAGGGCTGCATACTCAGGCCTGAATCTTGTGTCTTGAACTTTTTTCTTTGTCTGTGCTAAGTCCGTTTCTTGTGCTTGTTCGTGTCCTTGTCTGTTTCCTTCCCTACTCAGCTTTCTGTAGCCTTGTGTCTACTCCTTTTGCTCTGCTCTTTGCTCTGCAAACTGCGAATTTGCTCTGCTCTTTGCTCTGCATTCTGCGGCTCTGCTTTGCTCTTACTTCACACCCTGCAGTTCTGTTCTGCTCACCGCAACTTGCGGTTCTGCTCTGCTCACAGCAACCTGCGGTTCTGCTCTTCTCTGCTCGCTGCAGCCTGCGGCTCCGGTCTGCTCTCTTCTCCGCAACCTGCGGTTCTTCTCTACTCCGCAACCTGCGGCTCTGCTCTGCTCGCCGCAACCTGCGGCTCTGCTCTGCTCGCCGCACCCTGCGGTTCTGCTCTGCTCCGCACCCTGCGGGTCTGCACTGCTCCACACCCTGCGGCTCTGCTCTGCTCCGCATCCTGTGGCTCTGCTCTGCTCCGCACCATGCGGTTCTGCTCTGCTCTGCTCCGCACCCTGCGGTTCTGCTCTGCTCCTGTTCTGCATCCTGTGGGTCTTTGTCCTTCCAGTCTGAACTGGTCCTTACCTGTTCCCATATACCTCTCATATTAGTCCGTGTTCCAGTCCTTCCCGAATCAGTTCCTGCTATTCCAGTCTGTACAGGTCTCTACCTTCTCCAATATACCACCCATACCTGCCCGTGTTCCTGTTCCTTCCGAGTTAGTTCCTGTCCCTTCTGCCTGAGCCGTGCCCACCTGCCTGTCAAGGATGCCAGCCATGCCCGCCTGCCTGCCAAGGGTGCCAGCCGTACTCACCTGCCAGAGTGCCAGCTGTGCCCGCCTGCCTGCCAGAGTGCCAGCCATGCCCATCGACACTTGCCCGCACCTGTCATAGTGTTCTGTTCCCAGTAGGATCAGCTACTACAGCCAGACACCGCCCTGGAGTGGTACCTGGAAGCTACCTGCCGCACAAGCCTGACCTCACCATCAGAAGCTCCAGTGAACACCAAGGTAGCTGCTTAGTCACGCTCCTTCCAGGGTAGTCTGTTTTGTGGCACAGTGGGGCGCGAGCATTACATCTAGATGTGTAGTAGGCACAATGAGCTGCCAGGTACTTCACATAATCACTATAGCGTTGAGCTATCATCATTTTCCCACAAAATGTTCTTTTAACCCCAGATTTTTTTTATTTTCTTAAGGGTAACAGGAGAAAATGGACACAGAAAATTGTTGTGCAATTTCTCCTGAGTACGCTGATACCCCATATGTGGGGATAAACTACTGCTGGGACGCACGGCAGGACTTGGAAGGGAAGGCGCGCCATTTTACTTTTTAGCTCAAAATTGGCTGGACTCATTAGCAAATGCCATGTTGGGTTTGGTAAGCCCCTGATGTGCAAACTCCCCACAAGTGAAACTAGCCTGCTGATGAATTGTATCTAGATGTGAGGTAAGCACCTTGAACCCCGAGGTGCTTCACAGAAAATTATAAAATAAGGATATGAAAATAAAAAATCACATTTTTCCAACAAAAATGTTGTTTTAGCCCCATTTTTTATTTTCACAAAGGTTACAGGAAAAATTGGACAACAAAATTTGTTGTGCAATTTCTCCTGAGTACGTCGATACCCCATATGTGGGTGAAAACTACTGTTTAGGCTCACGGCAGGGCTCAGAAAGGAAGGAGTGACATTTTGTAGCTCAGACTTTGATGGAATGGTCTGCTGGTGTCATGTCTAGTGTTGAGCGATACTGCTCGATATCTAAAAATATCGGATCGGAATGGTATCGCCAATATCACTAAATATCGGCGATATCCGATTCCGATACCGGAAGTCCCATGTAAGTCTATGGGAACAAAATATCGCAACTAAAAAAAACCTTTATTTCCTTGTAAACACTAAATATACACACATAGAATACATATATATATATATATATATATTATATATATACATGTCATTGTGACATATATATATACAGATGTGTAGCCCAGCTACGCAGGCACACATAAAAATCCAGGAGAGTGCACAGGAAGGTAACAGCAACGCTTGATATTCATTCACTGTCACTCGCTCTTTCAGACACACCCATCTGAGATATAGGAGGGAGTGACATGTATCTGGAGTGGTTAGTCAGTCAGCCAACCTAGGAGGGAGAGTAGTGGAATCTGGCTCCTGTCTTCGGACGGATCAGCTCAGTGTCAGTCCAAGTGGGACTTAGAGGATACTGAGGGCTACTCAGCGAGCCCTAAAGAAAGCTGACCTCGCCATTGAAAGTTACAAGTGTTTATGTTAAAAGCGGGAAGCAGGGCGAAGGGCACAGTGGAGAAGTTAGAGAAGTGCTTTAGGTATTGGATTGCCTGCACTAAATTGCCGGACACCGGGGTCCGAAGCGTTGCTATTGTTTCAAGCATAGTAACAAGAAAACCGGAGGCATCTGGACTACAGGTCGCAGAGAGCAGCCCTAAGTGTCAATACGTAACCAGAGTCAGGTGGAACAGGGACTTTGAGTCAAGCGCAGACAAAAGTAAGGACTTAGTTTCATCACCTAGAAGGCTCCACCACAATGTTGGCCGGGCAGTACAGCTATTGAGAAAGCTGGAGATTCAGAGTTAACTTCGCTTCACGCAAGTTGGACTTACATGTATATGGAAGTAAAGGAGGCCTCTAACCTGCTCAGCTGTTACCCGAATGTGCACTCTCCACCCCGACCAGCTCCCCGGGATCTTCTTGAACCATCAGTAAAAGGTATGAAAAGAAGCTGTATTGTGTGCGACTGAATTCTTACTACACCCTGCATCATCATCATCACCATAGACTTCCAGGGACCCGTCTCACCTGTGGGAGACTTACTACCAAGCTTCCCCATAACATCCCCTGTGAAAGTCCTTAGAGCAGCGCTGGTACAATTTACCAGAAACCGCAGGTGGCGTCACGAACTACCTATCCTAACAATCCCCTGTAAATATCCCCCATTGCACGACCGCCAGGGCCACGGACCAAGCCACCGCTACCAGTGACAACTCCCATAGATTTCCGAGTACCCCATAGCCCTGGTATTCACAATTGTGGTGCGTGGTCGGAACAACTTTGGCGTCACGAACAGGATGCGAAAGCTTGCAATTGTGAGTCCTGTGTGCCTATATTGAACTGTTTGGTGAAAAACACTGTTTGCTGCATTTGGCGCCAAATACCGCCATTTTACCGCCATATTGGCGCCCTGAGGCGCTGGTGAAGAAGGTGGGCGTACATTCGTGGGCGTGTACCCCCCAGTGGCGCGAGAGTTATGGCCGCCCTCTCCAAATGTTACTACAATGTGCGGTCCTGCCCCACTGCTAAGGAAATCCGCCTCCTCTTCATCCTCTATGCGAAGAGGAGGAGACGCAAATCCCGCCTCCACGGAAGAGACCAGATTGTTCCCGATGGAAACTACAGTCTGGCCTGGGATGAGATGGCGGAAGGACAGGAGAATCTGTGCCGAGGACCGGAAGATTTCCTACCTGTGCCGGAGCCATTCCTAGTCCGGGACCTTCAGCAAGCCTTGCTGGAGTGCAGAGAGGAGAATGCGGCGCTTAAAAAGCTATTCCAGCGCCAGGCAGATATGGATGAGACTGAGAGACGCTGGTGTGCCCAGAAACAGCGGCTGCTGTGGGACGCAATGCTCTCTCCCCCAAGAAAGAAGCCATTACCTGTGCTCCCTGTGCCACCACTGCAAACGGCTGATGAGAAACCAGAGGCCGGCTCCAAAAGTGCTGATCCTGACTCCACCGATGAAGCGGCGGGGGAGAAGGAGGCTGAGGAGGCCCTGCTCGTTCCGGAGTGCCAGCCAGGCCAGGAGGCCACAGTGGAGTACAGTTCTCCAGTAGGGACACCGGAGGGGACCCAGCCGTCAGTGATGGAGACCGACTGGGAAGAGAAGGAAGTGCAGCGGTTCCGTCGGCGGTATCAGGAAGAGACTCTCGCCGAAAAGGAAAACATCAGGCGAGGCAAAGGTACGCTCCGAGAACCGTGGCGCCAGGGGACGGTGTGTGCCTCTAAGGCCCGAGGAGTGTGGGGTTACATATGTGAGCCCGGATTCTCTTCAAAGATCTATGTTCACTGCTGTGATGCGGGGTTCCACCTGTTAAAAGGGGATGTTGTTACCTACACCCGGCACTGTAGTCAGCGGGGGTGGTTTGCCTTGAACGTCTCCATCGTTAGTGACCCCGTCCCCGACGCCGGTACCGAAGCGTCCCAGTTCAGAGCTCCCACCGCACCAGGCCGTGCCCCAGCATCGCCCTCTGCATCGCAATCAGCGACCTATTCGGCATCGCAATCAGCAAAGTGTCCCGCAACGCAACCTGCGACTCATTCTGGATCGCAACCGGATGATGCGACCACAGTTAAATCGCAGCCTAAGCCTGCATCTTTGATGAGAAGCCAATATTTGCTTGAGACACCCGTTGCGTCCCAGATGGTTCGCACAAGGACTGTGGCCACTCAAACGCAGATATCGGGCCATGACTTATTTTTATGGTATCCAAAGAGCATCGCGTCGTTCCAGCCCCAGGAGTGGAAGACGTCACTGAAAGTTTGTAAAAGTGAAGACCGGTAGGACCCAGACAGGGGTTTACCGCATTATAGAAATTGTAAAAAAGTTTTGAAGAAATAATTGCCATTTTTGCACTTTATTACTGTGTATACTGGAGTTTTACATATTTAAAATAGAATACCCGGCTGGGTAAAGTGAGAGTTATAGAATTTGAAAAGTTAAAGAATAAAGATGTAGATTGCATAGTTGCATAGACTACCCCGGTTGGGTAAATTCAGTTGAATTATAATGTGGATTTCTAAAAATGAAAACTTAAAAATTGAGTTTATATATGTGATTTAACCCTTCATGGACTGAGAGGCTGTGGACTGCGCCAGCCCAAGAACTTGTCTTTGTAAATAGTTGCGCTACGGTGCATTATCTTGGTTTTACATGAAACCATTACAATATCTACCTCTGAAGAAAAACCCGTATGGTGTGGCCTAGAGTGAGGTCTGCAGTCAAAAGTCCTGCAGCCCACCCAGGACCCACGTGGGAGGTTTTTGGTGCGGGTCCTCCACAAGAATATTGTCTGATATTGTGAATATTTATGAGAAAATTGTTTTGATACTTTTGTATTTTTCCTATTGTACAAATTGTAACGTTAAAGAAGTCGTACCTCCCGGATGGGAAGAGTTAAAAAAAAAAAATGTTGTTGTTAATGCAAAACAAAATGTTCTTTTTGTCTTTTACAGCCCGGGAGTGCTGTGTTTTACCAAGGGGGGATGTGTAGCCCAGCTACGCAGGCACACATAAAAATCCAGGAGAGTGCACAGGAAGGTAACAGCAACGCTTGATATTCATTCACTGTCACTCGCTCTTTCAGACACACCCATCTGAGATATAGGAGGGAGTGACATGTATCTGGAGTGGTTAGTCAGTCAGCCAACCTAGGAGGGAGAGTAGTGGAATCTGGCTCCTGTCTTCGGACGGATCAGCTCAGTGTCAGTCCAAGTGGGACTTAGAGGATACTGAGGGCTACTCAGCGAGCCCTAAAGAAAGCTGACCTCGCCATTGAAAGTTACAAGTGTTTATGTTAAAAGCGGGAAGCAGGGCGAAGGGCACAGTGGAGAAGTTAGAGAAGTGCTTTAGGTATTGGATTGCCTGCACTAAATTGCCGGACACCGGGGTCCGAAGCGTTGCTATTGTTTCAAGCATAGTAACAAGAAAACCGGAGGCATCTGGACTACAGGTCGCAGAGAGCAGCCCTAAGTGTCAATACGTAACCGGAGTCAGGTGGAACAGGGACTTTGAGTCAAGCGCAGACAAAAGAAAGGACTTAGTTTCATCACCTAGAAGGCTCCACCACAATGTTGGCCGGGCAGTACAGCTATTGAGAAAGCTGGAGATTCAGAGTTAACTTCGCTTCACGCAAGTTGGACTCACATGTATATGGAAGTAAAGGAGGCCTCTAACCTGCTCAGCTGTTACCCGAATGTGCACTCTCCACCCCGACCAGCTCCCCGGGATCTTCTTGAACCATCAGTAAAAGGTATGAAAAGAAGCTGTATTGTGTGCGACTGAATTCTTACTACACCCTGCATCATCATCATCACCATAGACTTCCAGGGACCCGTCTCACCTGTGGGAGACTTACTACCAAGCTTCCCCATAACATCCCCTGTGAAAGTCCTTAGAGCAGCGCTGGTACAATTTACCAGAAACCGCAGGTGGCGTCACGAACTACCTATCCTAACAATCCCCTGTAAATATCCCCCATTGCACGACCGCCAGGGCCACGGACCGAGCCACCGCTACCAGTGACAACTCCCATAGATTTCCATGGGCTCGGCTCCGAGTACCCCATAGCCCTGGTATCCACAATTGTGGTGCGTGGTCGGAACACATATATGTATAGTTTATACACTTCTACATAGTAAAATATCCTCTGATTCAATTGCCGGGTAAAGCCGGCTTCTGTGAAAAGACAGAAGCACCCGACATGAAATGACACTTGGTGTACATAGGGTTAACCATGTCTTTTCATGTCCTTTGCTATCTGATTTGCACAAACAATTACATCAGTCTATGTGTGCAAAATTTCACACCTGTAGGGGTTAATTAAAGGTGTAAATTCGTTGTAAAAAAAACGGACTTTTTTGCTACGAATTTACACCTTTAATTAACCCCTACAGGTGTGAAATTTTGCACACATAGACTGATGTAATTGTTTGTGCAAATCAGATAGCAAAGGACATGAAAAGACATGGTTAACCCTATGTACACCAAGTGTCATTTCATGTCGGGTTCTGCATTTTCACAAAAGCCTGCAATTGAATTAGCGGCTATTATACTATGTAGAAGTGTATGAACTATAAATATAAATATATATATATGTGTCACAAATTCAATGACATGTGTATATATATATATATATGAGGTGTAAAATTGTTTAAAAAAAATGCGTGGGCTCCCGCCCTATTTTCGCAACCAGACAGACAAAGCCAGCGAATGGGGGCAGATAATAATAGCCCAGAGAGGGACCATTATTTTTGGCCCCCCCTGGCTACTAACATCTGCCCCCAGACACCCCAGAAAAGACAAATCTATAATTAGATTCGCCCTTTCTGGCACTTTGCCCGTCTATTCCCATTGCCCTGTAGCGGTGGCGAATGGGTTAATATGGGGTTAAAGCCACATTGCAATTGAAAGGTGACCTTAAGCCAGGTTAATAATTGAGAGCTGTCAATTAGACAACTATCAATTATTAATCCTATTGCATGAAATAAAAATAAAACACACACACTTTAATTAAAAATCATTTTAATGAAATAAAGACACATGTTTTTGACCATCTTTTATTTGACTGCAAAAACCATTTCCTGTAATAAAAATAAAATAAAAAAGCAAAATTATTCTTACCTATCCCATGCACAGTCAGGTCCCACGGTGTAATCCTTCAGAAAGGGTTAATGTTTACTGCAGGGACCGCAGCTAATGCTGCAGCCTCACAGTAAACCCCCAAATGAATGAGTTCCTCTCCTGGCTGACAGGAGAGGAAGTGGAAAGCTTAATTGATTGCTTTCCACTTTCACTTCAGGTCAGCCAGGGACACAATCAGTGACGTCAGAGGGAACTGATTAACAAAAATAGGGGTTCCCTTCGAATAAAAAATGGCGTGGGGTCCCCCCTATTTTTGTTAACCAGCCAGATGAAGCAGACCGCTGAGGCCTGGATTTTCAGGCTATTAAGGAGCCAAGATCCATGGACCTTGCCAGCCTGATAATACCAGGCCACAGCAGTCTGCATATCTTGGCTGATTAACAAAAATAGGGGATCCCCTCGAAAAAAAATTGTCGTGGGGTCCCCCCTATTTTTGTTAACCAGCCAGATGAAGCAGACCGCTGAGGCCTGGTTTTTCAGGCTGGTAAGGATCCAATATCCATGGACCTTGCAAGCCTGATAATACCAGGCCACAGCAGTCTGCTTAGCTTGGCTGGTTAACAAAAATAGGGGATCCCCTCGAAAAAAAAATGGCGTAGGGGTCCCCCTATTTTTGTTAACCAGCCAAGTAAAATGCAGACTGCTGCGGCCTGGTATTAAAAGACTGTCAAGGCCCATGGATTTTGGCCCTCAACAGCCTGATAATACCAGGCTACAGCAGCCCCACATTTGGCGCATCAAAAGATGTGCCAATTGTGGCACTTTACCCGGCTCTTCCCACTTGCCCTGTAGCGGTGGCAAGCGTGGTAATAAGGGGTTAATGTCACCGTTGATTGCACGGTGACAATAAGCCCGGTTAATAATGGAGAGGCGTCAATAAGACACCGATCCATTATTAATCCCAAAGTTATTAAATGCATAAAAAAAAGACAAAGCAAGAAAAAAGTATTTTAATGAAATAAAAGAGACAACACAGTTTTCATTTCTTTTATTATACTCTCATTCCTGCGACGCCATCGATCTCCTGTAAAAAAAGAAAAAAAACAAACCAACAGTATACCACCTGTCCGACGCAGTCCATAGTAACGACTGTCCCACGACGATCCAGCTCTGCTACATCGCAATGACAGGCAGAGCCTGTCATCGCGACGCAGCACAGCTGATTACCTGCTTCCCCGGCGGTGACGTCATCGGACTGACTGCTTTACGGCCGGGATTACCCAGCAGTCACTGCAGTTATCGCGAGAAACTGCATGTGACCACCGGGGAAAGATGATGGCGGCCATGAAGCAGTCCAGGCCGTGACCCCCGGAGATCTTCTGCCAGGTAAGTGCCGCTGACTCCTGACAGACCCGACCGACGGACACTGACAGTGACAGACCCGACCAACGGACACAGACAGTGACAGTGACAATCCCGATTCCGGTATCCGATATGACAAAAATATCGGTATTCGGAATCGAAAGCCCGATACAGCTAATATCGGCCGATACCCGATATTTGCAGTATCGTATCGCTCAACACTAGTCATGTCGCGTTTGGAGAGCCCCTTAGTTGCCTAAACAGTGGAAACCCCCAACAAGTGACCCCATGTCAGAAACTAGACCCCTCAAGGAATTTATCTAGATGAGTGTTGAGCACCTTGAACCCAAAGGTGCTTCACAGAATTTTACTACGTTGAACTGTGAAAATGAAAAAAAATCATTGGGCGGTGAAGAAAGAATAATTACATTTTTAACACTAAATGTTGTTTTCGCCCCAAATGTTTAATTTTTATAAGGGCTAACAGGAAAAAATGGGCCTCTCAGTTTGTTGTGCAATTTTTCCCTGATACCCTACATGTAATCGGGTACTATTTCTGAGGCACAGTGCAAAACTCAGAAGGGAAGAAGTACCAAAATTTAGTGCAAATTTTACGGTTATGGTTTGCGGGTGCCATGACCCACTGGGAGAGCCCCTGAGGTGACAGAACAGCAGAATCCCCCATAAGAGATCCGATTTTACAAACTACACCTCTCAATGAATTGATCTAAGGGTACAGTGACTATATTGACACCTAGGGTGTGTCACAGAATTTCAAACAATTGGGCAGTGAAGAAAAAATAATTACATTTTTATCACAAAAAAATATTTTAGCCCCAGACTTTACATTTTCACAAATGGGTAAAAATGGAAATACCCCATATGTTGCTGTACAGTACTGCTTAGCCACACGGTGAGACTCGGGTGGGACCGAGCACTATTTGCCTCATGGTGCACAAATTTTTCCAGAATAGTTTGCAGACTCCACAAACAAAGCTCCTAGAAGAGCAGAATACCCTCCCTGGAGTGACCCCATTTTGTAACTTATACCCTTTTGGAAATTTATCTACAGGTGTAGTTACGATTTGACTTCATGGTGTTTTCAAGAAACAAGCAGCAGTGGATGTTGGTGAGTAAAAATTGCAAATCTGCTATTGTAGTGTCCAGTACATTTTGCTCAGTTTGTGCTTCTGGATACATTCACCCATAAATTAGACAAGCTTTCATCTCTACGTTTGGATTTTGGAGCACAAAATATGCTGGATTTCTTTTGGAGGGTGAGGCGCCATAGCGCTTTTCCAGAGCCTTTGTACTATCAGTAACATGGAAGGCCCCTATATTTATGTTAACAGATGACAGACTTGAATGGGGACATGTTTGTTTTGAGGACTGAGTTGAAGCTTTTATTGGGAACATTTTACATAAACATTTTGGATCGTATTTATCCTGCGCTCTACGCTGAGCACTTACATCGGGGTTTCCATGTAAATCTCCTAATGATGTGATTCAGACGAATTCCCAGAGAAATCCCACTCCCATACGCATGGAACGCAATGAGTATTCGTTCCTTTAAGTAGCGGACACATGATCGCTCGGTCGCTGCAGCTGCTGGCACCAGAACAAAATGCTGTGAGGGAGCGCACGGATTTTTTTTATGCGTTTCTGATGGGGCCATACATATAAGAATAGGGATGAGGGTGCCATGCATACCAAGATAGAGATGAGGAACCATGCATACCAGGATAGGGATGAGGAACCATGCATACCAGAATATAGATGAGGAACCATGCATACGAGGATGGGGATGAATGGGCCATGCACACAAGGATAGGTATGAGGGGGCCATGCATACAAATATGGGGATGAGGAGCCATGCATACCAGGATAGGGATGAGATGGCCATGCATACCAGGGTAGGGATGAGATCGCTATGCATACAAGGATAGGGATGAAGGGGCCATGCATACAAGGATGGTGATAAGGAGCCATGCATACCAGGATAAGGATGAGATGGCCAGGCATACCAGGATAAGGATGAGGAACCATGCATACCAGGATAGGGATGAGATGGCCATGCATACAAGGATAGGAATGAAGGGGCCATGCATACAAGGATGGGGATGAGGAGCCATGCATACCAGGATAGGGATGAGGGGGCCATGCATACAAGGATGGGGATGAGGAGCCATTCAGACCAGGATAGGGATAAGGAGGCTGTGCATACCAGGATGGGGATGAGGAGCCATGCATACCCAGCTTATACTCGAGTCAATAAGTTTTCTCAGTTTTTCATGGCAAAATTAGGTGCCTTGGCTTATATCTGAGTATACACGCTATATAATTGTACATATATAACCTTACTTTATTACTTATTTTGAGGCAAAGCAGTTATGTTCCCATTCGTTTACGCTATCTTATTCCTTTAACTGATATAACATGATGACAGATCCCTTTTAATTGTTCTGTTGACATTCGGTGACATCTGTGAACTTCTTATCTGTCCTAACTGTTTATCATCTCAACCAAGCAGGCAATGTTATTTAGGCAGGAGATAATGGAATAAATATACCAAGAAAAAAATAATTAAAAAAAAAAACAAGATTCAAAGGCAAAACAGAAAAAGTGTCCATGTAATGCCCCTCTTAGGGTGATGTCACTTGAACTCTGTAAACCCTGGCTTTTAGCATGACATTAATTTCTAAAGCACAATCTTCTAATAAATGGAGTTTCAGGGACAGCAGATATAGAGCAGTTTGTGTCTTTGCCATTGTTTATTGAGAATTGTTCTATTTTTCTTAGATTTAAGAGATGAAGTTGTCAGGTGGATTCAATACAATATATACGGTTCGTACAATTAGGTTTACAGCGTGCAGCGTCACGTGAGTAATTAGCGACATTACTAAAATCCATTAAACATTACCATTACAAATTGCAGATGGTACTTGGGGCATTGGCGGACACAGACAGAAGAGGGCCCCTGTGCCAGAACAATATATGGGCCCTTTACAGGCCAATAGCTTCTTATAATCCACAATTCCACCTGCTTTGGAGGTAAAAATGCTCCTCTTATCTTTTGGGCCCCAGTGCAGCCACACGTTTGACCAATCATATGTCCGCCAGTTACTTGGGGCACAGAAGTTAGAGTGCCTCTGCACGTATCATTCATGACTGTTGCTATCACAGGGCAAGAAAACCGATCGGCCAGGACGCCAAACAATTTAAATAATAGGTGGTTGCACAATTGTGTCAATGCGTCTGCATCAACTCCAGTGCAGGTATAATTGAAAGCTGTGGAGGAGCAGAGGGTCATTGTCTCCCTGCTCCTTACTTAGATAAGCCACAGACTACTTTAAGCTTATAGACTGCTGCAGAAAATCAGGTGGCTCCAGAAGATGCAAGCAGCACAATGACATCAGTTTGTTATGAAAGCGCTACCATTTTATGTGGGCACTCTTTCTATGTGAAGGCATAGAGGTGGGCTCTATGTCTACGTGTGAGCACAATTATTATATTGAGGTCCAAAAAAGAGCATCATTATTAATTGGAGGCACAGAGTGAGGCTTTGTTGCCATGCAGAATTACAAAAAGGAGGACAATTTCTATGTCGAGGCACAGAGAGACACTCTATTTGTCATTATAGGCAAAGAAGGGGGTACTGTTTTTATGTGGAAGCCACTATTACAGTGTGAAGCCACCATAAAGGCACTATTACTATGATGAGATACAATGAGATCACTTTTACTATGCGGGAATACAGAGGGAGTATTGTTACTACATGGAGGCAGAGAGGGTCACTATTACTATGTGGAAACACAGAGGGGACACTGTTACACTGCGGAGCCACAATAAGGGCACTATTACTATGTGGAAATACAATGGGACCACTATTACTGTGTAGGGATACAGAGGTGCCACTATTACTATGTGGAAATACAATGGAAGCCCTATTACTGTGTAGGGATGCAGAGGTGGCACTATTACTATGTGGAAATACAATGGGACCACTATTACTGTGTAGGGATACAGAGGTGCCACTATTACTATGTGGAAATACAATGGAAGCCCTATTACTGTGTAGGGATGCAGAGGTGGCACTATTACTATGTGGAAATACAATGGGAGCACTATTACTGTGTAGGGATGCAGAGGTGGCACTATTACTATGTGGAAATACAATGGGAGCACTATTACTGTGTAGGGATACAGAGGTGGCACTATTACTATGTGGAAATACAATGGAAGCCCTATTACTGTGTAGGGATGCAGAGGTGGCACTATTACTATGTGGAAATACAATGGGAGCACTATTACTGTGTAGGGATACAGAGGTGGCACTATTACTATGTGGAAATACAATGGAAGCCCTATTACTGTGTAGGGATGCAGAGGTGGCACTATTACTATGTGGAAATACAATGGAAGCCCTATTACTGTGTAGGGATGCAGAGGTGGCACTATTACTATGTGGAAATACAATGGGAGCACTATTACTGTGTAGGGATACAGAGGTGGCACTATTACTATGTGGAAATACAATGCGAGCACTATTACTGTGTAGGGATATAGAGGTGGCACTATTACTATGTGGAAATACAATGGGAGCACTATTACTGCGTAGGGATACAAAGGGGACACTATTATTTGGAAATAAAATGAGAGTACTATTACTGTGCAGGGATACAGAACGGGCACTATTATTATGCAGCGATATAATGGGAGCAGCTATTACTATGTGGAAGCTCAAAGGGGACGTTAATATTAACTGGAGGCATGTAGGGATTACTATTACTATATAAAGACACAAATAGGGTGCTATTACTATGTGGAGACCCAGAGGTGGCATTATTATTACGTAGAAACACAGTGGATCATTATTATTATGTGAGGGCATTATTTCTATGAAGAGGCGCAGAGGGGGCTTGTTGACTATGTGGAGGCACAATCAGGGCAGAGTAACAATGTTTAAGGACAGAGAGGGGCTATTACTATGGGACGGTACAGTGGTTCACTGTAACAATGTTGACGTACAAGGGATGCACTATTAATACGCGGAGGCACAATGGGGATTATTTGTATGTGAAGGAACACAGATTGTGCATGAATGGGGCATTGTTACTGTGTGGACCACGAAGGGTGAATATTACTGTGTGGGGCCCATAAGGTGCATGCTATTACTGTGTAGGGCACTAAGGGGGTACATTATTAGTATCTTTGGCTTTATGGATGGATACATGGATATAGCAGTGTTAAATTTGTGCATAGGTGGGGAAAAAGTGAGGAGGATGCTTTAAGAGCAACGAACCAAAGATGTCTGTGTGTTACATTTTGCAGAGATAAGATATGGCTGGAAGAAGTCGTCATGATGCTCCGGGCAAAATGGAGGAGAAAAACTACAATAAGAAATAACATCACCCGCTTGTCACTGGATGTATTTGTACTGTATTCACCTACATGATCAGCAGAGCAGCAGTGTAGTGTATCTACCCCTATATAGTCACTGTACGGTCGTAATATTGATCTTAAAGGGCTTGTCCACTTTTAGACAACCTCTTATGCACTATTTTATTTGAGGCTGTGATTCATAGGGGGCTGTCCATTGGTCTATTGAGAAGTAATCCTGATTTTGGGTTTATTATGAAATTGTTTTCGTAATATTTTTCTTGTTGCTTCATTCATTTTTCTTTACACATTGATTTTTGTTTATTTATGAAATTGTTCCATTTATATTTGTCTATTCAGATCATTTGGTGGTCTGTGTGGCTTCATTATAAGCCGCAGCTGGCACTTATGCACTTGTTAGTTCAGTTTTAGATATTTTTAATAATTGTTTGGGTATCATTTTCATGTATGTTTATTGCTAATGATGAGAGCTATATATACAAATATATGCATGCATTCAATGAAAGGATGTGCCAGAAGGTTTTTTGTAACTTATGTATATTTTTTACTTTTTATATATCATATTTGTTGGACAAGTGGAACTGTCAGAGTGGAATCCTAAGATTTCATTCCCAGGTCAGTTTTTCATGTCATGTACAAGTTTCATCCGTGTTTTTTTTTTTTTGGATAGCACTCGTACCCCTGATAATCTACGGCGCTGTTCACATGTCTGTGATTTTTTGTGGACCGAGTGGTCTGTGCAAAATCATGGAGACATGTCCAATATTGATCCAAGCAAACTTGACAATGGTCCATGAAAAAATTGGTCAGCGCTCAGATGCCATCCACGTGTTCTCTGTTTTTCACAGACTGATAGGAGAAGGTGGGGATTTTTTTGTCTTATCAGTGAAAAACTGATCAAACTCTGATGAAACTTAGATGATTCTCTGATGAAACTCTGATCAAAATCTGAGGAGACTTAGATGACTCTCTGATGAAACTCTGATCAAAATCTGATGAAACTTAGATGATTCTCTGATGAAACTCTGATCAAAATCTGAGGAGACTTAGATGACTCTCTAATGAAACTCTGATCAAAATCTGATGAAACTTAGATGATTCTCTGATGAAACTGATCAAAATCTGATGAAACTTAGATGAGTCTCTAATGAAACTCTGATCAAAATCTGATGAAACTTAGATGATTCTCTGATGAAACTGATCAAAATCTGATGAAACTTAGATGATTCTCTGATGAAACTGATCAAAATCTGATGAAACTTAGATGATTCTCTGATGAAACTCTGATCAAAATCTGAGGAAACTTAGATGACTCTCTAATGAAACTCTGATCAAAATCTGATGAAACTTAGATGATTCTCTAATGAAACTCTGATCAAAATCTGATGAAACTTAGATGACTCTCTAATGAAACTCTGATCAAAATCTGATGAAACTTAGATGATTCTCTGATGAAACTGATCAAAATCTGATGAAACTTAGATGATTCTCTGATGAAACTCTGATCAAAATCTGAGGAGACTTAGATGACTCTCTGATGAAACTCTGATCAAAATCTGATGAAACTTAGATGATTCTCTGATGAAACTCTGATCAAAATCTGAGGAGACTTAGATGACTCTCTAATGAAACTCTGATCAAAATCTGATGAAACTTAGATGATTCTCTGATGAAACTGATCAAAATCTGATGAAACTTAGATGACTCTCTAATGAAACTCTGATCAAAATCTGATGAAACTTAGATGATTCTCTGATGAAACTGATCAAAATCTGATGAAACTTAGATGATTCTCTGATGAAACTGATCAAAATCTGATGAAACTTAGATGATTCTCTGATGAAACTCTGATCAAAATCTGAGGAAACTTAGATGACTCTCTAATGAAACTGATCAAAATCTGATGAAACTAAGATGACTCTCTAATGAAACTCTGATCAAACTCTGAGGAAACTTAGATGATTCTCTAATGAAACTCTGATCAAAATCTGATGAAACTTAGATGACTCTCTAATGAAACTCTGCTCAAACTCTGAGGAAACTTAGATGACTCTCTAATGAAACTCTGATCAAAATCTGATGAAACTTACATGATTCTCTAATGAAACTCTGATCAAAATCTGATGAAACTTAGATGACTCTCTAATGAAATTCTGATCAAAATCTGATGAAACTTAGATGACTCTCTAATGAAACTCTGATCAAACTCTGAGGAAACTTAGATGACTCTCTAATGAAACTGATCAAAATCTGATGAAACTTAGATGACTCTAAAGAAACTCTGATCAAAATCTGATGAAACTTAGATGACTCTAAAGAAACTCTGATCAAAATCTGATGAAACTTAGATGATTCTCTAATGAAATTCTGATCAAAATCTGATGAAACTTAGATGATTCTCTAATGAAACTCTGATCAAACTCTGATGAAACTTAGATGACTCTAAAGAAACTCTGATCAAAATCGCTGATGAAACTTGGACCGATTTTCTCGTACAAGAAAACCACTGATGTGTGAATAAGTCCTTAGAACTCCCACTTTTACACTCCCTGGAAAGTTTTGTGCTTCACTTAGAAAATCCCTATAAATGGCTTTTGAAGTCAGACAAAGCACTTTTACTTACTGTATTCTCTTACACATTGTCAGTTGCAGGGCTTTAAAATCCCTTTAGTTGGTTGAATCCTGGACCCCAATATTATACAGTATAGTCAATGCAATGCGAGCAATTGATTGTAGGAACGAGCAAATGTGAGATACATTGTGTCGCATGATGTCAGGGTTCTCCTCTCGTATCATGGAAGCAATGGTCTGATCCTCACACTATCATGTCTTCGTAAACACCCACGTCCTCCAGTGTTTTCTACGCACATATGCCTCATTGATTTTATATATAAATATGAATAGCACAGCTATACGTTATTATTACTTTAATATTAAAGACATTAATGGAAAAAAAAGTCTGAACTTTAAATGTCTTTTGAAATAAAAGTTTAAAGTAAATGACACGAACGCTAAAAGCTAGCACACAACACATTAATACATTAATAGATTGTTTTAAAAACCTTAATACTTAAAATGAAAGAATTCTGGATTTTCTTTCTGGAGCCCTATAATTACACTATATAAGGCTTTCTTAAGTGGGATTGTAATAAAACTTGTTTTAACAACCTTGTGTCTCCTCTCTTCATTACGAGATCTCACACTTAATGATGCGACTACATCTCCTAGGATGTGTGGTAACGCTAAAGGAATATAGGAACATGTAGGAATATGGAAGGTACTAAAGATCTGCCACCATAAAACCGCTTGTTTTCATGGCGTAGCGACCATGTTTAGGTCATAGACTCCATTTAATAAATTAACTCACTTTAAAAAACAGTATTTTGTCAGAAACAAGTTTTTTAGTAGGAATTTTGCCTATAAACATTACAAAAAGAAGAAAAGACCCAATATACAGTATGTGTGACATAGCACAACTTTGGATCAAGGATGTGTCAGTCAATTTGATACCAAAAACAAAAAAACAGGTGTCCAATGAGTCCTTATATTTGAAGTAAACATGGCCGTACGCTAGAGAGTTTTGGCATCCATGATGACCTTTTTATTTTTACACTTATCAGAAAGTCAACTTGAAACTTGAAAGGTTGTTGATACCCAGGTTGACAATTTGCCATTTTATTCTAAAATTCAGGACTACAAATTTCACTGAGCAACTATGGAAGTCAAGTCGTAAGGAATAGCGATCTCCTTGGGACCTGTCAAAGATCTACTAGTAGATTCCAATCTACTGGTTGCCCATTTAGCGTCTTGTTGGATTAGTGTATATGGAATAATACAATGTTAAAGATGGTTTAAGTGATCCACAATATAGGTTATAAATGTCTGATCTCTGAGTGACTGAGGCCTTCTTCTCTGTGGCTGCTCACTTGGGATTGAAGAAAATGACATGTTCACACATGACCGCTTCTTCTCCATTCATGTCTATGGAAAAGACAGGAATAGCCGGAAACTATAAGTCCCGTAGAGACTGAATAGAGAAGCAAAAATATAGCTCCATTTATTTTCAGCAAAGAGTACCATGAGGTTCGGACCCTCATTCTTATATGATCCTAGGGGTTCTAGAGCTGCTTACCAATGACCAGACATTTATCACCTATCCTTTGGATAATTATTAAATATCTATTGCGGAAAACACATATGCAATCTGCATACAGTCTTCCCGAATTTTTATTTTGATTTTTTTTTTCTTAGAATAGAAAAAAAAGTGTAAAATTCAGCATGCGTGCTAAAAAAAAGAGAGAAAAACGTCACAATTTAACATTAATTATTTTACTACTTACCATGCTATTCCAAAGAAAATAATATATTAATATAATTAATTAAAATTAATTACTATAAAAATTATTATATTTATATAGTATACAAATGCCCTTATATATATGCAAATATATCTATAGTTAATTCCACAGTTTATTAGACAGATAGCTTATATGCAATTAATGCTTATTAATTACAAACTTTTGCAATAGTTTATCCATAATCTGTGCATTATCTTGTATTATTTTCAGAGCTTATTGAAATTCAATACTTTAGATCTTTTTGCAGCCACTTAATAGAGCATTTAGCCTGTAATTTCTAAAAAAAAAAAACAAGGTTATTGCACAATATTATAATTCAGCACTGCCGTCGATAATAAGCGCTGCAATGAATAATGTTGATTGTCAGGGAATATCAGTGAAATATTTTCTTGCAGCAAGTGCTTTTCCATCTTGATTGTGGTAGATTTGCAGGTGCCAGCCATTTCTAGTCCCCAGGCCCCTTATGATCTCACCTCAGGTGGCAGCTTCCAGATGTGCGTGGCAGTCACACAGCCTTATCAGTTCTCCGTCCAACAGTTTATGATAGAAAGCTGGGCTGGAAAAGTGATAAGGAAGTGATACTGGCATCTGGCGAAGATCTACTTGCTTCCGATTTTCAAAATAATACTCCAAGAGAATAATGTTGTGTGCCAATCTGCTATGGTGCTCTGCGGACAACCAGGAGGTACAGTTTCTTAAGATCGATGATCCCATTACGTCCAGTGGTAAAAGTTATTGGATTTGCTGACACGTCGTCCCCTGCAGCTCTCCAACTTTTTATACCTCTAGCTCTTACGCTGTGATATGAGTATGTCTCCTAACTCATCACCCAGCCCATTCATACCTCACTTGTCAGTTGTGCCCTCCCATCGGTGACTACGATTGGACAGGTTCCTCTTCTTTGCCTCGGGACTTCTGCCGAATCGTTGCATTCCTATTCAATGACACTCTTCCCTGTTCCATAAGTAAAGGGAGGAGACCCATTCAGAAAGGGTGGTGTGAGTACAAGAAAAAACCCTCTCAATCCCATGAAGGAAGTCAAGGGTAGTCATATTTGTTGGATGTATTAAAAAATGGCCACCTTAATACCCAATGCAGAAATAAGTCTGGTAAAATGTGACATTTCATAAGTGGAATAGAATCTGCTGTGAATATAATCTAGATAAAACACAGTGCAAGTTACCATTAGGGGAAGGTCTGCTTGTCTGGTTGGATAACTATATCCCTGAGAGATATTACAAAATACCCCTAGGTGTCTGACCTCACGAGCCACAATCCATAGGATTATGCAGAGCCTGAGGAATTCATGACTCTACTGGTTCTTTCATGTATTCCTAATGCAAACCATAGAAAAATACGCTGCTTTATCCCATCTTCAACAGCAAAGCTGGAGGATCTTCCTTGATAGCATAGTTTAGATTTCTAGCATCTTACTACTTGTATAAGTGACTGTCAGTTAGGGTGTTGGCGTATTGGGGTATGCAGGACCATGATCCATCTACATCTTCAGTAAACACTCAGGCTCACCTCTTCTTTTGCATGATTGCACTTTGTGTAGAGCTAGGTTTCTTCCTTGCATAAGACTCCTCTACTGATGTCACACTGACTCACTGACATCTGGTGTAAAGGTAGAGGTGCGTAAAGTATTCGTCTGAGGGTCTTCCATGGGTCAAAAATAAATCTGAAGCATAGGGACTTATTATATTTGAAGAGATTTTTCTATTCAGATAACAAATAGAATTTGTATAGACATCATATACTGATGTCAGAACCTGACAATTCTACTCAGATCGTTGGTCGCACATTGGAGCTGTACTTCATTTCAGATGACTTTTGTAGAAACCTTCTGTTTCAACCTGTAAATTTAAGGTTCAAACACATGAGAAAAATAAAAAATAAAAATTATTCACAACCCCATAGTGAATCAGTGGCAAAATTCACAATTGGATTTGTCATGAGTTTCATCCTTTGCATTGCAGAAGGTGAAATTTGTGATGAACATCCCTAAAAAGAACTCGTATTTTTATGTCACACGTGAATGAGGTTTGATAAAAATCTCATTGACTTTTCAACACTCCGGATCTTCCATTTGCAAGTCTGAGTGAAAAATCCAAAGCATTTTCCGTATGTGCAAAAGCAAACAAAGAAATGTTTTAGACGCTGCAAAACACTGAAAATATATAAATAAAAACATCATAAAAAATGTAATAGATACAGCTGCAATGAAAATTAGTTTTATTAGCAAAATTTATAACCGAAAGTTTATAAAGAACCAATCAAAGAAAGAATGCAAATAACTCAACCCAAGTGATATAACAAGTGGTTTCTCCAACTTGAAGACAAAACAACACTTTTAGGTCTCTTTCACACTTCAGTCGTGTGACGTCTGCCCAAGTGTGAAAATGGCGGATCCGTCAGAAAAGTGTAAAAACGGATGTAAAACGGATCAGTTTTCTGACGGATCCGCCAAGAAGTTTTCACCCTGGAAATGATGAAATTTTCGTTCCGGAAATGTAAGTCCGGACCGAGGAGAGAGGGAGAGGGAGAGAGATAGAGAGAGAGACCCCGGACAGTTTTGGCAGCATTTTCAATGATTTTCTATGGAGGCGACGGATCCGCCGCCCATAGGCGGCCATTATATAAGATGGCGGATGCGGTGGATCCGCCATAGTCCGCCAACCAAAAAAAACGTTGCATTGGACGTTTTTCTGAAATGACGCATGCCAATTTTTTGGCGGATCCGTCAAAAAACGGACCTAACGGACCACCATCCGTCAAAATCTGTCACTAATGCAAGTCAATGGGAAAAAACGGATCCGCCAAAAAAAATGGCGGATCCGTTTTTTTTCACATTTTGACGGATTTTGACTGACGTCGCACGACTGAAGTGTGAAAGAGGCCTTAATGACTACTGCAGTCTGAGAGCTATGCGACCCTCTGCAAAATCAAATAAATGAGCCAGAGAATAAGTTGGTATACGTGCAATGTACAGTGAAGAACAAAAGGGTAACAATGTTTGGAACTTTTGACTTTCAGGCTCCATCTCTCACCATACACTGCTGCTTTGAACTTGAGGCTACCATCATTATATAGACAATCATCTTGGATATTTCAAACTTAAATTTGACTTGCAACTATTTAGCACTTGATTGACCAGGATCGATGGTGGTCTCAATGCTGAGCTATACGTGAGTATCCTACAAGACGAGTTACTTTGTACACTCAAGTACTATGGGCATGAAAAGGATGACATAGTGTTCCAGCAGGACAACCCGAAACATAAGTCGAGATTGGCGAAGAAATGGTTCACTGACAATGAAGTAGAGGTGCTGGATTTGCCCCCAATAAATATGGTTATGCTGTGATACCATTTTTTATCTCTTAATGAAGAGTGACCACTTTTGGCATACTAATTTACTTTGCATTATGCGCAAATGCAACTGTGAATACTTAATCATTTATTATATATCTTTTGGTGCATTTTCCCCTGAGGAAGCCACGCTCAGTGGCGATACGCATGGGGTTTGTCCCTCCACACATCATGCTGTGACCGAGTGTCTGCATTTCTGCACCCATCTACAGCTCCTTTTCCCCTTGATGATTCTTACTATGTGCTACATCCTTCATGTACAGGATGTTGTTTCATTGACCCTTTTCTTTATTATTTAGGGTCTCTTATCTTCAATTTAAACTGGGGTTTCTTTGTGTAGCTTGATTCTTAGGTTTTGTGTATCACACTCTGTCTGAGGTTACTCACCTTATTTGGTATGTTATTATATATTGTGTTCATTGCTACCTTTTTTCTTGGCATGGATCTGTTTCCTGGTGTATAATCCATGATTTTGTTCATTCTCAGCGCACACAGTGGAGGAGTCTGGATGGTCCCTATCGGGTCCTCCAGGTGTTATTGTAGCCTGTAATGGCTTTTTAATTGTTTTTAAATGTATGTTCTGTATTTTGCCTGTATAACCATGTTATAATAAAATTTTGATCTATATGTATATATGCAAGAATTTTAAGGCAATCCCAGCCTCTTTTTGCGCACACTTTTCTTCATTTTTGTGCTGTGCTCTTGGTGTGTGGCTAGTGATCCCGAGTTTAATCTTGTTGTACCCTCAGCATTTTCTTTACATTACTGTGTTCAAGGATTGGCCCCCAGAGTCCCCAGAACTGAACCAATAGAACACTTGTGGATAGAGTGGAAGAAAAAGCTGTATTCATACACAAGTGAGCCGATCAGTATGCTCCAACTTTGGGAACGTGTAGAAGAGACCTGGGATCAAATGTTGGTCGACACATGCTTGAATCTGATTGAGAGCATGGCCAGAAGGATTCAGTGTTGAAAGCCAAATGTGGATTTACAAAATACTGACAAAATAATAAAAATTTAAATTTAGATCTTTAGGAGCAAAACAGTAAGGGTATGTTTCCACGGTCAGGAAACGCTGCATGTTTGACGCTGTGTACAGCCGCAGCGTCAAACACGCAGCGTCCAGATGTTACAGCATAGTGGAGGGGATTTCATGAAATCCCGTCTCCACTATGCGTTAAAAGACGCAGGCATCAGACCTGCGTAAACGGACATGCGGCGCATCTTTTCAGATTGCAGCATGTACATTTACCTTGCGGCGACGCTCCGTTGCCGCAAGGTAAATAACACAGTCCTCTGTAGGGCTGCGGTGATTCCGGATGTGTTCAATGAATACATCCGGATTCACCGTGCGTTCAGAAGGAGCCGGGGCTTTGGGCGGAGTGGGGTTTTCGCTCCGTCCAAAGCGCAGAGAACCCGGACCATGGAAACATACCCTTATAGTGACATGACAAATGACAAGAATAGGCTAAATAGTTGGAAGTCAAATTTCAAATTTATGTCTGAGATATCCAAGATGATTGTCTATAAAATGATGGCAGTCTCATGATCAAAGCAGCAGTGGATATTGAGCTAGTAAACAAGTAAATGGTAAAAGTACACATAAATTAAATAGGGTACTTAGTTAACAATATTTTGATTAAAAAAATATAAAAGCCATTCCACAGCAACAAGCTTCCCATGGACAGATGTCTTAACAGTCGGGCCCTTGTCTTGCTCTATCCTTATCTACATTGAGGTCCTCTGAAACATGGTAAGGTTTTAACACTAGAGATAGGATAGTACCATCCCCATGGTGTACAGCTTGTCGCAGTGGGATATGTTCATTTAGTTTTTTTTCTTGGGTTTTGACCCTCTGAATAGAGTTCCTCATAAGAGCGCACATTTCTAAAATCAGGTCTTGTCTCAAGTGTGTTTAAAAAGTTAAGAGGTGGGTAAGGCTGGGGTCAGTCTGATGTATTTTATTGTCAGCTTATGAACCCCATTGCCACGAGCAACCAAGGGTCTCGTTGGATGAAGAGTTCAGAAAATAAAAGGAACACTGATCATGCCACCTGGATGAGGAAAAAGAGGAGGTTTACACCAGATCCTATGGAACTCCTGGGGAGTCAGATGATCAAAAACCCTTTGGTGACTGCAAAAGAGCTGCAGCAAGATTTGGTGGCAGTAAGTAATGCGGTTTCAGTTTGCCCATTAAGGCGCATAATTAATACTGAAGGCCTCAATGCTCGAACTCAAAAACGTATACCTTTACTGACACAGAAGCGCAAGAAAAGTCAGCTCCAATATGCTCAAAACCTTATGCAGTTGTGTGATAAAGTGTTTGCCCCTTTCCTGATTTCCTATTCTTTTGCATGTTTGTCACACTTAAATGTTTCAGATCACAAAACAAATTTAAATATTAGACAAAGATAACACAAGTAATCACAAAATGCAGTTTTCAAATGAAGGTCTTTATTATTAACGCAAAAAGAAATCCAAACCTACAGGGCCCAAAAGAAACCCAAAAAAGTAAGTGAACTAAAGGCCATTTCCCAAGAATGCTGCCAGAAGCTGGTCTTGGTCTCTAGCTAGGCATCAAATTTGCAGCAGTTTATAACAGCTAAAGGTACCAAGTATTAATGATGCTTGTCTTTAAGGGTTGAATAAGTCTGAGACTGCAGTAGTCCGTACAAGTGGAATTCCGTTATGAATTTGGAGAAACCACTTCTTATATTGGTTGCGTTGAGCAATTTACATTGTTCTTGTTTGGTTGGGTTATTGCAAACAGCAGAAAGTTTTCAAATTTTAGTAAAAAAAAACCCTGATTTGCAATGGGGATTGAATACTTTTGATTACAGCTCTAAGTACATAAAGCACAATTACAAATCTCAGCTGCTGCAGACCTTCTTTCGGACAATTATGAGGGCTTTTCAGAAATATCAACGCACAGCCTCACGCTTCAGGAAATGACTCTGAAGCAGCTGCTATCAAAAATAATGTCCCCCAAACTGTTAATCATAAGAATTTTATAATGGTTCAATGATCTCCATGGCTGCAGTATTTCATAGATTCTGGCACAGGACGGCCAACAAATCCCCCTAATTACCGAAAGGAAATCTGTCACCGCGTTTTTGCCACCAATATGAGAGCAGCATAATATAGATACAGAGACTCTGATTCCAGCAATGTATCACTTACTGGACTGCTTGCTGTAGTTTTGTTTTTAAATGATAGTTTTATCAGCAGTAGATTATCACTAGAGGACTAGTAAACCCGTTGCCAGGTAGTCCTTCATATTCATGAGCTCTGTATAACCCCACCCCAATCACTGATTGGCAGCTTCCTGGCTATGCACAGTGTATGCTGAAATCTGCCAATCAGTGGTGTTGGTGGGGTTATATAGAGCTCAGCATTCAGAGAACTGCTAGATGTGCAGCATAGAAAACTACGATTTTATCAAAAGTGCAGCAAGCAGCCCAGTAAGTGACATATTGCAGGAATCTGGGACTGTGTCCCTACAAAATGCTGGCCTTATTAAAGGGTAGGAAAAACACGTCGACAGATTCCAGGTGTGTGCCTCTTATTGAATTTGATGCATCTTACTCCAGCAACAAATGTTTAATCAAAGCTGATACATAAAACGTAAGTGCTGATGAATTCCCCTTGATCTTCTTTTGACAATAAATTGGGTAGAGAATGGTTGTTTCCCTTAAACAGTACATCATTCATATCTATACAATGTCTTTGAAGGACCTCATAGTGGTAAACATAGTGCAGTGATAGTTTTCTGGTGTTTTGCACCTTAATTATAGTAAACATTTCTAAATATCTGCCTAAATGCTGGATAATGTGGCAACATTTGCTGGTGTGGGAGAAAAATGGTAGGTTATTATGCTGTAAAACAAATTATTAATAAAATCAGTTTTTCAGGTACTGTTGGTGCTAGGATTATTTAAGTATTTTGGAGCAGTGTAGCCGCCTAAGGGCAAATTCATTCTGCCTGTTGCACTATTAACTGTCTGACTAGTGAGCCATGAGATGTAAGAAGACACATCAGCTTAATAGATGCATTTTTACAATCCATTTTTTATCCTGTAATGTTTTGAAGGCTTTGAGGGATTTTCCAGTTTAGAAATATCATTGTTTAGTTTTCTTGGTAATAATGAAATATTTTTAACTCAATTAAATAGCTTTATTTTTTTTAAAGAGGTACTAGTCCCCCTCATTGATCCTCCAGAGTTCCAGTTCTAACGCTTACCTGGCCACGGTGGTCTTTACTTTCTGGTCTCATCTCAACATGCTAGAAATGGCCAGTAATTCTTGCTTGGTCAACCACCCACTAAGGCTTCTGGATCGCCCGCCAGGGCAGTGGGGTACTCGGTACCAGGCCGCTTCTTAAAGGGGAAGTGTCACAGCGGCAGACTCAGTCCGTGGCCCTGGGCGTCCAATAAAAGGGGTACATTTACAAGGGATAATAGGATTTGTAGTAGAGTGTTTGTGATGCCACCTGTGGTTTCTGGTCAGAGGTGACCAGCTCTGCAATGCAGATCCTCTGGGACTGGTGGTGTAATGCAGCAGAGTTGTTATAGCTTTCCACAGGCAGAGCTTGCTGTCCCAGAGCAAATGTAGGATGTAGAAGATGGTGAAGATGTAGTATTTAGCAAGGGATGTAGCAGTGTTGAGTGGGTGTTGCAGGAAGAACTTGAGAGGACACAGTCAGATGCAGTTTCCAAAGCTTTACTAACAGTTCTGCAGGCAAAGTGTCCAGGGCTCAGGTTACAGATGGTGCTGGAGTCAGTCAGCCTGAAAGCAATTTGGAATCTCCTTATTTCAGGTGGGTTGTGAGGTCTCCTTTCTAGCGCCATTCTCTGAGGTACTTGCTGCAGTAAGCTCTGTTCAAGTTCCTCTCTCTCTGTGACTTAAGTAGAACTCCACTCTCATGACAGGCAGCTGTAGCCTGCTTCAGGGATCACTCCAATATGGCGTCTCCGGCTCACACGTGCTGCTACTGTGTAGTCGAGTATTAGTTGGGGCAGAGAACCTGCTGTCTCCTGCCCTCTGGATACTGCTGCTGGGGCTTTAGTTTACCCACTCAGCCTTGGACTCCGGGGTCCGGTTTCTGGCACTCAGACCTGGGGGTGAGCTCAGCTTTAGTTCCTGTCCCCCAGCTTGTCCCCACACGTCCTTCCTCTCTCAACCCTACAGACAGACTAACTAACTCCTCCCCCAGCCAGAATATTCCAGGGAAGCTCCCCTGAAATCAGGTGCTAGAGCTCCCCCTTCTGGTCTGGAGTAAGAAAAATGTTGTGTCTTACCTGTTAAAGGGATCCTTCCTTGCTTTCAGGGATGACATCACTCCTCCCTGGAGGGAGGCAAGGTCATAGTGGCAACCGAACTTCTGGGGTGCCACACCTCCTTCACACGTTTGAATAAAACCAGTAACGGAAAAAACAGTACTGAATCATCAGTGTTTTGGATCAGTGTGTTTAGAGTGAGCCACCCGTGTTTTTGCTGTATGGATAAAGAAAGAATGAAATTACGAAGCTTCTCCGACACTTTGGAATGTTAAACACATAGAGAACACGGACAGCACATGGATGGTACACGGATGCCATCTGTGTCCCGCACATATTTTTACGGACCCATAGACTTGTATTGGTCCTTGTTATTTGTGATGCCAGAAAAAAATGGTGTGGTTCACATGGACACACGGACGTGTGAAGATAACTATGGGTTATAATGGGTACATGGGGTAGCCATGAAAAAAACACGTCTCATGTACCAGAAACACATACAGTACATGTGAAAGAACCCTAAGGCAGGCTACTACCGGTCAGTTATGGGCTGAGCTGACATTTCTGACCATTTCCAGGGTGTTGACAATGAACCAAGAAATTTAGACTAACGAGGACCAAGTAGGTTTTGCATCAAGGGCGGCAGGGACTTGGTGAAGGTGAGCATTACTTCTTTGATCTCTTTAAGTATTCCCTTTACAAAAATATTTTTTTTCCTGAAGAAAACATTTTAAATTTTATAGTGTTATGGATTCTACAATGTACTTTGTCCTACTTGAAATCTTACCGACTCACCCAAAATTTTAGTTGCCTCCAGAAACGCTCTGCTGATAAGATGGTGTGTTTAGAGCTACATATTTCATGCAGTACTTTGATTTTGGGGACAAAGAGCAAGCTACAGTCTTCCTATTCCTTTAAGGTGCACTAAACTAAATTAAGCTATACGAAATATAACAAATGATATTAGTTATACACATTACCGTAATTGCACAGTTTGTATCGTTTGTTGGGATAACAAATTCTTCTATATCGTTTTATGTATTGGGACATTTTATTTTTTCTAAACATTCTGTATGTGATTTTTTTACATTATGTTTTTCTTTCTGAAACTTTTTTTGCAATTATATTGTTGTTTTTTATTTGGATTATTTTTTTCCTATAATTTGCAGGCACATACTTGAATCTGTATGCCAATATATTTGGTTGTATTCTAATAAAACACAGGCAGTTTTGAGAACCTAAGCGAATGTGCCATTAGAAAATAACCTAATGTATAAACCAATTTTTAAGCTAAATGTGTTTTTTTATATTTTCTGCTTCTATGTTTCATATCAGTATTTACAGTAAATTAAAAAATGAAATGCCCTTATGGTTGCAAGCAAATTGATGGGGGTCCAGGTCGTGAGATCCCCACCAATCGCTCAATCATCTTCCTCCACCCCTGTTCCTGTCTCCTGAGTCGTCACCTCTTGGGAGGAGATGTTGAGGGTATCTTGTGGACCCCCACAAAGCTGTTTGTGATTATAAGAGTACAGAAATATGACAAAAGCTTATAAAGGTTTGGTTCCTCTTTAAGGCACAGGTGATGACAACCTGTGGCCAAAACCGACTGTCGATCGGGCATATGTTTATCTATTGACAGTTTCTTAATTGCCTGTTTAGACCGGCTGTCCACGCTAAGGATGCACAAAGACCAGTAATCAGTAACATATCGGTATATGTGCATAGCCTATCCGCGTTCTCGGCAGCACATGTTCTGTCTACACAGGGTGACGCGCCATTGAGAACGTTGATTTTTATGCAAGCTTAACCCCTTAACGACCGCCGATACGCCTTTTAACGGCGGTCATTAAGGGTACTTAAACCACAGCGCCGTTAATTAACGGCGCTGTGGAAAAAGTGAATAGCGCCCCCCAGAGGCGCATTTTCTCCGGGGTCTCGGCTACCAGGGGTAGCCGAGACCCCAGAGAACATGAATCGGGTCGGTTTTTACCGACACCGATGTTGCGATCGCCGTTATTAACCCTATAACGGCGACCGCAACAAAAAAAAAAATGTTCCATTTAATTTCTCTGTCCTCTGATGTCATCGGACATCAGAGGACAGAGAAAAAGGGTCCCCGGGACCCCCATGTGGCCCCCGATCTCCTCCATGTGGCCCCGTGCCCTTCTGCCTCCCCCGGTGCTGCCGCCATTGAGAAAATGGCGGGCGCATGCTCAGTGTGCCCGCCGCTGTGCTGGGGGGGGATGGGCAATTTTCTCTGGGGTCGGTAGTTACCGACCCCGGTGTCACGATCGCTGTTATACTAAGTATAACGGCGACCGCAAAAATAAAAAAAAAAAATAATAATTTCTCTCCCCTCTGATGTGATCGCACAACAGAGGGGAGAAAATGAGGGTCCCCAGGTCCCCCGATCGCCCCTCCCCCCTATACCTGCCGGTGTCCTCGGTCCTCCCGCAGGCTCCAGGATCCCGGCGTCTTCTTCCTGGAAAAAAAAAATGGCAGGCGCATGCGCAGTGCGCCCGCCGATCTGCTTGGCGGCAGATTCAAAATTTTTTCATTCATTCTCATAAAAGTGCATTTTGATCACTGTGATAAACTATCACAGTGATCAAAATAAAAAAAACAGTACATAACCCCCCCATTTATCACCCCCTTAGTTAGGGACATATAATAAAAAATAGAAATTATATTTATTTTCATTTTTCCGTTAGGGTTAGGGTTATAATTAGGGTTAGGGTTATAATTAGGGTTAGCATTAGGGTTAGGATTAGGGTTAGGGTTATAATTAGGGTTAGGGTTAGGCTGGGTTCATACTGCGTTATGGCAGTCCGTTAATGCTGCAATTCACCCCCATTTGAGGGCACATCGCGACGCATGCCGTAAAGCAGCATGCGTTCGCGACGTGCCATCATTCAGTGACGGAGCCTCGGACGCGGGCTGCAGCGTCTGGGCTCCGTCACCGCTAGCGCAGATGAATCATCTGCTGATTCATCTGCGCTAGCGGGTATAGCATAACGCGATTGTGTTATGCTATACCGTTACCAGCCCGTCAACGCTATGTGTTGAACGGGCTGGTAAAACGCAAAATGAACCTAGCCTTAGGGTTAGGGTTAGAATTAGGGTTAGAATTAGGGTTAGGGTTACAATTAGGGTTAGGGTTAAAATTAGGGTTAGGGTTACAATTAGAGTTAGGGTTACAATTAAGGTTAGGGTTACAATTAGGATTGGAATTAGGGTTGGGATTTAGGTTAGGATTAGGGTTGGGATTAGGGTTAGGGGTGTGTTGGGGTTAGGGTTGGAGCTAGAATTGAGGGGTTTCCACTATTTAGGCACATCAGGGGGTCTCCAAACACGACGTGGCGTTCAAAAGTCAAATGGCGCTCCCTCCCTTCCGAGCCCTGCTGTGCGCCCAAACAGTGGTTTACCCCAACATATGGGGTATCAGCGTACTCAGGACAAATTGCACACCAATTTTGTGGATCTAATTTCTCCTGTTACCCTTGGGAAAATAAAAAATAGCTGGCTAAAAAAATCATTTTTGAGAAAAAAATGATTTTTTATTTTCACAGCTCTGCGTTTATACATTTCTGTGAAACACTTGGGGTTCAAAGTGCTCACCACACATCTAGATAAGTTCCTTAAGGGGTCTAGTTTCCAAAATGGGGTCACTTGTGGGGGGTTTCCACTGTTTAGACTCATCAGGGGGTCTCCAAACACGACGTGGCATTCAAAAAGTCAAATGGCGCTCCCTCCCTTCCGAGCCCTGCCGTGCGCCCAAACAGTGGTTTACCCCACAATATGGGGTATCAGCGTACTCAGGACAAATTGCACACCAATTTTAGCGTTCTAATTTCTCCTGTTACCCTTGGGAAAATAAAAAATAGCTGGCTAAAACAATCATTTTTGAGGAAAAAAAATATTTTTTATTTTCACGGCTCTGCGTTTATAAATTTCTGTGAAGCACTTGGGGGTTCAAAGTGCTCACCACACATCTAGATAAGCTCCTTGGGGGGTCTAGTTTCCAAAATGGTGTCACTTGCAGGGGGTTTCTACTGTTTAGGCACATCAAGGGCTCTGCAAACACAACATGACGCCCGCAGAACATTCCATCAAAGTCTGCATTACAAAATGGTGCTCCTTCCCTTCCAAGCACTCCCATGCGCCCAAACAGTGGTTCTCACCCCACATATGGGGTATCAGCGTACTCAGGAAAAATTGCACAACAACTTTTGGGGTCCAATTTCTCCTGTTACCCTTGGGAAAATAAAAAAAATAGCGGGCTAAAGAATCATTTTTGAGGAAAAAAATGATTTTTTTATTTTCACGGCTCTACGTTTATAAATTTCTGTGAAGCACTTGGGGGGTTCAAAGTGCTCACCACACATCTAGATAAGTTCCTTAAGGGGTCTAGTTTCCAAAATGGTGTCATTTGTGGGGGGTTTCTGATGCGCACGTACCAGGGCTTTGGGTACTCGGCACCGAGCCCGTTGATGTCTATGGGGGATGTCACGGGTAGCACAGCTCGGTCCGTGCCCTGGGCGCTCACTGTAATGTGGGATATTTACAGGGGATGATGGAGTGTTCGTATAGTTTGTTGTGACGCCACCTGTAGTATCTGGTCAGGGTGACCAGCGCTGCTGTGCAGGTCCTCTGGGAGGGATGGTGTTGTGGAGCTTGGTGTAAAGTCTACTACAGGTGAGACTGTGTCCTCCCAGGGCAGATAGATGTGAAATAGAGTGATGGTGCAGGAGATGTAGCAGAGTGGAGTATGCGACGTAGTAACAAGGCAGGAAACAGTTCTGTTGCAGTTTCAAGGGTTTACTCACAGTCTGTTGCCAGCAAGACAGATGCCTGGTTGCACTGTGTCCTTCCAGTGAGTGGTCCAGTAACTCTCAGATATCTTGGTCACACTCCCAAAGACTCCCTTTTATGTTCCTTTCCGGCGTTTTGTGCAATACTCCTTACTTCTACCTGCACCTCCCTACCACAGAGCCCTCAGCGAAGCAGTATTAGGTCCTTTCAGTTTTGCAGGTGCGACCGATGTCCCGGGTGATCATCTCCCAGTGAGCTACGGAGACCGAGACACCGTCGGAAACCTGGACGTACTTGACCACTGAGCTGCTTCCGGAGAGATTATGGTAGCTAGTGGCTCTTGAAGAGTCCCACCAGATGCGGTGTTTGCTAATGGCGCTGAACTGACCCACTAGCCTGGGAACCGTCTCCCCGATGTGTTGCCTGGTCCTTCCTCCTTCTGAGGATGGGGGACAGCGTCAGTGCTGTACCGACCCCGGACCCTTTCGTTCTTCTCAGCAAGGCTCCCTGGGGTAAAACCAGGAGAGCTGCAGGACAGCCCAGTACCCACGCTGGCTTCCTGACTCCAACTGAACTCTAATCTAACACGCTGCTGCCTCCTGCTGCAGCTAGCTCCACCCACCCACTCTACACCCTTTACTAACCAGCCTGAAGCTCAGCACTGGCATGATGTGTGTGGATGCGGTGATGGAGTCAATGGGGTGCTTCCTCCTTACCTGAGAGTCAGGTGTCACACCTCTGGGTGCGATGCAACATCTCTGTGGCGACTGGACCCTCAGGGCGCCACATTCCCCCCTGGTTAAACACAGCACTCCCGGGCTGTAAAAGAGTAAAGGTGTTACATAGGAAACATACAACATTTTTATAAATGCTAGCAAAACAGTAAAACATTTTCAAACGCATCATCCCTTTATGGGAGGCACTTCAGATTAAACGTTGCAAGAAAACACTTTTAATATTTACTTCAAAGTTCAAGTAAACATATACTTGTGGAGGACCCGCTCCAAACCTCCAACGGTGGTCCTGGGTGGGCTGCAAGACTTTTCTGGATCTCTGTAGCAGTCCTCACTTTCGGCCACACCAAACGGGTTTTAAACTTCTGAGGTAATCAAGTGAAACCAAGATGAGGCACCGAAGTGCTAATTATATACAAGGACAGTTTTTGGGCTAGCAGTGTTCATAGCCACCAGTTCAGAAAAGCAATCTTAAAGGCAATCACCCCTCCGGGTTATGGCAACATTTGCTTAATATATACATTAATACACTATATACATTTGTGGAACCTGTCCGGTTTTCTCATTTACTTAGTAGTGGCACCGGGGGCTTCCTGGTACCCCTCTTTGCTGGAAGTCTCTTATAGCTCCCTGGCGCCACGGCTTGTGCACAGTACCTTCCCTCTGCTAACATCTCCAGAGCAATGGGAACTAGCTGGGGAGCCGGCTCAGATCCAGGTTGTGGAGCCGGCTCATTCTGGCTCTCAGCGCAGCAGGGCCCGGCTGTCATGGGTGCATCGCCACGAAGATCGTCGCGATTGCACATTCTGACTTCTCACAGCTGAGCTGCTGTTTCTTTGTGTTTGGTAATGAGAGAGTTAATTTTACCTAGCTCTTTGCTAAGACTAGGTCCAGCCTCGGCCGGCTGCTTTTGATTATGTTCTAATTAGTTTCCTTTATATTCCTGCCAGTCTGGGTGTTAGACGCCGGTGAAAGCATTCATGTAGTCTAGCAGACTGGAGCGGTTCTGAGAATACTTAAGCTAAGAGCTCCTTAGTTGTTTTTACTCTTACAGCTTATAGTTTTTCTCTGAGACCTTAGGTGTTCCTACTGTGTGTGAGTGTTGTATGTAAGACTTTATTTACTTTATTTCTTGTCTTTCTTGTATGTCTTTCTGTTCATTAACCGTTACCTGTTCATTCCCTTTGGTGGTAATCAGGGTCCTTCTTAGGACTAGATTACAGTTGGCAGGGATTGATAGGAGACAGGGTTTACGCTGGTGGCCTGGACCTCTGTACCTTTAACAGTACCTCCAGGTAGAGGGATTAGTTAGGACCCCAGTTTAGGGTCAGCATAGACCCCGGTCACCCTCTAGCCGGAGACAGCGTATAACGGATTCCGTATTGACCCACTGGACTTTCTGTCAGGTAATTCTATGTTATCATATATCTATGCGCATGTTATATTGTATGTTGCCCTTTTGATATAAATTACTGACATCACATATATATATATCTGCTATACAGCGTGACATTTTCACCGGCCAAACTAAAGATTCTCCCCAGCTGTCATGGATCCAGTAGCCCAGCTGGCCCGGCAGTTGCAGGGGTTGTCCATGGAGTTTGCAGACATTAAGTCCAAGGTTTTGTCCCCCCCGGAGCAAACCAGATCTGAACCTAAGGTTGCTCTCCCGGACAGGTTCACTGGTGGGCGGGACAAATTTTTTACCTTCCGGGAGGCATGTAAATTGTACTTTCGGCTGCGGCCTCGGTCATCTAGGAGTGAAGAGCAGAGGGTGGGAATTGTTATCTCGCTCTTACAAGGGGACCCTCAATCTTGGGCGTTCTCTATTCCTCCAGGCTCCCCAGATCTCCAGTCAGTGGATCGATTTTTTACTGCCCTGGGTCTGGTATATGATGATCCGGATCGAGTTTCCCTTGCTGAAACAAAGTTACGTAAAATACGGCAAGGAAATCGTCCAGCGGAGGAATATTCTTCTGAGTTCCGTAGATGGGCAACAGATACTCAGTGGAATGACCCAGCTCTTAGGAGCCAGTTTTGTCAAGGATTGTCTGACAAATTAAAAGATGTGTTGGCTCAGTATGATTCTCCTCCATCACTGGAGGCTGCTATGGCCCTCGCTATTCGCATTGATAGACGACTTCGGGAAGACGCGAGGTAACTTCGCCTCCCGTGATGACTCCACCTACTACTAAAGTCCCTTATACTGAGGTTCCCCTGGTCTGTTCTGAGGAACCCATGCAGTTGGGAGGGACATCATTTTGTAGGAGGGAATCGGCGGTGCACCGCAAGACTAGAAGGTGTTTCTTTTGCGGGAGAGAGGGACATTTTGTTGGGGGTGTCCATCCCGGGCCTCTTTGAGCAAAGGAGTTAACCTGGGAGTGTGTATTTCGTCCCCAAATCCCTCTCAGTTTCTCGTGCCTGCGGAGGTGGTGATTGGTACTAGAACTGAGAGGATTTCTGTTTTTCTTGATAGTGGGTCCGAGGCTAATCTGGTGGACGCTCGGTTTGCCCAGGTGCATGGTATGCAACTGAGTGTATTGGCCAAACCAGTCCCTATAGTCTCTGTTGATTCTAGACCTCTCGGTCAAGGTAGCTTGGTACAAGCTGTTCATAACATAGATCTTCGAGTAGGGGCAATACATAAAGAGCAATTGTCTTGTTATGTGTTGGAGGGTCTACCTACTCCTATTGTGTTGGGACTTCCTTGGTTGGCTAAACATAACCCAGTGATTGATTGGCAATCCAGAAAGATAAGCCAGTGGGGTGAATTTTGCAGGAATAACTGCATGAGCACGGTCATCGGTGCGGTTGTGCCTAGGACTTTGCCTCCTTTTCTGGAGGACTTTGGGGAGATGTTCTCAGAGGAGGGGTGTAAAGAGTTACCTCCTCATCGCGCATATGACTGCTCAATAAAGTTGCTTCCTGATGCCTTATCTCGTACTTTCCCAGGGGCCGGGAAGACGGATGATCCGGTTCCTATTCCTCAGGAGGGAGTTGTAGTGTCAGCTGTATGCTCTGAGCTTGAGGGGGAGGTATTGGGGGCTCAGGGGGACGCCCCTGTGGGACTTCCAGGGAGACTGATAGTTCCAGATCGGTTAAGACTGAAGGTTACGGGGAACCGTTACAAACGGATGGCTGATAGGAGGAGAGTTTCTGGTCTAGATCTGAAGGTGAACGATCTGGTTTGGTTGTCTACCAGGAATATAAAACTTAAAGTTTCCTCCTGGAGGTTGGGTCCCAGATTCATCGGGCCGTACAGGATCAGTTCCATAATTAATCCTGTGGCATTTCGTCTGGACCTCCCTCCTACGTTTAAAATTCATAATGTGTTTCACAAGTCATTACTTAAAAAGTATGTGGCACCAGTCATACCGTCACCTCTACCTCCTCCTTCAGTGGTAGTCAATGATAACGTGGAATTTCATGGGTCGAAAATCATTGACTCACGTCTCAGTCGCCGATCCCCTCAGTACTTAGTTCATTGGAGGGGGTATGGTCCTGAGGAGAGGACGTGGGTCCCTGCGTCTGATGCTAACGCAGATCGATTGGTTCGGACCTTTCACACAACTTACCCGGACAGACCTGGTCATGAGGGTCCGGAGGCCCCTCGTAGAAGGGGGGGTACTGTCATGGGTGCATCGCCATGAAGATCGTCGCGATTGCACATTCTGACTTCTCACAGCTGAGCTGCTGTTTCTTTGTGTTTGGTAATGAGAGAGTTAATTTTACCTAGCTCTTTCTAAGACTAGGTCCAGCCTCGGCCGGCTGCTTTTGATTATGTTCTAATTAGTTTCCTTTATATTCCTGCCAGTCTGGGTGTTAGACGCCGGTGAAAGCATTCATGTAGTCTAGCAGACTGGAGCGGTTCTGAGAATACTTAAGCTAAGAGCTCCTTAGTTGTTTTTACTCTTACAGCTTATAGTTTTTCTCTGAGACCTTAGGTGTTCCTACTGTGTGTGGTGTTGTATGTAAGACTTTATTTACTTTATTTCTTGTCTTTCTTGTATGTCTTTCTGTTCATTAACCGTTACCTGTTCATTCCCTTTGGTGGTAATCAGGGTCCTTCTTAGGACTAGATTACAGTTGGCAGGGATTGATAGGAGACAGGGTTTACGCTGGTGGCCTGGACCTCTGTACCTTTAACAGTACCTCCAGGTAGAGGGATTAGTTAGGACCCCAGTTTAGGGTCAGCATAGACCCCGGTCACCCTCTAGCCGGAGACAGCGTATAACGGATTCCGTATTGACCCACTGGACTTTCTGTCAGGTAATTCTATGTTATCATATATCTATGCGCATGTTATATTGTATGTTGCCCTTTTGATATAAATTACTGACATCACATATATATATATCTGCTATATAGCGTGACACCGGCTTCCTCCGGGAACACAGGCAGCAGACCCGGGGCTGCTGCAGACGGCATGACGCACAGCTCCTCCGCGGACTCCTCGGCGGGGACGGGTAAGGCAGCAGCAGGGTCTGGATCCGGGCACGCTTTCTGGTGGACCTCGGGCACCGGCGTTACAGGTAGGCGGAGTGATCGGCGCTGCTGCAACCGCAGCTTCAGGTTCCTCCAGCTCTGCTCCATACGTTCCGCTTGTTCGGTGTCTGCAGCAGGGTCAGGAAGGGTGCAGACATCTTCCTGCAGCACCGGAGGTTCAGCGGTGGGGAGATCTTCTTTATCAGGAGGGTCCCGCTTTTTGTTAAGGGGGCGGGGTTTTCTTTTCCTCCTCTTCACTCCATTTGGGAACAGGAGGCGGATTTCCCTTGCTGATGGGCATGTCCGGTTAGTGCAGTAACACTTAGGGTAGGCGGGCATTTCTTTCGCGCCTCAGAGTGAGCGCACGCCCACGAAAGCACGCCCTCCCTCTTCACCAGCGCCTCAGGGCACGAATATGGCGGCAAAATGGCGGTAAATGGCGGCAAAGTCACAAAGATGGCAAATACAGTCTTTAACACAAAAACAGTCCAATTCAGGCACACAGGACTCGCTTGTAGCGAGCTTCAGAATCCTGTCGTGACGCCAAGTTAAATGATGCGCACGTACCAGGGCTTTGGGGTACTCGGCACCGAGCCCGTTGATGTCTATGGGGGATGTCACGGGTAGCACAGGTCGGTCCGTGCCCTGGGCGCTCACTGTAATGTGGGATATTTACAGGGGATGATGAAGTGTTCGTATAGTTTGTCGTGACGCCACCTGTTGTATCTGGTCAGGGTGACCAGCGCTGCTGTGCTGGTCCTCTGGGAGGGATGGTGTTGTGCAGCTTGGTGTAAAGTCTCCTACAGGTGAGACTGTGTCCTCCCAGGGCAGATAGATGTGAAATAGAGTGATGGTGCAGGAGATGTAGCAGAGTGGAGTATGCGACGTAGTAACAAGGCAGGAAACAGTTCTGTTGCAGTTTCAAGGGTTTACTCACAGTCTGTTGCCAGCAAGACAGATGCCTGGTTGCACTGTGTCCTTCCAGTGAGTGGTCCAGTAACTCTCAGATATCTTGGTCACACTCCAAAAGACTCCCTTTTATGTTCCTTTCCGGCGTTTTGTGCAATACTCCTTACTTCTACCTACACCTCCCTACCACAGAGCCCTCAGCGAAGCAGTATTAGGTCCTTTCAGTTTTGCAGGTGCAACCCGATGTCCCGGGTGATCATCCCCAGTGAGCTACGGAGACCGAGACACCGTCGGAAACCTGGACGTACTTGACCACTGAGCTGCTTCCGGACGAGATTATGGTAGCTAGTGGCTCTTGAAGAGTCCCACCAGATGCGGTGTTTGCTAATGGCGCTGAACTGACCCACTAGCCTGGGAACCGTCTCCCCGATGTGTTGCCTGGTCCTTCCTCCTTCTGAGGATGGGGGACAGCGTCAGTGCTGTACCGACCCCGGACCCTTTCGTTCTTCTCAGCAAGGCTCCCTGGGGTAAACCCAGGAGAGCTGCAGGACAGCCCAGTACCCACGCTGGCTTCCTGACTCCAACTGAACTCTAATCTAACACGCTGCTGCTGCCTCCTGCTGCAGCTAGCTCCACCCACCCACTCTACACCCTTTACTAACCAGCCTGAAGCTCAGCACTGGCATGATGTGTGTGGATGCGGTGATGGAGTCAATGGGGTGCTTCCTCCTTACCTGAGAGTCAGGTGTCACACCTCTGGGTGCGATGCAACATCTCTGTGGCGACTGGACCCTCAGGGCGCCACATTTCCACTGTTTAGGCGTATCAGGGGCTCTCCAAACGCGACATGGCGTCCAATTTCAATTCCAGCCAATTTTGGTTTGAAAAAGTCAAACGGCACTCCTTCCCTATCAAGCCCTGCCGTGCGCCCAAACAGTGGTCCCCCCCCACATATGGGGTATCAGCGTACTCAGGACAAATTGGACAACAACTTTTGTGGAGGTTCAAAGTGCTCACCACACATCTAGATAAGTTCCTTAGGGGGTCTAGTTTCCAAAATGGGGTCACTTGTGGGGGGTTTCCACTGTTTAGACACATCAGGGCCTCTACAAACACAACATGACATCCAGCCATTTCTGCGTTGAAAAAGTCAAACGGCGCTGCTTCCCTTCCAAGCTCTGCCATGCACCCAAACAGTGGTTTACCCCCACATATGGGGTATCAGCATGCTCAGGACAAATTGCACAAAAACTTTTGGGGTCTTGTTACCCTTGGGAAAATAAAAATTGGGGTGAAAAGATTGTTTTTGTGGAAAAAAATATGATTTTTTATTTTCACTGTTCTATGTTATAAACTTCTGTGAAGCACTTGGAGGTTCAAAGTGCTCACCACACATCTAGATAAGTTCCTTAGGGGGTCTAGTTTCCAAAATGGGGTCACTTGTGATGGGTTTCCACTGTTTAGACACATCAGGGCCTCTACAAACGCGACATGGCGTCCAGCCAATTCTGCGTTGAAAAAGTCAAATGTCGCTCCTTCCCTTGCGACCTCTGCCGTGCGCCCAAAAAGTGGTTTACCCCCACATATGGGGTATCGGCTTATTCAGGAGAAATTGCACAACAAATTTTGTGGTTCATTTTTTCTTTTAACAGTTGTGAAAATAAAAAAAATTGGTTCCGAAGTAAAGTTTTTGCAAAAAAAGTTAAATGTTAATTTTTTCCTTCCACATTGCTTCAGTTCCTGTGAAGCACGTAAAGGGTTAATAAACTTCTTGAATGTGGTTTTGAGCACCTTGAGGGGTGCAGTTTTAGAATGGTGTCACTTTTTGGTATTTTCTATCATATAGACCCCTCAAAGTGACTTCAAATGTGATGTGGTCCCTAAAAAAAATGGTGTAAAAATGAGAAATCGCTGGTCAACTTTTAACCCTTATAACTTCATAACAAAAAAAAATTTTGTTCCCAAAATTGTGCTTATGTAAAGTAGACATGTGGGCAATGTTATTTATTAAGAAATTTGTGTGACATATCTCTCTGATTTTAGGGAATAAAAATTTAAAGTTTGAAAATTGTTAAATTTTCAAAATTTTCGCCATGTTTCCATTTTTTTCATAAATAAACACAAGTCATATCAAAGAAATTTTACCACTAACGTGAAGTACAATATGTCACGAAAAAACAATCTCAGAATCAGCTGGATTCGTTAAAGAATTCCAGAGTTATAACCTCATAAAGTGACAGTGGTCAGAATTGTAAAAATTGGCCCTGTCATTAAGCTGCAAAATGGCTCTGTCACTAAGGGGTTAAAAGTCATTTTGCCTCATGAACAAGCGTTTTGCTGGTTTGTTTGGTGATTGGAAGCCTGATTATACCACCTGAACATGGGAAATAAGCATTCCTTGGAGTGGAAATCTACCCCTATACTTCATGGTTTGCACAGAAAATTCTTCATTGTAATCCTGTAATTACAGACAGGATCAAAATGATTGAGAACACTTCTATTTACTGTAAATACCACAGGATCCACCATAGAAAGTCGGTAATGGACACAACTCACCTTATCCACAATTACCTTTGCCCAGATTTCAGCATGCCTAGAAAACTCTTCTCTATAGGTCCAAGTAGCTGCTGTAAATCATATGTCTAAAACTTATTAAAAAATAACCTAAATTTAGTTACAAACAGTGGATATAAAAAGTCTGTTAAAATTTTACACCTCATCTTAGCCATGCATTCATTTATGTCTATACACTTGTCATGATCTTCTTAAAAATGTCCGCCCCTATGGTCTCCATGATGATGGCTGTGGTGGCGCGCGCATGCGCCCTGCTCCACGCTGTTTCCGCCCTCCTCCACGGCCGTCTCTGATGCCTCGCGCGCATGTTGATGATGTCACTCGGCGATTTTCGCCTGCATGTGAGCGACGCATTGATGGCCATGGGAGGGGGGCGGCACCTACAGCTGCGTGTGACGTCGGGAACATGTGCGCCCTGTTACACCAACATTATCTGGGATCCCATTACATATAAATAGCTCTGGGGTTATGACACTGTGAGTCCCCTTTTGAAAAAGCACCACCGCGAAACGCGCGTCAGAGGGTCTGTTTCGGAGACGCACAGACTTGGCCGATTGATATGGGTAAGCACTACTCCTAAATATGCACTATGCACTTTATTATTGCCATTATACTGCACAAAGAAATCTGTCTGGTTACTTTTTATTGATATTGATGCAGATGGCTATATGTTCATACTATTTTACCCTGGCTACTTATTAGTCTGTTGCGGTTTCTCATACCGACAGTTCATCCTCGTTGCAACTCTATGTTTTTGGGCCGTTATTGTTGCCATCTAGGGTACATATCGGGTAACTAGGCGCTGTGCAGCTCTTAGTTACCCGATGTGTACACTGGATACCAGCTGGAGAGTCTGCCCATGTGACAGCTCACCAGCGAACAGCTAACGATGTCCCAGCGATCCCATCTAGGTCGGATCGTTGGTGGGATCGCTGGGACATTGAAGAGTGTGACGGGGCCCTAACAGCCTTGAGTGGAGCAGAGCTCCACCCTGGCTGATAACCTGTCAAATGCCACTGTCAATCTTTGACAGCTGCATTTACACAGCACTGGCAGGGGCTCATCATTTTATGCACCAATTAACACTCCAATGATGCCATCACAGGGCTCCAATCGTTTGCTAAGACAGCCTGTCATACAATCATAGAATATTAGAGTTGGAAGTGACCTCAAGGGTCAACATGTCCAACCCACTGCTCAAAGCAGGATTCACTAAACCATTTTAGACAGATGTCTGTCCAGCCTCTCTTTGAAGACTTCCATTGAAGGAGAACTCACCACCTCTTGTGGCAGCCTGTTCCACTCATTGATGATCCTCACTGTCAAAATGTTTTTTCTATAATCTAATCTGTATCTTCTCCCTTTCAGTTTCATTCCATTGCTTCTCGTATTTTCATGTGCAAATGAGAATAATGATGTTCCCTCTACATTGTGACATCCCTTCAGATATTTGTAGACAGTTATTAAGTCTCCTCTTAGCCTTCTTTTTTGCAAGCTAAACATTCCCAGATCCTTTAAGGCTATGTGCACACATTCGGAATTGCCGCTGAAATTTTCCTGCCACGGGAAATACGCATTCTGAATTGGGATACGTATTCCCGCAAAACACTAGCGTTTTGCAAGCGTAATCAGCTTTGCAGAATGCTAGTGTTTTTCAAGCATTCTGAAGCAAAAAAAAAACTGTGCACAGGTTGGTCACACTAGTCAAACATAGTGTTTGACAAGTGTGATCAACTTTTTACTACTGATGCAGCCTATGCAGCATCTGTAGTAAAAGATATAATGTTAAAAATAATAATAAAAAAAAAATCATGATATTCTCACCTTCCGGCGGCCCCCGAAGCCTTTCTGGTCCTCGCGATGCTCCCGGCAACTCCCGTTCCCAGTGATACCTCGCGACAATGACCCCAGATGACGTAGCATCACGCGAGACCGCTACGTCATATGGGGTCATTGTCACAAGGCATCACTGGGAACGGGAGTTGCTGGGAGCATCGTGAGGATCGGAAGGCTGCGGGGACCGCCAGAAGGTGAGAATATCACGATTTTTTTTTAAATTATTGTTTTAACAGGGATATGGTACCCATGGCCTGGAGGAAAGCCTCCTCTCCTCCAGAACTGTTTTTGTGTTTTTTGCTGCTGCATCACACTGTTGACTCATGTGCAGCCTGTGATCTATTAGTATACACAAGTATTTTTCACATGTGCTGTTGTAGTTCTATTCCTCCCATTCTGTAGATGTACCGTATATACTCGCGTATAAGCCGAGATTTTCAGCCCATTTTTTAAGGCTGAAAGTCCCCCTCTTGGCTTATACGCGAGTCATATATGCCAGGGGGTCGGCGGGGGATAAGAGCGGGGGTGTCAGATCATGCTCACTCCCCCGGCGAGTCTCTGCAGCCCCCCTGCTTCTCCCACGATCTCAGGCTCGTTCCTTCAGCGGTCACGTGGTACTGCTCATTAAAGTCATGAATATGCGCATATTCATGACTTTAATGAGCAGTATCACGTGACCGCTGAAGGAAGTAATAGCTGCCGGAGACCGCAGGAGAAACAGGGGGGCTGCAGAGACGCTCCAGGAGGGGGTAAGTATATGCAATATTCACCTGTCCCCGGTCCACTACTGCGCTCCGCTCTATCCTCTGCTTCCCTCTGGCTGTGACGTTCAGGTCAGAGGGCACAATGACGTAGTTAGTGCGCGCCACGCCCTCTGCCTGAGCATTCACTGACGGAGAACCCGGAAGATAGCGGCGAGCAGTGGTGGACCGGGTACAGGTGAATATCGCAGTTGCCGGGGCCCTGAGTCAGCGGTGACACCGGCACCTGTCCCCCATAGCGCGACAGTGTCCCTGCCTGCTCAGGACACCGGCACCTGGCCCCCAGCGACGAGAGGTGAGTATGTCATTTTTTTTTCATTTGCAGCAGCGGCAGCGTATGGGGCCTATTCTATGGAGCATCATATGGGGGCATAATCTATGGAGCATCATATGGGAGCCTATTCTATGGAGCATCATATGGGGGCATAATCTATAGAGCATCTTATGGGGGCATAATCTATGGAGCTTCATATGGCGGCATAATCTATGGAGCATTTTATTAAACTGTAAAGCGCTGCAGAATATGTTGGCGCTATATAAATAAAGATTATTATTATTATTATTATGGGGGCATAATCTATGGAGCATCATATGGGCCATAAAATATATGGAGCATCTTATGGGGGCATAATCTATGGAGCATCTTATGGGGCATAATCTATGGAGCATTTTATGGGGCCATAACCTTTATGGGGCATATTATTCTATGGAGCATCTTATGGCGCCATTATTAACCTTTATGCAGCGTTATATGGGGAGTATTTTGTATGGAGCATCTTATGGGGCCAACATGAACTGTATGGAGCATTATATGGGGCTCCTGATTCAATATGGATATTCAAAAACCTTTAACCTACTGATGTCTCAATTAATTTTACTTTTATTGGTATCTATTTTTATTTTTGAAAATTTACCAGTAGCTGCTGCCACCCTAGGCTTATACGCGAGTCAATAAGTTTTCCCAGTTTTTTGTGGCAAAATTATGGGGTTGGCTTATACACTGGTCGGCTTATACATGAGTATATATGGTAAATTTCATTTTTCTTGCCCAGATGTAGAATCTTGCATTTCTCCCTGTTAAATAGCATTCTACAGTATTAGTTGCTGCCCATTGTTCCAGCTTATCTAGATCCTTCTGATTCCTTTTTCTGTCTTCTCTAGTGTTAGGGCCCCGTCTCACATAGCGACACACCAGCGATCCCGACAACGATCAGGATTGCTGGTGTGTCGCTACATGATCGCTGCTGAGCTGCCAAACAGGCAGCTCAGGCAGCGATCAGGACAGCGACACTGCGGGTAACGTCACCTAGTTACCCGCAGTGTACGTTGGATACCAGCGCCCTGATGCAGGGAGCTGGTAACAAAGGTACACTTCGGGTTTCCAGAAGCTGCGCGGTGCCTGGAAACCCGACGTGTACCTTGGTTACCAGCTCCCCTGCGCCTGGAAACCCGAAGTGTACCTTGGTTACCAGAGATCAAAAAAAAGTCCTGGCATTTCTGACACGACCAGCGATTCACAGCAGGGGCCTGATCGCTGGTACGTGTCAGACATAGCGAGATCGCTGCTGAGATCACTGTTTAGCAGCAATCTCGCTAGTGATCTCGCTATGTGAGACGGGGCCCTTAGCTATCCCTCCTATATTTGCATTGTCTGCTAATTTGATCAGTTTCCCTTCAGTAATGGTTTACCTTCATGATGGTACTCCTGTGAATGCCAATTTTTGGCTTGTGTTCTCATAAGACATCTATGGTTTGATTTATTTGCCTGGGTGGCTTGGATGGGTTGTCACCGACATCCGGTGAGAAATTCATGTCAATAGAGCCTTTAGAAATATATTTATTTCACCCGCTGTATATCAATACAGTGATATTGCTTTATATAGCACAAGCAATTGCAGGTTCAAGTCCCCTAGAGGACTAGTAAGTACAGTTAACCCCTTTACTCCCGAAGGTGGTTTGCACAATAATGACTGGGACAATTTTTACAATTCTGCCCACTATCAATTTATATGGTTATAACTCTCGAATGCTTCAACGGATCCCGGTGATTCTGAGAGTTTTTTCATGACATATTGTTCTTCATTAGAGTGGTAAAATTTCTTTGATATGACTTGCATTTATTTGTGAAAAATTTGGCAAAAATGTTGAAAATTTCGCAATTTTTCCATAGCCTTAAATCACAGGGATATGTCGCACAAAATAGTTAATAAATAACATTTTCCACATGTCTACTTTACATCAGCACAATTTTGGAACAACATTTTTTTGTTAGGAAGTTATTAGGGTTAAAAGTTGACCAGCGATTTTTCCAATAAAATTTACAAAACCATCTTCTAGGGACCACATTACATTTGAAGTCACATTGAGGGGTCTATATGACAGAAATTACCCCAAAGTGACACCATTTTAAAAACTTCACCCCTCAAGGTGCTCAAAACCACCTTCAAGAAGTTTATTAACCCTTCAGGTGCTTTACAAGAATTTTTGGAATATGAAAAAAGGAACATTTAACTTTTTTTCACAAAAAAATTAATTCAGATCCAATTTTTTTATTTTGGTCCCCAACATTTGTTGTGTAATTTTTCCTGAGTATGCTGATACCACATATGAGGGAGAAAACAACTGTTTGGGTGCACGGCAGAGCTCGGAAGGGAAGGAGAGCCATTTGACTTCTTAAATGTAAAATTTCCTGGAATCATTAGCCAACGTCATATCCCATTTGGAGGCCCCCTGATGTGCCTGAACAGTGGAAACCCCCAACAAGTGACACCATTTTGGAAACTAGACCCCTTCAGGAATGTACTTATATGTGTGGTGAGCACCTTAAACCCCCAGGTGCTTCACCGAACTTTATAACGTTGAGCCGTGAAAATAATAAAATCACATTTTCCCCACAAAAATGTTATTTTAGCCCAAATTTTGCATTTTCATAAGGGTAACAGGAGAAATTGCTCTATACAATTTGTTGTGTAATTTCTCCTGAGTACGCCGATACTTCATATGAGAGAGAAAACTACTATTTGAGCGCACGGCAGGGCTTGGAAAGGAGGAGCGCCATTTGACTGGATGTAAAATTTCCTGAAATCATTAGTGGACGTCATGTCCCGTTTGGAGAGCCCCTGATGTACCTAAACAATGGAAAGCCCCCCACAAGTGACCCCTCAAGGAATGTATTTAGATATGTGGCAAGAACCTTGAACCCCCATGTGCTTCACAGAAGTTTATAACATTGATCCATGAAAATAACAAAATCACATTTTCCCTACAAAAATGTTATTTTAGCCCCAAATTTTGCATTTTCATAAGGGTAACAGGAGAAATTGCACCAAACAATTTGTAGTGCAATTTCTCCTGAGTATGCCGATATCCCATATGTAGGGGAATACTACTTTTGAGGCACAGTGCAAATCTCAGTAGGGAAGAGGTGCCATATTGGAGTTCAGATTTTGCTGGAATGGCTTGAGGGTGCCATATTCACATTGGCAGAGCTTCTGAGGTGCCAGAACAACACAAACCCCCTATATGTGAACTCATTTTACAAACTATACTCCCCAATAATTTCATCTAGGGGTGCAGTGATTATATTGACACCACAGTATACCACTGAGCGGTGAAGAAAGAATAATTACATTTCTTCCACTAAAATGTTGCTTTAGCCCAAAGTTTTTAATTTTTCCAAAGATTAAAAGGACATTTTTTTACAAAAAACTGAGGTCCACTTTTTCTTGAATGGGCCAATATCCTACATGTAATCGGGAAATACTTTTCATGCACAGTGTAAAGCTCAGAAGTCAAGGAGCGCCAGATTTTACTCTTATGGTTTGCAGGTGCCATGACCAACTGGGAGAGCCCATGAGGTGCCAGAACAGCAGAACCCCCCATAAGTGACCCCATTTTACATACTAATCCTCTCAATAAATTCATCTAGGGGTGCAGTGATCATATTGACAGATGTGTCACAGAATTTTATACCAATGGACACTAAAGATAAAATAACTACATTTTTACCACCAAAATTTTGTTTTAGCCCCAGATTTTACATTTTCAGACAAGAAGTGGGTGCAAATGGCACCATTACTTGTGCCACAATTTCTACTGAACGTGGTACATTATTACTTAGCCATACTGAGAGACTCGGGAGGAACAGAGCACTATTTGCCTCCTCAAGAGTGTGAACGCAGCCTAAGGCCTCTTTCACACATCCGGTTTTTGGCTTCAGGCACAATCCGTCCAAAAACTGAAAGGACGGATCCGACGCTGATTTGTAAAAAACTGATGCAACGGATCAGTTTTTTTGCCGGATCCGTCCTGAACTTTTGAACCTGGAATTGCTTGGTACGCATGTCCGGACCGAGGAGAGAGAGAGAGAGAGAGAGAGAGAGAGAGAGAGACCTTGGTTTCCAGAATCCGGATCAGTCTTTTGGGCGGATTGCACAAAAGACTGATCTGGCACAATAGACTTCTATTGATTCCGGCCGCCTGATGCGCCGCTTCAGGCGCTATCAGGTGGGTGCGGCAGAAAAAAAAAACGTTGCAGTGACCGTTTTGTCCGGCTGCCGGAATGTACCTTTCCGCTGGATCCGGCAAAAACCGGACGCAACGCAATGACATCCGGCGCGATCCGGCGCTAATGATAGTCAATGACAAAAAAACGGATCCGGCGGATTAAAAAAACGGATCCGTTTTTTTACAAAAGCGCCGGATCGCGCCTGACGGCAAAAAACTGATGTGTGAAAGAGGCCTAAGGCCTCTTTCACATTTCCGGCGGGCGCCTGGCGGCGCCCCCGGCATTTTGCCGCAGCGCCGCATCTGAAAATCTGATGCGCCGCATGCGGCTTTTTTCGCATTGACATGCATTAGCGCCGGATGGCGCCGCATGTCAATGCGTTGCATGCGGTTTTGTCCGGATGCGGCGCAAATGTACATTGCGGCGTCCGGAAAAAACGCTGCATGTAACGTTTTTTGTTTTTGCCGGATGGTTTCTTATCTCTCCAAGCATCAGAAACCATCCGGCAAAAAACCGCATTTTGGCCGCCGGAAGTGTGAAAGGTTTTCACATGCGGCGCTGCGGCAAAATGCCGGGGGCGCCGCCAGGCGCCCGCCGGAAATGTGAAAGAGGCCTTAGAGAGAAATAAGTAGGTGCTTTATGATGAGTCATAAGATGAGGGACCCATATACAGTATCGAACAGGGGCCCTCTACTGTCAGTGTCCGCCCCCACATAAGCCCCCTTGCCTTGATTTTTTTCTGTCTTTGTTCTATTTCATACATCTGTTCAGTTGAATTTTAGACTGTACTGAAAGTTCCATAAACTGGGATTTGTGGTGTCATTTTGTGAGGTCATCTGATCTCCTAGTTTGAGTGTAATAAGCTGAAACTGAGGTGTAAAGTTATAAAGGCAATCTACTCTACCAGGCCAGGAGATCCTTGTGTGCAGCATCGGGCTGGAGTACTTTGGGCCCACCAGAGAAAATCATTCTTGGGGCCCACCATGCCTAATGGGTACTAGCTGCAGAGCCTTCCCTAAGCTTCCATCTTGTCAAGCTGATAATCAGGGAATTTTTTCCAACTATATACCTGTCCAAACAATCACCTGACAAACCAGCAAAACACTTATTATTTGGGTGCAATTATTTTTATGCTTGATTTAAAACCCTCCTTATCAGCAGCAGATACAGTAATTTTGTGTAAACAAGTCAAGTGCTGCCGAGAACAATTATATTTTATAAGCACAGAAAGATTGTATAAATTAGAAATGTGTCACACATACACACACACTAGACACATGACACATACACACCAGTCACATGCCAAACACAGGACACATACACACCAGTACTAAGAAAATATAAAGCTGCAATTTGGATTGTTTAGAATGGCACATCTATAAAATTGGAACTGCATTACTGCCATAGAAAATAGGTACCGTTTATACTCGAGTATAAGCCGACCCGAGTATAAGCCGACCCCCCTAATTTTGCCACAAAAAACTGGGAAAACGTATCGACTCGAGTATAAGCCTAGGGTGGAAAAAGAGATTATGCCCCATATGCTGCCCCATGTATTATGCCCCACAAGATGCTCCATAGATTGTGCCCCATATGCTGCCCATGTATTGTGCCCCATATGCTGCCCATGTATTGTGCCCCATAGATGCTCCATAGATTGTGCCCCCATAGATGCTCCATAGATTGTGCCCCATAGATGCTCCATAGATTGTGCCCCCATAGATGCTCCTTAGATTATGCCCCATAGATACCCCATGTATTATGCCCCCATAGATGCTCCATAGATTGTGCCCCCATAGATTATGCCCCCATAGATGCTCCATAGATTATGCCCCCATAGATGCCCCATGTATTATGCCCCCATAGATTATGCCCCTATAGATGCTCCATAGATTGTGCCCCCATAGATTATGCCCCCATAGATGCTCCATAGATTGTGCCCCCATGTATTATGACCCCATAGATTATGCCCCTATAGATGCTCCATAGATTGTGCCAACATAGACTATGCCCCCATAGATTATGCCCCCATAGATGCTCCATTGAATAGGTCCCTTATGCTGCCGCAGCTGCTGGAACCAAAAAAAAAAAAAGACATACTCACCTCCCATCGCTGGGGGCCAGGTGCCGGTGTCCTGAGCAGGCGGGGATACCGGCGTGCTATGGGGGTCAGGTGCCGGTGTCACCGCTCGCTCAGGGCCCCGGCACCTGTGATATTTGACTCGCACCACAATTGTGGATACCAGGGCTATGGGGTACTCGGAGCCGAGCCCATTGATTTCTATGGGAGATGTCACTGGCAGCGGGACTCGGTCCGTGGCCCTGGCAGTCATGCAATGGGGGATATTTACAGGGGATTATAAGGATAGGTAGTTCGTGACGCCACCTGTGGTATCTGGTCAATTGGACCAGCGCTGCTATAAGGATCTTCACAGGGGATGTTATGGGGCAGCTGGGTGGTAAGTCTCCCACAGGTGAGACGGGTCCCTGGAAGTCTATGGTGATGATGCAGGGTGTAGTAAAGAATTCAGTCACACACAATGAAGCTTCTCTCCATACCTTTACTTGTAGGTGTTTCAGGCAGGTCCCGGGGAGCTGGTCGGGGTGGAGAATGCACATTCAGGATAACCGCTGAGCAGGTTAGAGGCCTCCTTTACTTCATATGTATGTGAGTCCAAACTTGCATGAAGCGAAGTTAACTCTGTAATCTCCAGCTTTTCTCAATAGCTGCCAAGCCCGGCTGACATTGTGGTAGAGCCTTCTATGTCTCTGATTATCAGATGTTGAGAGAACTAAGTCCTTACTTTTGTCGTGCACTTGACTCAAAGTCCCCGTTCTCCCTGACTCCGGTTACGTATCAGCGCTTAGGGCTACCTTCTGCGACCTGTAGTCCAGAAAGCCTCCGGTTATCTTGTTACTAAGCATGAAGCACTAGCAACGCTTCGGACCCCGGTGTCCGGTGAATTAGTGCAGGTAATCTGGTACCTGAAGCACTTCTTTGTCCTTCTCCACTGCGCCCTTCGCCCTGCTCTCGCTCTTAACATAAGCACTTGTAGCTTTTGATGGAAATGTCAGCTTTCTCCAGAGCTCACTGAACAGCTCTCAGTATCCTCCAAGTCCAGACTGGACTGAAACTGAACTGCACTGTCCTAAGACAGGAAACTGACTGGGATGACTCACTCCTGAGCCACCCGGAGCTTGACTGAACTCATCTCCCTCCTGGGTTGACTGACTGATCTGAGCTTTTCTCAGACAGGAAACAGAACTCTGACTGCTACGTGTCACTCCCTTTTATACCCCTGATGGGTGTGTCTGAAAGTGTGAGTGACGTGAATGGATATCAAGCTTTTGCGGTTACCTTCCTGTGCATTCTCCTGGATCTTGTGTGCCTGACATAGCTGGGCCACACATCCCCCCTTGGTTAAACACAGCACTCCCGGGCTGTAAAAGAGAAAAAGAAAAACATTTTTGTTTTTGCATTTAACATAAACATTTAACTCATCCCATCCGGGAGGTGAGGATTCTTTAACGTTACAATTTGTACATTAGAAAAATACAAAAGTATCAAAGCATCAAAACATTTCCATAAATACTAGACAATATTCTTGTGGAGGACCCGCACCAAAAACCTCCCACGTGGGTCCTGGGTGGGCTGCAGGACTTCTGACTGCAGACCTCACTCTAGGCCACACCATACGGGTTTTCCTTCAGAGGTAGTTCAAGGCTTTGTGTAAAACCAAGATAAGGCACCGTAGTGCAAACTATTTACAATACAAGTTCTTGAGCTGGCACAGTCCACAGCCACGCAGTCCATGCATGAGAAAAGACACATTTCAAGTAAAATCATTAATTCTTCACTTTCACTTTAACTCGCTTTACCCAACCGGGGTATTTTATGCAAACTATGCAATCATCATTACATTTACTCCTTAGCTTTTTAAACTCTTTACCCAGCCGGGTATTCTATTTAAATATGTAAACATCATCATACATATTATTAAACATTAATAAAGTGCAAATTAGCAAAACTTCTTCTTTAACTTTTTACATATTCAGGTGCAGTAAACCCCTGTCTGGGTCCTACTGGTTTTCATTTTTCTTGCTAGATGTGACATTGACCTTTTCCATCCCTGGGGACAGAATAACACGATGTCCTTTGGTTTCCATTACTAGGATATCATGTCCTGCAATATAAGTCTGGGTCGCAACATCTCTTGTTTGTGCTGGTAGGGACCTCACTGGGACCTCTCCGGAATATAACGTAGGTTGCGCTGCAGGATGGGTCACAGATTGCGATGCAGGATGGGTCACAGATGAGTATGCAGGGGGCGACTCCAGTGCACGGTCTGGTGCTGTGGGAACTCGGGACTGGGACGCTTCAGTATTGTGTACGGTACCGGCGTCGGGGACGGGGTCACTGATAACAGAGACGTTTAGGGCATACCATCCCTTTAAACCCCAGTGTCGCGTGTAGCTTACTATGTCCCCATTTATCAGATCCCCCAGGATGACCGATGGGCAGGTGGGATTCCACATCCCGGCGGCTTACAAAGACCCCGGATATAGGCCCGGCTCACGGATAAAGCCCCAGCCCTTGCGGAGTTGAAATTCGGTGACGCACCCCTGACGCCGCGGTTCCCGTCGGGTACCTTTATCTCGGCGGACGGTTTCTTTGTCAGCGAAGAACTTCTCATGCCATTCCTGTCGGTCTCGCTGTATCTTTCTCTCTTCCTCCTGCCGTTGTCTCTCTTTCTCGCAGTGTTGCCAGGCATTTCCGGTTTGGAGGTCGTAAGTCACATCATCCAAACGCCCCATCTCGTCCCAGTCGATTTCCGGCAATGATGGCTGGGACCCCTCCGGTGTTCCTACCGGGGAACCGTAATCTGCTGCGGCCTCCCGGCCCGGCTGGCACCCCGGAACGGGCAGGGCCTCCTCAGCCTCCTTCTCCTCCACCTCCGCATCGGTGGGATCAGGTACAGCACTTTTGGGGGCAGCCTCCGGTTGTCCTTCAGCCTTTTTTAGCAGGGACTTTGGAAAATCAAGTGATGGGGTGATGTCGGTGGGAGAGAACACTGCGTCCCACAGCAGCCGCTGTGTCTGGGCACGCCAGCGTCTCTCTGTCTCCTGCATGTCTGCATGACGCTGGATTAATCTTCTGAGCACAGCATTCTCTTTCTGCAGCTCCAGCATAGCGGGGTCAGTGTCCCGATCTGGGGACAGCTCCGGCACGGGCAGTAAATCCTCCGGTGAGCAGGGTTTGTACGCCTCCGCTCCTCCGCACAGATTCTCCTGTCCTTCCGCCATCTCGTCCCAGGCCAGACTGTAGTTTCCATCAGGAACATCCTGGTCCCTTCTGTGGAGGCGGGATTTGCGTCTCCTCCTCTTTGCATAGAAAATGAAGAGGAGGCGGATTTCCTTAGCAGTGGGGCAGGACCGCACATTATAGTAGCATTTTGAGAGGGCGGCCATATCTTTCGCGCCACAGGGGGGGTACACGCCCACGAATGCACGCCCACCTTCTTCACCAGCGCCTCAGGGCGCCAATATGGTGGTAAAATGGCGGTATTTGGCGCCAAAAGTGACACACAGTCTTTTTCACCAAACAGTTCAATAGGCACACAGGACTCACAATTGCAAGCTTCGCATCCTGTTCGTGATGCCAGAAAATAGATGACTCGCACCACAATTGTGGATACCAGGGCTATGGGGTACTCGGAGCCGAGCCCATTGATTTCTATGGGAGATGTCACTGGCTGCGGGACTCGGTCCGTGGCCCTGGCGGTCATGCAATGGGGGATATTTACAGGGGATTATAAGGATAGGTAGTTCGTGACGCCACCTGTGGTATCTGGTCAATTGGACCAGCGCTGCTATAAGGATCTTCACAGGGGATGTTATGGGGCAGCTGGGTGGTAAGTCTCCCACAGGTGAGACGGGTCCCTGGAAGTCTATGGTGATGATGCAGGGTGTAGTAAAGAATTCAGTCACACACAATGAAGCTTCTCTCCATACCTTTACTTGTAGGTGTTTCAGGCAGGTCCCGGGGAGCTGGTCGGGGTGGAGAATGCACATTCAGGATAACCGCTGAGCAGGTTAGAGGCCTCCTTTACTTCATATGTATGTGAGTCCAAACTTGCATGAAGCGAAGTTAACTCTGTAATCTCCAGCTTTTCTCAATAGCTGCCAAGCCCGGCTGACATTGTGGTAGAGCCTTCTATGTCTCTGATTATCAGATGTTGAGAGAACTAAGTCCTTACTTTTGTCGTGCACTTGACTCAAAGTCCCCGTTCTCCCTGACTCCGGTTACGTATCAGCGCTTAGGGCTACCTTCTGCGACCTGTAGTCCAGAAAGCCTCCGGTTATCTTGTTACTAAGCATGAAGCACTAGCAACGCTTCGGACCCCGGTGTCCGGTGAATTAGTGCAGGTAATCTGGTACCTGAAGCACTTCTTTGTCCTTCTCCACTGCGCCCTTCGCCCTGCTCTCGCTCTTAACATAAGCACTTGTAGCTTTTGATGGAAATGTCAGCTTTCTCCAGAGCTCACTGAACAGCTCTCAGTATCCTCCAAGTCCAGACTGGACTGAAACTGAACTGCACTGTCCTAAGACAGGAAACTGACTGGGATGACTCACTCCTGAGCCACCCGGAGCTTGACTGAACTCATCTCCCTCCTGGGTTGACTGACTGATCTGAGCTTTTCTCAGACAGGAAACAGAACTCTGACTGCTACGTGTCACTCCCTTTTATACCCCTGATGGGTGTGTCTGAAAGTGTGAGTGACGTGAATGGATATCAAGCTTTTGCGGTTACCTTCCTGTGCATTCTCCTGGATCTTGTGTGCCTGACATAGCTGGGCCACACATCCCCCCTTGGTTAAACACAGCACTCCCGGGCTGTAAAAGAGAAAAAGAAAAACATTTTTGTTTTTGCATTTAACATAAACATTTAACTCATCCCATCCGGGAGGTGAGGATTCTTTAACGTTACAATTTGTACATTAGAAAAATACAAAAGTATCAAAGCATCAAAACATTTCCATAAATACTAGACAATATTCTTGTGGAGGACCCGCACCAAAAACCTCCCACGTGGGTCCTGGGTGGGCTGCAGGACTTCTGACTGCAGACCTCACTCTAGGCCACACCATACGGGTTTTCCTTCAGAGGTAGTTCAAGGCTTTGTGTAAAACCAAGATAAGGCACCGTAGTGCAAACTATTTACAATACAAGTTCTTGAGCTGGCACAGTCCACAGCCACGCAGTCCATGCATGAGAAAAGACACATTTCAAGTAAAATCATTAATTCTTCACTTTCACTTTAACTCGCTTTACCCAACCGGGGTATTTTATGCAAACTATGCAATCATCATTACATTTACTCCTTAGCTTTTTAAACTCTTTACCCAGCCGGGTATTCTATTTAAATATGTAAACATCATCATACATATTATTAAACATTAATAAAGTGCAAATTAGCAAAACTTCTTCTTTAACTTTTTACATATTCAGGTGCAGTAAACCCCTGTCTGGGTCCTACTGGTTTTCATTTTTCTTGCTAGATGTGACATTGACCTTTTCCATCCCTGGGGACAGAATAACACGATGTCCTTTGGTTTCCATTACTAGGATATCATGTCCTGCAATATAAGTCTGGGTCGCAACATCTCTTGTTTGTGCTGGTAGGGACCTCACTGGGACCTCTCCGGAATATAACGTAGGTTGCGCTGCAGGATGGGTCACAGATTGCGATGCAGGATGGGTCACAGATGAGTATGCAGGGGGCGACTCCAGTGCACGGTCTGGTGCTGTGGGAACTCGGGACTGGGACGCTTCAGTATTGTGTACGGTACCGGCGTCGGGGACGGGGTCACTGATAACAGAGACGTTTAGGGCATACCATCCCTTTAAACCCCAGTGTCGCGTGTAGCTTACTATGTCCCCATTTATCAGATCCCTCCCAGGATGACCGATGGGCAGGTGGGATTCCACATCCCGGCGGCTTACAAAGACCCCCGGATATAGGCCCGGCTCACGGATAAAGCCCCAGCCCTTGCGGAGTTGAAATTCGGTGACGCACCCCTGACGCCGCGGTTCCCGTCGGGTACCTTTATCTCGGCGGACGGTTTCTTTGTCAGCGAAGAACTTCTCATGCCATTCCTGTCGGTCTCGCTGTATCTTTCTCTCTTCCTCCTGCCGTTGTCTCTCTTTCTCGCAGTGTTGCCAGGCATTTCCGGTTTGGAGGTCGTAAGTCACATCATCCAGACCCCATCTCGTCCCAGTCGATTTCCGGCAATGATGGCTGGGACCCCTCCGGTGTTCCTACCGGGGAACCGTAATCTGCTGCGGCCTCCCGGCCCGGCTGGCACCCCGGAACGGGCAGGGCCTCCTCAGCCTCCTTCTCCTCCACCTCCGCATCGGTGGGATCAGGTACAGCACTTTTGGGGGCAGCCTCCGGTTGTCCTTCAGCCTTTTTTAGCAGGGACTTTGGAAAATCAAGTGATGGGGTGATGTCGGTGGGAGAGAACACTGCGTCCCACAGCAGCCGCTGTGTCTGGGCACGCCAGCGTCTCTCTGTCTCCTGCATGTCTGCATGACGCTGGATTAATCTTCTGAGCACAGCATTCTCTTTCTGCAGCTCCAGCATAGCGGGGTCAGTGTCCCGATCTGGGGACAGCTCCGGCACGGGCAGTAAATCCTCCGGTGAGCAGGGTTTGTACGCCTCCGCTCCTCCGCACAGATTCTCCTGTCCTTCCGCCATCTCGTCCCAGGCCAGACTGTAGTTTCCATCAGGAACATCCTGGTCCCTTCCGTGGAGGCGGGATTTGCGTCTCCTCCTCTTTGCATAGAAAATGAAGAGGAGGCGGATTTCCTTAGCAGTGGGGCAGGACCGCACATTATAGTAGCATTTTGAGAGGGCGGCCATATCTTTCGCGCCACAGGGGGGGTACACGCCCACGAATGCACGCCCACCTTCTTCACCAGCGCCTCAGGGCGCCAATATGGTGGTAAAATGGCGGTATTTGGCGCCAAAAGTGACACACAGTCTTTTTCACCAAACAGTTCAATAGGCACACAGGACTCACAATTGCAAGCTTCGCATCCTGTTCGTGATGCCAGAAAATAGATGACTCGCACCACAATTGTGGATACCAGGGCTATGGGGTACTCGGAGCCGAGCCCATTGATTTCTATGGGAGATGTCACTGGCTGCGGGACTCGGTCCGTGGCCCTGGCGGTCATGCAATGGGGGATATTTACAGGGGATTATAAGGATAGGTAGTTCGTGACGCCACCTGTGGTATCTGGTCAATTGGACCAGCGCTGCTATAAGGATCTTCACAGGGGATGTTATGGGGCAGCTGGGTGGTAAGTCTCCCACAGGTGAGACGGGTCCCTGGAAGTCTATGGTGATGATGCAGGGTGTAGTAAAGAATTCAGTCACACACAATGAAGCTTCTCTCCATACCTTTACTTGTAGGTGTTTCAGGCAGGTCCCGGGGAGCTGGTCGGGGTGGAGAATGCACATTCAGGATAACCGCTGAGCAGGTTAGAGGCCTCCTTTACTTCATATGTATGTGAGTCCAAACTTGCATGAAGCGAAGTTAACTCTGTAATCTCCAGCTTTTCTCAATAGCTGCCAAGCCCGGCTGACATTGTGGTAGAGCCTTCTATGTCTCTGATTATCAGATGTTGAGAGAACTAAGTCCTTACTTTTGTCGTGCACTTGACTCAAAGTCCCCGTTCTCCCTGACTCCGGTTACGTATCAGCGCTTAGGGCTACCTTCTGCGACCTGTAGTCCAGAAAGCCTCCGGTTATCTTGTTACTAAGCATGAAGCACTAGCAACGCTTCGGACCCCGGTGTCCGGTGAATTAGTGCAGGTAATCTGGTACCTGAAGCACTTCTTTGTCCTTCTCCACTGCACCCTTCGCCCTGCTCTCGCTCTTAACATAAGCACTTGTAGCTTTTGATGGAAATGTCAGCTTTCTCCAGAGCTCACTGAACAGCTCTCAGTATCCTCCAAGTCCAGACTGGACTGAAACTGAACTGCACTGTCCTAAGACAGGAAACTGACTGGGATGACTCACTCCTGAGCCACCCGGAGCTTGACTGAACTCATCTCCCTCCTGGGTTGACTGACTGATCTGAGCTCTTCTCAGACAGGAAACAGAACTCTGACTGCTACGTGTCACTCCCTTTTATACCCCTGATGGGTGTGTCTGAAAGTGTGAGTGACGTGAATGGATATCAAGCTTTTGCGGTTACCTTCCTGTGCATTCTCCTGGATCTTGTGTGCCTGACATAGCTGGGCCACACATCTTTACCTGTCCCGTTCCACCGCTGAGCGCCGCTGTCTTCCGGGTCCTCCAGCAGTGAATGATCAGGCAGAGGGCGCGGCACGCAGTAACCACGTCATCGCGCCCTCTGCCTGAACATCGCAGCAAGAGGACCCGAGGACACAGCGGCGAGCAGCGGTGGAACGGGATAGGTAAATATTGCTTATACTCACCCTTCCGCCGACGCGTCTCTGCCCTGCTCTTCTCCCGCGGTCTCCGGCGCCAGTGTTTAGCGGTCAGGTGGTACCGCTCATTAAAGTCATGAATATGTGCATATTCATGACTTTAATGAGCGGTACCACCTGACCGCTGAACACAGGCGCCGGAGACCGTGAGAGAAGAGCAGGGGTGCTGCAGAGACCGCGCAGGTGGAGGGGTGAGTATATAGAACTGCTGCGCTCCGCCTCCCCCCTGTATATGACTCGAGTATAAGCCGAGAGGGGGACTTTCAGCCCTAAAAAATGGGCTGAAAATCTCGGTTTATACTCGAGTATATACGGTAAGTATTATATTATGTACATATGGAATTTTGAAAAATTGGAAATGCAATATTGCTATAGGAAAATTTACACATTAGTCACAGGCTAAACACAGGACACATGCTCACCAGTCACACGCTAGACACAGGATTACAGATAGGTGGACCTCTGTATATTCGAGTCCAGACAAATGTTAAAAAAAAGTTTGAATCATAGAATCATAGAGTTGGAAGGGACCTCCTGGGTCATCTGGTCCAACCCCCTGCTCAAACCAGGATTCACTAAATCATCCCAGACAGATATTTGTCCAGCCTCTGTTTGAAGACTTCCATGGAAGGAGAACTCACCACCCCTCGTGGCAGTCTGTTCCACTCATTGATTACCCTAATTGTCAAAAAGTTTTCTCTAATATCTAATCTGGGTCTCCTCCAATTCAGTTTCATCCCATTGCCTCTAGTCTTTCCTTGTGCAAATGAGAATAAAGATGATCCTTCTACAATGTGACAGCCCTTAAGATATTTGTAGACAGCTATTAAGTCTCCTCTCAGTCTTCTTTTTTGCAAGCTAAACATTCCCAAATCCTGTAACTGTTCCTCATAGGACATGGTTTGCAGACCGATCACCGTTCTGGTTGCTCTTCTCTGAACTTGCTCCAGTTTGTTGATGTCTTTTTTAAAATATGGTGCCCAAAACTGGACACAGCATTCCAGATGAGGTCTGACCAAAGAGGAGTAGAGGGCAATAATGACGTCACGTGATCTAGACTGTATGCTTCTGTTAATACATCCCAGAATTGAATTTGCCTTTTTTGCTGCTGCATCACACTGTTGACTCATGTTCAGTCTGTGATCTATTAGTATAATCAAGTCTTTTTCACATGTGCTGTTGCCATTCTGCATGTGCTTTTTCATTTTTATTGCCCAGATGTAGTACTTTGCATTTTTCCGTTAAAAACCATTCTGTTAGTTGCTGCCCACTGCTGCAGTTTATTTATATCTTTTGAATCCTCTCTCTTCTCTAGCTATCCTTCCTAGCTTTGTGTCATCAGAAAATGTAATCAGTGTACCCTCAATTCCTTCATCTAAATCATTGATAAAGATGTTGAACAATACAGGGCCCAGGACAGAACCCTGTGGTACGCCACTTGAGACATTCTTCCAACTAGATGTGCAGCCGTCCGATCACTAAGCCAGTTATGAATCCACCTAACAGCTGCCTTGTCCATTCCATACTTAGTCATTTTTTCAATAAGGATGATGTGAGATACATTGTCAAATGCTTTTCTGAAGTCAAGATATACTATATCTACAGCATTTACCTGATCCACCCTGTCAGTGATTCTGTCATAGAAGGAAATTAAGTTAGTCTGACATGACTTATTAGTTACAAACCCATGCTCACTCTGGTTAATCACTTCATTCTTATGCAGGTACTTGCATACATGTTCTTTAATAATTTGTTCAAAGATCTTTCCTAGTATAGAAGTCAGACTCACAGGCCTATAGTTCCCTGGGTCCACCTTCTTCCCCTCTTTGAAGATAGGAACAACATTTGCTCTTCTCCAGTCTTCTGGGACTTCTCCTGTTCTCCAAGAATTTTCAAAGGTTATGGAGAGTGGTTCAAAAATTTATTCTGCTATCTCCTTCAGTACTCTCGGGTGTAATTCATCTGGACCTGAAGACTTGAATTCATTTAGGTTAGCTAAGAGTTTCCTCACTATCTTTCGGTTTATAGATATCCTGGATTCTACTATTTCTTTAATAGGACGGTGAAGATCAGTTGATGTTACATTTCCTTTCTGAGAGAAAACAGATGCAAAATAGGAATTTAAAAGTTCGGCCTTCTGAACATCCTGTCTTACCATTTCATCATTTTCATCTGTAAAAATCCTATAGCATTTTTTACTTTTCTTTTACTTTTGACATATCCCCAAAATCTCTTTATATTGTTTTTGACGTCTCTTGCAAGCCTTAATTAATTGTCAGCTTTAGATAATCTGATTTGTGTCCTGCAGGTTCTGCAGACAGCATTATATTCTTCTTTAGATATGGCTCCCTCTTTCCATTTCAAAAACATTTCTTTGTTCCTTTTTAGCATGTGTTTAAGTTCTGTGTTCATCCATCCAGGTTTCCTTAAATGCTTTGTATTCACCCTTTTTTTGGAATTGTTAACGATTATGCTTTGAGAATCTCATTTTTCAAGATTTCGGTTTGGGTTCGGGTACCAGAACAGTACCTGGATCTAATTCACTTTAACCCCTTTATTCCATCAGACGTACTATTCCGTCCATGTGACCCTGGACCTAATTCCCATGGACGGAATAGTACGTCATGGGCGATCAGCTGCGCTCCCGGGGGGAGCGCAGCTGATCGCCGCCGGGTGTTAGCTGATTATCGCAGCTGACACCCGTGACTGTGTGTCAGGAGCGGTCACGGACCGCTCCCGGCACATTAACCCCTGGCACACCGCGATCAAACATGATCGCGCTGTACCCGGGGCACAGGGGAGGATCGCGCAGGGGGGGGGATCCCTGCGCGCTCCCTTGAGACCCTCAGAGCAGCGCGATGTGTCGTGCTGTTCCGAGGGTCCGTCCTCCCTCCAGGTCCCCGGATCCAAGATGGCGCCGGGGTCCTGCAGGGAGGCGGCTTCCTCAGTGCCTGCTGAGAGCAGGCGCTGGGGAAGCCTGCAGCGATGCCAGAGCGATCGCTGGTGTGACAGAGTGCTGTGCACACTGTCACACCAGCGATCTGCTAAAATACTGTGATGTCCCACCCTGGGACAAAGTAAAAAAGTAAAAAAAATAAAAAGTGGTAAAAAAAATCATAAAAAAAAAAAAAATATTCCCCAATAAATTCATTTTTTCCTGTAAATAAAAAAAACAAAACAATAAAAGTACACATATTTAGTATCGCCGCGTCCGTAATGACCCCCCCTATAAAACTGTCCCACTAGTTAACCCCTTTAGTAGACCCCTTAAAAAAAAAAAAACTAAGCAAAAAATCAATGCTTTATCATCATACCGCCGAACAAAAAGTGGAATAACACGCGATCAAAAAGACCGATATAAATAAACATGGTACCGCTGAAAACGTCATCTTGTCCTGCAAAAAACGAGCCACATACAGCATCATCAGTGAAAAAATAAAAAAGTTATAGCTCGCAGAATAAAGCGATGCAAAAATAATAATTTTTTATATAAAATTGCTTTTATTGTATAAAAGCGCCAAAACATAAAAAAAATGATATAAATGAGGTATCACCGTAATCGTACTGACCCGAAGAATAAAACTGCTTTATCAATTTTACCACACACTGAACGGTATAAACGCCTCCCCCAAAAGAAATACATGAATTGCTGATTTTTGTTCATTCTAACCTCCCAAAAATCGAAATAAAAAGCGATCAAAAAATGTCACGTGCTCAAAAATGGTACCAATAAAAACGTCAACTCGTACCCAAAAAATAAGACCTCACATGACTCTGTGGGCCAAAATATGCAAAATATGGTGCTCCTTCCATTCCGAGCTCTGCCATGCGCCCAAACAGTGGTTCCCCCCCACATATGGGGTATCAGCGTACTCAGGAAAAATTGGACAACAAATTTTGTGGTCCAATTTCTCCTGTTACCTATGGGAAAATAAAAAATTAGTGACTTAGAGATAATTTTTGTGGGAAAAAAATAGGATTTTTTATTTTCATTCCCGGGCATTATAAACTTGTGTGAAGCACTTGGGGGTTCAAAGTGCTCACCAAAGATCTAGATAAGTTCCTTAGGGGGTCTAGTTTCCAAAATGGGGTCACTTGTGGGGGTTTCCACTGTTTAGGCTCATCTGGGGCACTACAAACGGAACATGACCCCCATCAATGTTTGCATTCCAAAACGTTACTGCTTTCTTTCCAAGCCCTGCCGTGCGCCCAAACAGTTTCCCCCCCCAACATATGGGGTATCAGCGTACTAAGGACAAATTGGACAACAAGTTTTGGGGTCCAATTTCCTTGGGAAAAATCAAAAATTTGGGACTAAAAAATCATTTTTGTGGAAAATTGTTTTGTTTTTTTTTCACACCCAGGCATTATAAACTTTTGTGAAAACACTTTGGAGTTCAAAGTGCTCACAACAGATCTAGATAAGTTCCTTAGGGGGTCTAGTTTCCAAAATGGTGTCACTTGTGGGGGGTTTCCACTGTTTAGGCGTATCAGGGGCTCTCCAAACACGACATGGCTCCAATCTCAACTCCAGCCAATTTTAGTTTGAAAAAGTTAAACGGCGCTCCTTCCCTTGCGACCTCTGCCGTGTGCCCAAACAGTGGTTTTCCCCCACATATGGGGTATTGGCGTACTCAGGAGAAATTGCACAACAACTTTATCTGCCCATTTTCTCCTTTTACCCTTGTGAAAATAAAAAAAAGTTTGTAAAAGATCATTTTTGTGGCTAAAAAGTTAAATATTAATTGTTTCCATCCACGTTGCTTCAGCTCCTGTGAAGCACCTGAAGGGTTAATAAACTTCTTGAATGTGGTTTTGAGTACCTTGAGGGGTGCAGTTTTTATAATGGTGTCACTTTTGGGTATTTTCTGCTATATAGACCCGTCAAAGTGCCTTCAAATGTGAGGTGGTCCCTAAAAAAATGGCTTTGTAAATTTTGTTGTAAAAATGAGAAATCACTGGTCAACTTTTAACCCTTATAATTTCCTAACAAAAAAAATTTTGGTTCCAAAATTGTGCTGATGTAAAGTAGACATGTGGGAAATGTTATTTCTTAACTATTTTGTGTGACATATTTCTCTGTTTTAAGGGAAAAAAAATTCAAAGTTTGAAAATTGCAAAATTTTCAAAATTTTCACCATATTTGCGTTTTTTTCAAAAATAAACGCAAGTTATATCGTAGAAATTTTACTTCTAACGTGAAGTACAATATGTCACGAGAAAACAATCTCAGAATCGCGAAGATCCGTTGAAGCGTTCCAAAGTTATAACCTCATAAAGAGACAGTGGTCAGAATTGTAAAAATTGGCCCGGTCATTAACGTGCAAACCACCCTTGGGGGTGAAGGGGTTAATGGGGGGGTCGAACATCCAGTATTTGCCATGCTGTCAAGTAAGGCCGTACTGTGGGGCCTCAGGCCTTTTAAGGGAGGCCAGCATGACAAAGTTGAGGGGACCATAGGTGGGCAGATATATGGTAGGGCTGGTAAGGATAGGGTTAATTTGCCTCAGGGATGTGAAAGGGTTGGGAGGGGATGGAGTAGGAGGGGAAAAGGAGGGGGTAGTATATAAAGGGCAGTCACATGGTTGGAACAACCATTTTAGGTGCCCCACAGTAAGAAGAGCAATCTCTTACCTGCTAGCATGATGGAGGTCGACCTCATGCTGCAACAATTGAGAGACGCTGCCAGCTCCAGGGGCTCGGGGTGCTGCAGGCATCAATTCAGGGCCTACTTCAGGGGGAAGCCGGACATCCTCAGGCTCAGGACGTCGGGCGACGGCCTCGGAGAACTAGGCCTCCGGAGCGCCTTAGCCCTGAGGTAACCCCCAGGGTTCGGCGCCGTGTTAGGAGCCCCTCCGGGGACCCTCCAGCTCAAAATTTGCGCGTCAGGCCGGGAGCGCGTGAGCCTGGAGCTGGGAGGAATCCGCATGACAGGCGGTACCCACAGCGGGAGGAGGTGTCGGCCTCCCCTTCTACAGATGCGACAGGCAGAGAGAGGGAGCCGGGATCAGGAGCGGCTGCGGCGCTGGGCTCAGCATCAGGCCCAGCTCGGCGTGGGAGAGAGCGAATGCGGGGGCCTGCTAGTCGGGTGCCCTCTGCTCCGGTGAGCTCAGATGGAATCGCCTGCCCGGCGCCAACGCCGAGGCCCAGTTCAGCAAGCGCTGCACCAGCAACATCGCGTGCAGGCCCCTCTACAGCTCGGCGGGGAACAGCAGCTCGTCGGCGAGGAGCAGCAGGACAGGCCAGGGAGAGCAGAGCAGCTGGTGTGTGCAGGAGAGTTAGCACCTCCCACTCACTGGCTGCTGCAGAAGATAGAGGAGATGACGGCCAGCATCATGCTGGGCTCAGCACAGGGAGGGATGCTGAGGGGGGGCAGGCACCCGGGCTTATGACACTGCTCCAGGAGGGTGGGGGGAGGGGAGAGCCCATAATAACATGCAACAGCCATCTCGCCCTGGGACTTCAGCAGGACAATATGCGGCACCTAGCTGCATGGATCACGCAGTGGCCACCTGGGGCCGGCTGTATGGGCCCACAGGATCGTCGGCTCCAACGAATGAAGACGGACAGGACGCCGAACGCATACGCCCGGATTCAGGATTGGCGGCTGCTGGGAACACAGCACCCAGGCAGCCAGGTGAGGCACATTCAATGTCACATTCTTTAACGTCACTAGCTTCTAGTGTAATTGGACAAGGGGAAGCGGTCGGGAGGGGAGCTAGTGCCGGTATGGGGGCAGTATTACAGGGTTTAAAGGAGTTAGTTAGATTATGGGAATATGGAAGCGGGCAGGGGGAATCATCGCCTGTATCAGCTTGGGTGGGTAACAGGGGGGATGAGTTGACATCCGGGGTTGTTAGATCAGCAGGTTCTTCCGTTGTGGGGCAGGGAAGCAGGACAGAGAGCCCAAGGATTTCTAGCAATACGGGGTCGGAAAATGCGTTAAGGGGTCAAGAGGTAATGGGGGATTCAGCTGAGCAGGATAAGGATGAAACTGTGCGGCTGGATGATTCAGCCAGAGGGGAAGTTTATGTCTGTTTTGAAGGGCCTTTAGGGGCACACTTAAAGCAAGAAGTTAGAGAAAGAATTTGGAAAGGGGAATACGTGGAAATTTTTTTCGTTGCTTCCGCTGGAGCGCTTTAATTTAGATAGGTTACGAAAGGATGAGACAAAAAAGGATGAGGAAGAGAAGAGGAGGTTTAGATTAATTCCCCGCACATTCGCCAACTGGCTGCAGGCATTTGCTATATTAGCCAGTGTTATCGGGGAAAAAGCACCAGAGAACTGTTCGCCACTTTTCTGTTACATGGAACAATTGGCGAGGCTTATAGAGTTTATGGTGGGCAGGGTTGGTTAAGATATGATGAACAATTTTGTCAACGGAAGGCAGTTAGGCCTAGTATTCGTTGGGACCATAAAGATATTTCTTTATGGATGAGAGTAACGGCTCCAGCTAGATCAGGGCAGGGGTATCAGCCTTTTCCAGGGGGCACCGGGGGTTCAGGACAGTCAGGACACTCGGTGTCGGTACAAAAGGGACTGTGCTTCTCTTTCAATGAAGGAGCGTGTAAATTTGGAGCAAAGTGTAAATTCAAACACGAATGTTCGTCATGCGGAGGTAATCATGGGTCATCAAGATGTTTTAAATCAGGAAGACAGAAAGGATCAGAGGGTATTGAAAAAAGGGGAGACCCCAATTCAACTGCCAGAGATGGAGTATTTTCTAAATAGTTACCCGGATAAGGAGGCGGCAACGCTAATACGCGAAGGTTTTAAAGAAGGTTTTAAAATTCCCTTTGTAGATGTTGAGGTGAAGTTGTCAACCAAAAATTTGAAATCTGCCATTCAGTTTCCACATGTGGTCACAGAAAAATTATTCAAGGAGGTTGCATTGGGCAGAATGGCGGGACTTTTTGACACCGCTCCTATTGACAATTTAAGGGTTTCTCCTTTAGGGGTGGTGCCAAAAAAGGAGCCAAATAAATTCAGGTTGATATATCACCTTTCATTTCCAAAGGGATTATCGGTTAACGACGGGATTGACCCACAACTGTGTTCTGTCATATACACATCCTTCGATGCGGCGGTAAAGTTAGTCAGGGATTGCGGCAAAGGGGCTCGTTTGGCTAAGACCGATATAGAAGCGGCTTTTCGATTGTTACCAGTTAATCCTGACAGCATGCACTTGTTAGGTTGTTTTTGGGAAGGGGGTTTTTTCGTGGATCGTTGTTTGCCGATGGGATGCTCGCTGTCATGTGCTTATTTCGAAACTTTCAGCACATTTTTAGAATGGACGGTAAAAGAGGTGTCGGGGCTCAGGTCATGTATTCATTACCTAGACGACTTCCTGTTTGTTGGTACGGCGCAGTCTTCTGATTGTTCGATGTTATTGCACACAATGGAGAGTGTGGCTAAAAAATTGGTGTACCTTTGGCGGCGGAAAAGACCGTAGGCCCAGTGACATCGCTGAGTTTTCTAGGTATAGAAATTGACACAGAGTCAATGGAGTGTAGAATCCCAAACGACAAACTGCTAGACATGAGAGCAGAGGTGAAACGAGTTGGGGCTTTAAAGAAAGCTACGTTACGGGAGGTCCAATCATTGTTGGGAAAATTAAACTTCGCTTGTCGGATCATGCCGATGGGTCGGGCGTTTTGTCGCAGGTTGTCTCTGGCAACGGTGGGGATCAGGGCTCCATCGCATTTCATCAGGCTTAGGAGAGAGCTGAAAGATGACTTAAAGGTTTGGGCACTATTCCTTGATTCTTATAATGGAAAATCCATCTGGATTGCGCCAATGGTGCTAGCTGAGACTCTGGGCATTGTATTAAATTCGTCGGATGAGCAAGGTTTTAGTTTGTCTTTCCATGATGAGTGGATAGCAGAACAGTGGCCTCGGTGTTGGGTTGAGAAAGGCCTGTCGGTCAATCAAGTATTGCGTGAGTTGTTCCCTATAGTCGTAGCATTAACGTTATGGGGTGAGAGAGTACGGAATAAAAAGATTTGCTTCGGATGTAGGTCGGTGGGGGCATTGAGGGCGATCAATTCGTTATCTTCACCGGATCACGCAGTGGTAAGAGTGTTACAGCACTTGGTTTGGATTGGGCTGACTTTTAACCTGTGGGTTATTGCTGAAGAGAGACAGGAGACTGACTACTCTAGTTTTGAAGTTCTTTTTTGTTCACAGTGGGAACGAATTGGAGAGACGGGTCGTCAATCGGATCTCAAGAGGCTGGAATGTCCAGAAGGTTTATGGAATCTTCCCTTGGGGTAGTAAAATTTTTATTATCTAGGTCCTTGGCGTCAGGAACATGGTCTCATTATAGGAGGGCATGGGACAGTTGGGCGGTTTGGAAAGAGAGTTTGGAGGTGGAATTAGAGGACGAGGTTAAATTGTTATTGTTATTGGGTCACAACTGGGAAGCTGGTTGGTCGGTCCCAAAGATTAATAATTTCTTAGCGGGTTTGGCGTTTGGATTTAAGTGCAGGGGTCAACGGGATTTAACTAAGGAGTTTTTGGTTCGGCAATTGGTCAGAGGGTGGCGGAAAGGTTGGAAGGTGTTGGATGACAGACGCCCGGTTTCTTATGAGATATTATTAATTTTGGGCGAACAACTGAGTGAGGTTTGTTCTTCTCGAAAGGAGGTGACGTTATTCAAATTGGCCTTTTCCTTAGCATTTTTTGGGGCTTTTCGTCTTGGAGAGCTGATTAGTCCATCTAAAACTCGGAAAGGTGGGCTACTTAGGGGCGATGTGGAGGTGCTTGGAGACAGGGTAAGGTTATTCCTGCGCTCTTCAAAAACGGATATATGTGGAAAAGGTTGTAAGGTGGTACTTTTCGAGGTGCAAGGTTCACCTTTATGCCCAGTGAAGTGTATGAAGAATTTCTTAAAAAGGGGAGGCAAAGGCGATGAGCCATTGTTGGTACATGAGGATGGTTCTTTTCTTTCTCGCTTTCAATTTTTGTCAATATTTAAACGTTGCTTAGAAAAAGGTGGGATAGCGGCAGAGCAGTATAGCGGACATTCATTCCGCATCGGAGCAGCTACAGAGGCAGCAAGGAGAGGTCTTGGGGACGAGACAGTGATGAGGATCGGGCGATGGGAGTCAGCAAGATTTCGGTCATATGTGCGTTTATCGTTGGTGTAAATGGTTTATATTTGTATTGGTGTTATTCTGTGTTTCTATTGTTTCTGTTTTCTGTTTTAGGTACGGGCCAACTGCTTACTTGGATCATGGGCCATTCCTTCGTTTTTTGGGCGGCTTTGAGAGCAGACGTTCGTCCGAACGGGAGGCAGCTGGGAGTGATGAGGTCAATAGCGTTGTTGAGGTGGATCGGAAAAAGGGGCATGGTATGGAAGCAGTTGGTCCCGGAGTTCCATAAATTTGTTCGGCTTGACAGAGCTCCTGATGTTCTGGTAGTACACTTAGGGGGTAATGATCTGGCTAAGCGCACTTGCAGGGAATTAATTAGGGACATAAAATTCGACATGCTGAGGCTGTGGTCCATGTTTCCTAAGCTGTTGATGATTTGGTCAGATATCATTCCCAGGAAGGTCTGGTACGGGGCTAGGTCCGTTCAAGGTGTAAATAGAGCCAGAATCAAATTGAATAGGGCAGTATCCCGATTCATGGTGAGAAACGGAGCGATTGTGGTTCGACATACAGAGTTGGAGTCGGGTGAAGGGGAATTCTGGAGGAAGGATGGCATTCATCTGAATGCAATAGGCCTTGATTTATGGTGCCTAGCAATTCAGGAAGGTATAGAAAAGGGCTTGCAAGTTTGGAGGGACATAAATGTTTATGGGGTCAGAACATTTATGTTGGTGGCGTGGGGGGGGAGGTCCTCGAGGTTGGTGGTGATAGAAAATGGCGGCTTGGAGGGGGGGGGATCGCAAAGATCCTGGACTCCCCCTTGGGTGGATCACGTGATGGAACGGTACGGTTATACCGGCAAGTGGATATGGGAGCCGTGGGCAGTTACGGCAGAGATTGGCCAGGCGAGTTTATTAAGGTCTCCGAGCTGGTGCTTAACGGCTGGAGACAGGATTCGTCCTGGGGCGACAAGTTTTTGGAGATAAATACGAGGAGTTTACGGTTTGGGGCCTCGAGGATCGCCCTTCCCCCAATTGTTGGTAATTATTGTTAAATTGTTTCACAAAATATTAATAAAAGGCTGCTGTGGCCAATTTATCCAATAAAGTGTCTGGTGATTAATTTGTAGGAGAGAGTTGTGGGTTATGGGCTAAGGACATGTGAGATGGTAGAAGGGAAGGGTTTGTAAACACCGGGATCCCGAATACCCACTTGTCATGTACATGACAGTGCAGGTAACACTGCTTCTGATCAGCGGTAAAATCATCACCACCGGTCAGACAGCCGTGATTCCCACGCTGTCAAATGACAGCATGAGCCCACGGCAGTGATCATAGTTATAAAGTTTACCTCCTGTCACTGGCGCAGGTTAATGGGATTACTGCTAATAACGGCAGAAGCGGCTGATGGGAGTATTCATTAGCCTGCTCTACATAAACAATTAGAAGAAAAAAAAAACAGCGTGGGCTCCTCTGTATTTTTGATAACCAGCCAGACAAAACTGACAGCTTGGGGCTGCAACTTCAACAAGGCTGGTTATCAAAAATAGAGGGGTCTCCACACTGTTTTTTTAAATTATTTAAATAAATAATTGGAAAATAATAATTGGAAAAAAAACGACATGAGATCCCCCATATTTTTGACAACTAGCCTTGCTAAAGCAGAGGATAGCTGGGGGCTAGTATTCTCAGTCTGGTAAGGGGCCACTGATATTGACCCCCCCAGCCTAAAAACAGCAGGCCACAGCCGCCCTGAAAAGGTACTATTGGTGCACCAATTCTGACGCTTTGCCCAGCTCTTCCCACTTGCCCTGTAGCAGTGGCAAGTGGGGTTCATATTTGTGGGATTGATGTCACCTTTGTATTGCCGGGGACTGAGAAAAAAAAGGAAATAATTCAGCTCACCTCTAAACGATCCCAGTGGAGGTCAAGATTTGAAGCAGGGATGCCGTGAAGAGCACTTTGGAATGAGGAGATCCAGCTTCAAAAAATAAAATCAAAATACTTTATTTCAATCCAATTTAAAATAGTAACATGACTGTTATGTGCACCAAAACCGGTATGTCCAACTGGGATTACTGGAGGGAGATTGCCCGGGGAGGACCTGGACGCGTTTCGAACACCATGTGTTCTTAGACTCAGTTACTACTACGTTTTTATTACCCCATCTAGTGTTCGGAAACCATCTGAAAATACCATGATATAGCACAGAGACCCTGTTTCCAGCGATATGTCACTTACTGTGCTGCTTGCTGCTGTTTTGATATAATCATAGTTTTATCTCCTGCAGATCTAGCAGTTCTCTGAATGCTGAGCTCTGTATAACATCGCGCACACCACTGAGTAGCAGCATTCTGTGTACACTGTGCATATGCAGAAAGCTGCCATTCAGTTGAGGGGGTAGGGTTTGACAAAGCTCAAGAATATGGAGGACTACATGATAGCAGGTAACCTAGTAGTAACATATTCCCTTTAAAAGATGATTAAGATCTCTCTCATGCACATAGTTTGCAATTGTTGTCGATATGTAAGAAACAAAGGAGACAGCTCTTTAGAACAAATAAGCGGCTGCAGCATTAAACTAACATATCAGCAGCCAGTATATTGATATAGTGGGAGCCGTCACAGCAGAACATTCACATTATGTCTCAGCTGAGCATTAGAGCGCATTAGTCATAACACAGTCAATGTGTCCATGATAATATATCTCATGTTATCCGCTGCATACAGGTATCTGTCACATGTCTGTTGTGGATATATAAGATAGATAGACAGATAGATAGATAGATAGATAGATAGATAGATAGATAGATAGATAGATAGATAGATAGATAGATAGATAGATAGATAGATAGATAGATAGATAGATAGATAGATAGATGGCAAACATAATGATACTTTTAAAGGGACTCTGTCACCAGGTATTTGCTATCTAATCTGAGAGCACCATGATGTAGAGACAGAGACCCTGATTCCAGCAATGTGTCACTTACTTGGCTGCTTGCTGTAGTTTTCATAAACTCACTGTTTTACTAGCATGATATTATCACCAGAGGACTGGTAAACTGGCTTCCAGGTAGTCCCCAATATTCATGAGCTGTATATAACCCCTCCCCATCACTGATTGGCAGCTTTCTTCATACACTGACAAAGCTGACAATCAGTGGTGTGGGTGGGGTTGCACAGGGCTCATCATTCAGAGAACTAAATAAAACAGGGATTTTACCAAATGACAGCAAGCAGCCGAGTAAGTGACACATCGCTAGAATCAGGATTTCTGGCCCTACATTATACTGCCCTCAGATGGGAGGGGCAAAACCTGATGACCGGTACCCTTTAATTACACATGCTTGGCGGGAATGTGGGGACCATGTGTGATTCAAAATACTTGTCTTCTTCCATGGCAGAGGGGCCCTCTCAGGAATTGTAGCATGCACTGAATTCATCATATTGGGCTGCTCAGCCTTCTGTTTTCTTACCTCCTGCACTATGGATGGCATCTTTTATCAGTCATTATTGTATGACCATTAGGAACACCAGGTAGTCGGATCCCAAATAAGTACAATTTTACTGCAGATCTTCATTGCAATGTTCTTCAGCGCTGCATTTGTCCTTTCATTGTTTCAGTCTCAATCATTAGGACATCGGGACACACTGGTTGGCTGTTGTTTCACCAACATATTTTCTGGTTTAATTAACAGAAGCTCAACAGATTGATTAATTAGCATTAAAACGTATCCAGCATCCAGTATCTGATTGTGCCCAGATTACTGCAATTATTTTATAAGTGGAGAACACAGGAGCCGGTGTCCCAGGTGACATTGCGCTAGAGATATTGACCACATTAATATAAGTGAAGGCTGGGAACCCAGTTTCTAATACAAATTACTGCACTAATTGATAATATATATTGCACATGTCAAGTATACTATTAAAGGGATTTTCCAATCCTTGGTGGACTGGGTGTGCTTCTGTCCGCTGCAGTCACCAGATGTGTCATCATTATGTCAGTGCAGAAAGAGGGATAGCACAAGTATTGGGGACACATGTTTGTCACAAATGAAGGGCCCATATGCAAAAACTGTATATCTGCCTTTTGCAGTCTAATAATGTGTCTATGACATGACCGTGTATGGCTAATTCACTTCATTCAACCCTCCCACCCCTGCATTAATTCACTTCCGAGCCCCCGTACCTCTTAAATTATAATAAATAACACACAGGAGACTTTCTTTGGATATAATTACCCACAACGGCCATTTATTAACAAGTAATACCAATAACCAAATTTAAATTACTGAAATTGAGGGAGGTCCTTGAAGCTACAAGATCTGGCACATGTTAACCCTCTAATTATTTCAACCTCGGCCGTAACCCACTGCTCGAGGACACCACACCACCATCAGTGGTTAGAAGAACACCACCAGGGTGCACCCCCGTCCAGAGCCCCACTAAGTGCAAGATCCGCAAAATTCTTGAATATTCCAAAGCAAACAATAACGAACATTTTATTTTATATAATTTACCATCAGAATGCCAACATGCCCTCAAAAAAGGGGTGGTCGGGTTGGACTCTTGACTCTGTGATTCTCTAAAATGGCCCCTTTCCTGTACTTTTTCTTATATACTCCCCCTTTTACTACCCACTCCCCCTATTGACCCAATCCAATAACCAAAAATCAATCTTTATTTTACTCATGGCCCAGCCACTCATGGTTAGAGAGTGCACAGTTGTGGGCAAGTTCCAGCAGAGCAACGTTTTGGTAGTTTGATGCTAGTTATAAGATACTAGATGGTGGCCCGATTCTAACTCATCGGGTATTCTAGAATATGTATGTAGTTTATTCTTCTGGGGTGTATAAAGAGGCTGCTGGGGTGTATACAGAGGCTGCTGGGGTGTATATATAGGCTGCTGGGGTGTATATAGAGGCTGCTGCTGGGGTGTATATAGAGGCTGCTCCTGGGGTATATGTGGAGGCTGCTGCTGGGGTATATGTGGAGGCTGCTGCTGGGGTATATGTGGAGGCTGCTGCTGCTGGGGTATATGTGGAGGCTGCTGCTGGGGTATATGTGGAGGCTGCTGCTGGGGTATATGTGGAGGCTGCTGCTGCTGGGGTGTATATAGAGGCTGCTGCTGGGGTATATGTGGAGGCTGCTGCTGCTGGGGTATATGTGGAGGCTGCTGGGGTATATGTGGAGGCTGCTGCTGGGGTATATGTGGAGGCTGCTGCTGGGGTATATGTGGAGGTTGCTGCTGCTGGGGTATATAGAGGCTGCTGCTGGGGTATATGTGGAGGCTGCTGGTGCTGGGGTATATAGAGACTGCTGCTGGTGGGGTGTGCGTGGAGGCTGCTGCTGGGATTTACGTGGAGGCCGCCAGTCGGGGTACGTCCGCTGCGAGCAGCCGGGAGATGACCGGCTGGTGCCGGTCACCTCCCGGCTGGTGCCGGTCACCTCCGGCTGGTGCCGGTCACCTCCGGCTGCGTCGCTGCTGACCTCCATGCAGCAGGAGATGACCCACGACTACCGACGATAGCGGTGGCGTGCGTGGTTCAAATCCTGCGCCAATTCGCGGCCGGACTGCGCCTGGTACTGGTCACGTCCGGCCGGGCGCGACCAATCAGCGACGCGGGATTTCCGTTACAGACAGAATTAGATGATTATATAGTAGATGCGCTTTTTCTTTTTTCAAGTTCCCCTGTTACAGCTTTATCTGCGCCCTGTGATGTCTGACTCTGCTGCCAAGTGCCACCATTTTCATCCTGCGGCTAATATCGATGGACAGGGCAGGCTCAGTCCAGCCAAGCATAGTATGGCTGGAACCTGTTCTGCCGCTCAGACAAGCAGAGTAGGTGCATGCTGTCCAGCAGCTCAGCAGGTATCATCAGCTCCTTACTGTGCACAGAGGATCAATACCATGCCCTACCTAAACTTCCAGTATACTGCAATGGGTTACCAGGTATTGTTCGATTTCCCTATATATCTGGTGCTATGTGTATCCATTCTTACTGATTCTAAAGCTCGCCCTACCACACACTTCAGACAGCAGCGTTTGGCTGGTTTCTTCTCCTCTGCTGAGTGCTCCTGTGTTTTCAATGAGAGAGCAGTTGCTAGACATCTTTGGCAGCGGCTTACTGCTTAGAGAACAAAAAGGTTTAGCTATTCGAAATTGGACAAGTCATATCTCCCTTGACATTATCTGAATTGTGGGGAGAGTCATAGGACACCATACACATTAGACTGTTAGCTGAATTCGCCAAAATTGGTGAGTTTAGCTGACGATAGTCTAATGTGTATGGAGACCTTAATATGGCTGGTGACCCAAATTCTGTTCTGTAATTCCTTCTGATTCTGACCCGACCTTGATTGAGTCCGCTCTTGAGTGAGCTCTTGGTGTCAGACTCTAGTTTTCCCTTTGACTTCGGGTTTGCCTACAGTTTTTGCTCCTCCTAATACATACTGATCAAGCTTTGTTTGACCATCCTTGCCTTAAGTAATCTCCTCCAGCCTGAAGCTACTACATGGACACAAGGACTCCATAAGGACCCCGTTGTAAGTCCAGATTCCTTCATATAAGTTAAAAGGTGAAGGCCAGATTTCCTCTGGGATTTGTTGGATGGAGTGACTTGTGCCAATTATGTCTATCTTTTTGGGCTGATGACTTCAGACAGATTTTACACCCCCATACACATTAGATAGCTGTCAGACGAATGATTGTTCAGTCGACAGCTATCTGTCTCGACTACCCATTCTTGGCCAAGCGTTTCTGTATTCTCTATGAGAGAGCTGTAAAAAAAATTATCGGCCTCTGGGTGCGGCGTATCTACTTGAGAACAAAAGGATCAGCTGTTGGAAATTCAATGTGCAAAATCTTTCATTTCCCCAACATCATCTGTAGGGGGTTATATACAAAACGACAAAGGAGTACAAAAACCCATACTATAAAAATTGTATATTTTATTATATTCAACAACAATAATAATTTGTATATCACATATATATAAAAAAATCAATATTACAAGTAACACTAATAAAGGTCACAAACAGATAATAAAATCTGACAATTGTTCAAAGTTTAAATACTGGACCGGGATTCTAAATAGTCACTGCACATAAAGACTCACAGAAAACAGCCCCTTGAGAAAGCCCACGCGAAACGCGCGTCGGGGTTGCTGGATCAGACTTTTTGTTCTGGACTTATCTGGGTAAGACGACTTATTTAGAACGCAATAGGCATTGAGACGCAGAACAATACGCTATTATATTTTTTGCGATTTGGATTTAGACATAGAATTAATCGCTGTTTTCTGTGAGTCTTTATGTGCAGTGACTATTTAGAATCCCGGTCCAGTATTTAAACTTTGAACAATTGTCAGATTTTATTATCTGTTTGTGACCTTTATTAGTGTTACTTGTAATATTGATTTTTTTATATATATGTGATATACAAATTATTATTGTTGTTGAATATAATAAAATATACAATTTTTATAGTATGGGTTTTTGTACTCCTTTGTCGTTTTGTATATAATCTATTTTGGAGTGTACCCCCTCTGTTTTATATAAATTTTGGTAGCAATAGCCATTATATATTTTTCTGGTATTTTTCTAAATATCATCTGTAGGGGGACAGTCGAGAGGAGCCAAAACCATATCGGTGGATTTATACGACTTTAGTCTAATGTGTTTAGGGGCTTTATGTATAATGTACACAATGATGTCCCTTTATAGAGATAATAAGTATTGTGAAGTCAAAGGACAGGCATAAATAACTAAGTAAAGTTACAAAACAAGAATGACAAAACAAAGCACATAAACAACTTCCAATATTGGATTATTGTGCACAGAGACGTCACGGTACGGGAATAATTCACACATTTATGTCACAGAACAGAGCTAATAAATATAATTGTCACAGAACAGATCTAATAAACATAATTGTGTCACAGCTAATGGACAACGACCAGTGATGTCACAGTATAAGAACAATAACTACATCACTTAGGCCGAGGTTTATGTACAATAGTGACTTCACAGCACAAGACTGATAGATATCTCAGAATAATATAATGATACTACAGCGATGATGTCGCTTCACCAGAATAATAAGTACAGCAGTCAAGGATAATGTACACAGTGATGTCACAGTATAGAGTTAATGAACATAGTGATGCTACAATTTAGTTAATTAACACAACAGTCACACAGATAATGGACACAGTGTTATCATAGTAGAGAGGTAATAAAACCAATGATGTCCCAGTTCAGGGATAATTTACACAGTGATGTCACAACTGATGAGTGGCAAACACCAGTACAGTTCCAACTCCAAGATCTGCACCCTTTATAATTACTGAATGTCCCTGCTTCAATAAAGGCAAACTAGAGTGAAAGCTCCAACTCAAGACAAGGCTGTCAGGACTAAAAAGGACAAAATGAGGCCACAGGATGACAGAAATAAAGGGGCAACGACGGGTCACAAAGTAACAAAAATATTAGTAATCTAGAACATTTGGCTCAGGCTAAAACACAAAAAGAACAGAGTAGGAAGGAAGCATAACATCTGCTCTGCTAAGTACCAACATCTGCTCCACAGAACTCCAAGTCATCAGTTATAACAGCATATTCAGCCTATTGCCATTTTACAGCTCATATAGGCGATAATGGCAGTCTTTTATGAGCAACGAATAGTGCAAAACTTTTATTCTGTAAATCAGCAAAAATAGTCTTTTGTGTCATAACATAGCGTGCTACCCCACGAGGAAATGCTCATGTACTGTCATATATAGTCTGGACTTAATGAATTACATTTCCTAACTCATTAGGAGTCTTTTACTAGTGCAAAACATTTAGATTACTCAAAGACATCAGTGTGTGTATTTGCTCCAAACTAAACAGTGATTGTGTGGGCAAAATGTAAGTGTTCTGTGCCTTCCATTATGATTGTGCTATCGATCTTGTCCATGGTGCCAAATTAACTAAAGCTCGGCTTTACAATTTGTACCGCCATGAAAAATTACGTAAATGACAATTTAAGGAAGGGTCATATCCTTCCATCCTCCCCTGTAGCTGCTGGATTTTTCTTTGTAAAGAAGAAATATGGTGGCCTCCGTTCCTGCCTCGATTTCCCAGAACTGAACAAAATCATGGTTAAAAATATTTACCTACAGTCATGGCCAAAAGTTTTGAGAATGACACAAATATTAATTTTTACAAAGTCTACTGCTTCACTTTTTCTAATGGCAATTTGCATATACTCCAGAATGTTATAAAGAGTGATCAGCTTACCAGCAATTACTTGCAAAGTCAATATTTGGCTAGAAAATGAACTTTATCCCCCAAAACACATTTCAACATCATTGCAGCCCTGCCTTAAAAGGACCAGCTAACCTCTTTTCAGTGATTGCTCCATTAACACAGGTGTGGATGTTGATGAGGACATGGCTGGAGATCAATCTGTCATGATTAAGTAAGAATGACACCACTGGACACTTTAAAAGGAGGCTGGTGCTTGGCATCATTGTTTCTCTTCTGTTAACCATGGTTATCTCTAAAGAAACACGTGCAGTCATCATTGCAATGCACAAAAATGGCCTAACAGGGAAGAGTATCGCAGCTAGAAAGATTGCACCTCAGTCAACAATCTATCGCATCATCAAGAACTTCAAGGAGAGAGGTTCCATTGTTGCCAAAAAGGCTTCAGGGCACCCAAGAAAGACCAGCAAGCACCAGGACCGTCTCTTAAAAGTGTTTCAGCTGCGGGATTGGGCTACCAGCAATGCAGAGCTTGCTCAGGAATGGCAGCAGGCAGGTGTGAGTGCATCTGCACGCACTGTGAGGCGGAGACTCTTGGAGCAAGTTCTGGTCTCAAGGAGGGCAGCAAAGACGCCACTTCTCTCCAGAAAAAACATCATGGACAGACTGATGTTCTGCAAAAGGTACAGGCAGTGGACTGCTGAGGACTGGGGTAAAGTTATTTTCTCTGATGAATCCCCTTTTCGATTGTTTGGGACATCAGGAAAACGCCTCATTCGGAGAAGACAAGGTGAGCGCTACCTCCAGTCTTGTCTCATGCCAACTGTTAAGCATCCTGAAACCATTCATGTGTGGGGTTGCTTCTCAGCCAAGGGAATCGGCTCGCTCACAGTCTTGCCTAAAAACACAGCCATGAATAAAGAATGGTACCAGAATGTCCTCCAAGAGCAACTTCTCCCAACCCTCCAAGAGCAGTTTGGCGATCAACAATGCCTTTTCCAGCATGATGGAGCACCTTGCCATAAAGCAAAGGTGATAACTAAATGGCTCAGGGAACAAAACATAGAGATTTTGGGTCCATGGCCTGGAAACTCCCCAGATCTTAATCCCATTGAGAACTTGTGGTCAATCATCAAGAGATGGGTGGACAAACAAAAACCTAAAAATTCTGACAAAATGAAAGCATTGATTGTGCAAGAATGGACTGCTATCAGTCAGGATTTGGTCCAGAAGTTGATTGAGAGCATGCCAGGGAGAATTGCAGAGGTCCTGAAGAAGAAGGGTCAACACTGCAAATATTGACTTGCTGCATTAACTCATTCTAACTATCAATATAAGCTTTTGGTACTCATATGTTTGCAATTATTATATTTCTGTCTGCGATAAAAACATCTGTCAAACACACATAAAACCAGAGGGCAGCAGATCATGTGAAAATATAATATTTGTGTCATTCTCAAAACTTTTGGCCATGACTGTACTTCCACTCATCCCCGACCTATGTAATCAGTTGATGGGGACTAAGTCGTTTTCTAAACTGGACCTTAGAAGGGATTACAATTTGTTATGTATCTGGAAGGGTGATGAGTGGAAAACTGCGTATTTAACATCCAAGGGTTTCATTAGCGGTTGTTCTCAGATTGCTAAACCTCTTACTGACCTTACAAGAGGTCAGATCTCAATGTTTGGCCAACAGATGCTTTTAGGGCTTGTGAAAAATTAATTGAGTGTTTTATGTCTGCTTCTGTTTTTATACAACTCGATCTCCAAGAACCATTAATTGTGGAGGTGGATGCTTTGGAGGTTGGGGTAGGAACTGTTTTATCTCAGGGTTCCAAAACTCTGACCAACCTGTGGCCATGTGCATTTTTGTCATGAAAATTTTCATCTGCTGAAAGAAATTATGATGTTGGGAATTGTTAATTACTTTCTGTTAAATTAGCCTTTGAGGAATGGAAACATTTTTTGGAGTGGGTAGTTCATCAAGTTCTGTGGTCACTGAACATAAGAATTTAGTGTATGAAATCAGCTAATCAGCTAACTCCTAGGCAGGCCAAGTGGTCCTTATTTTTCCCTAGGTTCAGTTTCTCTATCTGTTACAGACCAGGGTCCAAAAATGTGAAGGCTGACACATTGTCACGCAGTCTTAGTTCATTTTCTCCTCCAGAAACACCACCCTCCATTCTCCCTAAGGGCATTGAGGTTTCTGTGGTATCCTCAGAATTGGAGGCTGAGATCCATAAAGTCCAGTCGTTCCGCCACTCCAGGGTCTTTTGCAGGAGTTTCATGATTACGTCTTGTGTGGTCATCCTGGGATCACAAATACGCAGAAAGCTATTACCAGGCTTTTTTGATCGCCATCTATGAATAATGATATTAAAGATTTTGTTTCTGCTTGTGAAGTTTGCGCACACGCTTAGGTCTGTCATAACTGGCCGGCCGGGGAATTAGTTCCATTGCCAATTCCAGAAAGACCGTGGACTCTTCTGCCCATAGATTTGATCACAGATTTGCGTCTGTCTAGTGATAAAACTGTTATTTGGATGGTGGTTGACCGATTCAGTAAACAGGCTCATTTTGTTCCTTTATCAGGGTTACCTAATGCTGAGACACTCTCCGGGTTGTTTATTTGTCATGTTGTAAGATTACATGGAATTCCTCTTAACATTGTGTCTGATAGGGGAGAGCAATTGGTCTCCAAATTCTGGAGAGCTTATTGCAAGAAACCGGGGATTGACTTGTCATTTTCCTCTGCCTACCACTCTGAAACCAATGGTCAGACAGAAAAGACAAATCAATCTTTGGAACAAATTTTAAGGTATTTTATGATGGCTCAGCAGGAGGACTGGTTCTCATTCTTACCTCGTGCTAAGTTTGCCTTTAACAGTTGAGTCAATCAATGCACTGGAACCTTGCTGTTATTTTGTAATTATGGCTTTCATCCTCATTTTGGTGAGTTTTCTAGGATAAATTCTGAATGTCCTGGGGTGGAGGTCGCCATACAAAAACTTAGGGATGTCTGGAAAGAGGTCCAAAAGAACATGGGGAAGTAAACCGTGGCACTACTGGATGAGGTTCTCAGGTAGGGTCCCAAACCATAATATAGTAAAATAAATCTGGCACACTGTCAGGTTTATTTTACCAAAAGAGTATGGGGGATGCTCAGATTCGCCAAAACCGATAGACTGATAGAAAACGTTCGGTGGGTTCTTTCTTTAAAGTACTGTAGGTGATAAGGTTTGGTTGTCATTCAAAAATATTAAACTTAAAGTACTGTCGGCGAAGTTGGGTCCGAAGTTCATTGGCCCCTATGTGATTCTGGCAGTGGTCAATCCAGGGGCTTTTAGGTTGAAGCTTCCTCCATCCCTTCACATAACGTCTTCCATAAATCTCTCTTAAAGGAGTTTATCCCTTCATTTTTTGCTCCCTCCTACATGCCTCCTCCTGTTTTCTGTCAATGACAGTTTAGAATATGAGGTACAAAAAATTGTGGATTCTCAGAAAATCTATAATTCCCTCTAGTATCTCATTCATTGGAAGGGATAAGGATCAGAGAAGAGATCTTGTGTTCCAGTCTGAAATGTGAAGGTGGACCTTCCAATCTAGGTTTCCTGGGAAACCTGGGGGTCCAGTGGCCACTTAGAAGTGGAAGCACTGTCATGATTCCTCCTATCAGTGTGGTAAATGACAGCTCAGCCGTGCAATCTAGGGTAGGGTGTGATGAGTTGCCAGTATCATGATAGACAGTTTGTCACGAAAATATGAGTAATTCCTTTCCTTGGTTTGTATGATTTGAATGACAAGCTTCACAAACAATCCCCCTCACAGCTTCCACCCCTCTCTCTGCCTGTGTGAAATACTATCCACATTTCCCTCTCCCTCCCCCTCCTTTTCAGCTGCTGGCCACTTTTATGACTTCTGCCAGTTAAATGCGGTTTTGTTTCCAGCCACATGGTCCTTTGTCTGTTGAAACTCAAATTTAATAACACACAATAAACCCTATGGACAGTAAACATATATTTTCAGAACCGGTAGAATTTAGGTTACACACCGCTACATTTTGAGACTTCTAGGGTCACCAGAAACCAAGGAAAAGGTTTCTGCCCCCCAGTACCACACAGAGACGTCATGTTTGGTCTTAAATGAAAGATAATTTCGTAAGAGAAAATATGATCCCCCTGCCGTCACTCTATGACCCCCTCAGCCAGAGGTATGGTAAGACGAAAGTTTTTAATAACTCTTCAAAAAGGGGTGTACATTCTCTGACTCAGCCCCCAGTGAGGTCAGCAGGAGCTGTATTTTGATCGTTTGCTGATCTACCTTGGATTTGACTTAGACCATCCATTTGTCTAACCCTTTGCCTTTGCCCGCTATCTTCTTGGAATTCTTACCATGGACTGTGACCTAACTAACTGACCAATGCCTCACCCCTCTGTTTATGACTTACCTTCCTGGCTTTTGACCTCCAGCTCCCTGACTTCCCTACCTCACAGTGTGTCCTTAAGTAGTGACTAGCTCACTGCCATTACCTTTTAACATTGATAAAAGTTCCTTGCCAGAGATAAAAATGCCACATTTTGCTGATAGATGAGGGTCCCACAGGTCAGACCCTCACCGATTTATACGTTATTACCTATCCCAATAAAAAGGTGATACTATATCTTCACTGGACAATAACTTAAACTAATTTGCTCTACCGTTATGGTCTGTTATAATTTTTTAAGGGCTTAACTCCAACCACATCTTATAGACTATAGGTTTGAGAAGTTGTGACATAAATGCACGTGAGTCACTTCCAGGGTCGGACTGGCCCACCGGAGAACCGGAGGATTCTCCGGTGGGCCCTGGCATCTTGGGGGCCCTGGCATCTGCTGGCATACAGGGGCCAGTTGCCTAGGGCCCCGCTGCTCCAGGGGCCCCCAGCCGGTGGCGTGTCGCTAATGTCACTGATCAAGCTGAAAAAACCTTGTTGGCATTAAATCAGGGGCTTAAGGACGCTGAGTTGTACTGTCAGAAATTCCGAAAGTGGGCAGTTCTGACCAAATGGAATGATGATGCTTTGGCAGCCCTTTTTCGGAAGGGTCTGTCAGAGAATGTAAAAGATGTTATGGTGAGTTTCCCTGCTCCCTCTGGTCTCAATGATTCTATGTCATTGGCGATTCAAATTGACAGACGTTTGCGTGAGCGTAGAGGTATGCGTGGAATGGTGTTGCCTTGTGAACCAGCTTCTGAACCCATGCAGTGTGATAGAGTGGCTTCTGGGGCACAGCGTCATGAGTTTCGAAAACGCAATGGGTTATATTTCTACTGTGGTGATGCCTCTCATGCTATTTCAGTCTGCCCTAAGCGGGGAAGACGTTTTGCACGCTCAGTTGTCTTGGGTAGTGTTCAGATTAAATTTCTGTTGACTGTTACCCTGATTTGCTCCCTGTCCACATTTTCTGCTCAGGCTTTTGTTGATTCGGGAGCAGCTATTAACCTGATGGATTTTGATTTTGCTAAACGTTGTGGGTTTCCCTTGATACCCCTACGAAAGTCTATTCCCCTACTGGGGATTGATTCTACCACTTTGGCTGAGAATAAACCCCAGTTCTCTACTCAGGTGATAATGAGGGTTTAACCTGATCATCAGGAGAGTTGCAAATTTTTGGTGCTGTATAATCTGCATGACATTATTGTACTAGGTTTCCCTTGGTTACAGTCTCATAATCCTGTTTTGGATTGGAAATCTGTGTCTGTAACCAGTTGGGGCTGCCAATGTGTTAATGCCAACACTCCTGTTTTTTCTGCCTCTCCCCAGGCTCAAGATGTGCCTGACTTTTTGACTGATTTTTCTGATGTGTTTAGCGAAAGTAAATCTGCATCCTTGCCCCCCCATAGGAGCTATGACTGCGCTATTGAATTAGTGCCTGGTAGTAAATTCCCTAAAGGTCGCCTTTTTAACTTGTCTGTACCTGAACATGACGCTATGTGGTCTTATATCAAGGAGTCATTGGAGAAGGGTCATATCAGACCATCCTCTTCACCCTTGGGTGCCGGTTTTTTCTTTGTGGCCAAAAAGGATGGTTCATTAAGGCCGTGTATTGATTATCGTCTCTTGAACAATATCACTGTGAAATATCAATATCCGTTACCCTTGATTTCTGACCTGTTTTCCAGGGTGAAAAGTGCTACTTGGTTTACCAAGCTTGACCTCAGGGGGGCGTATAACCTTATTCGCATTAAGCACGGGGATGAATGGAAGACGGCGTTTAATACCCCAGAGGGGCATTTTGAGTACCTAGTGATGCCCTTTGGGCTCACTAATGCTCCTTCCGTCTTGCAGTCCTTCATGAATGACATTTTCAGGGATTTTGTGGATAAATTTCTGATTGTTTATTTGGATGATATCTTGATTTTTTCCAATGACTGGGACTCTCATGTGAAACATGTTCGGACTGTGTTCCAGATTTTGAGAGAGAATGCTCTGTATGTGAAGGGATCAAAGTGTCTTTTTGGCGTACAGAGGATCTCATTTCTGGGATTCATTTTGTCCCCATCTGTTATTGAAATGGACCCGGTCAAGGTTCAGGCCATCTGTGATTGGGTCCAACCTACTTCATTAAAGGCTCTTCAGAGATTCTTGGGTTTGGCCAATTTTTATCGTAAATTTATTGGTAATTTCTCTGTTATTGTTAAACCATTGACTGATTTGACCAAAAAGGGTTCTGATGTGGTGAATTGGCCTCCTGAGGCAGTCTCTGTGTTTCAGGAACTTAAACAGAGATTCACTTCTGCTCCTGTTCTACGGCAGCCTGATGTTTCTCTACCATTTCAGGTGTAGGTTGATGCCTCTGAAATTGGGGCAGGTGCTGTTTTGTCCCAAAGAGATCCTGAGACCTCTAAAAGTAACCCTTGTGCTTTTTTCTCTCGAAAATTTTCTCCAACTGAACGTAATTATGACGTGGGTAATCGGGAGTTATTGGCCATGAAGTGGGCTTTTGAAGAGTAGAGACATTGGCTGGAGGGAGCCAAACATCAGGTGGTGGTCCTCACGGACCATAAGAATCTGTGTTGTGAATGGGTTTGAGATCAGTTCTGAGCAGAGGCTCCCTCTGGTGGTTACAAGCGGTGCTAGTCTGTCCAGTGAAGATTGTGAGGACTGGGAATCAGGTGTTACTGACTGGTCTTATATAAGGGAGTCACCTTCCCATCAGGGTTGCCGGTGATCAATTGTTCTGGTCTGAATCCTTTATTCCAGTTTCCCTTGTAGCCTGCTGTGTCGTGTCTGCATCTCCTGCTAACAGATAAGACATTTTCTTCTTTTGTGTTTGTGCTATATTTTTGCATTTTGTCCTGCACTTCTGTGGGGGCCTTCAGGGTCCCCTCCGGGGGCTTCTGCCCTCTCAGTTTTGTTCAGCCACTGATGTTTGTACTTTTGCTTTTTCCAGTTTTTCAGTGGCTGCTGTTTTGATTTTGTTACACCAGAGAGCTAATTTAGGTGGTAGAGGTCGTGTGATCTCAGGTGTTTTTGAAATTAGTAGAGTTGGTGCTTTTCAGGGTTTTCTGGGATTGCAGTAAGTACCCTTCCTATACTTTTCTATTTAGTTAGTTTGGGCCCCAGCGTTTGCTCATACTATTTTCTTTCTGTGTCAGTATTTCATCTTGTCTAACTGCCATTACATGTTTGGGGGCTTTCTATTGTCTTTGGGGTTCTGCTCCGGGGCAGATAGCTTTCCTATATCTATCTTTAGGTGTAGTTAGTTTCTCAGGCTGTGACGAGGCGTCTAGGACCAACGTAGGAACGCTCCACGGCTGCCTCTAGTTGTGGTGGTTAGTCAGGGTACTGCAATCTCATAGATTCCAACTGCTCTGGTGTATTGCCTTTTTTGCCTGCACTCCTCAGCTACCGAAACATAACAAATCTGGTTTACCTGGAATCAGCCAAGCGACTTAATCCTAGACAGGCCAGGTGGGCCTTGTTTTTCACACTTTTTAATTTTGTGGTTTCCTTTCTTCCTGGCACTAAGAATGTTAAGGCGGATGCCCTCTCGAGGAGTTTCCTTGCGGACTCTCCTGAGTTATCTGATCCTGCTGTTATTTTGAAAGAGGGTGTAGTTCTTTCCGCCATCTCGCCCAATTTGAGACTGGCTCTGGAGGGGTGTCAGGAGGATAAACCCGAGCGCTGCCCTGTTGGGAAATTGTTTGTCCCAGACCAGTGGAAGAAGAGTGTGATGTCTGAGATTCATTGTTCCGCGTTGGCCAGTCATCCCGGAATTTTTGGTACCAGAGACTTGGTGAGTCGGTCCTTTTGGTGGCCTACTTTGTCTCGTGACATCAGGGAGTTTGTGCAGTCCTGTGGGACTTGCTCTCGCTCCAAGCCTTGCTCTCGCTCTAGTGGTTTGTTGATGCCATTGCCTGTGCCCAAGAGACCATGGACCCATATCTCTGTGGATTTTATTTCCGACCTCCCTGTTTCTCAGAGAATGACCATTATCTGGGTGATTTGTGATAGGTTTTCCAAGATGATACATCTTGTGCCATTACCTAAGTTGCCTTCCTCCTCCGAATTGGTGCCTTTGTTCCTTCAGCACGTGGTTCGGTTACACGGCATTCCTGAGAACATTGTGTCTGACAGAGGAGTCCAGTTTGTGTCCAGATTTTGGAGGACTTTTTGTTCTAAACTTGGTGTTCAATTGTCTTTCTCCTCTGCTTTTCATCCTCAGACCAATGGACAAACTGAGAGAACAAACCAGACATTGGAGACTTATCTGAGATGCTTTGTGTCTGCTGATCAAGATGATTGGGTCTCTTTTTTGCCTTTGGCTGAGTTTGCTCTTAATAATAGGGCAAGCTCTGCCACTTTGATGTCTCCATTTTTCTGCAATTTTGGGTTTCACCCTCGATTTTCTTCGGGACAGACGGAGGCTTCTGTCTGTCCAGGTGTTGACTCTGTTGTGGAGCGTATGCAGCAGATTTGGGACCAGGTAGTGGAGAGGTTGTCCCTCTCTCAGGAGAAGGCCCAGCGGTTTGTCAACCGGCATAGGACTGATGGTCCTCGGTTTAAAGTGGGGGACTTGGTCTGGTTGTCCTCAAGAAATATCCCTATGAGAGTTGCATCTCCTAAGTTTAAGCCTAGGTTCATTGGACCTTATAAGATCATGGAGATTCTTAATCCTGTTTCCTTTCGTTTACTTCTTCCAGGGACATTTAAGATCCATAACGTGTTCCACAAGTCCTTATTGAAGAGGTTTGTCGAGCCAGTGGTTCCTATGGCTGCGCCTCCTGACCCTGTTTTGGTTGAGGGTAATCTGGAGTATGTGGTTGAGAAAATATTGGATTCTCGTTTTTCTAGACGGAAACTCCAGTATTTGGTTAAGTGGAGAGGTTATGGTCAGGAGGACAATTCTTGGGTGTTTGCTTCGGACATCCATGCTAGGAGACTGATCCGTGTGTATCACAGAGCTCATCCTGACCGACCTGGTTGCACAAATGAGGGTTCGGTGACCCCTCCTCAAGGGGGGGTACTGTTATGAATGTGTCATGTATAGTGTACAGTTCCTATAGCGTCTTGTGCTTGGGTGCGAGGAAAACACAGGAGACATAGGTTGAAATGAAATGACTTGTATTACTTCATACAAGCATGCTGAAAAGTTCACACAGTTTGCAGGAACAGCGACAGGAGACACAGCAGGCCAGAGTAACTTCAAGCACTTGTCACGCGGTCTTATGATATGTGTACGATGTCAGTAAACTATTCTTAAAAGAACAACACTCTATACAACATATAGATTAGCAACATCAGCATGTAAATATAGAATAGATTTACCTGACACGATATCCGTTGAACTCAGGGTTAATCTTGAGGACTTGATACACTGTCACAGGAAAGAGGAGGACCGGGGGTCTAACCTGACCCTAAACTGGGGTCCTAACTAAACCCTCACCTTGGAGGTACTGATAATGGTTCAGAGGTCCAAGTCTCCAGCCTAACCCTGTCTCCTATCAGTCCCTGAACCCTGTAATCAGTCCTAAGAAGGATTCTGATTACCACCAAAGGGATATGGGCTGATCTCTGCTAAATACACAGATTAGACATATAAGACAGACTGGAGAAAACACAGACTTGCATACACACTCAAACACAGAAGTAACATAAATGATCTGGGATATTAAACTCTAAGCAAGGTGAGCTTAAAACAACTAAGGAGCTCTTTAACT
>JARQOD010000004.1:476567748-476686091 GCA_033576555.1 Oophaga sylvatica
AATCACCAATGTAAAATATGGATATTGGAAAAATTCAGGAGTATGGAAAGCCAAATGCAAGTGTATAATGTAATACACATATTTACAAAGTGCAAGTGCCATGGATAAATGTATGAGCACATGATTGAAAGGCATATGAGTCAATAATATGAAACATTTACTAAGACATATAAAAATTCAAAAAAAGTTTGTTTTAAACATATAACGCATGATTGAAGGTACAGGAATCAATGAACACATGAGTGGGAGGTACAAAGTCAATCACATAAAGGATCATGTAGGACATACCAACAACCCCCTCTCAACCACTCCAACGCCGTTTCGCTTGTGCTTCATCAGGGGTGTGGTGGCTAGGATAGCCTCGTACCAGCGTATGTTAGTAATAACCACAAAACAGATAAGATCTACTAAATAGTGATCCGAGCATATACATAATCAATACAGGATCACTTTAGCGAATTTTAAAACTTTATAGACCTTTTACGTTTATCGAATAAAAGTCATGTTTAATACATCCGTTATAGATAGGGTTTATTTGCCCTTTTAGGCAATTTGTTGATAAATAATTTTCGTCTCTAAAGGGTTTGTAACATTTCCAGGGTATTAGCTCTAGGATCGCTGTCTGGGTAGACAGAATGGCACGGAAACAGTTCATTCAGACAGCAATTTGGTAAAAACTGGCCGCAACCAGTTTTATTAAAGTCCACAGCACACAGATAAAACAAAGCATAAACAAAAGACCTAGCTTGTCTACCACTAAATTACACTTATGTAATGTCCCTTTCTATCAGGAACCCAGACTCTATCAGTCTGTGCCCAAAACAACACATATGATATATGTTACCAGTATGGAGTTTCCCAGATACTCCTCCTTATGTCTGAAGGTCCACCCGACGTCCAGACTTGAGAGAGATCCACTCCAAATTCAGTAGTCATTATGCTGGAGGTTCACAAGACACTCTTGTGTCCGGGGTACCTCTTAACCCGACTGAGACAGCTCCCCCCTCTTCAGTAATCATCAGCATGGAGTTCACAGAGACACTCCTATGTCCGGGGTCCTTCCTGCACCCGACTGAGACGGCTCTCCTCCTCTTCAGTAGCTTATCCGCATGCATTCTCACAGAGACTGCTTCCTTGTGCCAGGACACCTCTCTGTGTCCAGGTGAAGACAGCTCTAACACTCTTGGAGACTGTTTCTGTGCCGGACACCTCCCTGTGTCCAGGCTAAACTAGCTCTCTCTGACTGTGCTTCCAGACACCTATTTCTGGCTTCTTAATTAACAGCTGAGTGGTTACAGGTTGAGCTGCAAGTATGCACTGAGTGGAAGGTGTAATGACCTTTCTCTACCACCAGGTCTACAAAGCCATACACCTCCCTTAACCAGTCAGCAAAGCACCCAGGTGAAATATACACCCCATCTAACCCACATATTCTCACTGTCCTCACATATCCCCCCCCTCTTCTCCAGACCGGAGGGCGGTCAACCAGACCGGAGGACTGTCAACAAACCTCAAGAGACAGTGAACACAGCTCAAGTCATGGCCAACATCAGCTTCATCTATATTTTCCATTAAGCAGGGTTTCTATACCTTACACACACACACACACTGGTGATGTCACAGTCATGTAACCAGTCAGCTTGAGGGGAAGGAACATGGACAGTCAAAACATACACACTGATCCATTAAATGGATGCCAGCCAGCGCTGCATTCCCATCCATCCCTCTGCATACAACTTTTTTCCTAGGGATTTAGACACATACCCCTTGGGTGGGTTTGTAGGTGACTGGACCCGCCCATCTCTCCAAGTCACCTGGGAAACCTCCCAATGTATAGCACAAGTCTCAGCAGTAGTCTGCTGAACCAAAATATATCCAGGCTTCCATCACAGGGCCACCCACCTCTGCGATACATACCGTCCATCCATCACATGCCTCCATGCATATCCTGAGGGCCATACCCAGTGCCCCCTCTGTTCAAATTTGTGGGGTCGAACACCTGCCACCCAACCAGAGATCCCCCTCGGTCGCCTCTGCCAGTCACCCCGTCTCAGTTGATTTTGGGCACTATTCAATATCACCTCTTTGTTAGGCCTCTCCCGCCCCAGCGGTCAGAACGTTGGCCTTGTCCTTGTGTCGGTGTCACCTCACCCGACCTTTCTTTCCCGAACTGACTCCTACCGTCGTTGCGGCCACGAGTCCATCGTCCAGTCAAGCTTACTGGTAGCTCTGAGTCTGACTCTCTGTCTTTTCGTCCGCCACCGGGTCTCACACTCAGCCGTGAGCTAACAGAAGCGTCATCTCTACCCCTCATTGTTTTAGCACGTCTACTGCCAATCCCCAGGGAAGCCTCTCGTCTCTCCCTTTCTTGGGCTGGAAGTAGTCGCTCTCTTTGTTCCAACTGTAAAACATCCTCAGATGGCATCTTCTGTCTGGCTGTAAGGTCAGCATCAGCCTTCTTCTCAGGACTCTCAACCTCTTCTGCTACCATGCCTTCCTCCTTTGCACTGGTTGCTTTATTGTCATCAGATGATTCATTATCACTCCCACTATCCCTGTCTGACCCCTTTTTCTCAGCCACATCTGGCTCACCTTCAGGGCTAGACACTTCACTTTCATTCACATCCGGCTCACCGTCAGGGTCATACAATTTATTTTCATTCTCATCCTGCTCACTTTCAGGAGTATACAATTTATTTTCATTCACATCTTGCTCACTGTCAGGGTTATACAACTCATTCCCATTCACATCTTGATCTGGAACCTTAGTTAACATGTTATCCTCAACATTAACTTCACCATCTGGTCCCTCAAGTATGTGACTATGTGACAACCCCAGCACTATACCTCCATATAGCTCAGGTACCAGGAGCTGACTCACGACCTCTCCCTGGACTTCAGTGTCCCTAAACAATAGGTTATTGTTCATGGCAGCATGAGGAAACCTCTCCTCAGAGCCAGGCTCTTGGGGAACCTCATTCAGAACAATTACATTTTCCTGTGCCGTTTTAAGAGTGGGGTCTCGCACCGGCTCTCTCCCAAAATTGTCACAGGACACAGGCAGGTCAGGGACACTCGGTTCCCGAGAACCACCATCCTCGTCTCCCAACATCACCTGCAAAGAAATTTCATCTTTATCACGGTCATCATCAGTATCATCACTATTATGATTAGCATCATCATCATTATCAATATCATCATCACTATCACACAAGATAAACGGCCCACTAACATTGTGTTCCGCCCCTCGGGACTGCGCACCCTCAGTAGGGGCCCCACCACACTGTCCATCAGAATCACCCTTCCCCCAGAGATCCTTAGACCGGGGAAAGTCATTACACAACACAACGGGGTGCACCAGGTTCTTCACTACCCCCACTTCACATGAAACCTCCCCGAGTTTAGGGACCAAGTCCACGGCAGTCTCTGGGTAGACTTTGGTGTCTCCATGGATGCACACCATACTCAAGTGCTTATCAGGGATGAAGTCCCTATCAATCAGGCTGTCACATACGGAAGTCACTGGACTCTCTGAGTCCAAGAGGGCCTGCGCTGAGCAACCATTTGTAACCACCGGGGACACCTGTGGTCCAGTCTCTTCGGTTGCGGTGGTCACACACACAGGTTCTGTGCAGAGAGAGAGGGATCTGCCAACATCACGGCACATAGGCTCCCCCTCTAGTGGACAGTTGGCTGCAATTTCACGACATCTCCAACACTGTCCATCACACTCTTCCACCCACATGTCCCTCGGGCCTGAACCCGCTTATCAGCATACCCCATGTCCCCAACAGCTGGAACGCTCTTACCGGGAGAGTTCGACGTCCGGGAACTCTGAAGTGACGTCCTCTCAGACGGCTGTACCTCAGGAGAACATGCTCGGGTGTAGCGGTTCACTGTAAGACATGCTCGGGTGTAGCGGTTCACTACCACCTTTTCAACTCCATAATCAGGCCTGCTGACTGCAGACTCCCAACTGTATCTCCAGTCATGAACTTCCCTGGCATGGGCTGTCACCGTAACACCCAGCCGGGTACGAATCTCTGCCTTCAACTTGGCATAGTCTTCGCTGTCCTGCTTGCTCAGGTCAGCATAGGCCACCTGGGGCACTCCAATCAGATAGGGTGCGACCATCATGGCCCACTCAGATAGGGCAGATTCTCCTTCTCTGCCAGTCTCTCAAACCTAGTGAGATATACCTCCACATCATCACGAGGTGTCATCTTTTCCAGGGACCGTCTTACCGCCTTCTTTACATCGGACAAGTCAGGTGCCTTCACAACATTACTCTGAGACGCGGTGCGGAGAGCTGCAATCTGCTCCAACAACCGGTTATTCTCCTGCTGCTGCTGCAGGAATTTCTGCCGGTGCTCCTGCATGCGCTGCTGGTGCTGCAGGCGCTGTTGCTCCATGCTCCGCTGGGCCTGTACCAGGTACTCAACGAACCCCTCCATACTGCCGGACTCATCTGTCTCAATCACAGCAGTCTTATGTTGCACAATAACTTGCGCCATTTGTTCAAACAGCGCCTCCATGCTGTCATCCATTCTGTCAGACTTCTCTGTCTTCACAACGGTAGTCTTCACTCAAGACATACACACACTCTACAGTCTTTTCCATAGAAAAATTTAGCTCTGCTGTGCAAACACCCTTTTTTTTTTTTTTTTTTTTTCTTTGCAAAGTCTATTAGGGCTACTGTCTCTTTAAGACTGCTTCCAATAGACGTTTCTGCTGACACACTTTTTTTTTCTCTGTTGCTATTTCAAGACTTCACCTTTAATGCTGTCTCTTGCCACTGTGCTGCATGCACACTCCAGCACTAACTGTACCAGGCCCTGCGCTGCCCCAGCATTCTCCACCAATTGTAACATTTCCAGGGGTATTAGCTCTAGGATCGCTGTCTGGGTAGACAGAATGGCACGGAAACAGTTCATTCAGACAGCAATTATGGTAAAAACTGGCCGCAACCAGTTTTATTAAAGTCCACAGCACACAGATAAAACAAAGCATAAACAAAAGACCTAGGCTTGTCTAGCCACTAAATTACACTTATGTAATGTCCCTTTCTATCAGGAACCCAGACTCTATCAGTCTGTGCCCAAAACAACACATATGATATATGTTACCAGTATGGAGTTTCCCAGATACTCCTCCTTATGTCTGAAGGTCCACCCGACGTCCAGACTTGAGAGAGATCCACTCCTATTCAGTAGTCATTATGCTGGAGGTTCACAGAGACACTCTTGTGTCCGGGGTACCTCTAACCCAGACTGAGACAGCTCCCCTCCTCTTCAGTAATCATCAGCATGGAGGTTCACAGAGACACTTCTATGTCCGGGGTCCTTCCTGCACCCAGACTGAGACGGCTCTCCTCCTCTTCAGTAGCTTATCCGCATGCATTCTCACAGAGACTGCTTCCTTGTGCCAGGACACCTCTCTGTGTCCAGGCTGAAGACAGCTCTAACACTCTTGGAGACTGTTTCTTGTGCCAGGACACCTCCCTGTGTCCAGGCTAAACTAGCTCTCTCTGACTGTGCTTCCAGACACCTATTTCTGGCTTCTTAATTAACAGCTGAGTGGTTACAGGTTTGAGCTGCAAGTATGCACTGAGTGGAAGGTGTAATGACCTTTCTCTACCACCAGGTCTACAAAGCCATACACCTCCCTTATACCAGTCAGCAAAGCACCCAGGTGAAATATACACCCCATCTAACCCACATATTCTCACTGTCTCACAGGTTGTTCACACTTATTAGTTATGGTGTCCAGTCTGTATGGTCTTCGGTTATAAGTAGAATACGCTAAGGTTCACATCAGGGTCCACAAATATTCAACTTACTGTATTTATTAGTGATTGAAAAGAAAGGATTAATGATGTTACTATTATTGTAAATGACACCAAACTAAGTAGTATAGTGTAATCTTTTTGAAAATATTCATAATTTTCGGCATCCACTTGGCAGATGAACTTCAATGTGGGTAAATATGAAGTTATATATCTGGGTTCTAATTGTATGCTGGCATAACTTGTTCTAGTAGGAGAGTCACTTGTAGAGAAGGATCTGGATGTAGATTACAGAATAAATATCAACATGCAATGTCAATCTGCAGCTTTAACGACCAGCAGGATATTGTCATGTATTAAGAGAAGCCTGGACTCGCAGGACAGGGTCTTAATACTACCATTTTACAAAGAATTAGTGCAACCTCATCTGGAATATAAAGTTTAGATTGTTCACCAGGTCATAAAAGCGATGCTCTGGAGTTAGAAAAAGTACAAGGAAAAGTAACAAAACTGATATGGGGCATTGAGGATCTTAGTTATGAGGAAAGATTAAAAGAATTACCGTAGATTTGTTTAGTCTTGAGAAGAGACGACTAAGAGGCGACATGATTAACGTGTACAGGTACATAAATGGCCCATACATAAAGTCTGGATATAACGTGGCTCTGTCCGTATTTGTCTGGCAGCTCTAAATAGGGCTTAGTAGAAAAGGATTTGCGCTATTGGGTCCTAGGGGAACCCTGGCCTTCAGCCTTTATCCTTTGTATAGGCATGTGGACTTACACAGGGATCCCATGTTGAATCCTCCTTAGCTGGTAGAGCTGACTAATAGGAATCGTCTGGTAGCGGGCTCAAAACCACAAGGTATTGACATAGGCAAAATTTTGCCCCAGAAGAATGGTCAGTAAAGAGGCTGAGGTTTGAAACAGGCATATACACTACAAGCGCTGGAGCTGAGAGCAACATGAGGTAACCAGAGCTAGTATAAACTATAACTGTCAGCCAAGGCCTGACTCCTGGAGGTTTAAATAGGAAGGAGTCCTGTCCATGGATCCATCAGAAAATGATTTATCTAAGACTAATGTGCTTACTAAAGAGAAACAGTACAACTGGCTGGAAGGACACATACCAGCAGTACCACGGTCCAACAGAAACACGCCTGCGCTGTCCAGTAGCATGCACGGTGCCAGTGCCATGCCAACCAGCGTCAGGGCACACGTGGCAGGAGCGCGTCCAAGCATGGATGTTAGAATAGATAAAAGCTGTTTCTTGAAAACTCCGTCAAGTACAAGAGTCTCTCTCTCCAACTGGAGTAAAAAAAAAGATTCAATCTCCATAGGAGACAAGTCATCTTTACCACGAGAACTATTACTCTGTGGAATGGTTTACCTCAGGAGCTGGTCCCAGTGGGTTTAAAAAATTTTTTTGCTTTTTTTTTTAGAAGAAAATAACAAATATGCTTATGTAAATGTATAAAGTTATTGTTCTGAATGTTTGGTCCAGATGGAAAAAACCTTCTCTTTACGGCAGACTGGATCAAGCACTATGGATGTACCTAATGCCCACTATCCTTTCCCATTCTTCAATTGAACTTGATGGACATATGTATTTTTTCTACTGTATTGACTATGTAACTGCATAATGTGAGCGCTGACAACCCTAATGCAGAACATAATGTATACAATGAGCAGAAAACCAAGATAACACCCTAGGATGAACATTGTGAAGAGAAGGGCTAACCGGGACAACCGGCGCATCCGCATGTCCTGCGTACCCAATGTTAAAGATAGGTACACAGGACGCATGCAGAAGTAGGCGGACCTAAACGAAGAAGTGCGGAATTGGGCGGAGCTTCATGGAGGAATTGCACAGCCGTCCGCAGAGCCCGGTACGCAAGTGTGAACCCGGCCTAAGGCCTCTGTCACTCGAGCTACATTCCCCGCCCAGCACCGCTTCTTCCTACTTGACTGATAGCCTCTATGCTGTGTGACTTCAAGCAAAGGAGTCTTCATTCAACCAGGAGGAAGCAGCTCTGGGCGGGGAATAGAGCTGGAGTGGCAGAGACTTCAGAACTACCATAGCCATTTGAATATCAATTCAAACTCTCATTTTTCAATGATGGAAGAATGGATTAGCCATGTAAACAAATTACTGTACTTGTATTTGGAAGAGCTACATGCACATATTCTCTTTAATCCCTTGCCAACTGAAAGGAGTTGTCTCAAAAAGATCCTAATCTATTAGCCACTCTGGAAAGAAGGTAATTATGAGTGCATTTGGCTCTAGGAGACCTTGACTGGAGTAGAGCAAAGTCCCCGCAGTTTCTCATTAATTTCCCTGTGGTGGGCATTGAGAAAATGGCCGACGGAGGCGACCATGATCAGATTCAAATCTCGTCTCCCAAGATCTCGTCAGCCAAGATCTCAATCTGTGCATGTGCAGCCTCTGACGGAATTTTTCCATAAGCCCACCACAGTGAAATCAATGGGAAAGTGTGGGGACTCTGCTCAACAGTGACATTTTCTGACAGCCCAGGGCCTGCAGCCTCGCAGCATCTGGACACCCCCTCCAAACCCGAGGCCTACAGCATCACCCCACTCCTGCATTCATGCAGCTGTGACTCTGTCTCCTGTGGCCCCGCTCTGCCTCAGCCACCCCCCTCTTAAGCATTGGACTATAAGATTCATCATCATCTTATTAAAAACATTTCTTTCCTGTTTGTTGTGGGGATCATCATATGGTCCAATGCGTGTTATAGTCCACAAAATATGGTAATAACTGCAATTAATCGCTTCCTATAACCATCAACAAGCTTCTTACACCTCTCAACTTGAATTTTAGGCCACTCTTCTTTTTCAAAACTGCTTCAGTTCCCTCATATTTGAAGGGTGCCTTCTCCCAACAGCAATTTTAAGATATCTCCACAGGTGGTCATTGGGATTTAGATCCAGAATCACTGCTGGCCACTTCAGGACTTTCAAGCGCTTTGTTTCCATCCATTTATGGGTGCTTCTTGAAGTATATTTGGGGTCATTGTCCTGCTGGAAAACCCATAACCTAGGATGCAAACCCAGCTTTTTGACACTGGGCACTATATTGCAACCCAAAATCCTTTGGTAATCTTCAGATTTCATGATGCATTGCACACAGTCAAGGCACCCAATCCAGAGGCAACAAAACAACCCCAAAACATCTTTGAACCTCCACCATATTAGAATGTAGGTACTGTGTTCTTTTCTTTGTAGGCATCATTCCATTTTCAGTAAACAGTCCAATGATGTGCTTTTCCAAAAAGTTCTATCTTGGTCTCATCTGTCCACAAGACACTTTCCCAGAATGATTTTGGCTTATTCATGTACATTTTGGCAAACTGCAGTCTACTTTTTTATGTCTCTGCGTCATCAGTGGGGTCCTCCTGGTTCTCTTGCCATAGCGTTTCAGTTCATTCAAATGTTGACAGACAGTTCGAGTTGACACTGATGCATCCTGAGCCTGCAGGTCAGTTTGAATTTCTTTGAATCTTGATTGGGCTGCTTATTTACCATCCAAACTATCCTCAGTTGCCACCTTTCTTCAATCTTTCTCTGCTGTCCACGTCCAAGGAGATTAGCTACAGTGTCATGGGTTGTAAACTTCTTGATTATGTTGTGCACCATGGAGAAATGAATATCAAGATCTCTGGAGAGCTCTTCTTTCTGTTCTCCATGCTTAGCTTGGCAGACAGACACACAATGCAAAGACTGAGTCAACGTCTCGCCTCTTTATCTGGTTTCAGATGTGATTTTCAAATTGCCCACACCCGTTACTTGCCACAGGGGAGTTTGAACAAGCATCACATGCTTGAAGCAAAGTTATTTACCCACAATTTTGGAAAGGTGCCAACAATTTTGTCCTGACCATTTTGGGGGTTTTGTGTGAAATTATGACCAATTTGCCTTTTTTTCTGTTTTTTTTTGTGTTGTTCCAACACACACAAATTAAATCATAGAATGTTAGAGTTGAAAGGGACCTCCAGTGTCATCATCGTGTCCAACTCCATGCTCAATGCAGCTCAGGATTCACTAAACCATCTTAGACAGATGTCTGTCCAGCCTCTGTTTGAAGATCCTTTAACTGTTCCTTATAGGACATACTTTGCAGTCAGCTCACCATCCTGGTAGTTCTTCTCTGAACTTGCTCCAGTTTCTCAATTACTTATTTTAAAAAAAAATTAAAATGTAGTGCCAAAAACTGGACACAGTATTCCAAATGAGGCCTGACCAAGGAGGAGCAGAGAGGGATAATTACTAGAGATGGGAAAACCCAAACTGTAAATAAAGTTTGGCGTCCGTACCGTATACCTACTGTTCGGCATGGACACCGAACACAGGCTTCACCATGAAGTCCGTGTTACCTTTCGGGTTTGGCACCCCGAACAACGCTTCTGATTGGCGGTAAAATCATCACCACTGGTCAGACAGCCATGGTTCCCACGCTGTCAAGTGACAGTGTTAGCCCGCAGCTATGATCGGAGGTATAAAGTTTACCTCCAGGCATTGGTGTTGGCTGATGGGACTACTGCTCCCAGCCGACACCTGCTGCCGCTAATAACAGTGAGAGCAGAAGCGACTGATGGGAGTATTCATCAGCTGGCGCCTGCGCTGTCAATAATTTTTTTAAAAATATAATAAACTAAATTACCCGTCACTCCGTGTTTGAAGAAAAAAGGTGCACAAAAAGGATACCGCTCCTTAGTATCACATTCAAAAAATTCTGGCACTCTTAATAACGTGAATGATCTTTTATTCATGTAGAAAAAAATCCCAATTGATTTGCTGTAACGTTTCGGTCTTATATATAGGTAAACAACACACTCATGTAGATATATGCATCATGAAATGCAACATAATGGATATTAATGAGGAAGGCGATACACAGTTAAATTCAAGATCAGAAAAATTACAAATATAGTGCTAATGTGTAAACCATCACTGAATATATCATATAAATGGACCCAACAATAAAGGACAAAGAGATACTCCAATAGTATATAAGACATCTGGAACATAGTATTTTTATCACACGATTAGGCCAAGTAGGTGACATGAACAAGGGAGGCACGGAAGTCATAAACAAGAAGTGATCTACAAAATAAGGGAGAAAAAACTAGTTTTTTTTCTAAAAAAGAAATACAAAAGGGGAAAAAAAAAGGGAAAAAGGAAGTAAAAAAGGAAAATATACCCTATTTATATTCCACAGTATTAACAATCTAGCTTACCGTCATGTAGGTGTATACAGGGATTTAAGAAAAGAAGCGCTGAGTGGTAAACGTGTTACCTGTGGAGAGCGCTAATACATAATGATCCTATGGGGTTTAAATACAATTGCCAAGCAGGGTTGCCACCTGAATAACGTAAAGTAATCAAAAATGAGTGGAAGCGAGTACAATGGTGATGGTTGAACGCAGGCAGGGTGTAGCGACAGAAATACGTCATAGAAACTAGATGGATCCGGAAGTGTCCATGGTGAACGTGGTGAGACGCAGCCGTGGAACGCAAGCTGCAATGCGATAGGCGGAGTGTCATGATGATGGAACACAGGCTGTGTTCCACATCGGAAGTACAATACGTCAAGGTGCTCAGGTTCAATCCGGAAGTGTCAGGGTACATGAAGTGGAACACAGACGTGGAACGCACAACGTCCATGGATTTAGGTGAGTATATAGCTTCCGGGAGTGTTATGAATTGGAATAAGACGACTGACTCCAGTGATAGAAGACCGAAAGAAGAATGGGAAAATCCCAATGGTAACTGTAAGGCCAGCGTCACACTTGCGAGTGTGATGCGAGTAAGTCGCACGACTTTCTCGCATCAACACCCGGCAAATACATGCACCGCACACTCGGGTCCGAGTGCCGGCGGCCGTGCCGGGTGTTGATGCGAGAAAGTCGTGCGACTTATTCGCATCACACTCGCAAGTGTGACGCCGGCCTAAAAGAGAAAAAACGGCATTTAGAAACAAAATACAAAACAAGTGCCATAGTTTAAACAAAGCTCCCTGTCCTCCCCAACAGCTGCAGGTACCTTTCCTTGCAAACAAAAGAAATGCAAAACCTGTGCATCTATAATGACCACGGACAGGATAAAGATCCCCAACTCCCATCAGACTACAAGATACCAGGTACTTTCAGCTGCATCACATCTAATGTGGTGTACCTAATTATATGTACTAAATGTCCAACTGGGGGTCTGTATGTGGGGGAGACCGGGCAAAAACTGAGAACAAGGATGAATTCTCATCGCCACACAATAAGAGAAAAAAGAATGGATTTACCTGTGGCAAAACACTTTTGTATGCCCGGTCATAGCATGACGGATATGGAATTACTTGTATTAAAATCTAACTTCAAATCTGAGAAGGATAGAAAAGTCTGGGAATATAAACTTATGATGACCTTTGACACTCTTAGTGCTGGGATGAATATATCCCAGAGTTTTATGTCTTTCTACAACAATTAAGGAATCTGCTTCCCTGACCTTTTAGGGTCATCACAACACAATACCAGACCCCAATCAGAGGGTAATAAAACTTTCACTCCTTATCTATGAACTAGTCATATTTATGTTCATCCCTCTGCCATAATGACAGTTCTGCTTCACGTCACTTGTCTTACCTATTGCATTATTCCTGTGTCCTTTTGTGTATATAAATATGTAATTCTTCAGCTTTTGTTTTAGTCTTTGCCTGATGAAGAGACCTGCGTAGTCTCGAAAGCTTGCAATTTGTTACCATCTTTTCAGTTAGCTATTAAAAGGTATCAACCACTGAGGACTCTCAAGTCTAAATATTTTTCTATCTACTGGCTAACACGGTACGAAGATACACATCTTTCCTATAGTTTAAACAGTAATAATAGAAAAATTGAAAATACAATATAAAGATTAAAAATTTATTGAAAAAAATTTATATATAAGAAAATTAAAAAATAAAATTAAAGGAACAATGAAGTCAAAAAATTGAAAAAAGAGGGGAAAATAAAGAAAAAATGAAAAAATTATGAAAAATAAATAGAAATTAAAAAATAAAAACTGAAAAATAAAAAACGGGAAAAAGAAAAACTGGGAAAGGAAAAACAAGAAAGTATGGTCACTGAGGCTACATTCCCAGCTGGCTGAACTGCGGAGACCTCGGTGAGATCGCTGCTAGCACCGTGAGAAAAAGTTTCACGGTGCAGAGGCGAGTTCACCACAGTTCAAATTCACCGCAGTGAAATTCTCCCTGTGAACTCAGTAAGAACTTTGACTGGATTTTCATCGTTAAACTGTGGAACCAAACTACATGATAAAGCATGAGCCTTAACATTCTTACTACAATCATATGATCTATGCTGCAAGAAGAGATCTCGTAGATTCCAGGGATTTAGATAAAGAACTAGAAAAACAAAAATTCTCCCAATTGATGGTAGTAACATGACTTTAGGTAAGGGGAGAATTATCAATTGCGGATACTTACTAGAATGACCGAGAGCTGAAACTGTGTACCCACAATCGATAGCAAAATTACCGTATATACTCGAGTATAAGCCGATCCCCCTAATTTTGCCACAAAAAACTGGGAAAACTTATCGACTCGAGTATAAGCCTAGGGTGGAAAATGAGGCAGCTACAGGTAAATTTCAAAAATAAAATAGATACCAAAAGTAAAATTAAAGTAGGTTAAATGTTTTTGAATAGCCATATTGAATCAGGAGCCCCATATACTGCTCAATAGATTATGCCCCATATGCTGCCCCACATATTATGCCCCACAAGATGCTCCATAGATTATGCTCCATAGATTTTTTTCTGTTTTTTTGTGTTGTTCCAACACACACAAAGGAAATCATAGAATGTTAGAGTTGAAAGGGACCTCCAGTGTCATCATCGTGTCCAACTCCATGCTCAATGCAGCTCAGGATTCACTAAACCATCTTAGACAGATGTCTGTCCAGCCTCTGTTTGAAGACTTCCATTGAAGGAGAACTCACCACCTCTTACAGCAGCCTGTTCCACTCTTTGTGATCCCTCACTGTCAAAATGTTTTTACTAATATCTAATCAATTCATCTTTGCCTTCTTTTTTGTAAGATAAATATTCCCAGATCCTTTAACTGTTCCTTATAGGACATACTTTGCAGTCAGCTCACCATCCTGGTAGTTCTTCTCTGAACTTGCTCCAGTTTCTCAATTACTTATTTTAAAAAAAATTTAAATGTAGTGCCAAAAACTGGACACAGTATTCCAAATGAGGCCTGACCAAGGAGGAGCAGAGAGGGATAATTACTAGAGATGGGAAAACCCAAACTGTAAATAAAGTTTGGCGTCCGTACCGTATACCTACTGTTCGGCATGGACACCGAACACAGGCTTCACCATGAAGTCCGTGTTACCTTTCGGGTTTGGCACCCCGAACAACGCTTCTGATTGGCGGTAAAATCATCACCACTGGTCAGACAGCCATGGTTCCCCCGCTGTCAAGTGACAGTGTTAGCCCGCAGCTATGATCGGAGGTATAAAGTTTACCTCCAGGCATTGGTGTTGGCTGATGGGACTACTGCTCCCAGCCGACACCTGCTGCCGCTAATAACAGTGAGAGCAGAAGCGACTGATGGGAGTATTCATCAGCTGGCGCCTGCGCTGTCAATAATTTTTTTTAAAATATAATAAACTAAATTACCCGTCACTCCGTGTTTGAAGAAAAAAGGTGCACAAAAAGGATACCGCTCCTTAGTATCACATTCAAAAAATTCTGGCACTCTTAATAACGTGAATGATCTTTTATTCATGTAGAAAAAAATCCCAATTGATTTGCTGTAACGTTTCGGTCTTATATATAGGTAAACAACACACTCATGTAGATATATGCATCATGAAATGCAACATAATGGATATTAATGAGGAAGGCGATACACAGTTAAATTCAAGATCAGAAAAATTACAAATATAGTGCTAATGTGTAAACCATCACTGAATATATCATATAAATGGACCCAACAATAAAGGTCAAAGAGATACTCCAATAGTATATAAGACATCTGGAACATAGTATTTTTATCACACGATTAGGCCAAGTAGGTGACATGAACAAGGGAGGCACGGAAGTCATAAACAAGAAGTGATCTACAAAATAAGGGGAGAAAAAACTAGTTTTTTTTCTAAAAAAGAAATACAAAAGGGGAAAAAAAAGGGAAAAAGGAAGAAAAAAAGGAAAATATACCCTATTTATATTCCACAGTATTACCAATCTAGCTTACCGTCATGTAGGTGTATACAGGGATTTAAGAAAAGAAGCGCTGAGTGGTAAACGTGTTACCTGTGGAGAGCGCTAATACATAATGATCCTATGGGTTTAAATACAATTGCCAAGCAGGGTTGCCACCTGAATAACGTAAAGTAATCAAAAATGAGTGGAAGCGAGTACAATGGTGATGGTGGAACGCAGGCAGGGTGTAGCGACAGAAATACGTCATAGAAACTAGATGGATCCGGAAGTGTCCATGGTGAACGTGGTGAGACGCAGCCGTGGAACGCAAGCTGCAATGCGATAGGCGGAGTGTCATGATGCTGGAACACAGGCTGTGTTCCACATCGGAAGTACAATATGTCAAGGTGCTCAGGTTCAATCCGGAAGTGTCAGGGGTACATGAAGTGGAACACAGACGTGGAACGCACAACGTCCATGGATTTAGGTGAGTATATAGCTTCCGGGAGTGTTATGAATTGGAATAAGACGACTGACTCCAGTGATAGAAGACCGAAAGAAGAATGGGAAAATCCCAATGGTAACTGTAAGGCCAGCGTCACACTTGCGAGTGTGATGCGAGTAAGTCGCACGACTTTCTCGCATCAACACCCGGCAAATACATGCACCGCACACTCGGGTCCGAGTGCCGGCGGCCGTGCCGGGTGTTGATGCGAGAAAGTCGTGCGACTTATTCGCATCACACTCGCAAGTGTGACGCCGGCCTAAAAGAGAAAAAATGGCATTTAGAAACAAAATACAAAACAAGTGCCATAGTTTAAACAAAGCTCCCTGTCCTCCCCAACAGCTGCAGGTACCTTTCCTTGCAAACAAAAGAAATGCAAAACCTGTGCATCTATAATGACCACGGACAGGATAAAGATCCCCAACTCCCATCAGGACTACAAGATACCAGGTACTTTCAGCTGCATCACATCTAATGTGGTGTACCTAATTATATGTACTAAATGTCCAACTGGGGGTCTGTATGTGGGGGAGACCGGGCAAAAACTGAGAACAAGGATGAATTCTTATCGCCACACAATAAGAGAAAAAAGAATGGATTTACCTGTGGCAAAACACTTTTGTATGCCCGGTCATAGCATGACGGATATGGAATTACTTGTATTAAAATCTAACTTCAAATCTGAGAAGGATAGAAAAGTCTGGGAATATAAACTTATGATGACCTTTGACACTCTTAGTGCTGGGATGAATATATCCCAGAGTTTTATGTCTTTCTACAACAATTAAGGAATCTGCTTCCCTGACCTTTTAGGGTCATCACAACACAATACCAGACCCCAATCAGAGGGTAATAAAACTTTCACTCCTTATCTATGAACTAGTCATATTTATGTTCATCCCTCTGCCATAATGACAGTTCTGCTTCACGTCACTTGTCTTACCTATTGCATTATTCCTGTGTCCTTTTGTGTATATAAATATGTGATTCTTCAGCTTTTGTTTTAGTCTTTGCCTGATGAAGAGACCTGCGTAGTCTCGAAAGCTTGCAATTTGTTACCATCTTTTCAGTTAGCCATTAAAAGGTATCAACCACTGAGGACTCTCAAGTCTAAATATTTTTCTATCTACTGGCTAACACGGTACGAAGATACACATCTTTCCTATAGTTTAAACAGTAATAATAGAAAAATTGAAAATACAATATAAAGATTAAAAATTTATTGAAAAAAATTTATATAAGAAAATTAAAAAATAAAATTAAAGGAACAATGAAGTCAAAAAATTGAAAAAAGAGGGGAAAATAAAGAAAAAATGAAAAAATAAAAATGAAAAAATTATGAAAAATAAATAGAAATTAAAAAATAAAAACTGAAAAATAAAAAACGGGAAAAAGAAAAACTGGGAAAGGAAAAACAAGAAAGTATGGTCACTGAGGCTACATTCCCTGCTGGGCTGAACTGCGGAGACCTCGGTGAGATCGCTGCTAGCACCGTGAGAAAAAGTTTCACGGTGCAGAGGCGAGTTCACCGCAGTTCAAATTCACCGCAGTGAAATTCTCCCTGTGAACTCAGTAAGAACTTTGACTGGATTTTCATCGTTAAACTGTGGAACCAAACTACATGATAAAGCATGAGCCTTAACATTCTTACTACAATCATATGATCTATGCTGCAAGAAGAGATCTCGTAGATTCCAGGGATTTAGATAAAGAACTAGAAAAACAAAAATTCTCCCAATTGATGGTAGTAACATGACTTTAGGTAAGGGGAGAATTATCAATTGCGGATACTTACTAGAATGACCGAGAGCTGAAACTGTGTACCCACAATCGATAGCAAAATTACCGTATATACTCGAGTATAAGCCGATCCCCCTAATTTTGCCACAAAAAACTGGGAAAACTTATCGACTCGAGTATAAGCCTAAGGTGGAAAATGAGGCAGCTACTGGTAAATTTCAAAAATAAAATAGATACCAAAAGTAAAATTAAAGTAGGTTAAATGTTTTTGAATAGCCATATTGAATCAGGAGCCCCATATACTGCTCAATAGATTATGCCCCATATGCTGCCCCACATATTATGCCCCACAAGATGCTCCATAGATTATTCCCCATATGCTGCCCATGTATTTTGCCCCACAAGATGCTCCATATGCTGCAAATGTATTATGCCCACAAGATGCTCCATAGATTGTGCCCCACAAGATGCTCCATAGATTGTGCCCCATGTATTTTGCCCCATATATTATGCCCATATATTTGCCCCATATGCTGCCCCATGTATTATGCCCCACAAGATGCTCCATAGATTGTGCCCCATAAGCTGCCCATGTATTATGCCCCATATATTGTGCCCCATATGCTGCCCATGTATTATGCCCCACAAGATGCTCCATAGATTGTGCCCCATATTCTGCCCCATGTATTATGCCCCACAAGATGCTCCATAGATTGTGCCCCATATGCTGCCCCATGTATTATGCCCCATAGTTTGTGCCCCATATGCTGCCCATGTATTATGCCCCACAAGATGCTCCATAGATTGTGCCCCATATTCTGCCCCATGTATTATGCCCCACAAGATGCTCCATAGATTGTGCCCCATATTCTGCCCATGTATTATGCCCCATATATTGTGCCCCATATGCTGCCCATGTATTATGCCCTGGGCCCCCACAAGATGCTCCATAGATTGTGCCCCATATGCTGCCCCATGTATTATGCCCCATATATTGTGCCCCGTATGCTGCCCATGTATTATGCCCCACAAGATGCTCCATAGATTGTGCCCCATATTCTGCCCCATGTATTATGCCCCACAAGATGCTCCATAGATTGTGCCCCATATGCTGCCCCATGTATTATGCCCCATAGTTTGTGCCCCATATTCTGCTGCATGTATTATGCCCCACAAGATGCTCCATAGATTATGCTCCCATATGCTGCTGCGAATAAGAATAATAATATAAAAAATACATACCTCTCGTCACTGGGGGCCAGGTGCTGGTGTCCTGAGCAGGCGGGGACACCGGCGCGCTATGGGGACAGGTGCCGGAGTAACCGCTGGCTCAGGCCCCGGCACCTGCGATATTCACCTGTCCCCGGTCCACCGCTGCACGGCGCTGTCTTTCGGGTCCTCTGTCAGTAAGCGCTCAGGCAGAGGGGGCGGCGCGCACTAACCACGTCATCGTGCCCTCTGACCTGAACATTTACAGCCAGAGGACGTGAGGACACAGCGGTGAGCAGCGGTGGAATGGGGACAGGTAAAAATCGCATATACTCACCCCCTCCTGGCGCGTCTCTGCAGCCCCTGCTCTTCTCCCACGGTCTCCGGCAGCTATGCCTAACTTCAGCGGTCACGTGGTACCGCTCATTAAAGTCATGAATATGCGCATATTCATGACTTTAATGAACGGTACCACGTGACTGCTGAACACAGACGCCGGAGACCATGGGAGAAGAGTAGGGGCTGCAGAGACCGCGCCAGGAGGGGGAGAGTATATAGGACAACTGCGCTCTGCCGACCCCCTGGTATATGACTCGAGTATAAGCCGAGAGGGGGACTTTCAGAACTAAAAAATGGGCTGAAAATCTCGGCTTATACTCGAGTATACTGTATACGGTACTCAGTGAGATCTAAGGTGGAACTTGAGTCAACAAATGCAGAGATAACTCCAGATTTGGTAACCAAAGACACTTGTAAAAAACAACCAGTAGTATGCATGAGAGATAATTTCAAACCTTTAGAACCAGTGTCCTTACATATTAATGTTTTTTTTTCTTTCTCATTATTACAATTAATTATTGTACTGTATCTAAAACATTGAATCATTACATGACCCATTCGACCTCTGTATAGACAGAAATGAGCAGGTGTTCCAAGTACAATTCTCTCCTTGGACTCTCTGCCGGCCCAAGTTTGCATCAGTTCTCCTGCCTCAATTGGTTGCGAGGCAGAAGTCACTGTAACACTTATGTTTAGGTAGCTGAGGAGGCAGGAGCAAAAAATCGCATAGGCATCCTAACACCAGAGAGGTTGGAAACTAATAGGTTGCAGACCCCTAAACTAACCGCACAACTAAAAGTAGCCGTGGGACGTTCCTACGGTGCCCTAGACGCCTCGTCACAGCCGGAGAGATAGCTATCCCTGAAGATGGAAAGAGGAAAGCTAACTGCCCCGGAGTAGAGCCCAAAAGAATAGGAAGCCCCCAGACATATAATGGCGGTTAGACAAGATGAAAATACGAACACAGACAGAAAATAGATTGAGCAAACGCTGGAGCCCAAAACTGTCTAGATAGGACAGCAAAGGAGAGAATACTGTCTGCAACCCAAAAAACCCTAGGAAAAACTCCAACACTTCTGAATCCAAAAATACTGAGACCACACGGTCTCGACCACCTATATCAGATCTCTGGTGTGGACACGTAGCAACCCAGCAGTAAAATATCACAAGAACTGAGCAAATGAACAAATACAAAAAACGAACGGAGAACAGCCAAAGCCCCCCAAAGGGGACCCGGCTGAAGACAGAAAGCAATGCAGCAAAAAGCAAGGAATTCAAACCACAGCAAAAAAAACTGAAAGAGACTTATCTGAATGCAAGCAGGAGACAGCAGAAAAGCAAGCTGAATTCCAACCTAGACCAGGAAGAACAATTGATCACCGGCGAGGATCGTGGGAGGTCAGCTCACTTATATCAGGCCAGTCAGTATCACCTGACAACCACTCGTCAACTGCAGGTGTAGGACTCTTGGTGTTCAACATAGGTTCAATACCCTCAGCAACCACCAGAGGGAGCTTCAGCTCCGAAGTCTGCTCCAATACGTTCACAACAAACACCCTCAATGTGTTCTTATCCCTAAGATGTCTTTTCAAACACACTGCCAGTAACATAGCCTCTTCCAGGGATAACGGTTAGGGTGTTGCCCGCATCGCCTGCCTCTGCTCCCCAGGGTCTCTGCACATCTTGCAAATCTCCTGTCTGCACGCTTAGAGCATGCGCGTGCTTAGGATTCCCTTATCTGTACCACCACGTTCAACGGAGATCTTGAGCAGTGCCGTTGACTTATCAACCCGCTGCACTTTGAACTGCTGGCTCACCAGTTCCCCTCAGATCGGGCCAAAGTAGCATTCCTTAGGTCCCATTTTGAAGGACAGGCCCTAGTGCCGCTCAACCCCTTGTGAGAGAGCTTGTGAGAGAGAGGGGATCCTGTAATCTTAGATCTGTAGGCCTTCCTGTAGGCATTTTGTATGGTCTTTGATGAGCCATGGAACTTCAGCTGCATCTACCCTCCTTAGACTGCGTCAAGGAGGTCTGACCATAGGCCAATTTGCTGTTCCGCACTCTGTATTCCAGACTAGGCTGGAAATGTGTCCCTGACAGCCGCCTTCTGGGAGGGTTTTCCAGTCAAATTGGGCACGAACTGGCTGGCTGTGACATACCCATTTCCCTGGGTGACCTGATTTCCCTGGCCATCCAGATTGATCTTAGGTTTCAGTAACGTTCCAGAGAGTTGTGTCTTCCTCGTCATTTCAGGAGCCACTCTTTCCTCAGCCACCTGCATCAGCTGTTCTTCCAGAACCTATGCAGGTCAGCCTCGTTAAGCTGGTTGAGAAATGGTTGGAACACCGTCGTGTTGCGGGATTGTGCCACTATAGTGGTAGCCCAGAACATGTAATCCGCACTTGTCTCGTAAAGTTGGAGAAACTCCATAGCTTAGGGTGTGTAAGAGAGGCTTCTCTGGGTGGGAGTAACTCCTCCCCACTGGTTTTTCCTGGCTGTATCCATGTCTCAATGAACTACCCACTTCACTGAGGAGGCCTGTCTTGATTCTGGTTCGGTGGGAAATTTCTTGCAGCAAGCCGTGGTTGATCGGTATCAGATTCCCTTCCGACGTCTCCAGAGTCCCTTGTTAGTGTCGTCTGACTCAGATTCCTCCAGGGAGGTCATTTGTGCCAGAACCTGAGAGGAAGCAAGTCTTGTTTGGGTTCACTCTTCAAGTTGAATGATCATGCTTGGAAGAAACATTGCAAAGGGATATTGTGAAGTTTGTCTCAGCCTGTCCCTCCTGTGCCTGTAGCAAGACTCCCAGGCAACTTCCCTCTGAACATATGAAAAGACATGCCGACAAGAGACGCCTGGATCCATCAACCATTCAGTCAGGAGATAAGCCAGTCATCTTCCGTCCCTTCTTCGTGGATCCGGGTTACACTCTGGCACCTAGTCACTTCTGAGGATGACTTCAAGATAGAGAGCATCTTGGCCACAAAGAGTTTAAGAGGAAAAACCTTATTTCTAATGGATTGGAAGGGTTTGGTCCCAAGGAGAGATCATGGGAACCCAAGGAGAATATTCATGCCCCTCTTATACTAGAGAAATTTCATGTGGGCTTGAAGAAGGGGAGGCATAAAGGTAAGGTACTGTAGCAGCTCTGTACTTATGTGCCTCTGCTCTCTCCCCCCGAAGGATGCCAACTTACCACCCTGACTGCTTGTCTGCATCTCATGCCTCCACTCCCCAGGGTCTCTGCACCTCTGGCAAATCTCCTGGCCTTGCTTGTAGGGCGCGTGCAGACTTCCTGTCTCGTAAAGAGACTGGGCATTTTCCTAAAGCGTCCCCAGCCAATCGCCGGGAGACATTACTTAAGGTACCTTCACCTGTTGGGAGGTGCCCAAGTAACGTTGGTTAGTTTTTACTTGCCTGCCTGTTGTTAGGTCTCCTTGTCTGACCCTGGTGTGTTTAACCTGTATCCCGCTTGCATTCCTGACCTGTCTGCTATCCAGGAGCTGCACAGTCTGAACCTGTCCCAGTGGCCGTCCTGTTTGCTATCCTGAAACTGTGCAATCTGAACCAATCCTAGTTGCCGTCCTGTCTGCTATCCAGAAACTGCCTAGTCTAAACCTGTGCCAGTGGCCATCCTATCCTGTCTAGGACACAGAATCTCAACCAGCGTCTGTGATCCTAGGGTTCAGCAGCTGCTACTGCTCCAGACACTGCCCTGGAGTGGCAGCTGGCAGCTACCTGCTGCTCAAGCATGACCTAACCATCAGAGACTCCAGTGCTTAGGTTAAGCCCATCCACAGCGCAGTGGGTCCATGAACCATGTGCATTACAGAAGGACTATAAACCATCATATCTCCTATCTAGTTAGAAAGACACTGGCAGAATTGACTGCAGAGAGCTGGGTCATTCCAGGAGGTTTCCACTACCCAGCATCTGAACTGAGAGCAGTAGTTTTCTACTTTACGATTTTACTGAACCAACCTGCAGATCATTGATTCAGCAACAGCAACTCTATCGGCGTCGTCATAAATGAGCCTCAGAGCAGAGAAAAATGCGTCAACTGATGAAGACTCTGGAAAATCATCAGGCAGAGAAATGCCCAAGTCTGAGAATCTCCACGGAGCAACAACAGAACAATACTCACACATTGACTCCCTCCTCTCTCATCCTGATGAGGCAGGACAGAGAAGGAAATAAAACTTACATGAAGAAAAAGATAGCAGAGCAAAAAAGAAAAACGATCATCAAGCCCAAAAATGTATGAAAATACTTTATTACAAATCCATTCAAAGAACAGGTTTAAAATGGTAGAGAGAACCACAGCGCATATGTGCAGTTATAAACATGGGACGTGGGTATGCTGATGTAACAGTCACATGATATTATTAATTCATAACGGTAAATAACCATAAAAAAATGTTAAACTGTTAGAGTATATTCCCCCAGGTAAGCCACTGATGATATGTTGGGCTATTGCATAAAAACCAAGGGCAGGAAGTCTCCTAGTAGTCCATCATAGGAAGTATGCATATAAATGGCCATATCAATAGCAAACATGCTTATACAGATTAAGGTTCAATTAGCATAGCTATAGCTATCCTGTGGACCAACCGAGAGGCAGAGTAAGGGGGGTGGAAGCACCAGCAGCAGTCGGGGTGATGCATTTCTGGCGAAAGGAGCACCTCCACTTTTAAAGAATTTGATGAGCGGGCATAGCCATGTCCTGCCTTTCCCTGACTCCTCCCCAGCTCCAACCAATTTGGCAGAGCCGCCTAAAACTGGCTTGAAAATGCCAGAAGTGTTTTATGTCAGATGTAAACCCTTTGATGAATCTAAGCCCATAAATTTCCCAGATTAGCTAGCAATAGTACCATTCTGCAACCCCGCCACTTCCAAAGCCACTGAGTAGTTTGGTATCACCCATTCTGGTCTTAGTTTTTTTCTTTATAAAGTATTAGAATACATGTATGGGGCAATTGCTAACAGTTCAATCACTGAATATATTTTTGTAAGTTTTTCTATTAATCGGTATATGGGCTTGTTCACAAGGCCGTAAAAATTGGACGAGTGCTGTCATTTTAATAGATGGGACTAGTACCCATGTTATTCTATCTTATACACATGTCCGACTCCTTTCCTGGGGAAAGCATCACAGCATGTGTGAGATGCATCTAAATATCAGATCGCACTAGATCATTCATGTTTATGGGGCTGTGGATTACATCCGAGTGCAGTCCTATTTTCACGAACTACAGAATGGAGAAATTTTCTTTTCTTCTCCACCTCTGAGAAAATCGGATCAGACTGTGATCACACTCTGATCGGAGTGGGATTAGCATAATCGGACTGATATTTTTGGGATGAGAGATAAACGGTCGTGTGACCCCGGCCTAATGCACATTGTGCAGGTGATTTCTTGGATACGGACGTTGCGTTGTATAGCGTGGACTGGTATATCCGGTGCAGATCTGCATTTCATTCCCTTTAGAAGCAATGAGACACTAAATCAGAAAAGCAGGTAACGTCCGGTCATTTCTGAGCACGAGAGCGCTCGCTATGGGGGCACAGTGACTCCACGCTCTGGATGGAGCTGTGTGGGGTGTGCGTGCTGCGTCCCCATATTCCAGGCTGATGAATACTGGGGTAGAGAGATTGGTGCAATGATCAGACTGAGAGACACAGCTATTTATAGAGTCTTGTCGCCTACACACTTCTAGCAAACGTCTCCCGGCATCCTCCGCACGGAAAGAAGATGGTGGGGGCAAGTGGGAGGAAGGAGGACAGCGGCTGCTGGAGACACAAAGAAATTGTGTCTGTGTGGGTATAGAGATACCTGTGGATGTGTACATAATAACATGCAGTACATGACATATGTAGCAGGCTGGGTGCCATGTGTGGGCATGGACAGGTACAGCTGTGGGTCTAGTGGCTGGACAAAAGTCACCTTTTGCACCCACTGCAATGCTGATGGCTAATACTGCGGTACAGGGTCTGACGGCTTAGGCCTCCTCTGATCATGGTAGAGAAGGAACCCAGGTCTCGGCTCCTTCCTATGCACTGTGGTGGCGCAGACTATGCAGAAAACTGCAAATGAACAATATAGAAGTGAATGAGGCTTAACGGCAATAATAATAATCTTTATTTATATAGCGCCAACATATTCCGCAGTGCTTTACAGTTTAACAGTTTCAAAACACAAGTCATAAGCAATAAATTCAGAGTGTACGGGAATTATTTAGAAAAAGTTGCAGCATCATGATTCTTATTAATTGATGTTGAGTCCCCAGTTGGCTATACAGTCAGAATCCCCCTTTATAAATCTGCACTGTTATGCAGTCATAGTCCCTCTTTCTCCTACGCTTTCTATGTCTATTTTGCTAAGTGCACACTGCATCTGTACTGTACTCTTAGCATACAGTATACAGGTCCTTCTCAAAAAATTAGCATATAGTGCTAAATTTCATTATTTTCCATAATGTAATGATTACAATTAAACTTTCATATATTTTAGATTCATTACACACCAACTGAAATTTGTCAGGTCTTTTATTGTTTTTTTTTTTTTTTTTGTTGAATATGTATTTATTAACACACATGTATAACACATATCAAGGGTATGAACAGTAACAAAACATGTCACATAATATAAGCCAAGCGTCATCATATCAGGTCATGTCCAATAAAACAGAGCACAATATATATGAATGAAACAGCGTGATCGAGGATCACTACTAGTATTGCGTGAGATTTGGCACACAAATTGGGTTCCTGGACTAACGAACCCCAATAACATTCTACAAGAACTAAGAACAAAATAAAACAAGAAGACACAGAAAATATAAGGGGAAATAAAGAAAAATAAGGGAATTAAATGAACCTAAATGAAAAATAAATAACTGGACAAAGAAAAAAGGAAGAAGGTTAAAGGTAAGGGGAAGGAAGAAGGGGAGGGGGGGCGCCCTCGGTCTCCGCCCACAGCACACCACGTGGCAGAGAATCTTACATACAAAAATAGCACTCCAATAAGTCACTTACACTATGTAGGCGAAGGGGTACGAAAGGCAATCCACGGGGACCAGATGGTCTGGAATTTATCCCGGGTATGGTTTGATTTTTTGTTGTATCGCATTCCAGAAGGGCACAATGAGGGGACAATCCCACCAGATGTGAGCATAAGTTCCTGAACCCGCCCCACATCTCCAGCAGATGTCAGAGGTCTGCAAGCCATGGCGAAATAGGAAGGACGGGGTTCGGTACCACCTGGCAATCAGTTTATAAGAAGGTCTTTTATTGTTTTAATACTGATGATTTTGGCATACAACTCCTGATAACCCAAAAAACCTGTCTCAAAAAATTAACATATTTCAACCATCCAATAAAATAAAAGTGTTTTTTAAAAACAAGCAAAAAAACCATCAAATAATAAAGTTCAGTTATGCACTCAATACTTGGTCGGGAATCCTTTTGCAGAAATGACTGCTTCAATGCGGCGTGGCATGGAGGGAATCAGCCTGTGACACTGCTGAGGTGTTATGGAGGCCCAGGATGCTTCGATAGCGGCCTTAAGCTCATCCAGAGTGTTGGGTCTTGCGTCTCTCAACTTTCTCTTCACAATATCCCACAGATTCTCTATGGGGTTCAGGTCAGGAGAGTTGGCAGGCCAATTGAGCACAGTAATACCATGGTCAGTAAACCATTTACCAGTGGTTTTGGCACTGTGAGCAGGTGCCAGGTCGTGCTGAAAAATGAAATCTTCATCTCCATACAGCATTTCAGCCGATGGAAGCATGAAGTGCTCCAAAATCTCCTGATAGCTAGCTGCATTGACCCTGCCCTTGATGAAACACAGTGGACCAACACCAGCAGCTGACATGGCACCCCACACCATCACTGACTGTGGGTACTTGACACTGGACTTCAGGCATTTTGGCATTTCCTTCTCCCCAGTCTTCCTCCAGACTCTGGCACCTTGATTTCCGAATGACAAGCAAAATTTGCTTTCATCAGAAAAAAGTACTTGGGACCACTTAGCAACAGTCCAGTGCTGCTTCTCTGTAGCCCAGGTCAGGCGCTTCTGCCGCTGTTTATGATTCAAAAGTGGCTTTACCTGGGGAATGCGGCACCTGTAGCCCATTTCCTGCGCACGCCTGTGCACGGTGGCTCGATGTTTCTACACCAGACTCAGTCCACTGCTTCCTCAGGTCCCCCAAGGTCTGGAATCGGTCCTTCTCCACAATCTTCCTCAGGGTCCAGTCACCTCTTCTCGTTGTACAGCGTTTTCTGCCACATTGTTTCCTTCCAACAGACTTCCCATTGAGGTGCCTTGATACAGCACTCTGGGAACAGCCTATTTGTTGAGAAATTTCTTTCTGGGTCTTACCCTCTTGCTTGAGGGTGTCAATGATGGCCTTCTTGACATCAGTCAGGTCGCTAGTCTTACCCATGATGGGGGTTTTGAGTAATAAACCAGGCAGGGAGTTTTTAAAAGCCTCAGGAATCTTTTGCATGTGTTTAGAGTTAATTAGTTGATTCAGAAGATTAGGGTAATAGGTCGTTTAGAGAACCTTTTCTTGATATGCTAATTTTTTGAGACAGGTTTTTTGGGTTATCAGGAGTTGTATGCCAAAATCATCAGTATTAAAACAATAAAAGACCTGACAAATTTCAGTTGTGTGTAATGAATCTAAAATATATGAAAGTTTAATTGTAATCATTACATTATGGAAAATAATGAAATTTAGCACTATATGCTAATTTTTTGAGAAGGACCTGTATATCATGGGCTTTTCCAGGCGTATGTTGTAACTTTCCAATAGACCCCCACTCATCAAACGGAGGCTAAAATTGTGTTATTTTCGGCCAGTGCTTCCTACTTCAGAGCTGATTTTACAGCGTTCCTCATCAGTCTCCTTTTTTTTTCCTGTCCTGAAGTGATGTGAATCAATACTGGCTTGGACGGCTGCAGCCAATCACTGTTATCATGTGTTAGATTGACTTCTGTGGTTTCTTGCTGGTACGTGACATCATTAATCCAGATATTAAAGAGGTTGTCCACTGCTTGGACAACCCCTTTTCATTCCTCATGTTTGACCCTGTTAAAATTAAAACACATATACTCACCCAAGTGATGGAGCTATTCCACAGGTGTCGGCAATCACGTTCCCGATGCTCACGTGAGGTTGGTACGTCACGTGAACCCTGCGCCCTCCTTCCTCCCACTATCCTCACTTTCGGACATATTGACCATCAAGAGGAAGTCAGGTCTGTGGCAGCTCTATGACTTCCTCTTGATGTTCAATTCGTCCGAAGGCAGGGATAGTGACGCCATTGCTGATTGTTCGCAGAGTTCATGTGACATAACAACCTCACATGAGCATCAGGAACGCGAGTGCCGACATACCTGGAATAGCGCCGACACCGGAGGAGAGTATACTGCTGTAGGTGTTTTTATTTTAACAGGGCCAAACATAAGGAATGAGAACGGGTTGTTCAAGTAGTGGACAACCCCTTTGAGGAATATCAGGGACCAATAGAGCACTGGCACTAAAGCCTTTTGTCTTTTGCCCTTCTAGAATTCAAGACACTGCAGCACAGAAGCGGACAGTTCATCCTGATCTTCCTTGTCCATGAAGAGGAAGTCATATTAATGTAAAAAAAAAGCTGACGCTGTTAATGTAATCACAGAATTCTTTTCTCCACATCTGAGAAAAACTGCCCAATTATTCTGATCAAACTTTGATCAGAGCGTCATCAGTTTTTCTCAGAGGTGGAGAGAAAAAGTGACGTAATTACTGACCGGTAATAGGATTTTTCAGCACCATGGAGAGAGGGGATCCGCCCTTCAAGGACAAGAAACCTACAGGATAAGGGCGGTATTTCTCCCACACATCAGTTGGATTGCAAAGCAGGAGGGGACCTCCAATGGTTACTTATACTTACAAAATAGCATTAAACACCAACACCACAAGTTTCCCTTAAAGGGAACCTGTCACCAGGTTTGGCCGCTACAGTATTCTGTAATGTTGTAGATAAGCCCCCGATCCGACCCGAAAGATAAGAAAAATAACTTTTATTATATTTGCCTGCGAGGCTGTCCAGTCTGATGGGTGTTGCAGGTCCGGGTCCGGCGCCTCCCATCTTCTTATGATCGCCGCCCTCCTGCTTTCTTCATGGCTCCCCAGCATCGTGCTCCTAATAATAAAATAATAATAAATCTTTATTTTTATATAGCACTAACATATTCCGCAGCGCTTTACAATATGTACACATTATCATCGCTGTCCCCGATGGGGCTCACAATCTAGATTCCCTATCAGTATGTCTTTTGGCGTGTGGGAGGAAACCCACACAAACACGGGGAGAACATACAAACTCCTTACAGATGTTGTCCTTGGTGAGATTCGAACCCAGGACTCCAGCGCTGCGCTATCCACTGAGCCACCGTGCTGCCTCCTGCGCAGACATACTTATCTGCCCTGTTGAGGGCAGAACAAAGTACTGCAGTGCGCAGACACTGGGCCTCTCTGACCTTTCCTGGCGCCTGCAGTACTTTGATAGAATTATAGAATGTAGCTAAGCCCTGAAAGGCGGTGGCCGTATCTTACATCGGCCAAAACTGCTAACAGGTTCGCTTTAAGAACTAAGTGACGCTGCACCAGAAATGAAATAGTGTTCACCAATATAAGTGACGAGAGTGACTATAAGGATATGTGCACACGTTGCAGATTTAGATGCGGATCCGCAGCGTTTTTGGCCGCACGGATTTGCATCAAATCCAAAGTGTAGTGCACAGCCAATGTTATTCTATGTGAAAATAAGAATTTTTGTGCACATGCTGCGGAAAAATCTGCACAGATTTGCACCGTTTTATTTTCCGCAGCATGTCAATTCTTTTTGCGGATCATCAGCGTTTCTGCACCCATTGACTTCCATTGAGTCATGCACATCCGCAGCAAAACCGCAGATGTAAAAAGATCTGCGGATTTGCTGCGGATGCTGCAGAAACGCTGCAGATCGTGAGGAGGAAGAGTGTGTGGGTGGAGTGTGGGCGGAGACTGTGCATGTCTGTGCGGGGGTCTGCGTGTATGTGTGTGCGCAGGTGTGTGTGTCTCTGTGTGTGTGCGTGTGTCCCTGTGTGTGTGCTGATTGTGTGCGGGTCTGTGTGGCCAGGCATCGAGTGATGGGACTACTGCTCCCATCCGGCTATGAATGCTGTCACATATGACAGTGACAGCATGCCGATGATGGGACAGTAGTCCCATCACTCGATGCATGTGTTCAAGTGTAAAACAAACAAAAAAAACATATAGTACAGACATTTACACAGACAGTACATACAACATATAACATAGAGTACATATTCACCAATCACCTAGTCCTCGACGCCCTCGATCTCCTGTAACCAAAAATAAAATAACCCAAACTATACTTACCTTACTGCCGTAGCCCAGTTAATAACGAGTGTTCCACGACGATCTCCGGTGTAGAACACTGACATCGGACGGTCAGTGTTCTACAGGCCCTCCACGATGAACTGACAGGCGGAGGTAATCCTCCACGATGTATCCCACCGCCACCAGGAAAGAGGTCCCCTAACCCTAACCCTCAGTTCATTCTCTCACCGGCAATGCTTTGTGAGAAAATTCTCACGCAGCATTGCCGTAAAGTGAGAGCCTGAACTCAGGTAACCTCTTCAGTGATGCACTGCAGGAGCCATTGTCTCCTGTCAGTGCATGGCGGGAGGCCCTGTAGAGCAGTGACATCACACGATGTCACTATTCTACAGGGGAGATCGTCGTGGGGCACTCATTATTAAATGGACTTAGTCGGAATAGGGAGTATTTGTTTATTTTTATTTTTTAGTAGGAGATCGAGGGAGTTATGGATTAGGCGTCTAATAAATATGGCAAAACTGTGTGGTGTTTTATTTCATTAAAAGACTTTTTTCTGGCTGTGTCTTTTTTAACCTTTGACAACTATAGGATTAGTAATGGATCGGTGTCTTATTGATGCCTCTTCATTACTAAACGGGCTTGTTGTCACCTTACAATTCAAAGCTGACATCAACTCCTTATTACCCCATATGCCACCGCTACAGGGCAGTGGGAAGAGAGAGGCTAAATGCCTGAATTGGCGCATCTTAGAGATGCGCCATTTCTGGGGCGGCTATGAGCTGGTGTTTGTAGCAAGGGGGCGGCCAATATCAATGGTCCCTTCCTAGGCTATGAATATCAGCCCGCAGCTGTCTGCATAGCCTTTCTGGCTATTAATTATAGGGGGTACCCACATCATTTTTTTGGGGGGTCCCCTTATTTTAATAGGCAGTAAAGGCTTAATATACAGCTGCGGGCTGATATTCATAGACTGGGAAGATCCATGGGTATTACCCGCATCCCAGGCTATAAACATCGGCCCCCAGTCACTGGCTTTCCCTCTCTGGCGCAGAAAATTGCACGGGAGACCACGCCATTTTTTTTCTTCCATTTATTTTAAATTAAACATTGCATTTAAGGCCGGGGTCACAATTTCGAGAAACTTGCACGAGTTTCACACCTCAATACCCGACACTGCCGCCAACACTCGGGACCAGAGTGCGCAGCTGCATGTATTTCTATGCAGCTGAACGCATCGGTCCGAGTGCCGACGGCAGTGCCAGGTATTGAGGTGTGAAACTCGAGCAAGTTTCTCACAAGTGTGACCACGGCCTAATGCAGATTTTTTCTATCTATAGATATTCACTAATTTGTTTTGTGTGTGTAAACATTACTTTAAACATGGTATGTGATGATTTTATGGTGTTCAATGGAGTATATAAAAGAAGAGGTTAGACAAAGACATGACATCACAATTCTTTTTTTTGTTAAATAACATATCTTTATTTAGAAGTCAAAAAAGCACTCCGCCCCCACCAGGTGGTGATTTTAATTACACTAGGTCCCTACTTTACCCATGAATGCAGGCTTTACTGACAGAGGTGCACATTCACCCAGAAATTCAGATATCAGCCTAATAGAGGTATGTTCACATTAGGTCAGGGACTCACCAGAATTGAGACCACCTTGACGATGGTTGGTGGGCTTTAAAATGTTTGGCCAAATGTTTATACTAAGCGTCTCAAATTTTTACTCCAAAGCCATATTGCTATTCAAAATTTCATGTATTCTATGTTGTCATGCTTTAGTATGATAGAGTGCAGCCTTTTTTCGTATGTTTTGCATGGGGGTAGCTCCCCTTGGTTTGCACCTAGTTCACATTAGTCTGGATGTGCCAGTCAGGTTTTTTTGACTTTTGAATGTTAGCTTACTGATCGAGCACTCCGCCCCCACCAGGTGGTGATTTTATTACACTAGGTCCCTACTTTACCCATAAATGCAGGCATTACTGACAGAGGTGCATATTCACCCAGAAATTCAGATATCAGCCTAATAGAGGTATGTTCACATTAGGACAGGAACTCACCAGAATTGAGACCACCTTGACGATGGTTGGTGGGCTTTAAAATGTTTGGCCAAATGTTTATACTAAGCGTCTCAAATTTTTACTCCAAAGCCATATTGCTATTCAAAATTTCATGTATTCTATGTTTTCATGCTTTGGTATGATAGAGTGCAGCCTTTTTTCGTATATCTTTATTTAGCTTACAAAAACGCATACAAATCCTCATGAAAATCCACATAAAAAACGCATCAAAAATGCACAGATTTTTACCTGCATTTTCTGCCAAGAGAGGTAGAATCTGCGCAGAAATTTCCACAGGCAAATCCGCAACACGTGCACATAAAAAAAAAAAAAAACACCTATATATGTAACCCACGTGATGACAAAAAAGAGCAAAAACTCAATATAATCACCGAAAAAAAGCTCTATCAAGGGATAGTTGCAAAAGTAATACATTTTATTAAATACTGATTAAAACTACATGTAAAAAAACAGTAAACCGGAACAAAAAAACACACAAGATGCAGACAAACAAGTGGTACAGCCCAAGTAATATATATTGCTGACACGTATCGTATATAAACTGAATAATTCAGGACAAAGTGCAGAATAATCATAGTATGTGAACTTAAGATATAAATCAAGAGACTCCTATATATGGGCAACTATATGACAATGCGTAGGTAACCTCAAACAGCAAGAAAGGAGATAAGCCCACCCCTAATGACCGATGTATATGTACACTCCAAGTGGAGTTTTAAAGACAATGCACCCAGGGAATGTACTCCCATATGAGTGTTAGCAAAAAATAGGCAGATCCCTAAAATGCGAATGAGGCACCCAAACACATTGGTAAAAATCAAACACCTGGACGAAGCATTTCATTGCGAAACGCGCGTCGAGTGTGGTGGACGCCCGCATCTCAAAGGTAAATATGCGGTACTAGTATCGGAAGGCATTTGCCTGACTATGTGCATTGCTATATGTGTTTTTTTACATCATGGACTTCTACGTGTGTATGTTTGATTTTTACCAATGTGTTTGGGTACCTCATGTCCGGACCAAGGAGAGACAGAGACCTTGGTTTCCAGAATCCGGATCAGTCTTTTGCCGGATTGCACAAAAGACTGAACCTGCACCATAGACTTGTATTGTTTGCGGCCGCCTGAGGCGCCGCAAGCGGCGCTTCCGGCGAGTGCGGCGGAAAAAAAAACGTTGCAGTGTCCGTTTTGTCCGGCAGCCGGAATGTACATTTCCGCCGGATCCGGAAAAAAACGGACGCAACGCAAAGATATCCGGCGCGATCCGGCGCTAATGATAGTCAATGACAAAAAACGCATCCGGATCCGTTTTTTTAAAAAGCGCCGGATCGCGCCTGATGGCAAAAAACGGATGTGTGAAAGAGGCCTTAAAGGGACTGTGGTTCACATAAGGGGGGGGGACCGAGGTAACGGACGCCCCAAGGATGGAGCCTGAGTCAGCACTCCTGGACCTATCTTTTGAAAGACAACGGTTGGAAAATGGATCAGACATGTGATTGTATTGTTATTACATGACTGGTTTTATTGTATTTTTATAGTAATGTGAAGTAAAGAAGTGCATAGAACCTTATGGGCACTTATGTTATGTGATTAATGTACAAGGATGTTGAGGTGTAATGTATAAGGAAAGATGCAGTTGTGGGTAGCTTAGTAATGGGAAGCCATACACAGGATTGGAGATAGTTAAATACATTGAGAATAGTCCACACATGGGGAGGGGCTAGACTAGAGTAACCAAAAGGGGAAGCACTTCCTGGATAGGAAGTCTAACACAGTGAGAGTTGGAGGTTCAAGTGGGAAGTTCAGGTACAAGCTGCAGTGAGAATGAGAAGTACACGTTCTGACAACATGAGGACACAGCAGAAGTTTTGTGGAACTCCCAGCGAGGTTCGGGGCCTGTGGCCCACACAAGACACTGGAATGCGTTTCTTATTCTCTTTGATGCAGAAGAGGCCAGATGGGGAAAAATGAGAGGGAACAGTGGCGGATCTCAGAAAAGCTGTGTTGCCATATGGGAGTTCTTAAGAACAACAGAAGCTGTTGAGGTAGGGACAGTTCGAGCGGAAAGGAGGCAAAGCCTTGTAATGTACTGTGTGAATGGAACAACAACCGGAGGGTGCTGTGCCCGATACCGCATGTTGCAGACTATTGTATCTGAGCTGTCCAGTAAAGTTAAACTTGTTGAAATGAACCATGTGTCTCCTAATGAGTGTGTGGCTGATCCTGGACCCATGAGCATGGATGTAGCAGAGGCTTCTGGCCTGCAAGTGAGTGCAGAGCAAACCTTACAGTGCAGCACATATAGAAAAGGTTACTGTTTATTACTGGGGTGTCAGGGGGGAGACAAGCAGCAGCGTTCTCACAGCACCAGCCCTGAGCACTGCTTTACTGTAATCAGAAGAATTACTATTTGAAATTTATGGAAACCATGGACATCGTGTCTTGTGGACTCAAAAGGACAGGAACTATCCAGCTTGTTATCCACGCACAGTTCTGAAGCCTTCATCTCTAATGGTATGGGGTTGCATTAGTGCCTGTGGCATGGGCAGCTTACACATCTACTGTATATAGACGCTTACAACGCTGAGCATTATACTGATGTGTTAGAACAACACCCGCTCCCATCTAGACAATGTCCTATTTCATCAAGACCACATACTGCATCTGTAAGATGCCTGAGCAAGGTAGTCATGGGTGAGTTGCTGCTTCTGTACGCTCTGGCACCCTACAGGAAAATCGAGTCCCAGTCCTGGTGTGCTGCGGTGTGTGCGGTGCATCACTCTTACTTGTGGCCCATAGGCCTCTGTTGGCTGCAGGCTTTCATCTTCCAGAGCCTTCGGAGCACACAATCTATGGAACACTGCATTAGTTAAAATAGTCAAACTTTTACTTGGCAATTTACAGTCATTACAGTGAAGCATATAAGATAAGGCCCAATGGGTTATAGTCTTTCTCACAGGTACAGGACACAACTTCAACCCTAATTTTTAGTATGGGTAAAGTATCCCTCTTACTAACTCCTTTAGCACTCGGAATTCTTCTGCACCACAAGCAGTGGACCCGATTCCATTATCTCCCATGTTTGAAAGTTTGAGTCCATTTTTCCCTGCTGCGCCGTAGGCTTAGTGCACTCAAGCTTTCCAGGCTGACATGTTGTCTCTAGTAGTCTACTACCTATGACCACTGCTATCACTTTACCACACTTTCCCTAACTGAACTTGGCACTGATTCTCAATACCCCCTCCCCAATCTGGGCTAGCCATTACAGTTAACCCTGTCTAGACTACACTGCAGCACCAAGGGGGTTTTATTGTCCATAACATACATCACCATAAAATATGTTTAACCACTTGGGGTGTCAAAGAGCAGAACGCCATCTTCACCACTCCTACACATCCATCACAATAACATGGCTTCACAGAAGAGTCCAAGTGATAAACTGCAGTCCAGAGAGGCCGTACGGGGCCCCTGGCCATCAAGGGAGGCCGCCATGACTGGGTAACGTGGGAGTATAGGGAGCCCATAGGTCCCAGGCAGCATTAGGGGTTAACATAGAGACATGGGTGGTAGTAAGGGGAGGTTAGTGCTTGCAGGTAGGAGGGGTCAGGGGAGGAGCGTAGGGTTAATATTCAAAGGGATCAGCCATATTATAACGGCAGCCATTACACGTGGATCCCTTCAACTGAAAAGAAGCTCCCACCCACCCTCCCTTTTATAGTTTTAGTGGTACGACTCAAAATTCTATTACAGTAATGCATATTTGTCACGGCAGTGGGGTGTGGGGGGAGGTCCTCGAAGTTGGTGGAATTGGGGAATGGCGGATTGGAGGGGGGGGATCTCAAGGGGTCCTGGACTCCCCTGTGTGATTTCAAGTGGTTGGGACAATTATTCCCGCAGTTTTGGAAAAATTAAGGGGCTTGTTAAGAGGTTTCATTTGGCCGGGATTGCTTACTATTGGCCTCCGAGCTGGTGCATAGCGGCTGGGGGTAAAACCTATCCTGGAGGCCAAGGTGGACGTTGCGCATTTGCAGTGGATATATTTCGGGGCTTCGAGGACCACCCCTCCCGGGAGGATATTGTTTGAAAAATTATTTTGTTTGTAAGCTATGTTTAATAAAAGGCTGCTGTGGCCATTAACCTCTTACTGCCATCGGACGTACTATCCCGTCCATGGTACCTGGGCCCGTATGACCGGGGACGGGATAGTACGTCATAGGCGATCAGCTGCGCTCCTGAGGGGAGCGCAGCTAATCGCCGCCGGGTGTCAGCTGATTATCACAGCTGACACCCATGACTGTGTGTCAGGAGCGGTCACGGACCGCTCCCGGCACATTAACCCCTAGCACACCGCGATCAAACATGATTGCGGTGTACTGGGGGCACAGGGGAGGATCGCGCAGGGTGGGGGCTCCCTGCGCGCCCCCCTGAGACCCTCAGAGCAGCGCGATGTGATCGCGCTGTTCTGAGAGCTTCCTCCCTCCCAGGACCCGGATCCAAGATGGCGCCGGGGTCCTGGAGGGAGGCGGCTACCTCAGTGCCTGCTGAGAGCAGGCACTGAGAAGCCTGCTGCACTGCCTGAGCGATCGCTGGTGTGACAGTGTGCTGTGCACACTGTCACACCAGCGATCTGATAAAATACAGTGATGTCCCACCCTGGGACAAAGTAAAAAAGTTAAAAAAATAAAAATAAACGTGTAAAAAAAAAATCCAAAATAAATAAAAAAAAAAAAAAATATTCCCCAATAAATTCACTTCTTCCTGTAAATAAAAAAAAAAAACAATAAAAGTACACATATTTGGTATCGCCGCGTCCGTAACGACCCCCCCTATAAAATTGTCCCACTAGTTAACCCCTTTAGTGAACCCCTTAAAAAAAAAAAAAAAAAAAAACGAAGCAAAAAATCAATGCTTTATCATCATACCGCCGAACAAAAAGTGGAATAACACGCGATCAAAAAGACCGATATAAAAAAACATGGTACCGCTGAAAACGTCATCTTGTCCCGCAAAAAACGAGCCGTCATAAAGCATCATCAGCGAAAAAATAAAAAAGTTATAGCTCGCAGAATAAAGCGATGCAAAAATAATTATTTTTTATATAAAATTGTTTTTATTCTATAAAAGCGCCAAAACATGAAAAAATGATATAAATGAGGTATCGCCATAATCGTACTGACCGAAGAATAAAACTGCTTTATCAATTTTACCACACGCGGAACGGTATAAACGCCTCCCCAAAAGAAATTCATGAATTGCTGATTTTTGTTCATTCTAACCTCCCAAAAATCGAAATAAAAAGCGATCAAAAAAGTCACGTGCTCAAAAATGGTACCAATAAAAACGTCAACTCGTCCCGCAAAAAATAAGACCTCACATGACTCTGTGGGCCAAAATTGCAAAAATTATAGCTCTCAAAATGTGATGATGCAAAAACTATTTTTGCAATAAAAAGCGTCTTTTAGCGTGACAGCTGCCAATCATAAAAACCCGCTATAAATAGTAAATCAAACCCCCCTTTATCACCCCCTTAGTAAGGGAAAAATAATAAAATTAAAAAAAAGCATTTATTTCCATTTTCCCATTAGGGTTAGGGTTAGGGTTGCGGCTAAAGTTAGGGTTAGGGTTGGCGCTAAAGTTAGGATTAGGGTTAGGGTTGGGATTAGGGGTGTGTTAGGGTTAGGTTTGTGGTTAGGGTTGGGACTAGGGTTAGGGGTGTGTTGGGGTTAGGGTTGGAGTTAGAATTGGGGGGTTTCAGCTCTTTAGGCACATCAGGGGCTCTCCAAATGTGACATGGCGTCTGATCTCAATTCCAGCCAATTCTGCGTTGAAAAAGTCAAACGGTGCTCCTTCACTTCTGAGCTCTGCCATGCGTCCAAACAGTAGTTTATCCCCACATATGGGGTATCAGCGTACTCTGGACCACAAGAGTTATTGTGCAATTTGTCCTATTTCTTCTGCTACCCTTGGGAAAATAAAAAACTGGGGGCGAAAATATCATTTTTGTACAAAAAAAATATTTTTTTGTTTTTACGGCTGTACATTATAAACTTCTGTGAAGCACTTGGGGCTTCATAGCGCTCACCACACATCTAGATAAGTTCCTTGTGGGGTCTATTTTCCAAAATGGGGTCACTTGTTGGGGATTTCCACTGTTTAGGCGCATCAGGGGCTCTCCAAATGCGACATGACGCCCCCAGACCATTCCATCAAAGTCTGCAATCAAAAACGTCACTACTTCCCTTCCGAGCCCCAACGTGTACCCATACAGTAGTTTTCTCCCACATATTGGATATCAGCGTACTCAGGACAAATTGGACAACAACTTTTGGGGTCCAATTTCTCCTGTTACCCTTGTAAATATAAAATATTGGGGCAAAAAAATCATTTTTGCAAAAAAAAAAGGATTTTTTATTTTTACGGCTGTGCGTTATAAACTTCTGTGAAGCACTTCGGGGTTAAAAGTGCTCACCACACATCTAGACAAGTTCCTTGTGGGGTCTATTTTCCAAAATGGGGTCACTTGTGGGGGGTTTCCACTGTTTAGGCGCATCAGGGGCTCTCCAAATGCGACATGACGCCCCCAGACCATTCCATCAAAGTCTGCAATCCAAAACGTCACTACTTCCCTTCCGAGCCCTGACGTGCGCCCATACAGTAGTTTTCTCCCACATATTGGGTATCAGCGTACTCAGGACAAATTGGACAACAACTTTTGGGTTCCAATTTCTTCTGTTACCCTTGTGAAAATAAAATATTGGGGACGAAAAAATCATTTTTGTAAAAAAAAAAAGATTTTTTATTTTACGGCTGTACGTTATAAACTTTAGTGAAACACCTGGGGGTTAAAAGTTCTCACCACACATCTAGATAAGTTCCTTTAGGGGTCTAGTTTCCAAAATGGCGTCATTTATGGGGTTTCCACTGTTTAGGCAGATCAGGAGCTCTCCAAACACGACATGGCGTCCAGCCAATTCTGCGTTGAAAAAGTCAGACGGCGCTCCTTCCCTTCCAAACTCTGCCATGCACCCAAACAGTGGTTTACCCCACATATGGGGTATCAGCGCACTCAGGACAAATTGCACAATAACTTTTGGAGTCTTGTTACCCTTGGAAAAATAAAAATTGGGGTGAAAAGATCATTTTTGTGGAAAAAATATGATTTTTAAATTTTACGGCTCTACGTTATAAACTTGTGTGAAGCACTTGGGGGTTCAAATTGCTCACCAAAGATCTAGAAAAGTTCCTTAGGGGGTCTAGTTTCCAAAATGGGGTCATTTGTGGGGGGTTTCCACTGTTTAGGCACATCAGGGGCTCTCCAAATGCAACATGGCATCCAATCTCAATTCCAGCCAATTTTGGTTGGAAAAGTCAAATGGTGCTCCTTCCATTCCGAGCTCTGCCGTGCGCCCAAACAGTGGTTCCCACCCACATATGGGGTATCAGCGTACTCAGGACAAATTGGACAACAACTTACGTGGTCCAATTTCTCCTGTTACCCTTGAGAAATAAAAAATTAGTGACTAAAAGATAATTTTTGTGGGAAAAAAATAGGATTTTTTATTTTCATGCCCGGGCATTATAGACTTGTGTGAAGCACTTGGGGGTTCAAAGTGCTCACCAAAGATCTAGATAAGTTCCTTAGGGGGTATAGTTTCCAAAATGGGGTCACTTGTGGGGGGTTTCCACTGTTTAGGCTCATCTGGGGCACTGCAAACGGAACATGACCCCCATCAACGTCTGCATTCCAAAACGTTACTACTTCCTTTCCAAGCCCTGCCGTGCACCCAAACAGTTCCCCCCCCCCAATATGGGGTATCAGCGTACTCAGGACAAATTGGACAACAACTTTTGGGGTCCAATTTCCTTGGGAAAATTCAAAAATTTGGGACTAAAAAATCATTTTTGTGGAAAATTGTTTTTTTTTTTTTTCACACCCAGGCATTATAAGCTTTTGTGAAACACTTGGGAGTTCAAAGTGCTCACAACAGATCTAGATAAGTACCTTAGGGGGTCTAGTTTCCAAAATGGTGTCACTTGTGGGGGTTTCCACTGTTTAGGCGCATCAGGGGCTCTCCAAACACGACATGGCGTCCAATCTCAATTCCAGCCAATTTTAGTTTGAAAAAGTCAAACGGCGCTCCTTCCCTTACGAGCTCTGCCGTGTGCCCAAACAGTGGTTTTCCCCCACATATTGGGTATTGGCGTACTCAGGAGAAATTGCATAACAACCTTATCTGTCCATTTTCTCCTTTTACCCTTGTGAAAATAAAAAAAAAGTTTGTAAAAGATCATTTTTGTGGCTAAAAAGTTAAATATTCATTTTTTCCTTCCACGTTGCTTTAGTTCCTGTGAAGCACCTGAAGGGTTAATAATCTTCTTGAATGTGGTTTTGAGTACCTTGAGGGGTGCAGTTTTTAGAATGGTGTCACTTTTGGGTATTTTCTGCCATATAGACCCCTCAAAGTGACTTCAAATGAGAGGTGGTCCCTAAAAAAAATGGCTTTGTAAATTTTGTTGTAAAAATGAGAAATCGCTGGTCAACTTTTAACCCTTATAACTTCCTAACAAAAAAAATTTTGGTTCCAAAATTGTGCTGATGTAAAGTAGACATGTGGGAAATGTTATTTCTTAACTATTTTATGTGACATATTTCTCTGTTTTAAGGGAATAAAAATTCAAAGTTTGAAAATTGCAAAATTTTAAAAATTTTCGCCATATTTGCGTTTTTTCAAAAATAAACGCAAGTTATATCGAAGAAATTTTACTTCTAACGTGAAGTACAATATGTCACGAGAAAACAATCTCAGAATCGCGAAGATCCGTTGAAGCGTTCCTGTTATGTTACGGTAGCTGAGGAGTGCAGGTAAAAAAGGAAATACACCAGAGCAGTTGGAATCTATGAGATTGCAGTACCCTGACTAACCACCGCAACTAGAGGCAGCCGTGGAGCGTTCCTACGATGGTCCTAGACGCCTCGTCACAGCCTGAGAAACTAACTACACCTAAAGATAGAAATAGGAAAGCTATCTGCCCCGGAGCAGAACCCCAAAGATAATAGAAAGCCCCCAAACATGTAATGGCGGTTAGACAAGAGGAAATACTGACACAGAAAGAAAATAGTATGAGCAAACGCTGGGGCCCAAACTATCTAAATAGAAAAGGACAGGAAGGGTACTTACTGCAATCCCAGAAAACCCTGAAAAACACCAACTCTACTAATTTCAAAATCACCTGAGATCACACGACCTCTACCACCTAAATTAGTTCTCTGGTGTAACAAAAACAGCAGCCACTGAAAAAACTGCAAAAAGCAAAAGTACAAAACACAGTGGCTGGACTAAACTGAGAGGGCAAAAGCCCCGGAGGGGACCCTGAAGGCCCCCACAGAAGTGCAGGACCAAATGCAAAAATATAGCAAAAACACAAAATAAGAAATTGTCTTATCTGATAGCAGGAGATGCAGACACGACACAGCAGGCTACAAGGGAAACTGGAAAGAAGGATTCAGACCAGAACAATTGATCACCGGCAACCCTGATGGGAAAATGATTCCCTTAAATAAGACCAATCAGTAACACCTGATTCCCAATCCTCACTAGTACCGCTTGTAACCACCAGAGGGAGCCTCTGCTCAAAACTCATCTCAAACCCATTCACAACAGTACCCCCCCTTGAGGAGGGGTCACCGAACCCTCATTTGAGCAACCAGGTCGGTCAGGATGAGTTCTATGATACGCACGAATAAGTCTCCTAGCATGGATGTCCGAAGCAAACACCCAAGAATTATCTTCCTGACCATAACCTCTCCATTTAACCAAATACTGGAGTCTTCGTCTAGAAAAACGAGAATCCAATATTTTCTCAACCACATACTCCAGATTGCCCTCAACCAAAACAGGGTCAGGAGGCACAGCAGCAGGAACCACTGGCTCAACAAACCTCTTCAACAAGGACTTGTGGAACACGTTATGGATCTTAAATGTCCCTGGAAGAAGCAAACGAAAAGAAACAGGATTAATAATCTCCATGATCTTATAAGGTCCAATGAACCTAGGCTTAAATTTAGGAGATGCTACTCTCATAGGAATATTCTTTGAGGACAACCAGACCAAGTCCCCACTTTAAACCGAGGACCATCAGTCCTATGCCGGTTAGCAAACCGCTGGGCCTTCTCCTGAGAGAGGGACAACCTCTCCACTACCTGGTCCCAAATCTGCTGCATACGCTCAACAACAGAGTCAACACCTGGACAGACAGAAGCCTCCGTCTGTCCTGAAGAAAATCGAGGGTGAAACCCAGAATTACAGAAAAACGGAGACATCAAAGTGGCAGAGCTAGCCCTATTATTAAGAGCAAACTCAGCCAAAGGCAAAAAAGAGACCCAGTCATCCTGATCAGCAGACACAAAGCATCTTAGATAAGTCTCCAATGTCTGGTTTGTTCTCTCAGTTTGACCATTGGTCTGAGGATGAAATGCCGAGGAGAAAGACAATTGAACACCCAGTTTAGAACAAAAAGTCCTCCAAAATCTGGAAACAAACTGGACTCCTCTGTCAGACACAATGTTCTCAGGAATGCCGTGTAAACGAACCACGTGCTGAAGGAACAACGGCACCAATTCAGAGGAGGAAGGCAACTTAGGTAATGGCACAAGATGTATCATTTTGGAAAACCTATCACAAATTACCCAGATGGTGGTCATTCTCTGAGAAACAGGAAGATCGGAAATGAAATCCATAGAGACATGGGTCCATGGTCTCTTGGGCACAGGCAATGGCATCAACAAACCACTAGAGCGAGAGCAAGGCTTGGAGCGAGAGCAAGTCCCGCAGGACTGCACAAATTCCCTGACTTCGCGAGACAAGGTAGGCCACCAAAAGGACCGACTAACCAAGTCTCTGGTACCAAAAATTCCGGGATGCCCAGCCAATGCGGAACAATGAATCTCAGACATCACACTCTTTTTCCATTGGTCCGGGACAAACAATTTTCCAACAGGGCAGCGCTCGGGCCTATCCTCCTGACACCCCTCCAGAGCAAGTCTCAAATTAGGCGAGATGGCGGAAAGAACTACACCCTCCTTCAAAATAACAGAGGGATCAGATAGCTCAGGAGAGTCCGCAAGGAAACTCCTCGAGAGGGCATCCGCCTTAACATTCTTAGTGCCAGGAAGAAAGGAAACCACAAAATTAAAACGTGTGAAAAACAAGGCCCACCTGGCCTGTCTAGGATTGAGTCGCTTGGCAGATTCCAGATAGACCAGATTCTTATGGTCCGTAAGGACCACCACCTGATGTTTGGCTCCCTCCAGCCAATGTCTCCACTCTTCAAAAGCCCACTTCATGGCCAATAACTCCCGATTACCCACGTCATAATTACGTTCAGTAGGAGAAAATTTTCGAGAGAAAAAGGCACAAGGGTTACTTTTAGAGGTCTCTGGATCTTTTTGGGACAAAACGGCACCTGCCCCAATTTCAGAGGCATCAACCTCCACCTGAAATGGCAGAGAAACATCAGGCTGCCGTAGAACAGGAGCAGAAGTGAATCTCTGCTTAAGTTCCTGAAACGCAGAGACTGCCTCAGGAGACCAATTCACCACATCAGAACCCTTTCTGGTCAAATCAGTTAATGGTTTAACAATAACAGAGAAATTACCAATAAATTTACGATAAAAATTGGCAAAACCCAAAAATCTCTGAAGAGCCTTTAATGAAGTAGGTTGGACCAATCACAGATGGCCTGAACCTTGACCGGGTCCATTTCAATAACAGATGGGGACAAAATGAATCCCAGAAATGAGATCTTCTGTACGCCAAAAAGACACTTTGATCCCTTCACATACAGAGCATTCTCTCTCAAAATCTGGAATACAGTTCGAACATGTTTCACATGAGAGTCCCAGTCATTAGAAAAAATCAAGATATCATCCAAATAAACAATCAGAAACTTGTCCACAAAATCCCTGAAAATGTCATTCATGAAGGACTGGAAGACGGAAGGAGCATTAGTGAGCCCAAAGGGCATCACAAGGTACTCAAAATGCCCTTCAGGGGTGTTAAATGCCGTCTTCCATTCATCCCCGTGCTTAATGCGAATAAGGTTATACGCCCCCCTGAGGTCAAGCTTGGTAAACCAAGTAGCGTTTTTCACCCTGGAAAACAGGTCAGAAATCAAGGGTAACGGGTATTGATATTTCACAGTAATATTGTTCAAGAGACGATAATCAATACACGGCCTTAATGAACCATCTTTTTTGGCCACAAAGAAAAAACCGGCACCTAAGGGTGAAGAGGATGGTCTGATATGACCCTTCTCCAATGATTCCTTGATATAAGACCGCATAGCGTCATGTTCAGGTACAGACAAGTTAAAAAGGCGACCCTTAGGGAATTTACTACCTGGCACTAATTCAATAGCGCAGTCATAGCTCCTATGGGGAGGTAAGGATGCAGATTTACTTTCGCTAAACACATCAGAAAAATCAAACAAAAAGTCAGGAACATCCTCAGCCTGGGGGGAGGCAGAAAAAACAGGAGTGTTGGTATTAACACATTGGCAGCCCCAACTGGTTACAGACACAGATTTCCAATCCAAAACAGGATTATGAGACTGTAACCAAGGGAAACCCAGCACGATAATGTCATGCAGATTATATAGAACCAAAAATTTGCAGCACTCCTGGTGATCAGGTTCAACCCTCATTATCACCTGAGTAGAAAACTGGGGTTTATTCTCAGCCAAAGGGGTAGAATCGATCCCCAGTAGGGGAATAGACTTCTGTAGGGGTATCAAGGGAAATCCACAACGTTTAGCAAAATCATAATCCATCAGGTTAATAGCTGCTCCAGAATCAACGAAAGCCTGAGCAGAAAATGAGGACAGAGAGCATATCAGAGTGACAGTTAATAAAAACTTAGTCTGAACACTACCCAAGACAACTGAGCGTGCAAAACGTCTTCCCCGCTTAGGGCAGACTGAAATAGCATGAGAGGCATCACCACAGTAGAAACATAACCCATTGCGCTTTCGAAACTCATGACGCTGTGCCCCAGACACCACTCCATCACACTGCATGGGCTCAGCAGCTGGCTCACAAGGCAACACCACTCCACGCATACTTCTCCGCTCACGCAAACGTCTGTCAATTTGAATCGCTAATGACATAGAATCATTGAGACCAGAGGGGACAGGGAATCCCACCATAACATCCTTTACATTATCGACAGACCCTTCCGGAAAAGGGCCGCCAAAGCGTCGTCATTCCACTTGGTCAGGACTGCCCACCTACGGAATCTCTGACAGTATAACTCAGCGTCATCAAGCCCCTGATTTAATGCCAACAAGGCTTTTTCAGCTTGATCAGTGACATTAGGCTCATCGTACAATAACCCCAAAGCCTGAAAAAATGCATCAACATCACTCAAAACAGGATCCCCAGGTGTGAGGGAAAAAGCCCAATCCTGAGGATCGCCGCGCAGGAGAGAGATGACAATTAGAACCTGCTGCGCTGCGTTTCCTGAGGACTTAGATTTTAAGGCAAGAAACAATTTACAATTATTTTTGAAATTCTGAAACTTAGCTCGATCCCCTGAAAACAAATCTGGCATGGGGATCCTAGGTTCCACAACAGGCAACCTAGCAAGATATGCAGCAATACTCCGAACCTCAGTGGCAAGCTGATCCACACGGCCAGACAACTGTGCAAACTCCATTGGGAGAAAAGATCCTCCCCAGCACCCAGAGATACAGAGGGAAAAAAAAAAAAAAAAAGCAACAAACAGAAAAATATCTCTGACAACTTTTCTTCCTTCAAAATATTTTTTCCCTTCTGTGAGTACCATACAATTTTTTTGGGCCGGTGATAATGTTATGTTACGGTAGCTGAGGAGTGCAGGTAAAAAAGGAAATACACCAGAGCAGTTGGAATCTATGAGATTGCAGTACCCTGACTAACCACCGCAACTAGAGGCAGCCGTGGAGCGTTCCTACGATGGTCCTAGACGCCTCGTCACAGCCTGAGAAACTAACTACACCTAAAGATAGAAATAGGAAAGCTATCTGCCCGGAGCAGAACCCCAAAGATAATAGAAAGCCCCCAAACATGTAATGGCGGTTAGACAAGAGGAAATACTGACACAGAAAGAAAATAGTATGAGCAAACGCTGGGGCCCAAACTATCTAAATAGAAAAGGACAGGAAGGGTACTTACTGCAATCCCAGAAAACCCTGAAAAACACCAACTCTACTAATTTCAAAATCACCTGAGATCACACGACCTCTACCACCTAAATTAGTTCTCTGGTGTAACAAAAACAGCAGCCACTGAAAAAACTGCAAAAAGCAAAAGTACAAAACACAGTGGCTGGACTAAACTGAGAGGGCAAAAGCCCCCGGAGGGGACCCTGAAGGCCCCCACAGAAGTGCAGGACCAAATGCAAAAATATAGCAAAAACACAAAATAAGAAATTGTCTTATCTGATAGCAGGAGATGCAGACACGACACAGCAGGCTACAAGGGAAACTGGAAAGAAGGATTCAGACCAGAACAATTGATCACCGGCAACCCTGATGGGAAAATGATTCCCTTAAATAAGACAATCAGTAACACCTGATTCCAATCTCACTAGTATCGCTTGTAACCACCAGAGGGAGCCTCTGCTCAAAACTCATCTCAAACCCATTCACAACACGTTCCAGAGTTATAACCTCATAAAGAGACAGTGGTCAGAATTGTAAAAATTGGCCCGGTCATTAAGGTGCAAACCACCCTTGGGGGTGAAGGGGTTAAATCCAGTTGGGGTCTTGTGTTTTTCTTTTAAAAAAAAAAAAGGGAGATTTATGGGGTAAAGTTAATCTGTGAACGAGGTATAAGGGAAGTTGGGTTTTGGTTATAAAGGCTCACACGAATCACGGGTACCCCCTACGTCAGGACCTTTCACCAATAGGAAACATTTGGCACATTGTAAAACAAAAAATCTGACAAAAAAGACCCATTACTGTTGAGCAGCAAGAATCCAACATCAGAAACGATTGAGACAACATTCCTCTCTCAAAACTCCAGAAATTGGTCTACTCACTTCTCAGAAGTTTACAGACTGTTGAAAACAAAGAGGGGATGCTACACAGTAGTAGAAATGGCCCTGGCCTAACTTTTTGAGATGTGTTGCTGCCATCAATTTCTAAATTAGATATTTTTTAAAACAAAAAGGAAAAATTACCAATGTTCACCATCTGATCTGTGATCTATGTTCTGTTGTGAATAAAAAATTGTTTAGGTTTTTTTTTTTTTTAAAGCACCACTTTAGCGTTTCTTCTTATTGCACTGCTGAAGTGGTGCTTTAAATGTAAGTCCCCTGCCCCCTGTCTGATACACTCATCTTCCATTGTTTTAATTTTTTTTCGCAGCTCCCGTCGGTCTCCGGCGAAAAGTGACCTGCCGGCTGCTTCAGTCTTACATGGAGCAGCGAGGAGGTCACTTTTCAATGTAAGTCTATGAGAGCCTCGTTCTGGCCTTCTTCTGGCTCGCATAGACTTGTATTAAGATCTTGTGACGTAGCTTCTGACTTCCGGCCATTCAGAAGCTACTGTCAAAAGATGGCGCCGAAAAACGGTGAAGACACTGGAGAGTGAGTATATGACCTGGGTAGGGGACTTACATTTAAAGCCCCACTCTAGTGCTGAAATAAAACCCTACTGGAGTGGTGCATTAAATCCAACCTACGGTTTCAGAGATATGGGCCTTTATATTTAGGGCTGATTTTTATAGTCTTTATAAGGGGGCATGGCTTCCAGGATTCTCGGGGGGGGTGTCTTTAGGCTTCTCTGCATTATTCTGGAATGCTGTAGATAAGCCCCGATGTTACCTGAAAGAGAAGAAAAACGAGTTAGATTATGCTCACCTAGGGGCGATCTGCCGTCCGGTCCGCGCCTTCGAGCGAAGCCCTCCTCTTCTCAGCTTCACGTCGTGGCTCTGGCGCAGGCGCACTGCTCTGCTCTGGTGAGGGCTGAGCAGAGTACTGCAGTGTGCAGGCGCCGGGAAAGGTCAGAGAGGTCCGGCGCCTGCGCACTGCAGTACTCTGCTCTGCCCTCACCAGGGCAGATCAGTGCGTCTGCGCAGGAGCCGCGATGAGACGCAAAGAAGAGGCCGGCTTCGCTACAAGATGGGAGGTGCCGAACCAAACCACGATGCCATCGGACCGGACTGCAGACCGCCCCTGGGTGAGTATTTTATAACTCGTTTATCTTCACTTTCAGGTGACATCGGGGGCTTATCTACAACATTACAGAATGCTGTAGATAAGCCCCTGATGGCGGTGGCCGCATCTCATAGGGGAAAAAATAGGTGACAGATTCCCTTTAAGTTTATGCTGTCTATATACATTATATAAGATTAGTAAATCGGCCTTCGTAGATAGTTGGGTTAAATTGGATAGAGCTGGAGTTCATATTAACCTTTATTCCTTCTACTAAAGGAAGATTCAGAAGGCGATACAACTCGGATGAGGATCGCAACGCAATGTTCGGACTGGCCGGCGGCTCTCCCGACCTGTGCGTGACAGCATGTATTTCTATGTAGCTGTTACACTTGGGTTGGGAGAACCACCGGCCAGTCCGAGCATTGCGTTATGATTCTCGTCTGAATTATACCGTCTTCTGACTCTTCCCTAACAAAGCTAATATCCCTACTATGGTACTACCTGTTGAATAGTGTAAAGCTGCACTGTAGTCAATCACTTAAAAAAACATTGAAAATTAGAAGTAAATTCCTAAGTCATAACTCATTTTCTTACTCACTTGTTACACTGACAGAAATCTGTCCTAAAATGTTATTAGAGCAGGAGCCAGTGCCTGTGTGCAGTAGAAGCTCCTCTGCCGTGACCTTGATACCAGGTAGTATCCTATACTTATCTCCCTAGAACACACAAGGGTCTTTTTCTAGTGATAGGTAGTTAGGAATTTATTTGGAATTATATTTTCTTTCTTTTCTAATTTTTGTTCTATTCTCCGAAAACCCCTTTGACCAACTCTCTGAGCTTTCAAGCATTGGATTTACCGAAGCATTGCTTATATCACCTCCATGTCCCAAACGTCAGACCCCTTTCTTCCCCGGGCCGTAATAAAGTAGGAGATTTTCTCTCTATTTGCTAGTTAAGCCTCCAATATAAAATACATCTGGAGGAAGTTTCATGGTTACAGTCCAGTAAAGAGAAATTATGAATTCTTTGCTTGCAGCTAAAACCTCCGTAAGGTTACTACTGTATAATATACTGTAATTCAGCGTCCTCCGCCTCCGTCCTCTTCCGAGCCACGTGGAGCTCTGAGAAATGATCATGGGGCTTATTGTTATATATTTTATTTAATATATTAATAATTTATTTATATTTTTCCAAAATTCTCATACCAAGAACCCCCTACTCTCCTCTTCCTTCCCTGGCGGATGGCATGAAGGAATTCCCACAGTGCGTAGCGCCATCCGCAGGCCAACGTCAATCAACTTCAGGGAGTGACCGCACTATAAATTGCAATTTAGAGGGCCTCATTCATTTTATGCCTCTGATACGGTACCAAGGGCACAGCTAAGGTGGGGTATGTGCCACAGATGCTGAGTGGCAGAGACGGGAGGCCAATATACCATGGCCACCATATTTAGATACATGCGAGGGCACAGACCTTGAAATTTTAGATGTGATCAGTCATGTTCAGTATATTTTCTATTCATAAGGCTCATGGTGCAGGTGAGTGCCCAATGTCCATACCAAGGCATGCGGACTCACTAATCCATAAGGCCATGTGCACACATTCAGTATTTAGTCAGTTTTTTACCTCAGTATTTGTAGCCAAAACCAGTAGTGGGTGATAAATCCAGATGTGGTGACGTGTTTCTATTATACTTTTCCTCTGATTATTCCACTCCTAGTATTGGCTTACAAATGCTGAGGTAAAAAACTCAACGTGTGAACGTGGCCTTATTTTTACTGCTTTGCTTCTATCAAGTAGAAAATATCCTTGTGATATGGTTTCTACTGGAACAGGTCACAATCTTTTATCAGTTGGATACCATAGAAATAGAAGCACATAAAGATACAGCTTCAAGCTAAGATGTGTTCATGAGGCCTAAAGGAGAGCTAGTAACACTGGTACCATCTCATAATGATTCATTATGGAGTCTTCCATAATCAGGGCTCGTTCACATGAGCGTATACATCGTACTTGAACCAATGATATTCTATTGGGCGGTGCTGATCAGTGTTTTTTTGTCATACCGATTCAGCATGAGAAAAAAGTTACAGCATGGCTCCTGTTATGATTTGGTAGCTGAGGAGAGCAGGCAAAAACGGCAATACACCAGAGAGGTTGGAATCTACTGGATTGCAGTACCCTGACTAACCACCACAACTAAAGGCAGCCGTGGAGCGTTCCTACGTTGGTCCTAGACGCCTCGTCACAGCCTGAGAAGCTAACTACACCTAAAGATAGAAAGAGGAAAACTATCTGCCCCGGAGCAGATCCCCAAAGAACATAGGAAGCCCCCAAACATGTAATGGCGGTTAGACAAGAGTAAATACAGACACAGACAGAAAATAGTATGAGCAAACGTTGGGGCCCAATCTTCCTAGAAAGAAAAGGATAGGAAGGACACTTACTTGAATCCAAAAAACCCTAAAAAAATACCAACTCACTAATTGCAAAAACACCTGAGATCACACGACCTCTACCACCTAAATTAGTTCTCTGGTGTAACAAAACTAAGCAGCAGCCACTGAAAAAACTGGAAAAGGCAAATGAACAAATAACAATGGCTCAGATAAACTGAGAGGAGCATAAGCCCCCGGAGGGGACCTGGCTGACCTCCACAGAAGTGCAGGGTACAATGCAAAAAGCAAGCACAAAAATAAAAACAGAAAATATCTTATCTGAGAGCAGGAGAAGAGGCAAGACTCAGCAAGCTTCCAAGTGAACCAGGAACCACAGTTGAGACAAGAACAATTGATCACCGGCAACCATGATGGGAGGGAACCTCCCTTATATAAGACTATTCTGTAACTCCTGATTGCCAATCCTCATTGAATGGTTCAGTACTGTTTGTAACCACCAGAGTGAGCTTCTGATCAGAATTAATTTCTAACACATTCACAACAGGCTCCGCAATCAGATGGCACGTACCAATTCAAGTATATGGGTGAGTGTGTGTCGACCCGCCACCACAATTGTGGATTACCAGGGCAATGGGGTACTCAGAGCCGAGCCCATGGAAGTCTATGGGGTTTGTCACAGGTAGCGGTGGCTCGGTCTGTGGCCCTGGCGGTCTGGCGTATGTTGGGGGAATATTTACAGGGGATAGATATATTTACAGTTCGTGACGCCACCTGTAGTCTCTGGTAATTTGTACCAGCGCTGCTGTAGATCTCTGAGGGGATGGTGAGGCAGCTAGATGTCGGGTCCCCTACAGGTGGGACTCTTCCCTCAGGTCGATGGTTATGGTGGGGTTGTGCAGGCATGCAATTAAATAACTCAGTCTCACACCGTCAGCGTCTTTCCATACCTTTTACTTGTAAGATGGTAAGGCAGGTCCCAGGGAGGCTGATGGGGTTGATGGAGGATGAGTTTTGAGGCAACGGCTGAGCAAGGCAGAGGCCTCCTTTACTTTCCAATGATGATGAGTCCAACCAGCATAAAGCGTAGTTCACTCCTGAAACTTCAGCTATTTCAAAGCTGTACTGCCCGGTCAGTTTTGTGGTGGAGCCTTCCAGTGATGAAACTAGGTTCTTCTATGCTTGGCCTAGCTCAAAGTTCCTATTCCACCTGACCCCTGTTACGTACTGACACTTCAAGGGCTGCTTTCTGTTACCTAAGGTCCAGTAAGCCTCTGGTTTTTCTACCACTATGCGTGAAGCTATAGTGATGCTTCGGTTCTCCAGTGACCGGTGACAATGTGCAGGATACTTCAATCCTAAAGCACTTCTGATTTCCTTCCACTGTGCCTTTCGACTTGCTCAAACTCTCAATCTCAGCACTGACTAGGCTAAGGTGAACTGGCTCACCTGTACTAGCCTCCACTACTGTACTGTCTCTCTGAATCGACAGGAATCTTGGTGCTCCAGACAGGCACTCCTTCTCCCTCCCTTCACCTCAGGAGACACTACTAGACTCTTGTGCTAAAAACCACACCCCTCTACACCCCTGCTGGGTGTGTCCGAAGTATATGTGATGTCATGTAGAGCCCTTAACCGTTACCTCTCCACTCATCCTCCTGGTATTGTGTACCTTAAATACCAGGGCTACACATTCCCCCATGGTAAACGACAGCACTCCCGGGCTGTGAAATACAAAGAGACAATTTTGTTTATGCATTAAACATTAACATTAACTCGTCCCATCCGGGAGGTAAGGATTTCTTGAACGTTGCAAACAAAACATTAAATATAGAAAAATACTAAATATTAAATAGACATGTTCATATAATAAACGGCAAGATTCTTGTGAAGGACCCGCACCAAACCTTCAACGTGGGTCCTGGGTGGGCTGCAGGACATATGAATGCAGACCTCACTCAGTGCCACACCACACGGGTTTTATGTTCAGAGGTAAGTCAAGGCTTCGTGTGAAACCATTATAAGGCACCTTAGTGCAACTATTTACAAGATAAGTTCTGGGCTGGCACAGTCCTCAGCCTCTCAGTCCATTATAAGACACCATAAGGAAAAGACACATATATATATATACTTTTTACAATATTCACATTAATTTGTTATAATTACTGCTGGTATCGAATGGGTATCTTCCCTTTTGTGATTCGCTCTGATCTACGTGGAGTAGCTTCAGGTATATTAAGTTGTGATCTGTCTGCACTGCGTAACGGCAAACTATAGAACTGCCTCAATCTTTCTATGGATCTGGCAAGCGTACTGATGGCTGGGCGGTGTGAGTCAGCTTCACCAGGGGATCCCATAGTATGGGGCGCTGCTTCTGATGATCCTTCTTGAGATTCCGTAGGTTGAGGTGTTGCTGGAATGGGTAACTCCTGAACGGACTCAACTGGCACCACGGGCACAACTGGAGGTAGAACTTCCTCTTGTGGCTGATAAAACTGCAACACCGGAACTATTACAGCATCTCCCAGTCGGGGCCAATCCGCAGGAAAATCTCCCAGATCCGTGTGTATGACCTCTTCCTTTCCTTCCTCTTGATTGATGACAGGGTTCTTTTCACAAAGCTTTAAGGGTTCTGGACACAATTTCAAATGGTCTCTAGACACAGTGGTTATTGTTCTTCCTCCGTCCTTACTGATGATACAAACTTTTCTGTTGTCATATTTAGAATCTTGTACAACGTAGGGTTCTTGTTCCCACTGGTTATCCAATTTGTGCATTTTCCTTTTCCTTTTTAATACCACTTCTCCAGGCATCAAAGGCTTGGCAGGAGCATTTCTGTTGTAAATATCTTCCTGTTTCTCCCGTGCCTTGTTGAGACTTTCTTCTACATAGATTTGTACTCGTCTGTACTGCTCTTGCCGATTGATGTCCCAGTTTTCAATGGCGTCGTCTGCCTCCGGTTCTACCACTCCAAGTTCTAAATCCATTGGTAGTCTTCCGGGCCTTGCTCTCATAAGATAGGCTGGAGTGCAGTTAGTGGAACTTACAGGTATATGGTTATACAAATCAACCAAATCAGGTAGTAAGTCCGGCCATCGATTTCTGTCTTCCAACGGTATGGATCTCAACAAGTCAAGGACAATATGGTTCATTTTTTCGCAAAGACCGTTGATTTGAGGGTGGTATGGCGTTGTTCTAATTTTCTTGCACCCGTACATGTGACAGAATTCCTTGAATAAATCAGCTTCGAAAGCAGGTCCTTGATCGGTTAATACTTGCTCCGGATACCCATGCGGTCTGCAGAAGCTTGCTTGAAAGGTTTTCGCGGCCGTCACTGCGGTCTGATCCTTAACTGGAACAACCACCAGAAATCTGGAGTAATGGTCCACCATGGTCAGGGCGTATGAGTATCCAGATCTACTTGGCGACAGTTTGACGTGGTCCAGGGCCACAATCTCCAGGGGGCGAGTCGTCCGGATAGGTTGCAGGGGTGCCTTCTGACTACTGTAGTCCTTCCTTCTGAGACCACAGGGTCCACAGTTCCGACACCACCTCTCAATGGAGCTGCGCATCCCTACCCAGTAGAACCGGCATCTCAACAGGGTCTCCAGCTTTCTCCAGCCAAAGTGTCCTGCTTGATCGTGGTATGCTTCCAACACCATTGGGACGTCTGCCTTGGGGACCACGATTTGCCAGACCATCTCATGGGTTCTGGGGTTGACGTATCTCCTGCACAACTTCTCACGGTATAGGAACAACCTGCTTTTCTCGTTCCACAGGAGCTTGGCTGACATAGGTGCATCCTTTTCCAAAGAGGAGCCTTCCTGTCTTAACAACTCCTTGATGCGGCTGACCACTGGATCACTGTCCTGAGTCTCTTTCCAGCTGTGATGGGGTAAAGGATTTAATGTTGCACCATACTGCTTTCTGTTGACTCGATGCTCGTGGACTACCCCATTTCGATGGAACGCAGGTAGCTCAATTTCTTCCAGGTCGTCCGATTCTTCTTCCGTATCAGAGTCATGCGGCATTCGGGACAATGCGTCAGCATTAGCATTCTTTCGACCTGCCCGGTACTTGATAGTAAACTGGTAATTGGACAACCGAGCCATCCATCGCTGCTCCATGGCACCCAGCTTGGCGGTTTCCAGGTGCGTTAAGGGGTTGTTATCTGTAAACGCAGTGAACCGATTGGAGGCCAGATAATGCTTAAATCTTTCAGTAATGGCCCAGACCAGCGCCAGAAACTCCAGCTTGAAGCTGCTATAATTTTCCGGATTCCTTTCAGTTGGCCTGAGTTTTCTGCTGGCATATGCGATGACTTTTTCTTGGCCATTCTGCTTCTGACTGAGAACTGCTCCCAACCCTTCATTACTGGCGTCGGTGTACAACAGGAACGGTTGGCTGTAATCAGGATAGGTTAAGATCTCATCACCTGTAAGGATCTCTTTCATCTTTTGGAATGCTTCAGCCTGTTCCTTATCCCAATTAAAGGGAGGGTTTCTGCTCTTTAGGGATTGTCCTACTAGGAGGTCCTGTAAAGGAGCTGCCTTCTTCGTGTAATCTTTCACGAATCTCCTGTAGTAACCCGTTAGTCCCAGGAACTGTCGCACTTCCTTAAGGTTCTTCGGCTCCGGCCACTTCTGGATGGCAGTGACTTTCTCTGGGTCCGGCGCTACTCCTTCCGAACTGACGATGTGCCCCAAGTATTGTACCTTCTGTTTGAGTAGATGGCATTTTGAGGGTTTTAATTTCATCCCGTACCTGGACAGGGACTCGAATACTTCTGCCAGGTGCTTCAGATGATCCTCATAAGTCTTGGAATACACGATGACGTCGTCTAGGTATAGCAGCATGGTTTCAAAATTGAGATGTCCCAGGCAGTTCTCCATCACTCTCTGAAATGTTCCTGGGGCACTACTGAGCCCAAACGGCATTCTGTCGAACTCACAGAGCCCCATTGGGGTGGTGAAAGCCGTTTTCTCACGATCCTCCTCAGCCACAGCCACTTGCCAGTAACCACTAGTCAGATCAAGGGTAGAAAAGTAGTTAGCCGTTTTCAGAGCAGCTAATGATTCCTCTATGCGTGGTAACGGGTATGCATCCTTGTGTGTTATGCGGTTCACCTGCCTGTAATCCACACACATTCTCATACTACCATCTTTCTTTTTAACCAGAACTAGAGGGGCTGCCCAGGGGCTACAACTATCCCTTATCACCCCGGCCTTCTTCATATCATGCAACATTTCTTTAGCCTTCTGATAATGGGCTGGGGTATAGGCCTATACCGCTCCTTGATGGGAGGATGACTGCCTGTAGGGATATGATGTTGGACTCCCTTAATTACCCCAAAATCAAGTGGGTGCTTGCTAAACACTTGGGCATACTCTTGCACCACCCGTAATACCCCTTGCTTCTGGTGAGCGGGAGTGGTGTCCGTCCCAACATGGAGTTGCTGACACCATTCCGCCACCTGAGTTGCTGGGTCATTGTCCTCCGCTATTTGACAGGAGTCTAAGGACTCAGCCGGAAGAATAGAATTATTGTCGACAGCATGTAGTTTAGCAATGGTTGCATAACGGGGTAAGTTTACCTCATCATCTCCCCAATTGAGAAGCCGTACCGGTACTCTTCCATTCACCACTTCTACTACTCCCCTAGCAGTCATAAGTGTAGGTCTATGTTCTGAATGGTAGGGTTCTACTACAGCTTGGTAATTCTGTCCTCTCAGACCTATGGCTGCCCTGCACCAGATAATCATTTCACTCATTGGGGGTATCACAATAGGATCCGAGTCAGTGACCCGTACATTACCAATTTCGCCGTCTGTAAGCTTCGCTTGCTGCTGACACACCAGGGCCCAGATCTCTCTTTGGATTACTCCTTTCTGCCTTGGTCGGGCAATCTCAGCGAGCTGTTGGAGCAAGAACACAACTTCTCCCAAACAATTACCGATAATGTTAGTGCCCAAAATTATATTTAAACCGTTCTCCTCATTTGCAGTCTTTACTACCAGAAGCCCCTGGTCTTTCAACTCCTCTCTGCCCACCTTTACATCTACACATTTTGTCCCGAGTACTTCTACAGGAAGACCATTAGAAGCATATACGGTAAAGTCAGGGCTCGGGGGTTTAAGACTGTCCATTGACCAGTACTTAGTATATAGGGCATCAGGTATTAGGGTCACTTGGGACCCAGTGTCTAACAATGCCGGAACTGCAATACCATCTAAGATGATGGACAGGTAGGGTCGCCCACCCACATACCTGCGGTTCCAGTCTAAGGGGCCTGACGGGTATTCTCCTGGGTGTTGGCCCTTGGACCCAGGTTCTGCCCGTTTAAAGGACACTGTGGAGACATATGACCTTTCCGGTTGCATCGATAACAGATGATCTCTCGACGAGGAGGGTGTTGATCAGAGGTCGCTCCTGGGGGTGGCGTTGTCCTCCTCCGGGGGGGGCGACGTCTTCTTTCTTCTCCGGTGCATCCACGGGACGTCTTCTGGGCAGTCAGCTAACAAAATCTTCCCTTCCTCCTCTTTCCGCAGCTGCAGGGCACTCATTACAGCAGCCAGATTTTTAGTCAGCTGGCGCACCTCTGAGCGCAGACAATCCAATTCACTAGGGGGTGTCGCCTGCGTTTTGGTTTCTGCCACTAGCGGGGAAAAGGGGGGTACTGCCGGTTCCAGAGTGACTTCACCCTGATGATGTTGGGTTGCCACTTCAGGTTTGCCCAGGGGCCGCAGCCCTTTTATTGCCATGTCTTTTAGGGCATCAAAGGTAGCATCCGGATGATCTAAGGACCACCAGTTTACAGTTCTGCGTTCCTCTTGGGATCTCAATCCCTGGATAAATTGTTCTTTCAGCATTTTATTCTCATCGATAGCATTTAAATTATTAATCCGCTTAAGAGCTCTCAGGGCTCCTTGTAGTCGGCAAGCGTAGTCCCGGATGCTGTCACCTGGCTGTTGTGAACAGTGATAGAAGGCCATCCGGAGATCCGTTTCTGTGCGGTCTTCAAATATGGCATGCAGCTTAAGGAAGATCGCAGGTACCGACTCCTGATCAACGGTATCCCAAGTCTCCACTTCCCTCTCAGCAGCGCCAGTTAGCTGCCCTATTAGCACAGCAGCTTTTTGTCTCTCAGGCATGGAGTACATTTCTAGGATGCTGAATAACTTCCGCTTGAAGCCTGCTAATGTACCTGGCTCACCGCTGTACTGGGGAAGCCATTTCGCCCCAGGCATATATGGGAGCGTTAGTGGCATGATCGGGACTACCGGACTGGGTGCTGGACCTGCACCCCATCTGGCGCTACAATACCAGGCGGTGCGGGATTGGGGCCTCCGGCCGGGGCCGCACTGTCAGCCGGTTGTTGTGACATCTTAGCGCCCCCTTGGTTAAACGGAGCCTACCGGTTTCAGATGCTGCTACTTCACAGGCACAGCAGTGGGAACAGGACCTTCGTCGCAGGCGCTCTGATGTCAGAGCGTTCACTTCCTGTTGCAGGACCTGCCGCTGAGTCAGAGCCGGGGGCATGTCCAAGACTTTGCGCGCTCTTTCAGGTACGCCCACCTTCTTCTCCAGCGCCTTAGGGCGCGAATCTGGCGGCAAATATGGCGGTATTTGGCGCCAAACAATAGCAACAGTCTTTTTCACCAAAACACCTCCACAGGCACACAGGGCTCGCGATTTTGCGAGTTTCGCATCCTGTTCGTGACGCCAAAGTTTTGTGTCGACCCGCCACCACAATTGTGGATTACCAGGGCAATGGGGTACTCAGAGCCGAGCCCATGGAAGTCTATGGGGTTTGTCACAGGTAGCGGTGGCTCGGTCTGTGGCCCTGGCGGTCTGGCGTATGTTGGGGGAATATTTACAGGGGATAGATATATTTACAGTTCGTGACGCCACCTGTAGTCTCTGGTAATTTGTACCAGCGCTGCTGTAGATCTCTGAGGGGATGGTGAGGCAGCTAGATGTCGGGTCCCCTACAGGTGGGACTCTTCCCTCAGGTCGATGGTTATGGTGGGGTTGTGCAGGCATGCAATTAAATAACTCAGTCTCACACCGTCAGCGTCTTTCCATACCTTTTACTTGTTAGATGGTAAGGCAGGTCCCAGGGAGGCTGATGGGGTTGATGGAGGATGAGTTTTGAGGCAACGGCTGAGCAAGGCAGGGGCCTCCTTTACTTTCCAATGATGATGAGTCCAACCAGCATAAAGCGTAGTTCACTCCTGAAACTTCAGCTATTTCAAAGCTGTACTGCCCGGTCAGTTTTGTGGTGGAGCCTTCCAGTGATGAAACTAGGTTCTTCTATGCTTGGCCTAGCTCAAAGTTCCTATTCCACCTGACCCGTTACGTACTGACACTTCAAGGGCTGCTTTCTGTTACCTAAGGTCCAGTAAGCCTCTGGTTTTTCTACCACTATGCGTGAAGCTATAGTGATGCTTCGGTCTCCAGTGACCGGTGACAATGTGCAGGATACTTCAATCCTAAAGCACTTCTGATTTCCTTCCACTGTGCCTTTCGACTTGCTCAAACTCTCAATCTCAGCACTGACTAGGCTAAGGTGAACTGGCTCACCTGTACTAGCCTCCACTACTGTACTGTCTCTCTGAATCGACAGGAATCTTGGTGCTCCAGACAGGCACTCCTTCTCCCTCCCTTCACCTCAGGAGACACTACTAGACTCTTGTGCTAAAAACCACACCCCTCTACACCCCTGCTGGGTGTGTCCGAAGTATATGTGATGTCATGTAGAGCCCTTAACCGTTACCTCTCCACTCATCCTCCTGGTATTGTGTACCTTAAATACCAGGGCTACACAAGTGGAAATCATAAGACTGCACTCAGATGACATCCGAGTGCAGTTAGATTTCCGCGGACTGACACAATGGAGAAGCAGGAGAATTTTTTTTCACTGTCTTCTCCTCATGTGAGAGAATCGGATCACACTTAGCTGACACTCGGCTCAAACTCTGATCAGAGTGTCATTACCATAATAGATCCGATTCTCTTTGAGGAGAGAATCTACACTGGTATGACCCTAGCCTTAAGACATTTCTTTGCTCCAGAAATCTTGCAGGGTAAATTTGGTCTAATTAGGAAATAAATTTTGTGCATCACTTCCCAGCCATAGATCCTGGGGCACATTTACAGGGGCCATATCTGCTTTGGAAATTTTGCAGCAAATTCACAATGGCGATATCACCCCTGAAATATTACGCTATCACTGTGAGTTCTGCTGTATAGATGATGCAGATCTTCTGAATGCTTACCCTTCGCATTAGTAAGGCCGGCGTCACACTTGCGATTGTGATGCGAGTTAGTCGCACGACTTTCTCGCATCAACAATGTATTTCTATGCAGCCGCACACTCGGGTCCAAGAGCGGGCGGCCGTGCGTTGATGCGAGAAAGTCGTGCGACTTACTCGCATCACACTCGCAAGTGTGACGCCGGCCTAAGGGTGAAATCTGCGGAGAACATAAATTGCTGCGGACGTCAAATCAGTAACGCCTGTCAGTTAACATTCTGAATTTTGTCTGCAGCATATCACATTCATGAAATCTCATCCACAATGCTGGTACTGTAAATCCTTCTGAAAATCTGCAACGGTTGTGAACAAGGTTTTGAAGGGAATTTGTCCCAGGCTTTCGGCCCCTAACCCGAGAGCAGTGTAATGTAAAGACAGAGACCCTGATTCCAGCGATGTGTCACTTATTGGTCTGATTGCGGTAGTTTTGATACAATCGCTGTTTTATCAGCAGGAGATTAGAGGATTAATAAATCTGCTGCCATATTCATGAGCTCTGTATAACCTCTCTCCCATCACTGATTGGCAGCTTTCTGCCTATGCACAGTGTACACAGGAATCTACCTTTCAGTGGTGTGGGCGGGGTTATACACAGCTTAGCAATCAGAGAACTGGTAGATTTGCAGCAGATAAAACAGGGATTTTATCAAAACTGCAGCCAAATAAGTGACACATCGCTGTAATCAAGGTCTCTGCCCCTACATCATGCTGCTCTCAGATAATGTAGAAAAGCCCTGATGACAGATTCCCTATAATGATATACAAGGGATCATACTGGACACAGAAAGTTAGTGCAATAACATTTTTAGGCTATGTTCCCACTATGAGTTTTTGGTGATTTTTTTTTACACTGCATATATTAAAAAAAATGCAAGTAACCTATGTCACTTAATAGGTGCAGGAAATCTGCAACACCAAAAACTCATGGTGGGAACGCAGCCTTATTTCTATTTCTACTGAGCTCCATTTATTTTCATAGCATCAGAGGAAATCTTGTAGAGCAAAACTATAAAGTAAATACAGGTGTAAGGGAGCGGTGCAGCCACGCTCCATGTCCGGGTGCCGTCCCCGAGCTGATCTTATAGTATTACTTTGCCTTTCAGTTCACGTAGTTGTGATCATGACAAGGCCTGATCAGGCACAACGGTGCGGTGCCCTGATGCAGCGTGCGGGGTGGAGCGCAGATGATGACTCCCTCTGTGCTGTCACTGCTGCACACATCTTGTCTTTAATGGAATCTGCTGTTGTTAGGACATTCTATAGCTAATAGATTAGTGAAAGCCCAGTATTATCCGATTATATTTCCTCTGACCCTGAACATTAGATGATTCTGCACCACTAAGCATGTCACAGTCAATCATCGCGCGTTAAGCACGTTGTCTCAGCAGGTGGAGAGTGACAGAAGCACAATACATGTCACATTTCACTGGCTGCGAGATTGAGGTCCTATTGGATTGGTTGCCGAATATTAGATTTTCTGCACATCGCCCATGTGACTTGCACAGTGCAAGGTAAATGCGAAGTGGCTGATGCCTTCCATGCAAATACATTAGGTTACACCATGCCTGTAACACAAGAGTCACCAAAGAACAACTGCAGCCTTTCTGTGGTCTGAGACTGCTGCGTATGTAGGTAACGCCTGGCACCATTTCTGCAGTGTAAAAACTCAGCTAAATCTTAGCTGAAAAGGTGCAGGTCATATGCGCATTTCATCGGTAGAAAACGCAAGGACATAAATTGACAAGCTGCATATTTCAAATCCAATTTTTTTTGCTGTTGGGAATGTTTTATTAATTGCTGGTATTTGTAATATGCAAAGCATTCTTCACTGGTATTGTAATGGGCAAAGCATTCTTCACAAGTGGATCTGCATGAAAAATTAGATTAAATTACGCTACGTTGGAAAATGTCCTAAAGTTAAATGCATTTGGTGTGTTGTTTTTAAAGGGAACCTGACAGATTAATACATGCTGCCCGGATCCACAAGCATCATGTATCAGACACTGGCTGCATGATTTCAGCCATATATGTTTCTAAACCAAGTGTAAGTAGGTGGTGTGGAACCTCACGTGCCTCCCCCCCTTGGACGCTGTTCACACGATTACATGCAGCACCACATTGTTTGTTTTTGTGAAATGTAATATTTATGTACTGTAATGTCATGTAATATGTTTAGGATTAGGGAAAGAAGCTAGCATAGAGTAATAGCGGGGTTAGTATTAGTTAGATGCAGGCAGCATAGGGGTTAAGCAAATGGGAGGGACCACAGAGCAGAGCAGCAAGGAGATATAGAATGGGCACTTCCTGATTAGAACAGAAGCTCGGGCAGCCTGCCCAGGGGCAGGTTGTGTGAGAAGCAGTGGAGCAGACAGTAACTGGCTGTGGGGATAAGTCTGCTATGGCAGTAAGGGGCCCCAAGCAGAGAATAGTGCAGTCGGGCACCAGCTCAACAGGACTATCCCCAAGAAGGATCCGCGGGCCTAAGACCGGGGCGGGAGCAGCTGAGATGGCGTTCCTGGACCTTTCCTAATTGGAACCAGACAAGGGGCTGACAGGGAGCTGGTGATGTGGAAGACACAGATGGGACACAGACTGTCCAAGGAGACTGCCCAGAAGGCAGGGAAAAGGAAGGCACGACAGAGCAGAGTTTGACTAGAGGTATGCAAGCGAATGCCGGGAGGAAAGAGAAAGAGACTATAGAAAGAATAGAGTCTGCCCGGAAGGCAGGGAAAGTACAGGATACGTGGCTCTGTGTGAATTGTGGTGACAAGGTGATGAGTGCCCTTTAGATAAGTAAAGTTGAACTGTTGGAAAAAGACTGTGACTCTGAAGTGTTTTGTGGAACTGGAAAAACCAGGAGCCGGAGTGACAGAACTAGAAGTAATTCTGACAGTAACCGTGAGTGTCCTGCTGCATGTGCAGCAGAAGGGACATTGTGCTTTATCTGTGGGGTGCCAGGGTGTGGGAACAGTACAGCCCGTTGCCACGACTACCATTCCGGCTGCTTTACACAATGACCAAGCCACACAGAAGTTTAGTCTTTCCCTGCATGTGGGGAGAAGCCACTGGATACCTGCTTGTTCATCTACATTGGAAAAAACTAGAAAGCGCAAATAGAGTTTTAACTGAGTAACAATGTATAGACCAAAGGCAATGGTATTCACAACCACTAAAAGGCTCAAGGCTGCTGCAGACCCATGGCTTGGAAAACAAGTTAATGGAATTATAGGTTAATTCTGTGCTGCCGGTAGAAAAGATATGAGAGGGAAACGATATCCAGGAATGCAGTTTATTGGTCTATGCGTTTCGAAGTTCCAAACTTTGAAGAAGTTTGGAACTTCGAAATGCGCTCACCAATCAACCGCATTTCTGGATATTATTGGACTGTTCATTTAGCCTCCTGTGCACTTCGGTTCTCTGAAATGCTGTGGGTATCAAAAGGGGAGAAGTTAACTAAATCTTTGCACTTTGTATCTGTGTGTGCCACACTACGCATAGAGAACAGAAAGAGAAGAAAAGAACTGTCTGAGGACTTGAGTACCAAAATTGTTAAACAATATCAACAATCTCAAGGTTACAAGTCCATCTGCAGAGATCTTGAGGTTCCTTTGTCCACGGTGTGCAATATAATCAAGAAATTTACAAACCATGACACTGTAGCTAATCTCCCTAGATGTTGATAGCAGAGAAAAATTGATGAAAGGTTGCAACACAGGATAATCCAGATATTGGATAAGCAGCCCCAATCAAATTTCAAAGAAATTCAAGCTGTTCTCCAGACTCGGGGTGCATCGATGTCAGCGCAAACTTTCCATCGACATTTGAATGAAAGGAAACGTTATGGCAGAAGACCTCCCTGCTGACACAGAGACATAAAAAGTTAAATTGTAGTTTGCCAAAATGTACATGAGTAAGCCAAAATCATTGTGGGAAAGTATCTTGTGGGCAGATGAGATAAGAGCTTTTTGATAAAGCACATCATTCTCCTGTTTACTGAAAAAGGAAAGAGGCCTACAAAGAAAAGAACACAATACCTGCAGTCAAATATGGTGGAGGTTCAAAGATGTTTTGGAGTTTATTGCTGCCTCTGGCACTGGGTGTCTTGACTGTGTGCAAGTCATCATGAAATCAGAAGATTACAAAAAGAATTTGCAATATATCGCCTAGTGTTAGAAAACTGGGTTTGCAGTCTACAGTAGATCATGGGTCTTTCAGCAGAACAATGACACCAAACATTCTTCAAGAAACCCCAGAAATGGATGGAGACAAAGCACTGGAGAGTTGTGAAGTGACCAGCAAGGAGTTCGAATCTAAATCCCATTGAACACCTTTGGAGAGATCTTAACCCCTTCCCGACCTTTGACACAGCGTATGCGTCATGAAAGTCGGTGCCAATCCGACCTATGACGCATACCCTGTGTCATGAAAGGATCGCGTTTCTGTGGGCCGGGTGACCGGGGTCACTCAAAGGTCACCCGACCCGCAGGCACAGGACCCTTTGTGCTTCACCACAGGGGGGTTGGCTTAACCCCCTCGTGGCCACGATCGCTCTGATTGGCTGTTAAAAGTGAAACAGAGCAATCTGTAATATTTCACCAATTTAATTGGTGAAATATTACAATCCAGCCATGGCCGATGCTGCAATAGCATCTGCCATGGCTGGACACCGAGCCCTGCCCCCCCCCACACGTAGTCACGGCAGCGATCGGCCGCCGCCACCGAAAGATGGCAGCGATCGGTCACCGCCGTCACTGTCTGCTCCCCTGCTCCTGCGATCCGCTGCCCCCACCTACCGATCCCCCCCCTCACCTTCCGACCCCCCCTACTCACCTCTCCCGGTCCACCGATGTCCCTGGATCCGTCCCGGCGGCTGCCCGGGATTCTTCATGGGCGCCGCCTTCTTGGAAAATGGCGGGCGCATGCGCAGTGCGCCCTCCATTGTACAAAAATTTATTTTGATCACTGTGATAAACTGTCACAGTGATCAAAATAAAAAAAAAGTAAATGAACCCCCCTGTCATAGGTAGGGACAAATAATAAAATAAAGAATTTTTTTTTTTTTTCCTAGCGGATTTTGCTGCTGATCCGCAGCTGATGTTGCTGCGGATCCACGGCGGATATTGCTGCTGATCCGCGGCGGATTTTGCTGCTGATCTGCGGTGGATTTTGCTGCGGATCCGCTGCGGATTTTTCTGGGGATCCTCGGCGGATTTTGCTGGGGATCCTTGGCGGATTTTGCTGCGGATCTGCGGCCTGATTTGCTGTGGATCCCGGTGGATTTTCTGGGATCTCGGCGGATTTTGCTGGGGATCCTCGGCGGATTTTGCTGGGGATCCTGGCGGATTTTGCTGGGGATCCTGCAGCGGATTTTGCTGGGGATCCGCAGCGGATTTTGCTGGGATCCGCGGGATTTTGCTGCGGATCCGCAGCGGATTTGGCGCTGCGGGATCCACAGCGGATTTGGCGCTATGGATCCACAGCAAATCCAGAAACCATGTACAGTACAATGCAAATAAATGGTTAAAAAAAACGCTGTGCACATGCGGATTTGCTGCGGTTTTAAATCCGCAGCATGTCAACTCTTTGTGCGGATTCCGCAGAGGTTTTACACCTATTCCATTATAGGTGTAAAACCGCAACAAATCCACGCTAAATTCGCAGGTAAAACGCAGGTCATTTTACCTGCGGATTTAAGAAAAATCCGCAAGTGAATCCGCAACGTGTGCACGGGGCCTCAGGGTTAGGGTTAGGCTGGGTTCATATTGCATTATGGCAGTCCGTTAGATGGACTGCGTTTCATCGCGGTATAACGCGGTGTAACGCAGTCCGTTAACGCTGCCATTCACCCCAGTTGTGTGCGCATCGCAACGCATGCCGTAAAGCGGCATGCGTTCGCGACGTGCCGTCATTCAGTGACGGAACCTCGGACACGGGCTGCAGCGTCTGGGCTCCGTCACCGCTAGCACAGATGAATCATCTGCTGATTCATCTGCGCTAGCGGGTATAGCATAACGTGATCGCGTTATGCTATACCGTTACCAGCCGGTCAATGCTACGTGTTGAACGGGCTGGTAAAACGCAATATGAACCCAGCCTTAGGGTTAGAACTAGGGTTAGGGTTAGCATTAGGGTTAAGGTTGGAATTTGGGTTAGGGTTGGAATTAGGGTTAGGGTTGGAATTAGGGTTAGGCTTGTGGTTAGGTTTATGGTTAGAGTTGGGATTAGGGTTAGGGGTGTGTTGGGGTTAGGGTTATGGTTAGGGTTTGTATTAGGGTTAGGTGTGTGTAGGGGTTAGGGTTGGGGTTAGGGGTGTGTTTTGGTTAGGGTTGGAGTTAGAATTGAGGGGTTTCCACTATTTAGGTCCCATCAGGGGGTCTCCATACGCGACATGGGCCACCATTGATTTCTGCAAATTTTGCGTTCAAAAAGTTAAACAGTGCTCCCTTTATTCCAAGCCCCGACGTATGCCCAAACAGTGGTTTATCCCCACATATGGGGTATCAGCGTACTCGGGAAAAATTGCACAACAACTTTGGGGGTTCTAATTTCTCCTGTTAACATTGGGAAAAAAAATTGGGGACTAAAAAATTATTTTTGTGGAAAAAAAAAGATTTTATATTTTCACGGCTCTGCGTTATAAACTTCTGTGAAGGACTTGGAGATTCAAAGTGCTTATCACACATCTATAGGAGTTCCTTGGGGGATCTAGTTTCCAAAATGGGGTCACTTGTGGGGAGTTTCTACTGTTTAGGCACATCAGGGACTCTGCAAACGTAACATTACGCCCGAAGACCATTCCATCAAGTGGGCATTTCAAAATGTCACTACTTCCCATCCGAGCCCCGACGTGTGCCCATACAGTAGTTTTCTCCCACATATGGGATATCAGCATACTCAGGACAAATTGGACAACAACTTTTGGGGTCTAATTTCTCATGTTACCCTTGGGAAAATAAAAAATTGGGGACTAAAAGATCCTGATTGTGGAAAAAATATGATTTTTTTTATTTTCATGTCCGGGCGTTATAAACTTCTGTGTAACCCTTGGGAGTTCAAAGTGCTCACCACACATCTAGATAACTTCTTTGCGGGGTCTAGTTTCCAAAATGGGGTCACTTGTGGGGAGTTTCTACTGTTTAGGCACATCAGGGGCTCTGCAAACGTAACAAGATGCCTGCAGACCATTCCATCAAGTCGGCATTTCAAAGCGTCACTACATCCCTTCCGAGCCCTGACGTGTGCCCAAACAGTGGTTTCCCCCCACATATGGGGTACTAGCGTACTCAGGACAAACTGGACAACAACTTTTGGGGTTCAATTTCTCCTGTAACCATTGTGAAAATAAAAAATAGTGGGCTAAAAAATCATTTTTTGAGAAAAAAATGATTTTTTATTTTCACGGCTCTGCGTTATAAACTTCTGTGAAGCACCTGGAGGTTCAAAGTGCTCACTACGCATCTAGATAAGTTCCTTAGGGCGTCTAGTTTCCAAAATGGGGTCACTTGTGGGGGAGCTCCAATGTTTAGGCACACAGGGACTCTCCAAATGCAACATGGCAACCGCTAAATATTCCAGCATATTTTCCATTCAAAAAGTCAAATGGCGCTCCTTCCCTTCTGAGCCCTGCCGTGCGCCAAAACAGTGGTTTATGACCACATATGAGGTATCTGTGTACTCAGGAGAAATTGCCCAACAAATTTTAGGATCCAATTTATACTCTTGCCCATGTGAAAATGAAAAAACTGAGGCTAAAAAAAAATTTTTGTGAAAAAAAAGTACTTTCTTTTTTTTACAGATCAATTTGTGAAGCACCTGGGGGTTCAAAGTGATCACTATGCATCTAGATAAGTTCCTTAGGGGGTCTAGTTTCCAAAATGGGGTCACTTGTGGGGGAGCTCCAATGTTTAGGCACACAGGGACTCTCCAAATGCGACATGGCAACCGCTAAATATTCCAGCATATTTTCCATTCAAAAAGTCAAATGGCGCTCCTTCCCTTCTGAGCCCTGCCGTGCGCCCAAACAGTGGTTTATGACCACATATGAGGTATCTGTGTACTCAGGAGAAATTGCCCAACAAATTTTAGGATCCAATTTATACTGTTGCCCATGTGAAAATGAAAAAACTGAGGCTAAAAGAAAATTTTTGTGAAAAAAAAGTACTTTCTTTTTTTTACAGATCAATTTGTGAAGCACCTGGGGGTTCAAAGTGATCACTATGCATCTAGATAAGTTCCTTAGGGGGTCTAGTTTCCAAAATGGGGTCACTTGTGGGGGAGCTCCAATGTTTAGGCACACAGGGACTCTCCAAATGCGACATGGCAACCGCTAAATATTCCAGCATATTTTCCATTCAAAAAGTCAAATGGCGCTCCTTCCCTTCTGAGCCCTGCCGTGCGCCCAAACAGTGGTTTATGACCACATATGAGGTATCTGTGTACTCAGGAGAAATTGCCCAACAAATTTTAGGATCCAATTTATACTGTTGCCCATGTGAAAATGAAAAAACTGAGGCTAAAAGAAAATTTTTGTGAAAAAAAAGTACTTTCTTTTTTTTACAGATCAATTTGTGAAGCACCTGGGGGTTCAAAGTGATCACTATGCATCTAGATAAGTTCCTTAGGGGGTCTAGTTTCCAAAATGGGGTCACTTGTGGGGGAGCTCCAATGTTTAGGCACACAGGAACTCTCCAAATGCGACATGGCAACCGCTAAATATTCCAGCATATATTCCATTCAAAAAGTCAAATGGCGCTCCTTCCCTTCTGAGCCCTGCCGTGCGCCCATACAGTGGTTTATGACCACATATGAAGTATCTGTGTACTCAGGAGAAATTGCCCAACAAATTTTAGGATCCATTTTTTCCTGTTGCCCATGTAAAAATGAAAAAAATTGATGCTAAAAGAAAATTTTTGTTGGAAAAATTAAAATGTCCATTTTTTCCTTCCACGTTGCTTTAGTTCCTGTGAAGCACCTGAAGGGTTAATAATCTTCTTGAATGTAGTTTTGAGTAGCTTGAGGGGTGCAGTTTTTTATAATGGTGTCACTTTTGGGTATTTTCTGCCATATAGACCACTCAAAGTGACTTCAAATGTGAGGTGGTCCCTAAAAAAAAATGGTTTTGTAAATTTTGCTGTAAAAATGAGAAATCGCTGGTCAACTTTTAACCCTTATAACTTCCTAACAAAAAAAAAAATGTTGTTCCCAAAATTGTGCTGATGTAAAGTAGACATGTGGGAAATGTTATTTATTAACTATTTTGTGTCACATAACTCTCTGGTTTAACAGAATAAAAATTCAAAATTTGAAAATTGCGAAATTTTTAAAATTTTCGCCAAATTTCCATTTTTTTCACATATAAACGCAAAAATTATTGACCTAAATTTACCACTAACATGAAGCCCAATATGTCACGAAAAAACAATCTCAGAATCGCTAGGATCCGTTGAAGCGTTCCTGAGTTATTACCTCATAAAGGGACACTGGTCAGAATTGCAAAAAATGGCAAGGTCTTTAAGGTCAAAATAGGCTGGGTCATGAAGGGGTTTAAAATTGCTGTTGGGAGAAAACGCCTTCAAATATGAGAGACCTGGAGCAGTTTGCAAAAGAAGAGTGGTTCCAAATTCCAGAAGAGAGGTAAGAAGCTTGTGGATGGTTATAGGAAGCGATTGATTGCAGTTATTTGCTCCAAACGATGTGCAACCAAATACTAAGTTGAGGGTGCCAACAATTTTTGTCCAGCCCATTTTTGGGGTTTTGTGTGAAACTATGTCCATTTGCCTTTTTTTCTCAGTTTTTTTGTGTTGTTCCAATACATACAAAGAAAATAAACTTGTATGACAAAATATGTGTAATTGCAATCAATTTCTGGGAGAAATACTTCATTTTCTGGAACAATTTCAAGGGTGCCAACACTTACGGCCATGACTGTATTTCATTAAACCATTAGGTAATTTTCTGATGAAACGTTCCCTTTAATTACTACTTTGCAATGCTCTGTTTTTCCCAATAAGCGGATCACTGTGGCACCTGTATTTACAAGGGGGTTGTCTCACATCCAAAGCGGAGGGTTGTAGTGTAATTTAGCACCAGACAAGATCTCCATTTTTATCTTTGCTATGTCTGCCGCTGTCACCAACATGCGACACGTTTTACAGCAGTCTGTATAACCATAAAGCATTGCTTGGCAGGTAATAAAGGCTGAGAATTTCTCTGCCGCCACTGTTCTGTAGCTTCTGCTGGTGAGGACAAGTAAGATCACTACAGATGTTCGGTACCATATAACGGAAGGAAATGCATCACAGCACAAAGGAGAGCGAGCTGAATGCTATGGACGCGCGCTGCCCACCAGGCCGGACCACTTCCCAACACTGATAGGTCTCTAAGCCGGCTGATGTTCAGTAAGCTTGAGAGGTTCCAATGTGTGAGAGTGACGGATGGATGGAGCTTCTGCATGAATGCCCATTGATGCCTCATGAATGCACACCGCGTATACTCACCGATCCCAACACATACATGTATACTGCTAATGCTGACAGGGCAGTGACCTCAGAAAATGCAGAATGTTAAAAAAACAAAAAACCTTTATTTCCAAATTAAATGAATTTAGAAGAAATTCTATATCACTGTTTTCTCAAAACATAGAGATGTAATAATCATTACATTACTTGGTTGAAAAGCATCAATTTATTGCTAGATCCAGATTCACTTTTAGTAATACATTTCGGAATTGTATTCTTGTACTTGCCCAATATACATCTGTTACAGGAATATTTTATTTGTAATGCAATGTGCTGATGGGAATCACTACAACACAACTATTCTCCATTTACAGACTATCACAGGAGCTGGCAGGCGACTATAATCTGATAATGACACTTGGGTCAGGTGAGTAATTACAAGGCCACATACACACGATGAGCTTTTGGTGAGGTTTTTATGCTGCACCATTTCTATACCTCTCATTTAAAGTAGGTTACGTGTGGGTTTTCATTCCGTTTTTGTGTGCGGTCTTTTTTTTGTGCCCTTTTTGACGCTGCGTTTTTTGTCTCTTGGTGTGTCAGGCTTTTTATAAATCTATTTTGTTTTTGATAATTTTGGGATTTGGCATTGGGTAATATTTATTGATCTACTTAGGTGAGAGTTACATGCATTTTTGATGCGTTTACGCTGCGGATTTTTCGAATCTAATGCAAGTCAATGGGAAAAATTTGCACAGAAAACTCTGCGTACTTGCAAGAGAAATTGACATGCTGCGGATTGGAAACACGTACAGCAGATCTTTTTACACTTAGTAAAAATAAAGCAGAGTGGGCACGAGATTTCTTTAAATTCCATCCTCTTTACTGGAACTGTAAGATGCTACGTTTTTCACGCATCAAAAATACGCAGCGTCAAAGACGCACTAAATGCGCATCGTGGGAACGCAGCCTTAGGTAAAGTAGATTATTCTGCTCAGACTGGCCGCGGCTCTCCCGTCCCGATCATGACAGCTGCATAGAAACACAAGAATTGCATGCCGATCGCCGTCCAATTTATAGGGCTGTCTGACTCCACCCTTAAGGTGACCTTTTCCTTTACATGTCTTACACTATGGGGCACTTTATTTTTATACATGCACAGAACAAAGGCCAGAAGCACAATCTTCCTTATACTTTATACTTGAAATATGTGATCTGTGAACTCCAAATGAGCCCTGTACATCACTCGCTTCAGATTGCAGGCCCCTATGTGCAGCCTCCTGTGTGCAGAGCCCCTGTGTGCAGCCCCCTGTGTGCAGCCTCCTGTGTGCAGCCCCTGTGTGCAGAGCCCCTGTGTGCAGCCTCCTGTGTGCAGAGCCCCTGTGTGCAGCCTCCTGTGTGCAGCCTCCTGTGTGCAGCTCCTGTGTGCAGCCTCCTGTGTGCAGCCTCCTGTGTGCAGAGCCCCTGTGTGCAGCCACCTGTGTGCAGAGCCCCTGTGTGCAGCCACCTGTGTGTAGCCTCCTGTGTGCAGCCTCCTGTGTGCAGAGCCCCTGTGTGCAGAACCCGTGTGCAGCCTCCTGTGTGCAGAGCCCCTATGTGCAGCCTCCTGCGTGCAGCACCCTGTGTGCAGCCTCCTGTGTGCAGAGCCCCTTCATGTTTTGTTCTGTTGTTTATAGATGTTTGATTACTTTTGTTACAATATTAGGAATGTTTTTTTTATAGTTTACAAATTTCTGTAAAATATATTGCAGCTAATATTGTAATTATTATTAGTAGTAATATTCGGACCAATCTGAGCAGTAATACAGAACATTTTACTTTACAGCTCAGCTGTGAAAACAAACCAAATATGACAGCCAGAAAACCAGATGTGTTGATTTTGGGCTATGAATACCCAGGCAAGATGACTGTCCTGCCCTTCTAAGGTGTGTGCAGGTAAGAGAACAGGTGTTTTTGGGAGATGGCCACACCACATGACTGCACCTAAACTCTTCCGGATGCGTCGTGGCTCCCCAGGTGCAGGTGTCACATCAATGTGGAAGCCAAGCCTTGACGTGGGAGGGAATGTTCTGCTGCTTTCGCATAGGACCCAATGCGGGCTTCTTTCCAAACAAGTTTAATTCCAGGGTTATTATTTTGTGAGAGACAAGAGTGGTGCAGAACATTTCGTGGATGGCAGTGTTTCACTTATTTATGGGAATATTATATCGGAATTTTCCATCCACCAAATTGCTTGGGAATATACTGTATGGTCTTCTAATATCTCAGTATAGGAGTCTTATGTGGGCAAACCATTGTAGTGCCCGTATTATCACCAAGCTCAGCACAGATTATTCATGGTTTCTAAATTTGCGCTGTGATGGACTATACAGACTGTCACAGTACATCATGGATGAAAAAGATACTATTGGCTTTACCATAGTTTTCCTTTGCTAAAGAGACAAACTAGAAGAAATTATCACAATCATCAGATAGTTGTAACAGAGGCAACTACCTGCCTGTTCTATGCGGCACCTGCTCAGTGTGGTCACCGACCGCTCCTGCTGGCGATTCAGCTGCTCCACGTTAACAGAGTAGGTCTTCTTCTGGGCTGCTCTGTTAGCAGGGCCACCAGGCTCTCATGTCTCCCTTATGCAGTCTTTTTCTGACAGTTCAATCAAAAACATACCCACCAGTAGCCCACTAGTGGAACTCATTTCAAGGGCTGGGGCAGTGCTCCTAGTGTTCCTACCAGAGGCGTAGCTAGGGTTTCGGTTTAGGGGGGGCGAAACATCTGAGTGGGCCCCTAACCAGAGAACCTCAGCAAATGACCGCGCTGTTGCCAAAATTAATCTATATATAAAAAGACCAATATTGATATCACCGCCATATGGTCAGTGGTAAATAACACCAGTCCTACAGAACATAAGAGATCATAGCAGAGTTACAGATAATGACTTACCGCTGACGTTCTTTCTGATGGAATCGTTCACTTTTTATGTCTTTTCCATCTGGCCCAGACCGACATAACAACTCCTCCAGCCAGGACTCGACTACAGAGAATACAACAAAGAAACGTTTCACTTCTCATATTTTCAGCACCATCACGATCACCAATTGGACTATTCTCAACCTGCACAAACTCCTCATCCTGCTGATACCCCAATACTGAGCCGCTGCTGCCATATGTGTCCCTATTACTACACCTGATACCCAATACTGAGCCGCTGCTGCCGTATGTGTCCCTATTACTACACCTGATACTCCAATACTGAGCCGCTGCAGCCCTATGTGTCCCTATTACTACACCTGATACTCCAATACTGAGCCGCTGCTGCCGTATGTGTCCCTATTACTACACCTGATACTCCAATACTGAGCCGCTGCTGCAGTATGTGCCCCTATTACTACACCTGATACTCCAATACTGAGCCGCTGCTGCCCTATGTGTCCCTATTACTGCACCTACTGTGTGGTTCTGTGTGACCTCTAAATTCTAAAGCACCCTCTATAATATAGTAATGCCAGGTGCATGGGCCCTAGAAAACAGTGCCCACATGTTGTCCCCTAGAATGTAATAATGCCCTGTGTGTGCCCCTTTGACAGTCACAGTAACCAGAGTTCCCCTATAACAATAAGTACCCACTTTACACTTAATGTCCCGAGTCTCCCCACTGTACATCTCCCCTATACACAGTATGATGCCCCCTCACTGGATATATACTGACCCCTTAATATCCCCAAACTATTTAATGGCTCAAACACTGTATGATGGCCCCACCACTGTAATCTCCACACTGTATGATGGCCCCCTAGATAGCCTCCATATAGCATAATACACCAGATAGTCCTCAATATAGTATAATGCACCCCCATAGACAGCCTATGTATTGTAATGCACCCCCATAGGCAGCCTCTGTATTATAATGCACCCCAACAGTCAGCTTCTATATTGTAATGCACTCCCCATAGGCAGTCTTATTTATAATGCACCCCATAGGCAGTCTTATTTATAATGCACCCCATAGGCAGTCTTATTTATAATGCACCCCATAGGCAGCCTTACTTATAATGCACCCCATATGCAGCCTTACTTATAATGTACCCCATATGCAGTCTTATTTATAATGCACCCCATAGGCAGTCTTATTTATAATGTACTCCATATGCAGCCTTATTTATAATGTACCCCATATGCAGCCTTATTTATAATGTACCCCATATGCAGCCTTACTTGAAATGTACCCCATATGCAGTCTTATTTATAATGCACCCCATAGGCAGTCTTATTTATAATGTACTCCATATGCAGCCTTATTTATAATGTACCCCATATGCAGCCTTATTTATAATGCACCCCATGTGCAGCCGTACTTATAATGCACCCCATATGCAGCCGTACTTATAATGCACCCCATATGCAGCCGTACTTATAATGCACCCCATATGGAGCCTTACTTATAATGCACCCCAATATGCAGCCTTACTTATAATGCAGCCTCCTTTACAAAAATAATAAATCCTGTACTCACCTCTCTTGCTCCCGGCTCCTGCGCTGCTCACTGCTCTCCCTCTCAGCGTCTGACTGCCGGCGCCGGGCAGTGACGTCATCGCGCCCGCTGTCAGACGCTGACAGGGGGATTATGGGAGAGAAGGAGCGCTCGCTCCTTCTCTCTCAATGCGGTCAGCTGTATCGGCTACATGCCGATACAGCTGACCCTGTGATGACGGGCGGGGGGCCCACTGCTGGCACCGGGCCCCCCACCGCCTGCTCAGGGGCCCCATAGCGGCCGGGTGGCAGAGCAGGGAGATTGATTCTCCCTGCTCTGCCGCAGAAAGTAACTGTGTCGGCGTGCTGTGCCGATACAGTTACAGTAGCGTAGCTCCAAGTGGGCCCCCTCAGAGCGCGGGGCCCGGGGCCACCGCCCCCTCTGCCCCCCCGGTAGCTACGCTACTGGTTCCTACTATTCATAAGGGTGCAGATATTAATACTGCTGCTGGCCTGATGCCCTTCTATAACCGTGTCTGGTTTTCTTTGTGTAATGGCTAATATCCTGATATCTGCTCCATACTTATGAGAATGTACTGGGAGACACAGCAAACCTTCTTGCAATGGCACTTATGGATGTGCCAACCTGAAGGAGTTGGACTACCAGTGCAATTTGGAGCAGGTACTGCTTCATACTATCGGTAATGACATGAAAACTCGCTAAGTGCAAAACTAGAGTAGAATCAGGAGGGATAAGGAGACCATGCACTTTTTGGTGTTTTGTCTTGTTGTTGCCTTTTATGATATGGTAGCCGAGGAGGACAGTAAGAAAAATAGCAAAGGCAGCCAGTCACCCAGAGAGGTTGGTAGCTAATGGATTGCAGACCCCTAAACTAACCGCACAACTAGAAGCAGCCGTGGGACTACCTACGATGACCTAGACGCCTCGACACAGCCGGAGAGTTAGCTAAGCCTAGAGATAGAAAGGGGAAAGCTAACTGCCCCAGAGTAGCGCCCCAAAGAAATAGGTAGCCCCCACACATATTGGCGGTGAGACAAGATGAAATACAAACGTAGGCAGAAAATATATTAAGCAAACGCTGGGGCCCAAAACTGTCTAGATAGGACAGGACAGAAAAGAATACTTTCTGTAATCAAGCAAAACTCTAGGAAAAATTCCAACACTTTTGATTCCAAAAAAAATACTGAGACCACACGATCTCTCTCTGCTAGAGCAGAACTCTGGTGTGAACAGGTAGCTACCCAGCAGACACTGAAATAACAGGAACTGAACAAAGATAAATGAGAAACAGAGACTAGCGCAGGCCCCAGCAGGGGAACCCGGCTGACCTCACTCAGAAGGCAGAAAAAAACAAAAGAAAACAAAACCACAGAAACAAGCAGAAAATAACTTATCTGAAAGTTGCAGGAGACAGCAGAAAAAAAAGCTGACTTCAAAACTGGACCAGGAAGAGACAACTAATCACCGGCGAGGATCATTGGAAAGTTACTCCCTTAAATCTCCCCAGTTATCACTCCCAGATTGCGAATCGTCGCAGCTGAATCCTCAGCTGAAGGGCCTCTGTCAGTCAAGACAGCTTCATTAATATCAACAGCCACCAGAGGGGGCCCCAACTCAGAATCCAGAGCATTCACAACAGTACCCCCCCTTGAGGAGGGGTCACCGAACCCTCACCTGCACCACCAGGCCGATCAGGGTGAGCCTGGTGAAAGGCGCGAACCAATCTCTCCCCATGAATGTCAGAAGCAAACACCCAAGAATTGTCCTCCTGACCATAACCTTTCCACTTAACCAAGTACTGGAGTCTCCGTCTAGCCAGACGAGAATCCAATATCTTCTCCACTTCATACTCCAGATTTCCCTCAACCAAAATAGGCTCAGGGGGCGCAGCCATAGCAACCACTGGCTCAACAAACCTTTTCAATAAAGATTTGTGGAAGACGTAGTGAATCTTAAATGTACTTGGAAGAGCCAAATGGAAGGAAATGGGATTAAGAATTTCCAAGAACTTATACGGTCCAATGAACCTTGGCTTAAATTTTGGAGACGCAACCTTCATAGGGATATTTCTTGAGGACAACCAAACCATGTCACCCACTTTAAACCAAGGACCATCAGTCCTATGCCGGTTGGCAAACCTTTGGGCCCTCTCCTGAGAGCGGAGACAACTAATCCACTACTTGATCCCAAATCTGCTGCATTCTCTCCACCATAGAGTCAACACCCGGACAGACAGAAGCCTCCACCTGCCCTGAGAAAATCGAGGATGAAACCCGAAATTGCAGAAAAAAGGGGACATCAAAGTGGCAGAACTAGCCCTACTATTTAGATCAAATTCAGCCAAAGGCAAAAAAGAGCCCCAGTCATCTTGATCAGCAGACACAAAACATCTCAAATAAGTTTCCAAGGTCTGGTTTGTTCTCTCAGTCTGCCCATTGGTCTGAGGTTGAAACGCAGAGGAGAAAGACAGCTGAACTCCCAGTTTAGAACAAAAGGTCCTCCAAAATCTGGAAACAAACTGGACTCCTCTGTCAGACACAATGTTCTCTGGAATGCCGTGCAACCGAACCACCTGCTGAAAAAACAAGGGCACCAACTCGGAAGAGGATGGCAACTTCGGCAGTGGCACAAGATGGATCATCTTGGAAAATCTATCACAGATCACCCAGATAACGGTCATTCTCTGAGAGACAGGGAGGTCGGAAATAAAATCCATAGAGATATGAGTCCATGGCCTCCTGGGCACAGGCAATGGCATTAACAATCCACTAGAGCGAGAGCAAGGTTTAGACCGCGAACAAGTCCCACAGGACTGCACAAAGTTCCTGACATCACGAGATAAAGTAGGCCACCAAAAGGACCGACTCACCAAATCTCTAGTACCAAAAATACCAGGATGACCAGCCAAAGCAGAGCGATGAACTTCAGACGTAACTTTTTTCCTCCATTGGTCTGGGACATACAATTTCCCCGCAGGGCAACGTTCAGGTTTATCCCCTGAAATTGCTCCAGGGCAGTCTCAAATCGGGTGAGATAGCGGAAAGAACGACACCCTCCTTCAGAATGGCCGTAGGCTCAGTCACATCAAGAGAATCCGCAAGGAAACTCCTAGAGAGGGCATCCGCCTTAACATTCTTAGTACCCGGGAGAAAGGAGACCACAAAGTTAAAACGTGTGAAAAACAAGGCCCACCTGGCCTATCTAGGATTCAATCGCTTGGCTGATTCGAGATAGATCAAGTTTTTGTGGTCAGTGAGGACCACAACTTGATGTTTGGCTCCCTCTAACCAATGTCTCCACTCTTCGAACGCCCACTTTATAGCCAATAATTCCCAATTCCCCACATTATAATTACGTTCAGCTAGGGAAAACTTTCGGGAGAAGAAGGCACAAGGGTTAATCTTAGAGGTTACAGGATCACTTTGGGACAAAACGGCTCCTGCCCCAATCTCAGAAGCATCTATTTCCACCTGAAATGGGAGAGAAACATCAGGTTGCCTCAGAACCGGAGCAGAAGTGAATCTCCGCTTAAGCTCCTGAAAAGCCGAAACTGCCTCTGGAGACCAATTTACCACATCAGCGCCCTTTTTGGTCAAATCAGTCAGTGGTTTCACAATACCAGAAAAATTACTTATAAATTTACGGTAAAAATTAGCAAAACCCAAAAATCTCTGAAGAGCCTTCAATGAAGTGGTCTGAACCCAATCAGAAATGGCCTGAACCTTGACTGGGTCCATTTCAATAGCAGACGGAGGCAAAATGAATCCCGAAAACAAAACCTTCTGTACGCCAAAGAGACATTTTGATCCCTTGACATACAAAGCATTTTGTCTCAAAATACAGAACACCTTCCGAACATGCTGCACATGAGAATCCCAGTCATTCGAAAAAATCAAAATATCATACAAATAGATGATCAGAAACTTATCCACAAAATCCCAGAAAATATCGTTCATGAAAGATTGGAGGATGGAAGGGGCATTAGTGAGCCCAAAAGGCATCACTAGGTACTCAAAATGCCCCTCAGGGGTATTAAACGCCGTCTTCTATTCATCCCCGTGCTTAATGCGAATAAGATTATACGCCCCCTAATGTCAAACTTGGTAAACCAACTAGCACCTTTCACTCTGGAGAATAAATCGGAAATCAGGGGTAACGGATACTGATATTTAACAGTGATCTTATTAAGGAGACGATAGTCAATACATGGTCTCAATGAACCATCCTTTTTGGCCACAAAGAAAAAGCCGGCACCCAAGGGTGAAGAGGACTGTCTAATATGACCCTTCTCCAATACTCTTTGATATAAGATCGCATAGCATCATGCTCAGGTACAGACAAATTGAAGAGCCGACCCTTGGGAAATTTACAACCGGGCACCAACTCAATCGCACAATCATGACTCCTATGAGGAGCAAGGACGCAGACTTACTTTCACTAAACACATCAGAATAATCAGCCAAATAGCCGGGGATCTCCTGAGGCTGGGAAGAGGTAGAAAACACCGTAGTGTCACCATGAACACATTGACAACCCCAACTGGCCACAGACACAGACTTCCAATCCAAAACAGGATTATGGGTCTGCAACCAAGGAAAAGCCAGCACAATAATGTCATGCAAATTATGCAACACTAAAAATTTACAATTCTCTTGGTGGTCCGGGGCTACCTGCATTATTACCTGGGTCCAAAACTGGGGTTTATTCTCCGCCAAAGGGGTTGAATCAATGCCCAGCAAAGGAATAGCAGTCCACAGGGGTACCATGGGAAACCCACAATGTTTGACAAAGTCGAAATCCATCAGGTTCAGGGCTGCTCCTGAATCGACAAAAGCCTGAGCGGAAAATGTGGACAAGGAGCAGATCAAGGTAACAGTCAAGAGAAATTTAGACTGTACATTGCCCAAAAGAAATGAGCGCGAAAAACATCTTCCCCGTTTAGGGCAGACGGAAATAGTATGAGAAGCATCCCTACAATAAAAACACAACTTATTACGCTTCTGAAATTCTCGACGCTGAGCCCCAGAAACAACCCCATCACACTGCATGGGCTCAGGGGCCCGTTCGAAAGGTAACATCACCTCTCGCATAGTTTTACATTCACGCATGCGTTGGTCAATTTGAATAGCTAATGACATAGAATCGTTGAGCTCCGAGGGGACAGGAAATCCCACCATAACATCTTTTACGGTCTCTGCCAGCCCTTTCCGAAAAAGAGCCGCTAGTGCATCATCGTTCCATTTAGTAAGGACTGCCCATTTTCGGAATTTCTGACAATATAACTGCAGTTTCCTGACCCTGGTTCAATGCCAACAAGGTTTTCTTAGCTTGATCAATAACATTAGGTACGTCGTACAATAATCCCAGAAAACACTTTGCTTGAAAAAACACTCAACATTAGCCAACACAGGATCTCCAGGTGTCAGGGAAGAGGCCCAGTCCTGAGGGTCGCCGCGCAGCAGGGAGATGACAATTTGAACCTGCTGCGCTGTGTTCCCCGAGGACTTAGGTTTCAAGGCAAAAAACAATTTACAATATTCCTAAAGTTCAAAAATTTTGACCGATCCCCAGAAAATAAATCAGGCAGAGGAATCCTAGGTTCCATATCAGAAAACTGAGTGAGATAAGCAGAAATTTCCAGAACTTCAGTAGCAAGCCGCTCAACACAACCAGACAACTGCACAATATCCATTGAAGAAAGAAAATCTTCCTACGGCCCCCAGAGAAAAAGAGGAAAAAATAAAAAAAAACTCTGAAACTCTTTTTTTTTTTTTTTTTTTTACTATCCTTTCCTTCTTTTGAGTACTCTAGGATTACGGTTGGGACGGTGATTCTGTTATGATATGGTAGCCGAGGAGGACAGTAACAAAAATAGCAAAGGCAGCCAGTCACCCAGAGAGGTTAGTAGCTAATGGATTGCAGACCCCTAAACTAACCGCACAACTAGAAGCAGCCATGGGACGTACCTACGATGACCTAGATGCCTCGACACAGCCGAAGAGTTAGCTAAGCCTAAAGATAGAAAGGGGAAAGCTAACTGCCCCGGAGTAGCGCCCCAAAGGAATAGGTAGCCCCCACACATACAGTACAGACCAAAAGTTTGGATACACCTTCTCATTCAAAGATTTTTCTGTATTTTCATGGCTATTAAAATTGTAGAATCACACTGAAGGCATCAAAACTATGAATTAACACACGTGGAATTATACATTACACTTTACAAAAAAGTGTGAAACTGAAAATATGTCTTATATTCTAGGTTCTTCAAAGTAGCCACCTTTTGCTTTGATTACTGCTTTGCACACAGAAAAGGTGAACGGATGGATTCTACATGCCTGGTTCCCACCGTGAAGCATGGAGGAGGTGGTGTGATGGTGTGGGGGTGCTTTGCTGGTGACACTGTTGGGGATTATTCAAAATTGAAGGCATAGTGAACCAGCATGACTACTACAGCATCTTGCAGCAGCATGCTATTCCATCCGGTTTGCGTTTAGTTGGACCATAATTTATTTTTCAACAGGACAATGACCCCAAACACACCTCCAGACTGTGTAAGGGCTATTTGACCAAGAGGGAGAGTGTTGGGGTGCTACGCGTCGCCAGATGACCTGGCCTCCACAGTCACCAGATCTGAACCCAATCGAGATGGTTTGGGGTGAGCTGGACCGCTCACCGCTTCAATTTTGAATAAATCCCCAACAGTGTCACCAGCAAAGCACCACCATACCATCACACCACCTCCTCCATGCTTCACGGTGGGAACAAGGCATGTAGAGTCCATCCGTTCACCTTTTCTGCGTGCAAAGCAGTAATCAAAGCAAAAGGTGGCTACTTTGAAGAACCTAGAATATAAGACATATTTACAGTTGTTTCACACTTTTTTGTAAAGTGTAATGTATAATTCCACATGTGTTAATTCATAGTTTTGATGCCTTCAATGTGATTCTACAATTTTCATAGTCATGAAAATACAGAAAAATCTTTGAATGAGAAGGTGTGTCCAAACTTTTGGTCTGTACTGTATATTGGCAGTGAGACAAGATGAAAAACAAACACAGGCAGAAAATAGAGTGAGCAAACGCTGGGGCCCAAAACTGTCTAGATAGGACAGGACAGAAAAGAATACTTTCTGTAATCCAGCAAAACACAAGGAAAAATTCCAATACTTCTGATTCCAAAAAAATACTGAGACCACGCGATCTCTCCTCGCTAGATCAGAACTCTGGTGTGAACAGGTAGCTACCCAGCAGCCACTGAAATAACAGGGACTGAACAAATGAACAGAGATAAATGAGAAACCGAGACCAGCGGCAGGCCCCAGCAGGGGGACCCGGCTGACTTCACTCAGAAGGCAGAAAAAAACAAAAGAAAACAAAACCACATAAACAAGCAGAAAATAACTTATATGAAAGTTGCAGGAGACTGCAGAAAAAAATCTGACTTCAAAACTGGACCAGGAAGAGACAACTAATCACCGGCAAGGATCATGGGAAAGTTATTCCCTTAAATCTCCCCAGTCATCACTCCCAGATTGCCAATCCTTCGCAGCTGAATCCTCAGCTGAAGGGCCTCTGTCAGTCAAGACAGCTTCAATAATATCAACAGCCACCAGAGGGAGCCCCAACTCAGAATCCAGAGCATTCACAAGTTGCCTCTCCAAAGCCCATGTTGTCGCTGTCATTTACACCAGGTGAAATTGATTCAAAATCGCTTATGTTTTCTAATTGGACAGATCGATATTCCTGAAGTTTAAAGGGATTGTCCACTCCCTGGACTGACCCTTTTTAAAGAATGCATCAGCCTAATAGTGGACACTCATTGACTGCTGAGCTCATGTGACATAATTTCACCCAAACCCCGGAAGACCCAGCTCTAACATTGCTGGAACGGCGCCGGCATGGGAGGCGAGTATAGGGTATGTTTATTTTTAAGGGGGAATACTTTAGTTAAGAAGGGTTTGTGTGTTAAACTGATGTTTTAAGGGGCTGTCCCCTTTCAGAAAACTTTCTATTATTGGCTGCAGTAGCTATAAGAAAAAAAATGAGTATCACTTACCCTCCCCAAGTCCAGCACCGGCCCACCACCGCTGCCTGATCTCTGCTCTTTGTCTTCAGCGCTAACATCACATCGACATCACTGCAGTCAATCAGTGAGCTCAGCAGTTCGTGCTGCCTATATGGGCCGATGCGCTGAGCTCACTGATTGGCTGCAATGCTGTCAATGGGACTTCAGCGCTGCAAACTACAATGAATGGACAGCTGTGAAGAGCCAGCACTGGATTCAAGGAGTGTAATACTTGGTCAGTTTTTTTTTATAGCTACCACAGCCTGTCAATTTTAAGTTTTCTGAAAGGGAACAACCCCTTTAAATAGATTCTGTACTTTCAGCAATCTTTGCATACAAGAGAAGCACAACTGAATATTTTGGGCCATTTGTTCCCCTCCCGCCAGCCACCTAACATTATCATCCGCTCTCAAAAAACATCACAACTCCATCTTGCTCAAGACAGACTGCCACTGATGTGTCCAGTTATACCACCTACTATACAGTACTATATGGAGAAGGCAGTGGGAGGAGGAGTAAAGAGCAGGGTGAGAAAACAAGCACAGACAGACTAGACAGGCAGATGTGCTGAGCTTTCCAACAAGTTTTTATCTCACCTCACAGCTGGATTCATATCTACACTGATTAGTGCTCCTGTATATTCTCCTCTATACTGCCACAGCTCCTGCAAACTACTGAATATAGAGTAGGAATCCCCCTCTGTATACTGTGCTGTGTATGGGAGACACTGTAGCAGCTAGTCTCTTACTACCAGCTTAGCGTAAATTGCAAATTATGAGCTAGAATATACAGAATGGAAAACTTTTGAAAAAAATCTTCAACCCTGACCTCTCCTGTCTTAGCTTATCCTTTAAGCTATATGATGATCTTATCAAATTTAATTTTTGATTTGGATAAACATCAACTTACAGTCCCTGCCGTCAGATGACCTCATTAATGGATTTGAGGTTAAAGGGAACTTGCCAGTAGGATCAACCCTCCTAAGCCGTCTATATGGGCATGTAGATCATAGAAAGCTGAATAAAATGATACCTTGATATCTGAAATCTGATACCTTATTCCAGAGAAATCCACATTTTTGATATATGTAAATGAGCTGTTAAGATCTATGGGCCGGACACTGATCCTCCTGAGAATCTGCAGAGATTATTTCAAATTAAAGGGAAGTGTTACCAGTGTGAGACATGTAGATCGGGTGAGCAGACTGTCAGTCATTACATATATCACACTGGTAACACCCCGCTTCATTTTAAATACGCTCTGGAAGCAGAGTTTTAGGGAGATCTATGTCCGGCCCATAGATCATAACAGCTCATTTACATATAAGAAAAATGTGGATTTCTCTGGAATAAGACATCGGATCACAGTTATCAAGGTGTCATTTTATTCAGCTTCCTATGACCTACATGCCTATATAGACCAGTTAGAAGGGTTGATACTACTGACAGATTCCCTTTAAATATTTTGGCAGTCTGTTAGGCACAGTAATACTTCAAAATTTGTAATAAAATACTACTGAAAAAAATATTTTTAGCTAAAAATAGATGCAATTTAAGCAAAAAAAAAGCCCCTACAGCAGAGGTGTGTAACCTCAGGCCCACAGGCCATTTATGTCCTTCGATGACCTTTTATCCAGCCCCCAGGCACATTGCAAGAGACCGCATTGCTTGGGCCAGCAGCTGTATTTTGACGGCCCCCGGCCCATTAATTTCTTCTTGCTCTGTGAACACATACAGAAAGCATTCAGTACTGAATGCTGAGGCGCATGCACTGCAAGATTATGTCCTGACACCAGTGACAGCGTCAGGATGTACTTTGTGGGTGGCGTTAACGCATAATTGGTACGGCCCCCTAGGATGGTATAAATATCCAAATGGCCCTTGGTCAAAAAACATCCTCTAAAACATACCCTAGACTGCTCTTCAATGTACACACCCTTATGATCGGAGGCAGTAGACTGACAATGCTGTAACAATGCATAATGGTGCTGACTATTGTTTTATATGGTCTACTCTACTGTATCTATGTCTGTATACACTGGTGTATATTTGAGGAGTGCTGCGAATGGCTTTCACTTGGTGACTAATCTAATAATAAAGCTGAATGACTATGTGTATGTAGTGGGTAGTTGTCCGGGATTGGAATCCGCACCGTCGCACTTACGGATGAAATTTTGCACGCCCGCAGTCGACGCCGAAAGCGTCTAGCTATGTTGAATCGAATTTAACGCGGTTCAATCGGCAAACATTTGGCCTATCTACATAATGGGAGAAAGCTGAATGCTTGTGTGTATGTCCGGCATAGGAATCTGCATTTACGGCATGAAATTTTGCACACCCGCACGTCTCGACCCCGGGAGCGTCATAGGCTAGGTTTTGAGTCGAAATTTTAACCTCGCGCATTCCAAATCGGCAAATAATTTTGGCCCGGGATAGGAATCTGCACCGTTGTACTTACGGGCATGAAATTTTGCATGCCCGCACATCTCAACCCCAGGAGCATCATAGGCTATGTGTTGAATGGAAATTTTAACCCCCGCACGTTCAAATCGCCAAACAATTTTGGCCCATATCTACATAATGGGAGAAATTGTGCACCTGTGCCTGTGCCTGTTTCACTCTTTATCTGTGGCTGCTGGTTTGGCGTATGTGGAGGTCAGATCTGAAATGTCCATCCCTGGACCTGGTCGGCTTTTACCTGCATCCGTCTTACTGGCACCATGGGGTGATTCAGCAATGCTTCAGGTACTTTTGCAGTTTTTGCAGTCCTGCTTTTACAGTTTTTGCAGTTATGCTTTTAATAATTCAGGAGGCCGCAATGGCACAGTGAAAATAAATAATAAAAAAGTAGAGTAGTACTGCCCATATGAGAATGCCTTGTCGTGGCGGGGTAGCTCAAAGAATTGATCATATTTGCTAAATGTCTCAATTTAAAAAACAGTTAGAATATACATGTGCAGTTGCACTTAAATTATTTCATGCTGATCATGTGCGGCGCTGGCTTCCCCTTTTTTACTTATAATGGGGAGAAAGCTGAATGCTTGTGTGTATGTCCGGCATAGAATCTGCATTACGGCCATGAAATTTTGCACACCCGCACGTCTCGACCCCGGGAGCGTCATAGCTAGGTTTGAGTCGAAATTTTAACCCGCGCATTCCAAATCGGCAAATAATTTTGGCCCGGGATAGGAATCTGCACCGCTGTACTTACGGGCATGAAATTTGCATGCCCGCACATCTCAACCCAGAGATCATAGGCTATGTGTTGAATGGAATTTAACTCCCGCACGTTTTGGTGTGTGATTTTTATGTGCAGAATAAATTTTGTTAACATAGTCTATTTTGTTACAGCTAACAGCAGTTATTAATTAACCTGGGCGAAGCCGGGTACTACAGCTAGTTGAACAATAAGTCTTATGTAGAATATCAGCGAGTCTACAATTACATATAGCAATCCAGATACTTCATCCACAAAGGAGTGAAAATAGACACTGACAATGACTTGCACTAATATTCAGGAGAACGAAGTGCCCATCTAACAGCACACGTATTCTCACGTATACTTACAGGCATGCAAACACTTTTACAATATAAAATGAGGAATCTATTATATTAGCAATGCTTGAGTGCCATGTAATAGTGGTAATACATGCTATCAAATAGACACATTCTAATGTAAATGATTCTGAGGACTTCATTACCATAATACAAACAGAAAAATCAGAAGAAAGGCACCACCGACAGAACACTGTGTGAAGAAGTAAGCAGACATTGTGTCAAGGAGCTCAATATGCAAAATACAAAATGCCTTGTTTGAACTGTCACGTGGGTTCACACATAATACTTGTACCTAGTCTTATTTTCAAACATTACACATCATACATGAATAGTCAGGTATACAATAATGAATATATATATATATATATATATATATACAGTATAGACCAAAAGTTTGGACACACCTTCTCGTTTAAAGATTTTTCTCTGTTTTCATGACAATGAAAATTGTAGAATCACACTGAAGGCATCAAAACTATGAATTAACACATGTGGAATTATACATTACACTTTACAAAAAAGTGTGACACAACTGAAAATATGTCTTATATTCTAGGTTCTTCAAAGTAGCCACCTTTTGCTTTGATTACTGCTTTGCACGCAGAAAAGGTGAACGGCTGGACTCTACATGCCTAGTTCCCACCGTGAAGCATGGAGGAGGTGGTGTGATGGTGTGGGGGTGCTTTGCTGGTGACACTGTTGGGGATTTATTCAAAATTGAAGCGGTGAGCGGTCCAGCGGTTCACTAAATCATCTCGATTGGGTTCAGGTCTGGTGACTGTGGAGGCCAGGTCATCTGGCGTAGCACCCCAACACTCTCCTTCTTGGTCAAAAAACCCTTACACAGTCTGGATGTTATGAACTGCTACAAGAACTAAGGAAAGATGGGAACTCTGTCCCTACAATAAAACTGAGCTTGATCCCTACGATGTAACGGGGAACCTGATCCTGTGACCAGACCCGCTAAAGTCCTCAGCTAGTCTGAACGAAGACCTATAGTTGCGAGGAAGGAATCCCTACAAGATCTAGGGACTGGGAGAAAAAGTGGACACCTCCTAACAGAAATTGTAGCAGGGAAAATAAAACAGAAAACAAATTACTACGAGATCCTAAGATTAAGCAAAACTGACAGAGTAAGGCACCTAAGCACCCGGCTAGCTTAAGAGTAGATAATACAATGAAGTCCAGCAAAGCCAGAAGGGCGGAGCCAGACTAAATAGGGAAAAAAGGTCATGTGACCAGCAAACTGAAACAAAATCTAACAAGAGGGTTCTAACAGTACCCTCCCTTCTAAGAGGATCCTCCGGAAACCTCTTGTGAAACGCTCTGACAAGTCTAGACGCAGAAACATCATCCGCCGTCACCCATGAGTTATCCTCGGGTCCATAACCCTTCCAAGCGACGAGGTACTGCAAACCCCCTCTATACCGTCTAGAATTTAGGATGCGGGAAATTTCATATTGCCCGTCCTCCACCACCAGGGGAACAGTGGCCGAGACGTCTCCATCTGAGACCTCAGCTTTTTTCAAGAGAGAAACATGAAACACCGGATTAATCTTCCAGGAGGTGGGAAGCTCCAACTTAACAGCAGATTGGTTAATAACCTGAAGCACCTTAAAGGGCCCTACAAACTTGGGACCCAATTTCTTAGACGGAATCCTCAAGCGCATATTCTTAGAGGACAACCAGACCATGTCACCAATAGCAAACAAAACCTCTTGTCGTTTTCTATCAAAATACACTTTGGATCTTTTGTTAGCCTCCTGAAGATTACCACGCACATCAGTCCAAACTCTCTCCAACACACCAGAAAAATTCTCCTCTTCAGGTACAGCCGATCCCAACTTGGAAAATGACCCAAAAGACGGATGTCTCCCAGTACAACAAAAAAAAGGCGAACAACCAGCAGAAGCGGATGTATGATTGTTAAGAGCAAACTCAGCAAGTGGCAGAAACTCAGACCACCCCTCTTGATTATCAGTCACAAAACAACGCAAGAACTGCTCAACATCCTGGTTTTTCCTTTCTGTCTGGCCATTAGACTCAGGATGATATCTGGATGAAAACGACAAATGAACTCCCAACCTGTCACAAAAGGCGCGCCAAAAACGAGCCACAAACTGAGGTCCACTATCAGAAACAATGTCAGTAGGAACACCATGTAGTCTGACTATTTCCTTGACAAAGGCCTTAGCGAGAGTCTTAGCGCAGGGCAATTTGATGAAAGGAACCAAGTGACACATCTTGCTAAAACGGTCCACGACCACCCAGATGACAGTGAAACCCTCAGAGGGGGGAAGGTCAGTAATAAAGTCCATAGCCAAATGTGTCCAAGGTGCACTAGGGACCTCCAGAGGGCAAAGAAACCCTGCAGCAGGAGTATGAGAAGACTTAGATCTAGCACACACAGTGCATTGACGCACCCACTTAATGACTTCCTTCTGCCATCCAGGCCACCAAAAGCTGCGACCCACAAGTCTCTTGGTCTCAGAGATTCCAGGATGACCTGCCAACTGAGAGTCATGACATTCAACAAACAAATCTCTCCTCAGGGTACCAGGCACAAACAACCTCCCATGCGGCGTGTTAGATGGGGCATTCTCCTGTGCTTTAAGAATCTCATCTTCCAACACGGAGTCCAAAACCGCAATAACAACCCCCTCTTGCAAAATGTTTTCCTCCTCCTCTGTACCCACCATAGGAGAAAAGCTGCGAGACAAAGCATCAGCTTTAACATTTTTAGTACCTGGGATGTAAGTAACGGTAAAATTAAAGCGTGAGAAAAACAGTGCCCACCTAGCCTGACGGGCATTCAAGCGTTTGGCAGCATCAAGGTAGATCAGATTTTTATGATCGGTGAAGACTTGAACGGGAAATTCCGCTCCCTCCAAAAAATGACGCCAGTGTTCAAATGCAAGTTTAATTGCCAACAATTCCCGATTACCGATATCATAATTTAGTTCAGACTCAGAAAATTTATTTGAAAAAAAAGCACAGGGATGTACTCCATCCGTCTTTTCCTGAGACAACACCGCGCCGACCCCCACAGAAGAAGCATCAACCTCAACCAAAAATGGTTTAGTCACATCAGGCTGCGTAAGGATGGGAGCAGAGCTGAACCTCTCCTTTAGCAACACAAAAGCCTCAATGGCCTCAGTAGTCCACTGAACCGCATCAGCACCTTTCCTGGTGAGATCGGTCAGAGGTTTGACAATCACAGAAAATTTTTTTATGAATTTTCTATAATAATTGGCGAACCCCAAAAACCTCTGTATTGATTTCACACCAATAGGTCTAGGCCAATCCTGCACAGCTTGCACTTTCACAGGGTCCATCTCAAAACCTTCACTGGAGACAATGTAGCCCAAAAAACTAAGTCTCTGTACAGCGAACTCACATTTTTCTAGTTTGGCAAAAAGTGAATTATCACTCAGTAACTGTAATACTTCACGCACACTCCTCCAATGAGACTCCAAATCCGGTGAATAAATCAAAATGTCATCTAAATACACAACCACACTTCTGCCGATCAAAGGTCTAAGGATGTCATTAATAAGATTCTGAAAAAATGCCGGAGCACTGGAAAGTCCAAAAGGCATGACCAGATTCTCAAAATGACCCAGTGGAGTGTTAAACGCAGTCTTCCATTCATCCCCCTCCTTCATGCGCAACAAATTGTATGCCCCTCGAAGATCAATTTTCGAGAACCACTTGGCCCCCACTAACTGATTAAACAAATCAGGAATCAATGGCAGTGGGTAAGGATTGCGTACAGTAATCTTATTAATCTCACGAAAGTCTAGACAAGGCCGTAAACTGCCGTCCTTTTTTTTAACAAAAACAAATCCAACCGCCACAGGAGATTTGGAAGGCCTAATGTGACCGGCGGCCAAGCTTGTCTGTATGTATTCCTCCAAAGCCTTTCTCTCAGGATTAGTCAAATTAAATAAACGACTTTTAGGAAGAGTTGCTCCAGGGACAAATTCAATCGCACAATCATAATCTCTATGAGGAGGCAATACCTGCGATTCCTTATCAGAAAAAACTTTCCAAAAATCCTGAATAGGTACAGGTAACTCCCCCTTAACTACAGCAGCAATACGCCCGTTACAACACTTGTCATAACACTTAGGACTCCAGGACTTAATTTCATTGGTAGACCAATCCAGTACCGGATTGTGCAATTTTAACCAGGGTAACCCCAAAATCACCGGTGAGGGCAAATTATTCAAAACTACCAAATCCAAATTGTCTTGATGAACACCATTAATAGTGAGGAGAAATTCACAGATATGGTGAGTAACATTTTTCAAGGGAGAACCATCCACAGAAACCACATTAATAGGGGAAGACAGAAGTTTGGGTTTTAATTTTAGTTTTTCCAAAAATTTCCCATCAATCACATTGAGAGTTGAACCACAATCCACAAATACCCGAAACTCCATTAATTCCTCCTCAACACCAGTGGTAGCAGAAAGAAAGACACCTTTATTGTTTAAACAAGCTATGCGGGCGACACTGACCTCATTTTTTTTTTCTCTTTATTCATTCGAAGCGCACAGTTCTTAATGAAATGCTCAGATTTACCACAGTAGAAACACAAACCTTGAGCAAATCTGCGTTCTTTTTCCCGAGAGTGAGGTGCCATTGCTCCAATTTCCATCGGCTCTGCAATGTCAGTACATTCCTTCTCCAAACCTGGAGCCGACAAAGCAGACTTACTCTCATTAACCCTTGCACGCAGTCTCCTATCCACCCGTATGGCCAATTGCATAGCCTCTTGCAAGTTACCAGGTATAGGATAAGCAATCAGCAAATCTTTAACCCTTTCACTTAATCCTGCAAGAAATAAACTTTTCAAAGCTGAATCGTTCCAGCCCACCTGAGTGGACCATCTACGGAAGTGAGTACAATATTTTTCCACATTACCCAATCCCTGTCTCAAACGTCTCAACTCTGTCTCAGCTGATGAAACACGATCCGGATCGTCATACAACAACCCCAAAGCAGAAAAAAAACCATCCACTGATCCAAAGCATGGATCACCAGGCTGCAGAGAAAAGGCCCAGTCCTGAGGTTCTTTGCGCAAAAGTGACATTATAAACCCTATGCGCTGTGATTCATCACCAGAGGATCTGGGTCTCAAACGAAATACAACAAGCAAGCATTTTTAAAAGAAAAAAAAAATCTTGCTGTTCACCAAAAAATAAATCAGGCAAACGTACCTTTGGCTCCACGAAATGTGCTCCAGAACAACTACTCACGTGTTGCTGGATTTCAGCCACCTCCAGAGAGAGACCCTGCAGGCGTTCAGCCAAATCCCGAACCGACACCATGATGAAAACAGAAAATCTTTCCTTAGAGATTTTTTTTTTTTTTTTTTTTTTAATTTCTGGCTGGACTTACTGTTATGAACTGCTACAAGAACTAAGGAAAGATGGGAACTCTGTCCCTACAATAAAGCTGAGCTTGATCCCTACGATGTAACGGGGAACCTGATCCTGCGACCAGACCCGCTAAAGTCCTCAGCTAGTCTGAACGAAGACCTATAGTTGCGAGGAAGGAATCCCTACAAGATCTAGGGACTGGGAGAAAAAGTGGACACCTCCTAACAGAAATTGTAGCAGGGAAAATAAAACAGAAAACAAATTACTACGAGATCCTAAGATTAAGCAAAACTGACAGAGTAAGGCACCTAAGCACCCGGCTAGCTTAAGAGTAGATAATACAATGAAGTCCAGCAAAGCCAGAAGGGCGGAGCCAGACTAAATAGGGAAAAAAGGTCATGTGACCAGCAAACTGAAACAAAATCTAACAAGAGGGTTCTAACACTGGAGGTGTGTTTGGGGTCATTGTCCTGTTGAAAAATAAATGATGGTCCAACTAAACGCAAACCGGATGGAATAGCATGCCGCTGCAAGATGCTGTAGTAGCCATTCTGGTTCACTATGCCTTCAATTTTGAATAATCCCCAACAGTGTGTCACCAACAAAGCACCCCACATCATCACACCACCTCCTCCATGCTTCACGTGAGAACCAGGCATGTAGAATCCATCCGTTCACCTTTTCTGTGTGCAAAGCAGTAATCAAAGCAAAAGGTGGCTACTTTGAAGAACCTAGAAATAAGACATATTTCAGCTGTTTCACACTTTTTTGTAAAGTGTAATGTATAATTCCACATGTGTTAATTCATAATTTTGATGCCTTCAGTGTGATTCTACAATTTTCATAGTCATGAAAATACAGAAAAATCTTTGAATGAGAAGGTGTGTCCAAACTTTTGGTCTGTACTGTATATTAATATATATTAATATATATATATATATATATATATATATATATATATATAATATATTATATATATACACTGTATATATATTGTAAGGTTTCAACTCGCTCAGCTTCTTCAGAGGCAATTAGGAGTCACTTTTATATCAAAAAGTCATCAGGTTTATTGCTCCATAAACCACAAAGCCACATGCAATACAAGTCTTCAGTAAGGCTTAAGTTCTCTTCAAACCCAGAGACAGGAAGGCTTCTCCCTTCCTACACAGAGACCTCTCTGTAATGTCCTGCCTGGACACATGGTAGTCTGTTCACACTCACAGACTCCCACATCACTCTTCAGACAGAGACCTCTCTGTAATGTCCCGCCTGGACACATGGAAGGCTGTCCACACTGGCAGACTCCCACAACACTCTTCCAGGTGCCAAACACACTCCGTTACATAGCTGTAACCTCACCCACAGGTGAGGTCAGGATCACATGGTTAGGTCACATGGTCATGACCTCACCACAGGTCCTTTACAACCACAAACCATGCCTCCATGCATATCCCGAGGAGCATACACAGTGCCCCCTAGCTGCATCAGGGGTCACTACACCACATACCTCCCCCCTCTGTTCAAACTTGTGGGGTTGAACACTTGTTACCCGACCAGAGATTCTTCTCGGTCGTCTCTGCCAGTCAAACCGTCTAAGTCAGACCCTCTGTCAGACCACCTTTATCCCCAGCGGTCAGTACGGCGTCGCAATTCCCTTGCACCCATACGTCCTGTCTGGTCTGAGTCCTTTTCATTTCGTCCACCACAGGTTCTCCTGCTTAGGCCACTCATCACTGAGCTAACTGAGGCATTACTATTTCTACCCCTTCCATCAGGCGACATATTTCCTGTGTTAGCTCCAGCTTGAGGACTTATAGTCTTAAGCAAACCTCTTCGCCTCTCAACACCACGGATTGAAGATGGCGGCCATCTTCTTTCCATTTCCTGCAGCTCTCTGTTGACCTGCTCCCTCTCCAGTCGTAGCTGCTCTACTTCTCTCAAGTATGACACACGATACTCCAGGAGCATCCGGATATTCCCAAGGCTTTTCCTGGATCAGACAACGAGGAATGGAACCATCCCATCTTCACCCCCGACCTGGACTTCATCATCAGCCGGAATCCTGACTCTCGTCACACCGGACTTATTCACCATCTCCTGCATCACTTTCCCAAGTCTTCCGATGACTTTCTTCACCAGACCTCTGGGCACTTGAATGATGTCTTCCACCAATCCAAACCGACTTTGAGCCTTTCTTGCTTGCTCCAGCCGTCGAGCGGCTTCTTTATTCCTCCACATGATCATCTGTTTTGTTCGGAGGCATTGTAGATGCATGTCTCTCAGGACAGCCACTCGCTTCAGTGTGACTTCCTTAGTCGACAGTATGACTAACTGTTTAATCTCTGGCACCCAGTTCACACTACATGCTTCTACCGTCTTTCTAAAGGCCTCATGCACCTCCTCACTGGCACACACTTCTCGCAGGTCTTCGGGTATCTATTACACACTTGAAAACCGACCCGTCACCTTCTTGGACAGACTGTTGGACCTCCTCGTCCTGAGCGTTAGTACAGTTTTTCAAGATCTCGATCTCCTTTGTGTGGCCCTCTGCATGGCACTTCCCCTGCTGGATTTCTTCTCCCGTAGATTTCTGGAGCTGGGCACTAGTCTCCTCCTCTCTCTGGAGAAGCTCCTGCTGATGTTTCTCTTGGGCTTCTCTGAGCACCTCCATCTCTTTCCATAGAGCCTTGTTCATACTCTGACCCGCTGACAGATGATCTCTGAGCTTAGAGACTTCCTTCTCCAGCTCCCCCACTCTGTGCTCAATCATTTGTCTCAAGACCCTTTCTTTAAACAGCTCTATCTCATGGTCCCTGCGGCGAGAGGATAATCTGCCATTTTTATTCGGCTCCACCTTACTGCACTCGCTTTCCCTTGCGGTCGAGTCACAGTCTGCATAGGAGTCACTCCCACTCCCCTGTCATCCTGGAACAGCACGTCCCCACTTAGACAGGTGTCAGACCCCTTTTCTGAAAACTATACCGTTTCCCACGGTCACACATCTTGTCACCTCCAAGTCCCCAAGTTGGTCTGACCCACACTTTTTCCCGGTCACCTGGAACTCTAGACTATCAATATTAGGTGTTACCTTCTTTTCACACATCACACGACAAGGAACCACTACAACCGCCTGCTGTGGTGGGGCTCCCTCCTCTGAACAACACCACACTTTATCAACTTCCCATGCATTTTCAAAAAACATGAAGTCCCGCTTCCTCTCATAGGGGTACACTAAGTTCGGTGGTATACCAGCATAACACACTTTTGGGCCACCATCCCCTTTTGGGTTGCCGCCCCCTTTTGGGCCACCATCCCAATTTGGGTTACCGCCCCCTTTTGGGCCACCATCCCAATTTGGGTTACCGCCCCCTTTTGGGACTCCACCCCCTTTTGGGCAACTGGTCTGATTTGGGCTACCACCCCCTTTTGAGACTCCGCCCCCTTTTGGGCCACCATCCCAATTTGGGTTACCGCCCCCTTTTGGGACACCATCTCAATTTGAATAACCGCCCCCTTTTGGGACTCCTCCCCTTTTGGGTAACCATCCCTGTTTTGGGTTTCCGTCCCCATTTTGGGACTCCTCCCCTTTTAGGGACACCACCCATCACTGGGGTACACACCACGGCTCTTACAGGCCCCAGTCCACACAGTCCCCTTAGACTTTTTTTTTTTTTTCTTTAGGGCGTGTACTGGCCCTTTAAGAGTTTGTGTGCCTCGGTTCACACTGTCCTTTTTACCACACCAGCTCCTGCTGGTACTGCCACTGCTTCCGTTGCAGCCACAAACCACCAGCACCTCCAGATGCTGCTCATAAGCTGCTGTGGCTGTTACTGCAGCTCCTGCAGAACCTCTTGCTGCAACAGTCACTGTAGCTCCTGCTACCACAAGTCTCTGCACGCTTCCGCTGCGCCGTCTTGCCGCTTGTCACCTTCGTGACCCCACGGGTCACAGCCAGCCGCTTGTCACCTTCATGACCCCTCCGAGCCACAGCACACACCTCACACGTGTTCCAGAAAAAAAAACAGTTTCTCACTGACCCATCAGCACAACACAGACTCCTGTCTGTCACACTCTTGGCCACAGAGATTTCCGGGCACCTCCTCTCAGAGGCATCCAACAGAGCAAATACAGTTTCTTACTGACCCATCAGCACAACAGACTCCTGTCTGTCACACTCTTGGCCACAGAGATTTCCGGACACCTCCTCTCAGAGGCATCCGACAGAGCAAAAACAGCTTTCACTGACCCGTCAGCACACCACAGACTCCTGTCTGTTACACTCTCGGCCAGAGAGATTTTTCCGGACACCTCCTTTTAGGCATCCAACAAAAGAAAAAAACAGTCTTTCACTGACGCGTCAGTACAACACAGACTCCTGTCTGTTACACTCTCGGCCAGAGAGATTTTCCTGACACCTCCTCTCTCAGAGGCATCCCACAAGACAAAAACAAAACATTCTCTCACTGACCCGTCAGTACACCACAGACTCCTGTCTGTTACCTGTTGGCCACGCGGGTTTTCCCCGGCACCTCCTCTGAGGTATCCTATCAGCATGCTTTTTCCCCAAATTTTCAATGCCCCCGGTAAAACATAACACAGACCCTTTTGAAACTTGCAAACCGCATCTTCAATACCTCTATCTTCAGAGGCACCACATAAACATAAATGCACATTTATTTTTTGACCGCGGTCACACCAGGGTTTTCACAGACCATCCGTTCCCCCTCTGGTTCCTGATTCCCGTACTGAATATGTGGTCCTTGGGTCGCTGCGAGCTTTCCACCCACCAATTGTAAGGTTTTAAACTCGCTCAGTGCTTCAGAGGCAATTAGGAGTCACTTTTATATCAAAAATCATCGGTTTATTGCTCCAAAAACCCAAAAAGCCACATCATACAAGTCTTCAGTAAGGGCTTAAGCTGGGTCTCACATGCGATACACCAGCGATCCCGACAACGTCGGGATCGCTGGTGTATCGCTACATTATCGCTGCTGAGCTGCCAAAACAGAGAGCGTCAGTAAAGCGACACTGGGGAAACACGCTTAGTTACCCGCATGTACCTTGGTACCAGGCCCGATGCAGGGAGGGGGAACAAGGGTTTCCCACCGGGTTTCCCGAGCTGGTGTAAAAAAAAGGACTTTGTGAACCGAGGCAAAAAAAACTTTAAGGGCCAGTCACGCCAAAAAAAAAAAAAAAAAGTCTGGGGCTGTGTGGGGGGGGGCCCCGTAAGGGGCGGGGTTTTGTGCCCCCAGTGTTTGGGTGGTGTCCCAAAAAGGGGAGGATTTCCCAAAGGGGGGGGGGAAAACCCAAAAAAGGGGGGATGGTTCCCAAAAAAAGGGGGGGCCCCCCAAAAAGGGGGGGGGTTTTATTAAATTGAGTTGGTGCCCCAAAAGGGGGGGGGTTAACCCAAAGGGGGGTTTGGTGGCCCAAAAGGGGCGGGTTCAAAAGGGGGTGGTAGCCCAAATCAGCCCACCCCCCAAAAGGGGGTGGCCCCCCCCAAAAGGGGGGGGGGTAACCAAATTGGGGGGGGGCCCCAAAAAAAGGGGGGGAAAACCCAAAATTGGGAGGTCCCAAAAAAGGGGGGGGCCCCAAAAAGGGGGAAATGGTGGCCAAAAGTTTTGTTATGTGGTTTTCCAAAATTTTGGGAAAACCCTATGAGGGAAAAGGGGGGGACTTTTTTTTTTTAAAAATGCAGGGAAAAGTTAAAAAAGGTGGTGTTGTTCGGGGGGAGCCCCACCACAGCGGGGGGTTTTTAGGGGTTTTCCTTGTGTGTGATGTAAAAAAAGGAAGGTAACCCCTAATTTTGATAGTCTAGATTTCCGGGTGACCGGGGAAAAAAGTGTGGGTCGACCAACTTGGGGACTTGGAGGTGACAGATGTGTGCCGTGGGAAACGGTTTTTTTTTTTCAGAAAAGGGGTCTGAACCTGTCTAATGGGGACGTGCTTTTCCCGGGTTTGGACGGGGGTTTTTGGGGGATCCTTTGAGACTGGACCCCCCCCAAAAAAGGGGAAAAAGCGGTCCCATTTAAGGTGGAGCCAAATTTAAAAATGGCGATTATCCTCTGCCGCGGGGGCATGAAAAGAGGTTTAAAGAAAGGGTTTGGGGGAAAAATGTTTTGGCACGAGGGGGGGAGCGGGAAAAAGGGGAAAGTCTTTTAAGTCAGAGCCCATCTGCGGGGTCGGGAGTAGAACAAGGCTCTATGGAAAGGATGGAGGTGCTCAGAGAACCCCCCAAAAAAAAAACATAAAGCAGGAGTTTTCTCCGAGAGAGGAGGAGACTAGTCCCCCCCCCAAAAAATCTAGGGGAAGAAAATCCGGGGGGGGGAAAGGGGCCCTTTGAGAGGGCCACACAAAGGGATCGAGTCTTGAAAAACTGTACTAACGTGGACGAGGGGTCCAACTTTGGGCCAAAAAGGTGAGGGGGGTCGGTTTTCGGTGTAATAGATCCCCGAAGCCCGCGAAAAGTGTGGCCAGTGGGAGGTGATGGGGCCCTTTTAAAAAAAGGCGGTAAAAAGATGTAGTGTAAAACTGGGTCCCGGTTTTTTAAAATTTAGTTACTGTCGAAAAGGGAAAAAGTCACATAAAGGGGGGTGCCCTTTGAGAGCATGTTTCTACAATCCCCCCAAAAACAAAACGATGAAATGGGGGGAAAATAAAGCCCCCGTTTCGACGGCTGGGCAAGCAAAAGGCCCCAAAGTCGGTTTGGTTTGGGGGGAAAGGGGAATCATTCAACCCCCGAGGTCTGGTGAAGAAAGTCTCGGAATTTTTGGGGGAAGTGATGCAGGAGTGGTGAAAAGCCCGGGGGTTTTGACGAGAGTCGGTTTCCCGGCTGTGATAAATCCAGGTGGGGGTGAAGATGGGGGGTTTTTTTCCCCTTTTTTGCTGACCCGGGGAAAACCCCCTTTTGGGGAACCCCCGGGGTGCTCCGGGAAAGTATCGTGTGTCATATTGGGGGGAAAGGGGGCTTTTTCCGACTGGAGGGGAGAGGTCAACAGAGAGTGCGGAAAGGGGGAAAAAAAAGGGGGGGCCCCGCCATTTAAAATCGGGGGTTTTTGGGGGGCGAAGGGTTTGTTAAGATTAAGTCCTCAAGTGGACAAAACACGGGAAATATGTCCCTGATGGAAGGGTAAAAATAGTAATGCCTCAGTTGCTCAGTGATGAGGGGCCCCCTAAGGGGAAAAACCTTTGTGGTGGACAAAAATGAAAGGCTCAAAACGACAGGACGTATGGGAAAAAGGGGAAAAATTGCGACGCCGTACCCCCCGCGGGGGAAAAGGTGGTTGACAGGGGTCGGACTTAGAGGGTTTTGGGGGAAAAAAGGGACGACCGAAAAGAAAACTTGGTTGGGTAAAAGTTTTAAAAACCCCCAAATTTTTAACAGAGGGGGGAGGTATGGGTGTAGTGACCCCTGATGCAGTAGGGGGCATGTGTTTTGCCCCTGGGGGTATGCATGGGGGCATGGTTTGGGGGTTTGGGGGAAAAGGGGCCTGTTTGGGGAGGTTTTCATGTGACCAAACCCCTGTGATCCGCCCCCACCTGTGGGGAGGTTAAAATATGTAAGGGGGTGGTTTGGGGACCGGAAGGTGTTGTGGGAGTCTGCCGTGTGGACAGCCTTCCTGTGTCCAGGGGGTTTTCAGAGAGGTTCTTCTAAAAAGTGGGTGTTTGGGGTCTTTTGGGGTGAACAGATCCCCTGTGTCCGGCAGGAATTTTGAGAGGTCCCCCTGTGTAGGGGGGGAGAACCCCTTCCCCGTTTGGGGGTTTTAGAGAACTTAAAACCTTATAAGACTTGTATTTCATGTGGCTTTGGGGTTTTATGGAGCAAAAAAAACCCGATGACTTTTTGATAAAAAAGTGACCCCTAATTGCCTCAAAAAAGTGAGCGAGTTGAAACCTTAAAATAAATTCCCGGGGATATAATAATAATTTTTTTTATTTTTATATATTATATAAAAATATTTTTTAAAATTTTTTAATACAGAAAAAAAAAGTTTGGACACCCCTTTCATTCAAAATTTTTCTGTATTTTCTGACTTTAAAAAATTTTTTTGAATCCAGGGGGGGGATCAAAATTTGAAAATTAAAACCCGTGGATTTTTCAATTTTCACTTTACAAAAAAAATGTTTAACGCTGAAAATTTTGGGCTTTTTATTTTGGGGTTTTTCAAAGTAGAAACCCTTTTTCTTTGATTACTGCTTTGCACACAAAAAAGGTGAAGGGTGGATTCTCCCTGCCTTTGGGTTTTCACCCCCAAGCAGGAGGAGGTGGTGTGATGATGGGGGGGGGCTTTGTTGGGGGCACTGTTGGGGGTTTTTTTAAAATTTAAAAGGGTTTGTGAACCAGAATGGGGGTTTTAAACATCTTGAAAGGGGATGCTTTTCCATCCGGTTTGCGTTTGTGGACCTCATTTTTTTTTTCAACAGGACAAGACCCAAACACACCCCCGTGTTTGGAAACCCCTTTTTTGATTTGTTTCGTTTGTGGTCACATGGGCCTTTTTTCCCTATTTAGCGGGCCCCCCCCCCTTTGGCTTTGCTGGATTAATTGTATTTTTTTTCTTAATTTCGGGTGCTTAGGTGCCTTACTCTGTCGTTTTGGTTATTTGGATTCTTTGTAATTTGTTTTCTGTTTTTTTTTTCCCCCTTTAATTTCTGTTAGGAGGGGGTCCCTTTTTCTCCCAGCCTAGATCTTGTAGGGTTCCTTCCTGAACTATAGGGCTGGGTTTTGACTTTCTGGGACTTTAGCGGGGTCTGGTCGCAGGATCAGGTTCCCCCTTACATGTAGGGGTCAAATCAGCTTTTTTGTAGGGAAAAAATTCCATTTTTTCCTTAATTCTTTTTAAATTCTAACGTTAAAAACCCGCCCCGAAAATTAAAAAAAAAAAATTAAAAAAAAAAAACTAAAAGGAAAAAATTTTCTGTTTTCTCATGGTGTGGTTGGGGTTTTTGGTGAACCTGGGGTCCTCTTTGGGGGTGCTGAAACCCAGCAACACGTGAGTGTTTTTTTGGAGCCATTTGGGGGAGCCAAAGGCGTTTGCCTGATTTTTTTTTTGGGGGAAAGAAAGTTTTTTTTTTTTTTTTTAAAAAAGTTGCTTTTTGTTTTTTTGTTTGAGACCCGTTCTGGTGAGAACCCAAAAGGATGGGTTTTTAAAAGGGTCACTTTTGCGCAAAGAACCCCAGGACTGGGCCTTTTCTCTGCACCCTGGTGACCCCTGTTTTTGGTTTCAGTGGAGGGTTTTTTTTTTTTTTTGGCTTTGGGGTTGGTTGTATGACGATCCGGATCTTTTGTTTCATCAGCTGAGCGGAGTTGGACTTTTTGGGGACAGGGATTGGGTAATGTGGAAAAATATTTTACTCATTTGTGGGCCCCCTCAGGTGGGCTGGAACGTTTTCGCTTTAAAAAATTTATTTTTTTCAAAATTTTAATTTTAAAAGGGTTTTTTTAAAATTGCTGATTGCTTCCCCCATACCGGGGTAACTTGAAAAAGGGGGTATGCAATTGGCCATAGGGGGGGATAGGAGATGGTGCAAGGGTTAATAAAGAGAAAAGTTGTTTTTTGGGGGCCCCCGGGTTTTGGGGGAAGGGAAATGTTGACTTTTCAGAAGGGGGGGGAAATTTTGGGCAATGGCCCCTCACTCTCGGGAAAAAGAACGCAGATTTTTCAGGGGTTTTTTTTTTCTTTTGGTAAATCTGGCTTTCTTTTAAAAAACTGTGCGTTCGAATAAATTAAAGAGAAAAAAAAAAAAGGTCAGTGTCACCCGCAAGTTTTTTTTAAAAATTTTTAAGGTGTTTTTTTCTGCTACCCCCTGGGGGTTGGGGGGGAAAATTTTAAGGAGTTTGGGGGATTTGTGGATTGGGGTTTTAATTTCCCCCCAAAATTTGTTGAGGGGAAAATTTTTTTGGAAAAAAAAAAAAATTTAAAAACCCCAAAAAATTCTGTTTTCCCCCTTTAATGGGGGGTTTTGTGGATGGTTCCCCTTGAAAAATTTACTCACCATACTGTGAATTTCTCCTCACTTTTAAAAGGTGTTTATAAGCAATTTGGATTTTTGGGAGTTTTGAATAATTTTCCCCCCCGGTGTTTTTTTGGGGGTTCCGGTTAAAATTGCACAATCCGGGGACTGGATTGGGGTTTTCCCAAAGAAAAAATTAAAATCCTGGAGTCCCAAGTGTTATGGGAAAAGGTTTTTAAAGGGCGTATTGCTGCTTTTAAATTTTAAAGGGGGGTTTTCTGTACATTCAGGGTTTTTTGGGAAAATTTTTTGAAAGGAATCGCGGTATTGCCTTTCCCCATAGGATTATGATTGTGCGATTGAATTTTTTTCCCCCCGGGGCCCCTTTTAAAAATCGTTTATTTTTAAATTTTATAAACGAGAGGGAAAAGGTTTGGAGGAAAAACAACAGACAAAATTGGCCCCCCGGGACTTTTGGCCCCTTAAAAAAATTTTCCCCCGGCGGTTTTTGGGGGTTTTTTTGTTAAAAAAAAGGGGCAAATTTTACGGCCTTTTCTAGACTTTGTGAGATTAATAAGTTTTCTGTCGCAATCCTTACCACTGCTTTTGGGGGCTGTTTGTTTTTTCAGTTGTGGGGGGCAAAATGGTTTTTGAAAATTGATTTCGAGGGGCATACAATTTTTGGATGAAGGGGGGGATGAATGGGGACTGGTTTAACACTCCAAGGGTCATTTTTTAGAATCTGGTATTTCCTTTGGATTTCCCCCTTTCTCCCCATTTTTTCAGAACTTTTAAGGGTTTCCCAGACCTTTGTTTTGGCAGAAGTGTGGTTGTGATTTAGATGCATTTGATTTTTTCCCGGGTTTGGAGTTCATTGGAGGAGTGTGCGTGAAAAAAAATTTCGTTTCTGAGTGAAAAATTAAATTTTTTTTTAAAATTTGAAAAAAAGTGAGTTCGCTGTAAGAACTTAGGTTTTTTTTGGGGTCTTGGGGCCCCGTGAAGGTTTTTTAGTGGACCTGTGAAAAAAAAAGGGTGTGAGGATTGGGGCCCGACCCATTGGGGGTGAAATAAAAACAAGGTTTTTGGGGTTCGCCAAAATTTTTTAGAAAAAAATTTTAAAAAAAAAATTTTTTGTGATTGTCAAACCTTTTCCGATTCACCGGAAAGGTGTGATGCGGTTCAGTGGACTACTGAGGCCCTGAGGCTTTTGTGTTTTTTAAAAAGGGAGGTTTGCTTTTCTCCCCTCCTTTTTAGCCTGATGTGAAATTAAAATTTTTGGGTTTTTGGGGGTTTTTTTCTTCTTTGTGGGGGTCGGGGCGGGGTTTTCCAGGAAAAACGGATGGAGTAAACCCTGTGCTTTTTTTTCAAAAAAAATTTTTTTTAGTTTTTGAAAAAATTTGATATCCGGGAAAAGGGGGAAATTTTTTGGGAAATTTTAAAATTGATTTGAAAAATGGCGTTTTTTTTTGGGGGGGCGGGGAAATTTTCCCCTTCAAGTCTTCACCGATCATAAAAATTGATCTACCTTGTTGCTTTCCAAAAAGCTTGAATGCCCGTCAGGCTAGGTGGGGACTTTTTTCTCACGCTTTAATTTTACCGTTACTTAATCCCAGGTACTAAAAATGTTAAAGTGTTGCTTTTTTTCCCCCCTTTTCCCCTTTTGGGGGGTACGAGGAGGAGGAAAACTTTTTTGGGAAGAGGGGGTTGTTTTTTGGGGTTTTTGGACTCCGTGTTGGAAGATGGGATTTTAAAGCACAGGAGAATCCCCCATCTAACCGCGCATGGGAGGTTGTTTGTCCCTGGTACCCTGAGGAGAGTTTTTGTTTGTTGAATTTTCATGACTCTCAGTTGGCAGGTCACCCTGGAATCTCTGAGCCCAAAGAGACTTGTGGGTCGCAGCTTTTGGTGGCCTGGATGGCAGAAGGAATTTTTTTAAAAAGTGGGTGCGTCAATGCACTGTGTGTGCTAGATCTAGTCTTCTCATACTCCTGTGCAGGGTTTCTTTGCCCCTGGAGGCCCCTAGTGCACCTTGGACACTTTTGGTAGGGACTTTATTACGGGCCCTTCCCCTTGAGGGTTTCACTGTCATCTGGGGGGGTGGGTTGGCCCGTTTTGGGCAAGATTTTTTCCACTTGGTTCCTTTCATCAAATTGCCCTGCGCTAAGACTCTGAAAAAGGCCTTTGTAAAAGGGAAATAGTTAAAGACTACAGGGTTTTTCTATGACATTGTTTTGATAGGGACCTCAGTTTGTGGCTCGTTTTTGGCGCGCCTTTTGGGGGACGGGTTGGGGATTTCATTTGTCTTTTTTCACCCGGGATATCACCCTGAGTCTAAGGGGCCGGGGACAGAAAGGAAAAAAACCAGGATGTTGAGCGTTCTTGCGTTGTTTTGGACTGATATCAAGAGGGGTGGTTGAGTTTCTGCCATTGCGAGTTTGCCCCTTTTAACTTCATACATCCGTTCTGCTGGTTTTTCGCCTTTTTTTTGTTTTTTACTGGGGGGACTCCGTTTTTTTGGGGTCTTTTTCCCCAAATTGGGATGGGCCCTGTCCCCGAAGAGGAGAAATTTTTCTGGTGTGTTGGAGAGAGTTTGGTATGTGCGTGGTAATTTTCAGGAGGCTAACAAAGATCCAAAGTTATTTTGATAGAAAAGACAAGAGGTTTTTTTTGCTATTGGTGACATGGTCGGGTTGTCCTCTAAGAATATGCGCTTGAGGACCGTCTAAAAAAATTGGGCCCAAGTTTGTAGGGCCCTTTAAGGTGCTTCAGGTTTTAAACCAATCTGCTTTTAAAGTTGGAGCTTCCACCTCCTGGAAGTTTTTAATCCGGTGTTTATGTTTCTTTTTTGGGAAAAAAGCTGAGGTCTCAGATGGAGACGTCTCGGCCATTTTTCCCCCCCTGGTGGTGGAGGAGGGCAATATGAAATTTCCCGCATCCAAAATTTCTAGCCGTATAGAGGGGGTTTTTCGTACCTCGTCGCTTGGAAGGGTTATGGACCCGAGGATAACTCTGGGTGACGGGGGGGGATGATGTTTCTGGTCTGGGGTTGTTAGAGCGTTTCACAAGAAGGGTTTCCCGGGGGATCCTCTTAGAAGGGAGGGTACTGTTAGAACCCTTTGTTAGATTTTGTTTCTTTTTCTGGTCAATGACCCCTTTTTTTCCCCATTTAGTCTGGCTCCGCCCCCTTTTGGCTTTGCTGGGGCTTCTTTTTATTATCTACTCTTTAAACTAGCCGGGTGTTTAGGTCCTTCTCTGCGTTTTGCTTAATCTTAGGATCTCGTTAGTAATTTGTTTTTGTTTTATTTTTTCCCCGGGTAAATTTTTTGTTAGGAGGTGTCCCTTTTTCTCCAGTTTCCCCCGATTTGTAGGGATTCCTTCCTCGCAACTATAGGTCTTTTGTTCAGACTGTGGGATTTAGGGGGGTTTTGGAAGGATCAGGTTCCGTTTTTCTTTTGGGGTCATCAGTTTTATTTTTGGGACAGATTTTTCCTTTTTTCTTGTTTTGTAGCAGTTTAACATCCAGAATGTGTAAGGGTTTTTTTACCAAGAAGGAGAGTGTTGGGGTGCTACCCCCGATGGACTGGCCTCCACAGTCCCGGGGCCCGAAACCCCAAAAGAGATGACTTAGTGGGCCGCTGGCCCCCTCACCGCTTAAAATTTTTTAAAAAATTTCCCCAAAAAGTGTCACCAGCCAAAAGCACCCCCACACCATCACCCACCTCCTCCTGCTTCACGGTTTGGGAAAATAGGCATGTTTGGGGCCCCGCCGTTCAACCCTTTTTTGGTGCAAAGCAGTAATCAAGAAAAAAGGGGGGGGACTTTAGAAACCCAGAATAAAAGACTATTTTCAGTTGTGTCACACTTTTTTGTAAAAATGTAATGTAAAATTTCCACTGTTTTTTAAATTTATAGTTTTGATGCCCCTTTAGTGTGTTTTTTACAATTTTCTTTTTCATGAAAACAGAGAAAAATCTTTAAACGAGGGAAAGGGGTGTCCAAAAATTTTGGTCTATACTGTTTATATATATATTTTTATTTTATTTTATATATTCATTATTGTATACCGGGGCTTTTTCATGTATGATGTGAAATTTTTTAAAAAGAAGATAGGTACAAGTTTTATGTGTGAACCACGTGCAGTTCAAAAAAGGGCATTTTTTTTTTTGGATTTTGAGCTCCTTGACACAATGTTGTTTTATTTTCTTCCCCAAGTGTTTGTCGGTGGTCCCTTTCTTCTGATTTTTCTGTTTGTATTATGGTATGAAGTCCTCAGAATCATTTACTTTAGAATTTTGTTTTTTGATGCATGTATTCCCCCATTACATGGCACTCAAGCATTGCAAATTTTAATTTGATTCCTCATTTTATTTTTGTAAAAGTGTTTGCATCCCTGTAAGTATACGTGAAAATTAGTGTGCTGTTAGAGGGCCCACTTCTTTCTCCTGAATATTAGTGAAAGTCATTGTCAGTGTTATTTTCCTCCTTTGTGGATTTTTTTCTGGATTGCTATATGAAAATTTTAGCTCGCTGTATTCTACATAAGACTTTTTTGTTAAAAATAGCTGTGGGCCCCCGGGTTCCCCCCCCGGTTTTAATTAATAACTGCTGTTAGCTGAAAAAAAATTTAAGCCCTATGTTAAAAAAAAATTTTTCCCCGGCACAAAAAAAATCACCCCACCAAAACGTGGGGGGGGTTAAAAATTTTCCATTAACACTTTCCCCATGATGTCCTGGGGTTGAGATGGGGGGGCAGGCAAATTTCATGCCCGTAAGTACAGCGGTGCGGTTCCTACCCGGGGCCCAAAATTTTTTTCCCGTTTGGAATGCGCGGGGTTTAAAAAATTTTGGACTCAAAACCTAGCCTAGGGACGTTTCCCGGGGTCGAGAGTGCGGGTGTGAAAAATTTTTCAGGGCCGTAAATGCAGTTTTTCCCAGGGCCGGACAAAACAAAAGGCTTCAGTTTCTCCCCTTTAAAGTAGATGGGGGCCAAAATTTTTTGCCGTTTTGGGAAAACGGGGGGGGGGGTTTAAAATTTCGATTCAAAACTCCCTAGGACGCTTTCGGGGTCGAGACGTGCGGGCGTGCAAAATTTCATGCCCGTAAGTGCGCGGTGGGTTTCCCAAACCCCCGGACAAAAATACCCACATCTTTTAACACACATACATACATTCGCTTTATTTATTGATTATGCCCCCAAAGAAAAAGCCATTCTGCAGCACTCCTCAAAATAATACACCAGTGTGTATACAGACAAAAAGTACAGTAGAGTCCCCCAATGAAAAAACAATAGTCAGCAGCCTTTTGGGCCCATTGTTTCCCAGCAATTGTCAGTGTCTACTGCCTCTGTTCATTAAGGTGGGGTGCTACTTTGGGAAGAGCAGTGCTAGGGTATTTGTTTTTAGAGGATTTTTTTTCCCCCAAAGGGCTTTTGGATATTTATACCATCCTGGGGGCCGTACCAATTATGCGTTAACGCCCCCACAAAGTACATCCTGACGCGGGTCATGGTGTCAGGCATAATCTTGAGTGAAGGCCTCAGCTTCAGTACGGGGAAAAAAGCTTTTGTATGTGTTCACAGAGCAAGAAGAAATTAATGGGCCGGGGGCCTTTCAAATACAGCGGGCGGCCCAAAAGCTTTTTCGGTCTCTTGAAATGTGCTGGGGCGGGAAATAAAAGGTCATCAAAGGGGACATAAAGGGCCCCGTGGGCCTGGGGGTTACCACCCCTGCTGTAGGGGCTTTTTTTTTTTTAAATTGCATCTATTTTTAGCTAAAAATATTTTTTTCGTAGTATTTTTTTTACAAATTTTTAAGTAAATTTCTGTGCCCCAACAGACTGCCAAAAAAATTTTTTAAAGGGGAAACTGTCAGTTGTATCCCAAACCCCTTTTAAATGGTTTTATATGGCATGTAGGTCATAGGAAGCTGAATAAAATGACACCTTGATAACTGGATCCGATGTCTTTTTTCCCGAGAAATCCACATTTTTCTTTTATGTAAAAGAGTGTTTGATCTATGGGCCGGACTTAGATTTTCCCCAAAAAATCTGCTTCCCGAGCGTATTTAAAAAAGAAGCGGGGTTTTTCCAGTGTTTATATATGTAATGATGACAGTCTGTCACCCCATCTACATGTCTCCACTGGTTTAAAATTCCCTTTAATTTGAAATTTAATTTTTGCAGATTCTCAGGAGGATCGTGCCCGGGGCCCTTGATCTTAACAGCTCATTTTCTATATCAAAAATGTTTGGGTTTCTCTGGAAAAAGGTATCAGATTTCAAAATATCAAGGTTTTTATTTTTTCAGCTTTCTAAAGATCTACATGCCCATTAGACGGTTTTTGGGGGGTTAAAACTACTGGAAGTTCCCTTTTAAACCCCAAATCCATTAATGAGGTATCTGACGGCAGGGACTGTAAGTTGTGTTTATCCAAATCAAAAAAAATTTAAAATTTTATAAGATCATCATATAGTTTAAAGGATAAGCTAAGACAGGAGGGTCAGGGTTGAAAAATTTTTTTTAAAAGTTTTCCATTCTGTATATTCTTTGCTCATAATTTGCAATTTACGCTAAGTGGTAGTAAGAGAAAAGCTGCTACAGTGTCTCCAAAAAACAGCAAAAATTTTTACAGAGGGGGATTCCTACTCTATATTCAGTAGTTTGCGGAGCTGGGGCAGGGATAAAAGGAGAATTTACAGGGAGAAATTAAAAAAATGTAGATATGGAAAACCGCTGTGAGGTGAGATAAAAATTGTTTTGGGAAAAATCAGCCCCCTCTGCCTGTCTAGTCTGTCTGTGCTTGTTTTCTCACCCTGCTCTTTACTCCCCCCCCACTTGGGCCCTTTTCCTTTTTAGTAATGTATAGAAAGGGGGTATAATGGACACATCGTGGCAGTCTGGGGTTGGCGTTTTGGGGGGTTTTGATGTTTTTTGAGAGGGGGTTGATAATGTTAGGTGGCTGGCGGGAGGGGAAAAATGGCCAAAATTTCGTTGTGCTTCTCTTGTTTGCAAAGATTGCTAAAAAGTACAGAATCTATTTAAAGGGGGTTGTTCCTTCAAAAAATTTAAAAATTGACGGGCTGTGGTAGCTATAAAAAAAACCCCCCAAGTTTTACCTCCTTGAACCCAGTGTGGCTCTTCACAGCTGTCCATTCATTGTGGGTTTGCAGCGCGGGCCCCCATTGACAGCATTGCAGCCAATCGTGACCCTAGCGCATCGGCCCATATAGGCAGCACAAAACTGTGAGCTAAATGTTTTGACTGAAAGTGATGTCGTTTGGGGATGTTAGCGCTGAAGACAAAGAGAAGAGATCGGGCCCAGGGGTTTGGTGGGCCCCGGTGCGGGAAATTGGGGGGGGGAAAGTGATACTCATTTTTTTTTTTATAGCTACTGCAGCCAATAATAAAAAGTTTTCTAAAAGGGGCCCCCCCCTTTTAAAAAACATCGTTTACACACCCCCCTTTTCTTAACTAAAGTTTTCCCCCCTTAAAAATAAACAAAACCCTATACTCGCCCCCCATCCCGGCGCCGTTCCAGCAATTTTTTAGAGCTGGGCCCTTGGGGGGGTTTGGGTGAAATTATGTCACATGAGCTCAGCAGTCAATGAGTGTCCACTTTTTGGTGATGCATTTTTTTTAAAAAGGGTCGTCCAGGGATTTGACAATCCCTTTAAACTTCAGGTTATGGGATCTTTTCCAATTAGAAAACTTAAGCGTTTTTGAATCAATTTTCACGGGGGTTTTAAATGACAGCGAAAACCCATGGGGTTTTGGGAAGGGGGCAACTTGTGAATGCTCTGGATTCTGATTTGGGGGGGCCCTTTTTGGTGGTTTTGATATTATTGAAGCTGTCTTGATGAAGGGGCCCTTCAGCTGGGGATTCAGTTTCGAAGGTTTGGGGAATTGGGGTGATGACGGGGGGGTTTTTAAGGGAATAATTTTCCCCTAAATCCTTGCCCGGGTGATTAGTTGTCTCTTCCTGGTCCGTTTTGAAGTCGATTTTTTTTTGCATTTCTCCTGAAAAATTTCATATAAGTTATTTTCTGCTTGTTTATGTTTTTTTGTTTTCTTTTTTTTTTTTTTGCCTTCTGAGTAAAGGGTCAGCGGGTCCCCTGCTGGGGCTCCCGTGGTTCGGTTTTCTTTTATTCTGTTCATTTGTTCAGCCCCCTGTTTTTTCCAGGGGCTGCGGGGTTTGCTACCGGGTTCACACCAGAGTTTGATCTAGCGAGGAGAGATGCGGGGTTTCCCCCGTTTTTTTTTGGGAAATTCAGAAGTATTAAAATTTTTCCCTTGTGTTTTGCTGGTTTTCCGAAAGTTTTTTTTTTCTGTCCTGTCCTTTTCTAGACATTTTTGGGGGCCCCAGGGGTTTGCTCACTCTTTTTCTGCCTGTGTTTGTTTTTCTTTTGTCCACGGGCCAAATTATACAGTAAAGACCAAAAGTTTGGAACACCTTTCATTCAAAGATTTTTCTGTATTTTCATGACTATGAAAATTGAAAAATTTTCACAAAAAAGGCATCAAAACTATAAATTTAAACCCACATGGGGAATTATACATTACACTTTAAAAAAAAGTGTGAAACAACGGGAAATATGTCTTATATTCTAGGTTCTTCAAAGTACCCAAACCTTTTGCTTTGTTTTACTGCTTTTCACGAAAAAAAGGTGAACGGATGGACTTAAATGGCCCCTTTTTCCCACCCTGAAGCATGGAGGAGGTGGTGTGTGGTATTTGGGGGGTGCTTTGCTGGTGCACTGTTGGGGTTTTTTTCAAAATTGAAAACGGTGAGCGGTCCGCTCACCCCAAACCATCCGATTGGGTTAAAATTTGGGGGGTGGGGGGCCAGGTCATCTGGCGACGCGTAGACCCAAACCCTTTCCCCTTTGGTAAAAAAAACCCCCTTTCACATTGGAGGTGGTTTGGGGTCCTTTTTCCCCGTTGAAAAATTTAAATTTGGGCCCAAACCAAAAAGGGAAACCGGAGGGGAAAAGATGCTGCTGGGAAGATGCTTAGTAGTCTTTTGGTTAAATATGCCTCAATTTTGAAAAACCCCACAGTGTCACAGCAAAGCCCCCCCAAACCCCCCACACCCCCCCCCTCCAGTTCCCGGGGGGAACCCGGGGATGTAGAATCCATCGTTCCCTTTTCTGTTGAAAGAGAAAAAAAAGAAAAAAGGGGGCTTTTTGAAAAACCCGAATTAAAAACTTTTTTCAGTTTAAAAATTTTTTTTAAAAAAGTAAGTATAATTTCCCCGGGGGTTTTTAAATTTGTTTTGTTGCTTCCCGTGTGATTCTCAATTTTTAAAGCCATAAAAAATTAAAAAAAAATCTTTGAATGAGAAGGTGATCCAAAATTTTGGGGCTGTATGTTGTGGGGGGTACTTTTCCCCTTTTGGGGGCTACTGGGGGGGATTTTGGGTTTCCCCTTTTATCTTTGGGTTTTGCTAACCCCTTGGCTTTTGGGCGAGGCACTAGGTCATCGTTTGGTACGTCCCATGGGTGCTTCTAGTTGTGCGGTTAGTTTGGGGGTTAATCCATTTTGCTACTAACCCTTTGGGGGGAGGTGCCCTTTTCATTTTTGTTTTTTCCCCCTGGCCCCCTTTTCTCAAATCCCCGTCCCAACCGTAATTTTGAGTAAACAAAAAAAAGGGAAAAGGGAAATAAAAAAAAAAAAAAAAAAAAAGGGTTTTAGGTTTTTTTTTATTTTTTTTCCCCCTTTTTTTGGGGGCCCTAGGAAGATTTTCTTTCTTCAATGGTTTTGTGCAGTTGTTGGTTTTGTTTTAGCGGTTTGTTGAATTTTGGAAATTTTGTTATCTCCTCAGTTTTTTGATTGGAACCTAGGTTTTTCCCCCTTTTGAATTTATTTTCTGGGGATCGGTAAATTTTTTTAAAATTTGGGAAAATTTTGAAAATTTTTTTTTTGCCTTAAAACCCCAAGTCTGGGGAACCCCAGCAGCGGTTAAATTGTAATCCCCCCGCTGGCGGGGGCCCCTCGGATGGGCCTTTTCCCCCGACACCTGGGGGCCCCTTTTTGGAAATGTTGAGTGTTTTTTCAAGCAAGGTTTTTTGGGATTTTGTACGATTTTCCTTTTGTTATTTTTCAAGCAAAAAAAAACCTTGTTGGTTGAACCAGGGCAGGAATGAAAGTTATATTGTCAGAAATTCCGAAAAGGGGGCAGCCCTTTTCTAAATGGAACGTGATGACTAGCGGCTTTTTGGGAAAAAGGGTGCGGGGAATTTTAAAAAGGGTTTTGGGGGGTTTTTCCCTTTTCCCCCTCGGGATCAACGTTTATGTATTAGCTTTTTTAAATTGCCCAAATTTTTTTGGGGGAAAAGTAAAAAACTATGCGAGGGTGAGTTCCTTTCGAAGGGGCCCGGGGCAAGCATTTTGGGGTTTTTTTTGGGGGCCCCGCGTCGAAAAAATTTGAAGCGTAAAAAATTGTGTTTTATTGTAGGGTGTTTCAATTTTTCCCCTTGCCCAAAGGGGGAAAAAAGAGGGGTTTTTGGTCATTTCTTTTGGGCAATTACAGTCTAAATTTTTCTTGACTTTTTCCTTTTTTGCCCCGCCCAAAATTTTCGTCGGGGTTTTGTCGATTGGAGCCCCCCGAACCTGATGGATTCGATTTGTCAAACATTGGGGGGTTTCCCCCTGGTACCCCTGGGGGCTGTTTTCCCTTTTTTTTGGGGGAAATTGATTCCCCCCCTTTGCGGAGTTTTAAACCCCCCTTTTGGGGCCCCGGAATAAAAAAAGGTTTCCCCGGGAAACCCCCAAGGAATTGTAAATTTTTAGTGTTGCTAATTTGAAGACTTTTTTGTGTGGTTTTTTGGTTGCAGCCCCAAACCTGTTTTGGTTTGGGAAAATTTCTGTGTCTGGGCCCATTTTGGGGTTTGGTCAAGGTTTTATGGGGGGACACTACGGTTTTTTTCCCCCCTTTTTCCAGCCCCAGGACCCCCCCCTTTTTTGGCTGATTATTCTATGTTTTATTTTAAAAAAAATCTGCTTTTCCCCTTTTCCCTCATGGGGTTCATGATTGGCGTTTGGGTTTTGGGCCGGTTGTTTTTTTCCCCCAAAGGGGCGGTCTTAAATTTTTTGTCCCCGAGCATTTGCTATGCGTTTATTTTCAAAAATTTTGGGAAAAAGGGGGATATTAGACGTCCCCTTCCCCCTTTGGGGGCCGGCTTTTTCTTTGTGGAAAAAAGGGGTTCATTGGGGGCCCTGTATTGATATGTTCTTAAAAATTTCCTTTTAAATATCGTATCCGTTTCCCCCGTTTCCCCATTTTTTTCCAGAGGAAAGGTGTATTTGGGTTTCCCCAATTTTTTAAATTTTGGGGGGGGGTATAATCTTATTCGTTAAAACAGGGGAGAATGGGAAGAGGGGTTTTAAACCCCCCCCGGGGGGATTTTGAGTCCCCAGGAGCCTTTTGGGGGTCATAATCCCCCCTTCCCCTCCCCCAAATTTTCATGAACGATATTTTCTGGTTTTTGTGGAAAATTTTTGATCTTATTTGTATGTATTTGTTTTTTTAAATTTGATGGGCCCCATGTGCGCATGTTGGAAGGTTTTTGTTTTTTGAGAAAAAATGCTTTGTATGTCAAGGGATAAAAAAAGTTCTTTGGCTACAGAAAGGGGGGGGTTTTGGGGTTATTTTGCCCCCGTCTGTTTTTAAAAAGGACCAGTCAAGGGGAGGCCTTTTCTGTTTGGGGGGTTTTGCCATTTTAAAACCCCCTTCAGAGTTTTTTTTTTTTAAAATTTTTCCCCTAAATTATAAGTAAATTTTTTTTTGGGTTTTTTAAAAAACCCCTGAAAGGGTTTTTCCAAAAAAAGGGGCTGGGTGTGGTAAAATTTGGGCCCCCCGAGGCAGTTTTGGGGTTTTAGGGTTTTTAAGGGGGGATTCATTTGCCCCGGTTTGAGGCAACTTGTTTTCTCCCATTTCAGGGGAAAAAAGATTTCTTCTGAATTTTGGGGGGGGGGCGTTTGCCCCCAAAATGATCCCGTAACCTAAAAGGGTTTAAACCCCTTTTGCCTTTTTCCCGAATTTTTTCCCCAGTAAAAGTAATTTAAGGGGGAAAATTGGGAATTATTGGCTATTAAAATGGGCTTCAAAAAGTGGGAATTGGTTAGAGGGAGCCAAAATAAAATTGGGTCCTCATGACCCCAAAAAATTGGGTTTCGAATCAGCCCAAACGATTAACCCCAGTTTTGGCCCGGTGGGTTTTTTTTTAATTTTTAAAATTTTTTGGGGGTTTTCCCTTTTTGGGTTTTAAAAAAAAGAAAAAGGGGACCCCTTTGGGGTTTCTTGGGGAAATTTCTTTGTGCTGACCCCCGGCCTTTTTAAGGGGGGTGTCGTTTCTTTGTATTCAAACCTTTTTTAGATTGCCCTGGGAAAATTTTGGGGGTTTTAAAAAACCCAAAAATTCCCCGGGGGAAAAATTTTATGTCCCGGCCCCCTGGAGGAAAAAAGTTAGTTGAAAATTCATCGCTCCTTTGGTGGTCTTCCGGGGATTTTTTGGGGGTGAGTTTTGGGGAGTCGGCCCCTTTTTGGGGGTACTTTTTTTCGTGATGTTTAGGAAAATTTTGCAGTCCTGGGGGGGTTTTTTCCGGTTAAAAAACCCTTTCTCTCGTTTTTGGGGTTTTTTTTTTGCCTTTCCCTGTCCCCGGGGCCCCTGGATCATTTCCCCTAGGATTTTATTTCCCCCCCCCCTGTCTTCGAAATTTCCGTTTTTCGGGATCTGTATAGTTTTTTCCCAAAGATGACCACTTGTGCCATCCCGAAGTTCCCATCTTTTGATTTGGGTTTCCCGTTTTTCAGCGGTGGTTGGTTGCCCGGCATTCCCGAGAAAAATTTTTGTTGAAGAGGAGTCGTTTGTTCCTTTTGGGGACTTTTGTTCTAACTGGGAGCAGGTCTTTCCCTTGGTTTAATGGGGCCCAAAGGGCAGATGAGAAACAAAAACCGATTGGAAAATTATTTGAGATTTTTTTTGTTGCTGACAAAATGATGGGGTTTTTTTTGTTTTTCTGAATTTGTCAAAAAGTGGGCTAGTTCTGCCATTTTGATGCCCCCTTTTTTCTGCAATTTGGGTTTACCCTGTTTTTCTTGGGAGGGGGAGGTTTGTTTTCCCGGGTTTTGATTATGGTGGAAGAAATGCAGCAGATTTGGGTTTTAATGTGGATTAGTTGTCTCGCTCTGGAGGGGCCCCCAAAAGGTTTGAAAAACCGGCATGGGACTGTGGTCCTTGGTTTAAAAGGGGGGACATGGTTTGGTTTGCCCTCAAAAAATTCCCCTTGATTTGGGTTTCCCAAAAATTAAAAAAAGGGTTTTTGGCCGATAGTTCTTGGAAATTAATCCATTTTTTCCCCTTTTGGTTTCCAAAATTAATTTTAAAGATTCACTCGTCTTCCAAAAATTCTTTATTGAAAAGGTTTTTGAGCCGGGGTTTTGCTATGGCTGCGCCCCTACCCTATTTTGGTTGGGGGAAAAATCTGGAGTATGAAGTGGAGAAAAATGGTTCTGTCGGGTAGCGGAGATCCAGTATTGGGTTTAAAGGGGAAAAGGTTATGGGCGGAGGAAATTTTGGGGGTTTTCTTCGAATTATGGGAAGATTGGGGTTTGGCCCTTTCCCCGGGTCCCTGACGGTGGGGGAGGTGGGTTCGGTGATCCTAAGGGGGGTCTGTTGTGAATGTTTGGGTTTTGAGTTGGGGCCCCCCCTGGTGGTGTTTATATTAAGAGCTGTCTTGACTGCAGAGGCCCCTTTAGCTGAGGATTAGTGCGCGTTGCAAACTGGGAGTGATAACTGGGGGGATTTAAGGGAGTAATTTCCCAAAGTCCCCGCGGTGATTAGTTGTCTCTTCCTGGTCCCGTTTTGAAGTAGCTTTTTTTGCTTTCCCGCAATTTCAGATAAATTATTTTTGCTTTTTCTGTGGTTTTTTTTCTTTTGTTTTTTTTTGCCTTTGAGTGAGGTCAGCCGGGTTCCCTGTGGGGCCTGCGCTGTCTCTTTTTTTCATTTATCTTTGTTCGTTCCCTGTTATTTAGTGTCTGCGGGTAGTATGCCCAGAGTTTGCTCTAGCGAGAGAGATTTTGGGTTCGTATTTTTTTAAAATCAAAGTGTTGGAATTTTTTAAGTTTTGCTTGATTACAGAAGTTTCTTTTCTGCCTTTTATTTTGGCATTTTTGGGGCCCCGGGTTTTGTTAATTTTTTTTCCCCTAGTTTGTATTTATCTTGTCTCACCCCAAATGTGGGGGGGTACCTATTTTTTGGGGCGCCTCTGGGGCGTTGTTTTCCCCCCTTTCTATTTTGGCTTAGAAACTCTGGCTGTGTCGGGCGTTGGTTTGTAGGTACGTCCCACGGCTGCTTTAGTTGTGGGTTTTGTTTGGGGGTTGCAATCCTTAGCTACCAACCTCTCGGGGTGACTGGCTGCCTTTGCTATTTTTTTTACTTCCTCTCGGCTCCATTCATAAAAGGAAACAAAAAGAAAAAAACACCAAAAATGCATGGTCTCCTTTTCCCTCCTGATTTTACTTTGTTTTGCACTTAGCGATTTTCATGAAAATTAACGTTTTTATAAACGTCCCGCTCCAAAATTTCATGGTTGTCCCAAATCTTCAGGTTTGCAATCCCTAAGTGCCCTTGCAAGAAGGTTTGGGGTCTCCCCTACTTCTCATAAGTATGGAGCAGATTTTTGGAATTAGATTACACAAAGAAAACCCGAAAGGTTAGAAGGCATAAGGACAAAGGGAGTATTTTTACTGACCCTTATGAATAGTAGGAAAAAAGTAGGTTTTGTAGGGGGGGGAGGAGGGGGGGGGTGGCCGGGCCCGCGCTTGAGGGGCCCTTGGAGCTAGTACTGTAACTGATCGGCAAGCACGCCCACACAGTTATTTTTGGGAGAAGGAGAATCAATTCCCCGCTCTCCACCGGCCCCCTTGGGGGCCCCCGAGAGGCCCGGGGGGGGGGGCCCCGGGGCCGCGTGGGGCCCCCGCCTATACAGGGTCAGCTGTATCGGCTGTGCCGTACAGCTGCCCCATTTGGGGAGAAAAAGCGAGGTCCTTTCTATAATTGTAGCGTTGCACGGGGCGTGACGTCACTGCCCGGGGGGGCAGTCAGACGTGAGAGGGAGAGCAGTGAGGCGCGGGCGGGACGAGGGTGAGTAAAAGGGTTATTATTTTTGTAAAGGGGGCTGATTTTAAGAAGGGTGTTTTGGGGTGATTAAAATAAGGCTCCTATGGGGGCATTATAAGTAGGCTGCTATGGGGTGCATTAAAGTACGGCTGCTTGGGGTGCTTATAAGTACGGCCCTGCAATGGGGGGCATTAAAATAAGGGCCCTTTTGGGGTAATTATAAATAGGTGCTTGGATACTTTAAATAAGACTGCTATGGGGTGCATTATAAATAAGATGCATATGGGGAATTTCAAAATAAAGGGGCATATGGGGGAATTATAAATAAAGGTGATAGGGGGCATTATAAATAAGGTGCATATGGGTACATTTTAAATAAGACTGCCTATGGGGGGCATTATAAATAGAGATATGGGGACTTATAAGTAAAGGGTGAAAGGGGTGAAAATAGTAAGGTGCCTATGGGGTGCATTTTAAATAAAAATTCTTGGGGGGGCATTATAAAAAAGACTGTTGGGGGCTTTAAAAAAGATGCCCATGGGGAGGCATTACAATATGAAGCTGAGTTGGGGTGCTTTATAAAACAGGGTGCCTTTGGGGTTGCATCAATACAAGGTGTTAGGGGGTGTTATAATTTTTTGAGGCTATCTTGTATATGTATATGGGGTTCTGGGGGCCATATACGTGTGGAGATTAAGGGGGGGGCCTCTACAGGGTTTGGCATTAAAGTTTGGGGGTATTAAGGGGCAGTATATATCCCCGGGGGGGGCAATATGTGTATAGGGGGGTCAGTGGGGAGACCGGGATTAAGTGTAAAAATGGGGGATTATTGTTATGGGGAAATTGGTTCTGTGATGTCAAAAAGGGGACACACAGGGCAATTTTTTTTTAGGGGGGAAAATGTGGGCACTGTTTTTAGGGCCCCGCATGGCTTACTAATTTAGGGGTGTTTAGAATTTAGGGTACCAGAACCCCCAAATAGGTGCGAAATGGGACAATTTTGGGGCGCGGTCAGTATTGGAGAAGGTGTAGTAAAAGGGGCACATACTGAGAGGGCTCAGTATTGGGTATCGGTAGTAAATTGGGGAAATCGGCAGCGCGGGTTGTTTTGGGTACAGGTGTGAAGGGCACTAGGGGTGCT
>JARQOD010000004.1:476686191-476780789 GCA_033576555.1 Oophaga sylvatica
AACCCTTTCAGATGGATTGCAGCAGGGGCCTGACTGAACGGCAGAGAGGTAAGGATACTGTTGCATTTTTATTTTATTTTTATTACAGGAGAACAAGGGATTCGGAAGTATTACCAGTACAATAAAATATGGTCAAAAACTATGTGTATTTATTTCACTAAAATAATTTTAAATTAATGTGTGTGTGTTTTTTTTAACCATTTAATACAATAGGATTAATAATGGATAGTTGTCTAATTGATAACTCTCCATTATTAACCCGGCTTAATGTCAGCTTCCAATAGCAAGGTGGCCTTAACCCATTATTAACCCATTAGCCACCGCTACAGGGCAATAGGAATAGACGGGCTAAGTGCCAGAAAAGGCGCATCTACTAATAGATGTGCCTTTTCTGGGGTTGCTGGGGGCAGATGTTATTAGCCAGGGGGGGCACAAAAAAAATGCTCCCTCCCTAGGCTAATAATATCTGTTCTTCGTTAATGGCTTTCCCTGTCTGGTGGAGAAAATACAGCGGGAGCTCACACATTTTTTTTTCAACGAATTTACACATTTAATTACCACCTACATGTATGAAATTTTGCACACATACACTCATGTAATTGTTAATGAAAACCATATATCAAACTACATGAAATGAAATGGTTTACTGTATGTAAACCATGTGTCATTTCATGTCAGACTCTGTAATGATTTTACAGAAGCCGGCAATTGAATTAGTGGCTATTATGCTATGTAGAAGTGTATGAACTATAAATATATGTATATATATATGTACTTAGAAAAAATAGTGGGGAAGCTCACTGGTATTGTGGGTGCTCAGGAAAACCTTTCCTGACAGGCGCCTTTCCTGATAGCCTTACTGCTGTACTTATTTAGCGCTCACTTCACTCTTCCTATCTAAGTGGACTTCACATGAAACTCACCTCTCAGTACATTTGCAATTTGGTAAGCAGGTCGGCACCGATCTCGTGTCCTGACTCCTTCCCTGACTTGCGCACTGTATCCTTGGGGATTCGGCTTTCCTCGGCCTCCTCTCGGCAATTCTCGGCTTTCTGCACATGCGCACTCGTTATCTAACCTTTCCAGCCGAACCCGGAAGTTCACGGGCTCGGCGTTCACCAGGCACATAAATAGCAGCGTGTGTGTAATGGCGCCACAGCTCACCAACGCATTATGAAGTTCCCGGACGTTGTCCTTTTCATAGGCATTAAGTAAATGGTACTTCTTGAAAAAGGCATAAAGCGCCGAAACGTTGAGATATTATGTACCTATGCTTGCCATTGTTCTTCGGAGTTCCTTGTTTTTCCACATGAGCTGTCTCTGTTCCAATAAAGATTTTTGTTTTGCATCCTACTATCGCTTGGTGTGCCGGATTATATTACTGACTGTATATATATATATGTCACAATGACATATGTGTATGTATATATGTATATATATATATATGTATATATATATATATATATATGTGTGTATTCTATGTGTATATATCTATGCTGTCTCAGCCAGTATTAATGTGACATAGTTATTGTGTACTTTGCTGCCACCTAGTGGTTATTGTTTAGTGGTGTCTCGGGTTCTATTTCCCATAATGCTTTGCTCTCTCTCACTCCTCTCAACTGTTTTCCCTTTCCGGCATCCATCTTGTGCTTCGTCATTCTGTGTGCCTCATCATTCATGCTAGGAGCTTCAACACAGCATTCCTTTTAGACCTCTATATTCTTTCTTCTGAAGCCACCTTGATACCTCTTACCTGAAGGAAATTGTATGTTTTATCTGCTCAAGGAATTGTAATGCCAATAAACCTTTCAGTTACATTCAAGTTCACCTTCTCAAGAAGATATCTGTGCACGATTAAGATTAAGAAGGAAGTGTTATAGTGAGTTCCTATCTATCATTGCTTATATAGGAGATTGTCACTCACAAGGATCAGAGCTGTCTCTTACATATATCGGTGACAGAATAATATCTATTTTTTCCATTCTTTATTAAACCTGTCAGTGTGATTTTGCAGTATAGCTAGTGATGAATTGTCGGCTTTTCTAAAGGACACCGGTGCGTATTTCTCGCAAGTCACACTGATGGTCCGTGTGTAATCCGATGTTTTCATGCCCTTCAATGTTTTCACGCCCCCATAGACTTGCATTGGCGAGTCTTGGCCGAGAAACGTGTACAATAGCAGCATGCTGCGATTTCACTCGCACGTATAAAACGTGCGAGAAAAAATCGGATGATGGGAGCTGCCCCATAGATTTACATTGGGACAAGTGCTAGGCGATTTTTTATCACCCAGCGCTCGTCCGTATTATACGGTAGTGTGACTCTGGCCTAAAAGGCATATCGGCGGTCGTTAAGGGGTAAATTATGTGATTGTTTATTGAACTGTACTGCATAAGGCCGGTTTCACATGTCCTGATATTTCCGGTACCGAAAAAATTGGTACCGGAGATATCAGTGTCCGTGTGTGTACTATGTGCGGCACACGTGTGGCAACCGTGTGCCACCCGTGTGCTGCATCAGTACCACATGGACACACGGATGGCTGCTGGGGAACTCACGGCTACTGTAAGCCGCTGTCCCCCTGCAGCTGATGCTGAAGCCGGCAGACATAATTCTCCCTGCTCTGCCTGCGAGCAGAGGAAAATGATGATCGGTATATTAATACACCGCTCTTCGTTCCCCAGCGGCCATCCACGCACACGGAGGACTGTGTGAACAGTTCTCCGTGTGCACGTGTGCGGGACGTTTTCCGGTCTGTGTGTCCGTGTCAAAACGGACATGTCTACGTGTTTGACACACGGACCGTGTGAAAACACGCACATGTGCATAGACACATAGAATATAATGTATCTATGTCTGTACGTGTCTCCAGTACGTGTGAAAACGGTCACCACACATACTGGAGACACGGACGTGTGAAACCGGCCTAATAAGTATAAACCCAGCCTTTTTAGAAGTATCAGCTGGCAATTAACCTTCAGTTAGTCGCTCGAAAATACTTACACTTTTAGTCCGAGCACTTCATTGTGGCACGTGTAGTCGACGCCATGTTCCACGATGCACTGAGGAGGGAGGCGCCTGAGCGATGCATCTACCCAAATGGACTGTTCCCTACCTTCCATACTTGCAGAAATATGACTAAAACAAACTCACTTGAGGTCCAATTGACCTGATACGACTAATTTAAATGTTAAAAAATCTTTGAGAATATTTTTAGAGGGGTCTTCCATACAAATTAATTAATGGCTTATCTTTTGTTCGGACCTCCAAAGCAGAATAAAGGGAGTGTGCTGAGCACAATCCTCTTACATTGCAGTTCCTGCAGTAACATGCCTGGATGAACATACTGATTCAGTACTGTATCCATCGAACCAGCTGCACCTCAGTGAGGTGATGTCACGGAGTGACTGACCTAGTGTGACACGACCCAACGGTTGGTCGGTCACCAAATGGCACAACAAACAAGGGAACACCAGGGACACAATAACAACGGTGAGCCCTGTCGATAGGGAATGGGGGAATGGACACCTCCTGCACTCACCTGAAGATGTAACTGATCTCCCTTTTCTCTCTATACGGGTTCTTTCATCCCGTCGCTGAGCAGGATACCTAAACCTTCACTTGCCCTGCTCTTATCATTAAGTAGGGAACAGGCAGGTGAATGCACTAGTCCCACCACTGCACTAATACAACGGAAAGGAAAGACAGACACCACAGGGAATGGGGAAACAAAAATATAACACTTAGCTTACCTGCTGCAAAGCACCGCACAGCAGGATAAAGACACCAGATCAATGTAATCAGCTGAAGCACCACTGCACCCAGGAAGCTTCTGTCTCCAGCTAGGTTGGTCTCCAGAAAGGACCTGTATGACCAACAGTCTGAAGATGCATCAAGTGACCTCTTGAAGAATGGTGGCAGTGGTCACCACCCACATCAGCTGATCCCATCAGCAATGCAATTACACCAGCAGGCCAAAAACTGACATTAACCCCCGATGGCCTGAAAGAAAAAAAAGTTTTATTCTGAGAAGCCAGATCTGCCACAGATCCAAACATGGATCGTGACAGGTGATCGATTGAAGATCCTCTCTGTGTCAGGGACTCCGCACTGCACTTGCTCACTGAGCCAGTGCGCATGTCCTGAATAAACAAACTGTGCCCTAAAAGATACCTGTGTAGAGAGGCAGCAGCAGGGAAGACGTGTGTTTCAGAGGACCAGGACCTGCAGCACGTGACTGCCAAGGGGCGAAGCCGACCACAGGTTTCTCAGAGGAAACAGGAACAGCTAGAGAATGCTTCAGGCCAGAGGACCTGAAGCACGTGACTGCCTAGGGGGGTGGCCTAAGCTCCAGAGATCTAGGAGGTAAAGGAAAACTCCTAGAAGGGTAACTACGAAATAAAGTTACCAAGGGGCATAGACAGAATGGATAGTCAGGATAGCCAGGTAATACACAGAGGGAGCAACGCAATACAAGAGGAGCAGGCAGAGAATGATCAGAACATAGCCAAGAGGTCATACACAGAGGAACAACGCAGTACAAAAGGGACAGGCAAAACTCATAACAGGGACACAGCCAAATCAGAACCAGACAGACAAAACGTAGCACAGGCACAAAGCACTGGCACAAGCACAGGGTCAGACACACTCAGCCAAAGGTCAGAGTATAAACGACAAAGATTGGCCTCACAGTGAGGCTATAAAAAGCCTCCCAGGACCCAGAAAGAGGCCAACCAAGTTAACCCCGCGACTACCTGGTCCGAGAACCCAGTAAACCATGACACTCTGACCATACACAGATGCATTGCAATTTTTGTAAAACACATTTAATCTATTCTTTATACAGTTCTATAGAGTTATATCTATTTATAAAGGAAACCTTTGTGACAACCAATATGCCATTATAGGTCTTATACAGCATTTCAAACCTTTAAAAAACAGATCTTCTTAGTAGAGATGTGTAATTTCATTCATGCTGCTCTGGTCTGGCATCCAGTCTGGTCCTCTGGTGCTTCTGTATGGCGCAGGGCGGCAGCTGTGAGCGAGGTACTCGTCACCAGCTCTGTGGTGTGTTACAGGAAAGTGTGGGTTCTGGCTGGGTGTGTTGACTTGTGCTGTAAGGGCCTTATGCCTGTGCAGGCCGCATGTAGCCAGTGTTATGGGCTTGCAAGGACCAGATGTTTTACAGTTCAATGATGGAGACCACCTTGCAAAAATAAACTTTTTACTGAATGGTAACTTGGTAAGGGTTATATACAAGGGATAGCAAGTAAAAAGTCTTATAGACATTTCCTTCGCAGTCTGAAGCATTTTCCACTGTCCTTCCTCTGTAGTTTACTCCAGGGCTAGTGATGCAAACTGTTTCTCTCTATTTTGTCTCTTTCTGTTGCTTTTCTTCAGAATCTCATTATCCCTCACCTTTACGGTGTGTTTCCACGGTCAGGAAACACTCAGTAATTGCTGCGTGTTTGACGCTGTGCACTGGCGCAGCGTCAAACACGCAGCGTCCAGATGTTACAGCATAGTGGAGGGAATTTCAAGAAATCCCATCTCCACTATGCATAGAACACGCAGGCGGCAGACCTGCGTTAACGGACATGCTGCGCGTCTTTTCAGATCGCAGCATGTCCTATTCCCTTGTGGCGACGCTGCGTCGCCGCAAGGGAAATACACAGGCCTATGCAGCGCTGCGGTGATTCCGGATGTGTTCAATGAGCACATCCGGATTTACCGTGCGTTCACTAGGGGGCGGGGCTTTGGGCGGGGTGGACTTTCCGCTCCGTCCAAAGCGCTGTGTTTCCTGACGGTGGAAACAGCCTTATTCTCCTCTCACTCAGTCACCCTTTCATGCAGCTCTGCTCACTTCGCACTCCAGTCTCTATCTCCCTAACTAACAGGAAACAGTCACTTTCCTAATACTAACCCTTTCCCATTGTGGGCTAGTCCTAACATTAATTGTCTCTCACCCTGCAGTCTGTTTCTGGGCAGACTTAACCATTCACACAGTTCTATGAAAACTTTATAATACCTATCTCTATCATGCATTACATTACTATGCATTGCCAACATTACCTTTAACACTTCTACACACTCTGCATATTATACTTACAATACTTGTCACACTTTTTACATTACACAGGAACATATTACATTTCACAAGGCACATTACATAACAATATTCACAAAGATGCAGGACATAATTCACATGACATTTTAACAATAAGATTTGTCTTCAGAAAGGGCAGCATGTTCATACCCTTACACGTCGACGTGCCGTAATGACGTTATGTGAGGCCTAGTAAGTGCAAGGGGTGTCCAGGATGGAGGAGTTAAGACTGACTGCAAAGTAAAATCAGACTGATATCTGACCAGGGCAGCATGAATCAGATTGTTCCTCTCTACTGTCTACTACTATAATACAGGGGGATGAATTACTGTACAAGGAGATTTGCCTTTCAGTCATGTGAATAGACTGGGTGACTACCCCATGGCAATCTATAACGGTGTCCTTTTTTATTGTTATACGGCAACAAAACTAAGAAATGGATGAATCCAACAATTACAGAGAGACAGACTGCATCATCTTCAAATACTGATGCCATTGTTTATCAGGGTATATCAGAGCCTTTATTAGTTAGTGGCCCCTTCAATGAACAGGAATTTACTATAATCCTCCCTTTAATGCACTGTTTATATATGGAAAATTCTTGGCATTGAAACCCTGAGAAATTCCTTTCGCCTCATCCTTCCCATCGTTGCAGGATGCTTACAGACCCCATTTTCGATGAATGTTTCTTACTTGTTAACAACATATGTCCTACAAAAGGTCAGAACTGTGTTTATCCAGCCAATTTTTTATCCTTCATTTTTTATTTTTTTCTTAATAAAATACTGTGTACTAGATTTATATTGCTTTTTTTCTACATCAGCACTGATGAAAATGAGAAAGCTGGAATAAAAATAGAATTTATTGTAATTGTGGATTTTGGCCAGGCAGCCCTGCCAGTACCACTCGAGGCTTGCTATTATCTTTATTGGATAGTTATGAATGTTGTCAAGGACATATCTTGATTTGTAATGTACTGTATGCAGTCATTATGTCATGAGGTGGGATACAATATAGAAATAATAACCGAACTTCAGATGACACTGCATTTGAGTTGATGGAATTAAAGGTGGAATTAAAGGGTTTTGTCCACTAGTAGGACCTTGCCCTTGCCCTTCATTCCTCAACATCTGTTGTAGGGGAGACTGCCATACTGTTCATGATATATGGGCCTTTTTATTTACTGTGTCCATTATGCTAACTTTTATGGATCCTCCCGGTCATGCCTTTAGGCTGCATTGCATAATTACCGTGCCCAATGCCTCCTTTTGCAGATCATAAAAATGAACATAGTGGGCGCACTGTTTTAAAAGGTCCATATCTCCTCGCCTCCCTCTCCCTTGGATTGGATTTTTTTTCATCTTTTCCCCTCTACTTTTCATATACGTTCATTCACATTCTCCTTTTGCTGTCTGATATCATATTTCAGCTTTTATTATGCACTATATTAGGTTAAACATGAAACCCCACATCTAATATACTGCCTATTTATCATATTGCATCTGTTAGGGTTTCATGAGTTAGCGCAGTATAGTACCTAATTCTATTTCGCTGCAGGGAAATCCTGCCAGTTTTGTGAGTTTTATTGCAATGAAATGCTCTGTGCAATTATTTTATTTTATTTCTTATTACGTCCCCCTCCCCCCTTGCTTCTGTATATTTTGGAATGTGTAATAAAAATCAGTTTTTTGTTAAAGAAGAAAAAGAAAAGAACTTATGTTTTGAACTGTATGACAAACAAATTCAAAATAAACAAACGAAAAATGGAAGGGGAGCCGTGGGGATAAAATAAAAGCAAAACAGGACACTTTTGACCTCTTACCATCATGGCAATTTCTCTGTTTTTTTTTTTAATGCTTTTAGTTTCTTACCCATTTTCTTACTAGAGCCAATTTTTTTTTTTTTTTTTTGTTCACATAGACGTATGATGGCTTGTGTTTCAATTCATTTTACCAACCAATGTACTGGAAACCGTGAAAAAATAGTGTAGTGAAATTTTATAAGAAAACATAATTCCACAATTATTTTGGGAGTTTTATTTATGCAGTGCTCATTTGGCAGTAAAAATGGCTTGGCAAAATGATTGGGTTTTTTTTTTTCACTTTTTGAGATCCATTTTTATATAATTTTTCAGTTGATTAAGCTGTATGAGGGATATATTTTGTGTTACAAGCTATTGGAGAAGAAATTAAACATTTTTATGTTGCTGCACTTCTATTAAGTGGTCTTCTAGAGAGTTATGACACACTCGTGACTGCACTAGATGCACGGCCAGGTGATAAGCTGACTCTAGAGCAGACCCGAGCAAGGGGCGGCCCGCGGGCCGCATCCGGCCCGCCGGCTGTCAGTGACCGGCCCGCGGAGGCGCTCTGGCAGTCTCAGGGCCCCGGCATCAGCTGGCACAATACTTACCTCTCCCGTGCCTCCGCTGCTGCAGCTCCGGGCTCCACCGGCGCTTCCTCTCACAGCCGGCCGCTGAATGACGTCATCATTCAGCGGCCGGCTGTGTCAGAGAGCGGGGACGCTGGACAGTTAAGACGTGTCTCTGTGTGTGTCTGTGTCTATGTAGTGCGGTGCTTTGTGGTGTGTGTGTGTGTGTGTGTGTGTGTGTATGTGAGAGAGTGCTTATGTGCTGTCTGTGTGTGATGATGGGCAGGCATTGCTGATAATGGGGAGGCATTGATGATGATGGGAGAAGATGATGATAATGGGCAAACATTGATGATAATGGGCAGGCATTGATGATGGGGAGAAGATGATGATGGGCAGGCATTGCTGATAATGGGGAGGCATTGATGATGATGGGGAGAAGATGATGATAATGGGCAGGTATTGATGATAATGGGCAGGCATTGATGATGGGGAGAAGATGATGATGATGATGATGGGCAGGCATTGATGATGATGGGGAGAAGATGATGATAATGGGCAGGTATTGATGATAATGGGGAGAAGATGATGATAATGGGCAGGCATTGATGATGGGGAGAAGATGATGATGATGATGGGCAAGCATTGATGATGATGGGGAGAAGATGATGATAATGGGCAGGTATTGATGATAATGGGCAGGCATTGATGATGGGGAGAAGATGATGATGGGCAGGCATTGCTGATAATGGGGAGGCATTGATGATGATGGGGAGAAGATGATGATAATGGGCAGGCATTGATGATAATGGGCAGGCATTGATGATGGGGAGAAGATGATGATGGGCAGGCATTGATGATAATGGGGAGGCATTGATGATGATGGGGAGAAGATGATGATAATGGGCAGGTATGTATATATACAGTATATATATATATATATATATATATATATATATATACTGTATATATACAGTATTGGGTAGAACGGAGTTAATTATATTAGTCCGGCCCTCTAAAACCATCCCAATTTCTCATGCGGCCCCCTGGCAAAATTAATTGCCCACCCCTGCTCTAGAGTATCTTAAAGGCAAACTTGTGGATGAATTCAAGAGAAAAACGCAGCATGTAAGCAGCAGTAATGAATCCAGAGCAGAAACCGCATTAAAGACACAGGATTTCACTAAATATAAGAGCAATCTAAGAGAAACTTGTGAATGTTTTGTCTGTAAAAAGCCAAGCCACCTTAAAGCAGACTGCATAATTTAGAAAGCAAGAATGATGACTGTTCTGCTTTTTAAGCTGACTCAAAGGGTTACAACAGCTGTAAAGGAAGATTCTGCATGTGTTGAAGCAGCATTTAATGCCAGTACAGGCCTATCTGCAAAGCATAAATGGTGTATAGATTCTGGTGCAAGCAGTCATATGACAAATAAGGATTTATTCACTGACCTTAATGAAAGCAAGTTAGAAAAGGTCATCTTAGCTAATGGTCACTATATGACTTCAGAAAGAGTAGTTTCCTTAGCACAAAGCAAAAAGATCCCAGTAAAGGATGTTTTCTATGTTCCCAGCCTTGAAATCAATCTTCTGTCAGTAAAGAAGCTCACGCAAAAGGGGAATGTAGTTACTTTTAGAGATAACAGCTGCATCATCTCAAAGAAGGGTCACACTCTTGCAGAAGGAAAAATCCAAGATGAACTTTATCAGCTAAAATGCAAATAAAGAGTGAACAGTGCTAGAAAAGATCTGCATAAGAATTGTATCCATGTATGGCACAGACGTCTTGGGCACAGAGACCCAGAAGCAGTAAGGAAGCTAGCTCAACTTGCAAATGGTATTGAAATCAACCAGTGCAGTCAAATGATGAAGTGCACTAGCTGTCTTAAAGGGAAAATGTCCAGAAAATCCTTTCCTAAAATAAGCACCACTAGATCTGCACAGCCTCTGGATCTGATACATACAGATGTATGTGGTCAAACGAGTGTTCAAACTCCTAGCAAGAATAAATATTTTCTCACATTTATTGATGACTACTCCAGATATACAGTCACCTACCTGCTTCACAGTAAAGCCCCCGTCACACACAGCGATCTCGCTTGCGAGTTCGCTGCTGAGTCACTAGTTTTGTGACGTTGATATGGAAATTTAATTAGGATAAAAATATCCTGTGTTTGCTGCTTGCCATGTCCAAATCTCTATATAATGTCTTTTTGAGCGCTCAGAACGAAATGAGGACTGTCCACACGAAAGTGTCAGTATAACAGTTCGTCAAAGACATACATTTATTATTCATTCAAGGTTTTATATGTTTACAAAAAGGGCTGGTTAGTCAATTAACATACAATTAAAAGCTGCTAGATTATTGGCTGTTCTAGTGTAAATATGATAATTATGATAATCATGATTAAAAGAGCTGAAGTTGCAGAATTATTGTTTATATTCTCTTGACCTAGTTGTCTTGCATAACTATAATGTAAACAACAGATATCTAATAGGACTTTTTGTACTTCATGCATTTGTTCCTTTACGAAGGCCTCTTATGAAGGCCAGATTTCTTTAAAACGACTGATTATAGCTGGCCTAGAAATATGTGAGCACAGGTTTTTTAACAAGTGAGATCTATCTAACTGTGAATTGTGAATACATATATGTGAATATACTTTGAATATATGGAATACATATATATTTCCATGACAGTCCCCCCTTAGATACCACTTGCCCTAAAAAACCTGCTCCTGGCCCAAGCGCTGCAACTCTTTTGTTCTGCCTGCGAGTTGAGACACCCCTAGCGCATGTCTCCCCCACCGAATATAGACTTTTCGCAAATGGGCGGTCAGGAGGACTGTCCCTGTCGGGGGTTTATGTGTTTGCAATCATAGTCTCTTTATTTGATAGGATGTTTCATCAAGGATGTGTATTCTCAGTCTGGAGGTAGTTCGGAGATCTGGTCAAGCCAGGCAGTTCTATCCGGACTGGTGCGAGGTCCAAGATGGTGAGTGGCATCAAATTGGTTGTCTCCTGAACAGTTTTTTCCATTTTCCTGCGGATACAAGGAATTACACAGCAACCAGTAATTAATGCAAAAATGAGAACCCCCATAATGGCTGTCCCAACCTGTGCCAACATTTTCTGCCACCCACTCATCCACCCAAAGTATCGATCCCATGGGTCAGTGACACCTGAGTTCTGTTTCAGTTCCTCTGATAACTCATTAAGTTTCTGTATTGCCATTGTGACTTTACCATTTGGGCCAGTGTTGTCTGGGATGTAGGTGCAACAGGTGTCTTTGATCATTTTGTAAACACCTCCTTTCTCAGCTAGAATCATATCCAAAGCCATTCTATTCTGGAATGCCATAATGGAAGTGGGGCCTAACTGTGCTGCCAAACCTTTTACAGCATCTATGGTGAAGTTAACAAATCTCTGCTGGTTATAATAGATGTAATTTATCCAATCAACATTTTTTTTATAGTTACTAGTGGCAATAGTGACTCAAATCCTGCTTTAACTTGGTCTCTGGCCTTGAACTCATCAGGTAGGTCATCTGGTCATCTGTCTGGTCAGTCAGAGCATCCACGACATCCTTCATGGCTTAGGTGTCTCTCCTGGTACGGGAGCTTCCTTGCAATGCGATACGTGGATTCAAACAGGCTTTCCCTCTAGTTACACAGAGGTTGATGTCATCTGGGGCTCTTGGACAGGATCATCAAATCTGGCAGTGAGGAGAAAAACTCGAGAATGGACATTAGTTTTTGACCAATTCAATTACATAAGTGTTATGATTTGGTAGCTGAGGAGAGCAGGCAAAAAAAGCAATACACCAGAGAGGTTGGAATCTATGGGATTGCAGTACCCTGACTAACCACCACAACTAAAGGCAGCCGTGGAGCGTTCCTACGTTGGTCCTAGACGCCTCGTCACAGCCTGAGAAGCTAACTACACCTAAAGATAGAAAAAGGAAAGCTATCTGCCCCAGAGCAGATCCCCAAAGAACATAGGAAGCCCCCAAACATGTAATGGCGGTTAGACAAGAGGAAATACAGACACAGACAGAAAATAGAATGAGCAAACGCTGGGGCCCAATCTGTCTAGATAGAAGAGGATAGGAAGGGTACTTACTGCAACCCCAAAAAACCCTGGAAAGTACCAACTCTACTAATTACAAAAACACCTGAGATCACACGACCTCTACCACCTAAATTAGTTCTCTGGTGTAACAAAAACTAAACAGCAACCACTGAAAAAACTGGAAAAGGCAAATGAACAAACAGTGGCTGAACTAAACTGAGAGGAGCATAAGCCCCCCGAAGGGGACCCGGCAGACCCCCACAGAAGTGCAGGACAAAATGCAGGCACCAAAAAAACTAAAATAAGAAAATGTCTTATCTGTTAGCAGAAGATGCAGGCACGAAACAGCTTTTCTGGGTCTCTGGGAGTGTGCCTTATGCTAAACAGTGCAATAGGGAGTGTGTCATGCCATGGTTTGCGTGTCTCTTGGGCAATTTTTCAGCATTCTATTCTTAAGTGTTTCGTTCAGTTTTTTCTACCTTCCTGCTGCTCTGGGGGTGGTAAGGAGTGTGTAGGCCTAAATCTGACCCTACTGCTAATCGGGTCTTGTGTGTCAGATTTGCTGTGAATGCGGGTCCCTGATCACTTTCTATCATTTCTGGAACCCCGTATCTGCACACTATTTTCCGAAAGTAGCTTCATTGCAGTAGTCTTTGCTGATTTGGAAAGCTTCTGTTCATCTTGAAAATACTTCTTTTGACCACAATGGCGTATTTGAATCCTTCACTTGGCGATATCTGGATGTGGTCTATCTGGATCCTTTTAAGCTGGTAGAGTGGTCTTTCCAGATGAGGTGAGGGGGACTTTCTTCCATACGTCCAGGCTTGCATTTGCCGCAGGTCAGACAGCTGCTGGTGAATTTGGCTGTTAGGGTGGAGATCCCTGAAGCGAACCAGTAAGCACCAATCAGATCATTCATCTGTGTCTTTGATATGTGGATGTGGGTCCATGTACCCATTGGACCACCATAGGGTGCATACTTGTGGTGGGCAGAGTTTGAAGTCTATTATTGATAGCCTTCTTTCTTCACGTGTTGCTTTTTTCGCATTCAGCTCTTCTTCTCCTTTTGGAGCTTGGTCTTGTAACTTCTTGAGCAGATTCCAGGACGTCTCTTTGTCAGGTTTCTTGTCTTCAGTCATCATGTAGTAGCCGTCCGGCTCTACGACCTCTCCCACTTCTCCATGTTGTCTTCCTTTGGCTGCTTCTTTGGCTGCCATGTCCGCCATGTTATTGCCTCACGCCTCTTCTGTTTTCAGTTTTCCATGCACTTTGATTTTTCAAATTGCCACCATTTTGGAAGTTGGAGTACACCCAGCAGGTCCCTGAAGGCTCCATGATGCTTCACGGTTGTCCCGTTTGCTGTGATGAAGTCCCTTGTAGCCCAGATGGGTCCAAAGTCGTGTGCTATGCCATGCGAGTACCTGTAGTCCGTGTAGATGTTTGCAGTCTTGCCTTCTGCCATCTGGCAGGCCTTCGTCAGCGCTATCAATTCTGCTTCCTGGGCTGACAGGCTAGGTGACAGACTTCTGGACCACAGGATTTCTTGATTGCTGGTCACTGCACTTCCTGTGTTGAAACTTCTTCTGGAGCCATCCAAGTATCCCCCCTTGGGAGTGGGAGTAGAGTGGCCGGGCTGAGGACTGTAGGTCTGGAGACAGTGACATTATGAGACAAAGGCAATAGAGGCGCAACAAAGATGCCTGGCGGTGGAGAGATTACTGTTGGTTGAGCTTGATTGAAGATTGCCAAGATGTCATGTGGAGTGAGAGTTTCCAGTGGCTGTCCAAGAGTGATTTCAGCAACCTTGTCCAGGAGGGTGTGTGCTGCAGATACTGCCATCAGGCAGGAGGGTGCTCTTCTTGCAACTGGATCCAAGCGGGCTGAGAGGCAGCCTAAAAGTCTCTGTTTTCCCCCGTGAATCCGTGCCAGGACTCCAGTAGCATGACCTTCTTTCTTCCATCAGGTAGACGGAAAGACTTTTCATAGTCAGGTAGGCCTGGTATTGGCGCTGAGACTGTGGAGTTCTTCCAATCTCCTGAATGGGTTGAAGGCTGCGTCTGATAGAAGGAGTGGGGTTGCGTTGATGCAAGCGCACAGAGGCTGCATTAGGACTGAGGCATCAGGGATCCAGGTTCTGCAATACGACACTAGACCAGGGAAGGCCTGCAGCATTCTTGGAGTTGTTGGGGGAGCCATCTTCTCCACAGTGGTCTTCCAGTCTTTTGACATGTGTTTCGTCTTGTGGGCAATACAGTGTCCCAGGGATGTAACTTGCTTCTGGCATCACTGGACTTTGTTCTTCCAGACCTTGCGTTGCTGTTCTTCCAGGTAGAGTAGGAGAGATAAGGAATAGGCTGTGCAGGTGTCGATGTCAACCACACAAAAGAGAAAGTCATCCACGTGTTGTAGAAGAGTGACTCTTGCATATTCTGCAATCCAGTTGACGAAGATGGAGGACATTGTCTTGGTGAAACTTGAAGGGCTTGTTTTGAGCACCTTGAGGCAACATTGTCCATATGCACTGCACTGGTCGTGAAAGCAGGCCTCCAGGTGGAGGGGAAACACTGAAGAAGGTACTGGCCAGGTTGATCACCGTGAATACCGTTGCGGTGACTGGGACTCTTGAGAGCAGAGTGTGATGGTTCAGCACTGTTGGGGTTTCAAATACCGTAGCCTCTTTCGCGGCCTCCAGGCCTTGCACCATTCTGAACTCAGTGGGGTTTACAGTCTTTTTCTTCACTGTGGAAAGCTGGGATTGATTCCGATGGGCGAGGCAGCCCAGTTTGGCTTTGTCCTTCAGTATGCAGCAGGGGACTCCCATCTGCTGGTGCAGAGCTGGCGGGAAAACAAGCCGTCTACTAGGTTCCACATCATGAGAGATGACGACCAGCTGGCTTTCTTGTTCTCCACCAAGACAGTCACTGTGTTAGCACCTGCTCTGGTCACAGGGGGTCTTCTTGTTGGGACGTCTCCTTGAACGGCTGCTTTTTTCTCAGCACGGGCCATCAGTAGTTTCTTTTTCTCCAGCTCGATCTCAGGTCAGTATTTGTGCACAAGTTTGAAGAGCTGAGTGGCCTTTTTCCGGTCTAGGGCCTGGGTGAACTGGTTGATTGCAGGGGGCACCTCCTGGTGCTTGCAAAAGATGAACCTCTGGCGTTAGAGCTGGATGAGGTGTTGCCATTCCATGAAGCGAGTAGAGTCCTTCTTGAGTTGAATATCCTGGCTAATGTCAAAGTTCTCAGGCCGTCTTCTTAAGCGAGTTCACTTAGACCTTCAGTTGGTCAGAGACATCTTGACTCTGGGTGATGGAGTGGCTTTTCTGGTACTATGTCCAGCACCTCCTGTGATAGGTCTGCAGTGTGGTTGTTTGAGGTTCCTGTTTCTTCTTGGGTCAGGGGTGAAGAAAGTGTCATGGTCCCATCTTCCTGGAACACTCTGGTCGCTTTCAGCTTCTGCAGTAGGTCCACTCCCAATAGGTTGAGGGTGCAGGTTTTTTACACAACCAACTGGGACATGATGGAGTGTTCTGGCTGAGTCCACACGCTCAGGGGCTTCATAATCTGGAAATATCTGACTTGACCATCAATTCCCATGCAGGAAGCAGAAGATTCTGATAGGTAGGTGAGGTTGCGGAGTTCCACAAGAAAAGATCTGACTACGCCATCCATTCTCAGGATATTGGTCCCACTGGTGGGGTTCCCTGTGGACTTGGTGTGCTCTTGTCCTATGCACGGGGTTCTTCACTGCTTTCTTTGTTTTCTCCTTGGCTTGCTTCTCTAGACAAAGTGGTGGGTCGTAGGGGTTCTCTGCAGCGGTTCCGGTAATGGCCAAGCTTGCCACAGTTGTAACACTTGACATTCCTTCTGTCCCGGCGGGACTCAATCCTTTTTGCTACTGTGAGCAGGGTATCCATTGCTATTGATGTGTACTCAGGCCTGGCTGCTACCAGTGGTTTCCTGATTGGTTCTCTCAGTCCATGCACAAAAGCCTGTGCCAACATCCGTCTGTGTGTCTGATCATGGGTAATGAGGCCCAAATCTTGAAACACTTGCATTACTCTGTCATGGAACTTCTCCACAGACTCTGTCTTGTCTTGACTCGTGACATGTAGGCTGAGAGTTTGTCCTGTCAGTCTGCTTTTGGCCCATTCTCTGAGTTGCTCAATTAGCTTTGGTCCTGTCTCCCAGGCATACGCATCTAACTCTGTTGGAAGCTTGAAGTGTTCTCTCATAATTGGCCAGAATGCATCACCTGCTTTTATTTCCATTACGGTCCAGAGATCAGTCCAGGCTGCTGCATACGTTCGCTGGATCTGCTGCATTTTTTGGCAAAATGGCATGGGGTGTATCCCTGGGTCTGTCAGCATACTGATCACCTGGCTTGGGATGAAGGGCTCATAGGATAGTGCCTCTACCTGTCCCTGCTCTATTGGTGCTTGTGTGTTTTCTTCCCTAGTATTGGGCAGCATGTGTGACATTGCATCTTCATCTTCATCAGATAAGAAGTGACATGGTGTACTTGGTGCATACACTGGGTGAGATTTGGGCTTTAAAGTTGTCTTGCTGCATGGGGATTTCCCACTTCCTTGCTGAGGCTGCGGTGGATCAGTGTCATGGTTCCATGCTAGCAGCCCTGTAGCTATACCACTCCCCTGTGAAGCCCTAGCAGTGGACTGTTGTGTCTGGGGGCTACATGTAGGTTTTGTGTAGGGAGATCTGCACTTTCTTCTCCTGATATAATGACTGGCAATGTTTGTACTGTGCTTGGGATAGACAAGGTGCCCTGTGCTGGAGACACTGAATACAGGGACACCACATTGCTTGGATTGGGCGTTGACCCAGTTGATGACGAAGTAGAAAAAAGAGGAAGAGAAGGGAGGTGTGAGGGAGGAGCGAGAGAAAGAGGAGGGGAGGAAGAGAAGAAAGATGGAGGGGGAGAAGTAGAAGAAGATGAAGAAGAAGATTTGAGAGTTGGAGAGGAAGAGATAGAAGAAGAGGAAGATGAAGAAAATGGATGTGTCAGAGATGTGATGGAGGGAAAAGAAGGAATGAGAGGGATGGCAGCGAGGAAAGAGGAGAAAAGTCTGAAGAAGAAAGAGAAAGGGACTGAGAGAAGAAAAAGGAGAGGGTGTCCCCCCTGTGACTCTTGAGAGGGGATGGTTGAAACAAAAATGCCTCCTCCCTGTGGAGAGAGGCGGGGAGCGTTTTTCCCTGTACAAGGCTCCTTACTCAATGAGAGCAGCCTACACCTGTCCCGTGTCTCCACATGATGGACATGTGATGTGTGTGACTCTGAATTCTGCTCTTGTGACATGTCAGTGATTTTTTTCTCACAGATGATTTAACACCTTTTCAAACTTATTCACATAAAAAAAAAAAAAAATTCCTCGCCGAATGCCCGATGGGAGGGGCTACTCAGACCACTGCGTAGTTTGTGTCTGCTCTCTCCCTCAGCCTGTAATTCTCCTTATCTATGTGACCTTGTTCTAAAGCAAGCTTGTAGAAAAAAAAATGGCTGGAGAAATAAAGCTCTAAAATAAATTGCTTAGAGAAAATATCTCTCCAAAATCATTTAAAAATGTACTTAAAAGAAAAATTTTAAAAACAAAAGTTAGATTTAGTAAAAAAAAAACCTCTAGAAAAAGGAAACAAAAAATAAATTCACCAAAAAGGGGAGAAAAGAAAAACCGTATTAATCATAAAACTCTGAAAAACAACCCTTGTTACTAAAACAGCTAATTAAAAATCTCTGGAATGTCAGCTGGCTGCTTCCCCCCTCCCTTCCTTATATCTCTGCTTGCTGTCTCTATAGGCACTGAAATCACGTACCAAAAAAAAAAAAAAAATTATTATTCCTCAGAATAGCAAAAAATGAATATAGTTCAGTCTGAATGCCTGATAATTCTCACGTTAAAACCTGTAGCCAAAAAACTAGCTTAAAAAAATAAAAATCAAAGCCAAGAAACAGAATGCCTGATAACGTGATTAGCAGAGGAGGGGGGGTCAAAGGGGTTTTCTCGCTGCTGCAGCCAGCACACTGCTCTGAATGAGTTACTGACAGACCGCACGGAGATGTGATTTAAAGCGACAGTACCTGATACAGACAGTGAGACAGACACCCGGGAGAATACGAATCCCTCTTTTGATGATCTGTGACACATACAAGCTGCTCTGGTAACTGATAACTCACCAATTGCACTGAGCGCGGTGAGGCTCAAGGTTCTATCGCTCTGTACGTACGCCCTGGCTGGTGCGCCGGTCACAGTAATCTGCAATAGCCTTCATCAAAATTCTCACTATCCACGTCTGATTTGACTGGGATGGCCTCCCGGTGCGTGGACAATTATTGTGAGAACTTATCCAAACAAAGCTCCTGCCCTTCACGTCTGATTTGACTGGGATGGCCTCCCAGTGCGTGAAAGTTTACTGCAGAAACTTAACCGAACAAAGCCCTCGCTTCCACAACTGGATTTTTTTTGGGATACTTCCCTCCAATATGTGAAGAATATCTGCGTGGACTTATCCAAAACAAAGCTCCCGCCCTCCACGTCTGATTTGACTGGGATGGCCTCCCGGTGCGTGAAAGTTTACTGCGGGAACTTATGCAGCAATTGTCTTTTGCTATACAGCCCCAGAGATCAGCAAGCAAAAACACAGTCACCGTTCCAACTTTCTCCCGGTTCACATAAAACATGAAACATATACAGCACAGCAGCAACCAACTCGGCTTATATCCCAGGGCTTTTGGATAAGGGTATGGACTTTTTACACAACCTGGGAATGCGGTGATGACCACGTCCGACCGGCTGGAAGTGTAGGCTAGGACTAGGCACAGGGAACATTCAGGTAAGATGACAAAGTTTTCTTACCTTACTGATGGAGCTGCAGTCTCCGTCCCGTGTGCCAAGGCCAGGGCCAACACCCCCGTCTCTCCGGTCGGCCGGGTCCTCGTGCGTTTCGTCCAATGCCCCGCGTGCAGGCGCCAACTGATATGGAAATTTAATTAGGATAAAAATATCCTGTGTTTGCTGCTTGCCATGTCCAAATCTCTATATAATGTCTTTTTGAGCGCTCAGAACGAAATGAGGACTGTCCACACGAAAGTGTCAGTATAACAGTTCGTCAAAGACATACATTTATTATTCATTCAAGGTTTTATATGTTTACAAAAAGGGGCTGGTTAGTCAATTAACATACAATTAAAAGCTGCTAGATTATTGGCTGTTCTAGTGTAAATATGATAATTATGATAATCATGATTAAAAGAGCTGAAGTTGCAGAATTATTGTTTATATTCTTTTGACCTAGTTGTCTTGCATAACTATAATGTAAACAACAGATATCTAATAGGACTTTTTGTACTTCATGCATTTGTTCCTTTACGAAGGTCTTATGAAGGCCAGATTTCTTTAAAACGACTGATTATAGCTGGCCTAGAAATATGTGAGCACAGGGTTTTTTAGCAAGTGAGATATATCTAACTGTGAATTGTGAATACATATATGTGAATATACTTTGAATATATGGAATACATATATATTTCCATGACAACGTAACGGCAATCTCCCCAGCGATATCGCTGTGTGTGACATTCAGCGACGATCAGCCCCCTGCTGGGTATCGCTGATCGTCGCTGAATGTCCTGGACATTTTTTTGATCGTTGGTCTCCCGCTGGCCAGCATGCATCTCTGCATGTGGCAGGCAGGAGACCAGCGATCAGCTGGTAACCAAGGTACACATCGGGTTTCCAAGCACCGCGCAGCGCCTGGAAACCCGATGTGTACCTTGGTTACCAGCTCCCTGCACCAGCGGGCTGGTATCCAACGTACACTGCGGGTAACTAAGCGACGTTACCTGCAGTGTCGCTGTCCTGATTGCTGCCTCAGCTGCTTGTTTGGCAGCTCAGCAGCGATCATGTAGCGACACACCATGTGACAAGTGCATATTGTTGTCGGGATCGCTGGTGTGTCGCTATGTGTCATGGGGCCCTAAGGATGAAGTTCCACAGAAACTTGAAGAATATCTTGCTCTAGTGTTTAACAAATTTGGAAGAATGCCAAAAGCCCTGTGTGCAGATAATGGAATCGAATATACAAGTGGTGAGGTGCAAACCTTTTTTTAAAAAGAATGGAATCGTGTTCCAGACTACTATTCCATACAACCCAGAACAAAATGGAATTGCAGAGAGAAAGAACCGTACTCTCTGTGAAAGTGGAAGAAATATGTTGTTTGATGCAAATCTACCTACTACAACGTATTGGGAATCACTTTATTACAAAAGTATTAAAATATGAGACTTAATACAAAAGAGACATTCAACAGTGGTATCCCATAAGGGTGGAACCACGAATACAACCAGGTATATGTATAGTAGAAAATGTCACATACGCATACAGCCGTATATACAAGTGTGCTTACAGTACAGTCACAGAGTAGTGCCCTAGGGTAGTAAGAAGTATCAGCTGCACAATGTCACCTCATAGAATTAAGGCTGCAAGCATGGATCAGATATATGGACAAACTGTATGTAAATCCAAATGACCAGAGCAGTATCTACATGTGAGAGAACGCAAACAATACAGACCTGGGACTCAGTGGGATCACCCTCCCCTACGCGCGTTTCGGCGCTGTGCCTTCTTCCGGGGGAGTGGCATCCATGATTAGTCCACATTTTTTATATAACTGAGCACCAATGTGAAAGGCCGATACACAGAAATAAAACACTGCCTTGGATTGGCGCATGGAGCACCGGCAAAACCCACATGCCGACGTCACTCAAGGCATCATCAGCCACGCCCCCACCCACACTGCAAGGACGCCCATGTGAAACATGAGCGCACCGACAGTCAGGGGAGGCAAGACCGAACACAGACGCCACGAGCGGCGCCCAGCAAAGGAGCCCCAGTGCTCATGCGCACCAGCAGAGAATAAAATGGCCCAAACATGCAACATGATACAGTTTATACATCGTGCAGTTGAATACAACAAATATATAGATAAGTGCAAATTAGGTAAATAAAAAGTGATTCAATATCCACATATATTATACAACAAAAAATATAAGTGTATAGGCTAAAAAGCCATAATAAACTATATATAAATTACACTATAGTGATGATAACATATATAATGAACCAAGGAGAATATAGTACAAAAATAAACACCGAAGTGATATATAAGTGTAGAAAACAATAATAATAAGGGAAACATAACAATGGCTGAATACAGACATAATAATACACAATCTTTATTACTTAAAAGAGGAAACGACGCATCCATGATACACTCCACAGTTGACATGCACGATCAGATCAATTCCATGAACATATCGGTACTAAAAAATCTGAAAAGATAATAAAAACACAAATGAGAAATAGAAACAAAAAATGATGCCTTAAAAACACAAAGGTACGGGTGATCAGAGATATGGTGCAAAACTAAGGGACTCATTTAACCCCCCCTGGGGGTGCAAACCCTGTGGTGGATGCGTAGCTTGTCCCAATGTTATGCAGACTAGGGATTTTTTGGGATCTAATGGTGATGTGTTTACCATTACACAAACAATTACGTGCTCTACAACTTTTGTTGTATATCACGCATCATGTCCGTGCAATAAAATCTATGTGGGATTGACCACAAGGGCATTTAAAATCAGAATACGGGAATACATCCGTGACATCCAGGTGGCCAGTAATGAAAATAATCTTGATTTGCTTAAAACCATTCCTAGACACTTTAAAGTCCACCATGGATGTGATGCAACTGGCTTTAAATTTAGGGGTATTGACCGTATAGTCCCCAACCTCCGTGGAGGTAAAATGAGCAAATTACTGGCACAGAGAGAAACCTTTTGGATCTGGAAGCTCCAAACATTATATCCTAATGGGTTAAATGAGTCCCTTAGTTTTGCACCATATCTCTGATCACCCGTACCTTTGTGTTTTTAAGGCATCATTTTTTGTTTCTATTTATCATTTGTGTTTTTATTATCTTTTCAGATTTTTTAGTACCGATATGTTCATGGAATTGATCTGATCGTGCATGTCAACTGTGGAGTGTATCATGGATGCGTCGTTTCCTCTTTTAAGTAATAAAGATTGTGTATTATTATGTCTGTATTCAGCCATTGTTATGTTTCCCTTATTATTATTGTTTTCTACACTTATATATCACTTCGGTGTTTATTTTTGTACTATATTCTCCTTGGTTCATTATATATGTTATCATCACTATAGTGTAATTTATATATAGTTTATTATGGCTTTTTAGCCTATACACTTATATTTTTGTTGTATAATATATGTGGATATTGAATCACTGTTTATTTACCTAATTTGCACTTATCTATATATTTGTTGTATTCAACTGCACGATGTATAAACTGTATCATGTTGCATGTTTGGGCCATTTTATTCTCTGCTGGTGCGCATGAGCACTGGGGCTCCTTTGCTGGGCGCCGCTCGTGGCGTCTGTGTTCGGTCTTGCCTCCCCTGACTATCGGTGCGCTCATGTTTCACATGGGCGTCCTTGCAGTGTGGGTGGGGGCGTGGCTGATGACGCCTTGAGTGACGTCGGCATGTGGGTTTTGCCGGTGCTCCATGCGCCAATCCAAGGCAGTGTTTTATTTCTGTGTATCGGCCTTTCACATTGGTGCTCAGTTATATAAAAAATGTGGACTAATCATGGATGCCACTCCCCCGGAAGAAGGCACAGCGCCGAAACGCGCGTAGGGGAGGGTGATCCCACTGAGTCCCAGGTCTGTATTGTTTGCGTTCTCTCACATGTAGATACTGCTCTGGTCATTTGGATTTACATACAGTTTGTCCATATATCTGATCCATGCTTGCAGCCTTAATTCTATGAGGTGACATTGTGCAGCTGATACTTCTTACTACCCTAGGGCACTACTCTGTGACTGTAATGTAAGTACACTTGTATATACGGCTGTATGCGTATGTGACATTTTCTACTATACATATACCTGGTTGTATTCGTGGTTCCACCCTTATGGGATACCACTGTTGAATGTCTCTTTTGTATTAAGTCTCATATTTTAATACTTTTGTAATAAAGTGATTTGTATTTTACTACCACAATTCCTTGTGTGCATTTTCTCTTTTTGGAGTCTATCTACACTTGCACTGAATTGTAATTGAATAGGCACCTTAGTATTGATGATTGGCATCGCTACATTATGTGCTAGCTTCTTGTAGGTTGTAAACGTATTGGGAAGAAGCCATCTTGACAGCTTGCTATCTTCAAAACAGGCTGCCAGGTAAAGCCACAAATAAAACTCCATACGAGCTATGGAACTGTGAGAAGCCTAACCTGAAGCACCTCAGGATATTTAGAAGCAAAACCTTTTTGTATGTTCCCAAAGAAAAACGTTCCAAGTGGGAATCACATGAAAAGCAAGGAGTACTGCTGGGCTATAGTGAAACTCAAAAGGGACACACAATACTGCACCCAGAGACCAACACAGTAACAATCAGCAGAGAGGTAGTGATTGATGAAAACTCTGTATCACTCAAATTTCATGAAATTACACCAGTTATTTAACCTAAGAAGCAAGAACAAGAATCTCAATCACCAAACCCAGACACCGAAAAAAAAAAAAAACGCTGAAGTGTGGATAAGCTCTGAAGCCACCAAGGAAGACACAGAAGAACCAAATCAACCTCCAGTCAGGAGATCAGAAAGGCCAAAAAAAGGTATCCCAGCTGTTCACCTTTCTTATATGGTCAGAACACTTCCTGAACCAGAGCAACAGTCATGGCAAGAGATGCAAAAACTGCCTGTCCACGAGAAGCAGAAGTGGATAAATGCTGCTAATGAAGAGATGGAGTCCCTTCACCAACTCCAGACATGGGAGTTTACTGAGCTACCACAAGGAAAAAGTGCTGTCGGATGTAAGTGGGTCTTCAAAAACAAGTGACTCAAAAAGTAAGGTAAATTTCCGCAATCCTAAACCAATTTGGAATGTCAGAAGCCAAAGATGCGTCAACACCAATGGACCTGTCTTACTTAAAGTTGGAAGGAGAAGATCTGCTACCCAGCAATGAGAGTTACAGACAAGCAGTGGGACCGCTTCTGTACATAGCAACCACAACTAATCCACAATTGGATATCACAGCCACAGTCGGAATTCTCTGCCGACGTGTAAGTAAGCCACACCAAAGAGACTGGAATGCAATTAAGAGAATTCTTCAATATCTTAAAGAAACTCAGAGGCTTTAGGGCTAACTACTTTTATCAAGTAACTACAGGCTTACAGTGTTAAAAACTGACAAAAAGATAAAAAAAAATTCTTAAAGGGAACTTGTCAGGTCCCCTAAGCATTAGAAACCGCCATTATATACATATAATATATACCTATATATACTGTATACATACATACGTATAGCAGCATTATAAAAAATCCTTTGACTTCCAATCTGTTGTTTAATAAAAAACACTGTTATTCTAAAGCTTGTAATATTTTAATGAGCCCACTCTTATCCGGGAGGACATCGCTTCCTCCAGACTAATCCTGGCTCAGATCCACTTACACATTGTTCACAAGATATTACGTCTTGCCATGGAGTGAATTGAATGTAAGATATCTATCATGCCAAGGTTGGCATAATTTGTGGAACCGAGCCAGGACTAGTCCAGGGGGAATCAGCACCGTGCCAGACTAGTGCTAACTCATTTATATATGTCAAGCTGCAGAATAAAAAATATTTTATAAAACACAGAAACTGTAAATCGCAACTTTAAAGTTTTTATTCTAATGACGCCAATTGAATGTTTTGAAATTCAGCTTTGAAATTTTTTAAAAAAGAAATGTGATTTGTGGAGAGTCAATTCGCCTTAAAATGATAGCACAGATGTGTGTAACACTCTGAGGTCTCAAGCCGAGCGTGAGAGTCTAATAGAAATACAAGAAATGGCATGCTCGTCAGGAGACCTGCGGCCAGTCCGTGAATTGTGGTCCCAGCTTGGAATGATTTGCACGGTTGTCTGAATGAGCCCTTAGTAATGTCAAAGTAACCTTAATTTATAAGGCTACAGGTAATCAGTTGTTATCAAACAGCCTTTTCCTCATGCACTAATCTTCTTCACCACTGTGTGATCACAGTATAATTGTACAATTTCTTCAGTATTTTATGGCTTTCTCTCCATGTCTCTATGGAAATGCTGTGAGCTTTGACTTACTCTCATTATTCGGATTCACCACAAAATTGCTGCTGCATTTCCTGTTTCTGCTTTTATACAGGCTATAAGAGTCCCTCTTGATTGGCTGTACTATATTAAGTTTTGGTTGTATGGACAGATACTCAAGTATGTGCTTGGGAACTCTGCAGTTCCTTCAGAGATATCTTTGATCTCTTTGAGTTTCTGATTAATGCACTCCTTGCCCGGGCTGAGTGTTTTGGTGTGCGACCCTCTTTTGCATGTTTGTTGTGGTACCATGCTCTTTATATTTAATGATAATGGATTTGATGGTGCTCTGGGGATCATCAGAGATTGAGATATTTTTTTATAACCCAACCCTGACTTGTATTTCTCAACAACTTTGTCCCTGACTTGTTTGGAGATCTCCTTGGTCTTTATGGTGTTGTTTGGTTAGTGGTGCATCTTGCTTAATGGTTTTGTAGCCTCTGTGGCCTTCAGAAAAGCTGTGCATATACTGACAGACCATGAGGCACTTAGACTGCACAAAGGTGGATTTCCTTTCACTAAGCATGGGACTTATGAAGGTAATTCCTTGCACCAGAAATTTTTAGGGTCTTCATACCAAAAAGGGTGAATACATTTGCACATGCCAATTTTTAGTTTCTTTGATCCCATAAATTTAATTTATGCCTACATTTTTCTCACTTCACCAATTTAGATTATTTAGTGCTGATGCATCACACACAAATTGGATTCCAAAAGTATTTAAACATGGGTTGTAATGTAACAAAATAGGTAAAATGACAAGGGGGAATACTTTTGCAAGACACTGTATACGACAAAGGGTTTTTGGGAGTCCAGTTACAAGGATCCCACAGATCCTGAGAACTTGGGATCTGCAGAGCCCTATGTGAATGGAGTGGAGGTTAGACATGCACAGCTATGCTCTATTCATTTTCTATGGCTGTGAAGAAGATGGCTAAGGACTTGACTATCTCTGCCAGTCCCCTAAAGAATGCTGGAATCCCAAGGATCTGCTGTAATCTATTAAGGACCAAAAGTGTTCAATACCTCTGCAGTCCCATGCCAGGGAAAATTAAGCATTGAACAGTTCCTGTTATACTCAATGTCCAATAGGGACCTTTTATATGTGATTTCAACGCAGACTGTAACGGACCCAGGGCGATAGCTGCGGACAAGGTACTCATCTTCTGCACCCCGGCTTGCTACAGAGAAACTGGTTCTGTTTTCAGTGCGTGTGTGAATAGGTTACCATATTAGGCACCTCCCAGCTGTTCTGGCCTGCCACGCATTGCATGGCTTCGATGCCCCAAGACCTCATGAAAGATAAACCCCACCAGTCCATAAAACCAAAATCCTCTTTACTGACAGTTTGACTACACACAAAGCACAACAGGAGATGCAGATACCTTTCTCTTGGTTACATTACATTGGCATGTCTTCAATAAACATTTTCAGTGGCACAGATAGTGATTTGCAGAACAAATTGGCAACCTTTAACCTTTAGTCGAGCTTGTTCAGTGACCTCTATCCTTCTGCCCATTTTTTGGGAACCACGTAATGATGCACCTGTGGCTGCCACCTTACTGGGTGTGCCCCCAGCCTTGCTGACTCGTTTCTTCTTGGATCTGCAGCTTTCCATTCCCTAGATACCCTTAGAGACTTTTACAAAGTTCCTGGCTGTACCTTCCCTTCCCCAATTCGCCTGCTAAAAGCATTCCGCTGCCACCAATGGAGTTCTTCTTGGATGCTTCTTCTCTCTTTCTCTCTGCTTTTCTGCTCAATACATCCACACCCACACACCCAAGGTGAAGATCACCTTAACCAGAGGGTTTCCTTACTTCTTCACTCTCTATTTCTTAACTAATTTCCTGTGCAACTAACCCATGGATTCCTAATACTTCTATCCGCTTTGGACTGGCCTACAGTTAACCCTGTGATACCTGTGAAGATCTGAGGTTGTGGGTTGTAATAAACACTTAGGCAGGTTAATGATACAGCTCACTTTATTTCTTCTGTCCATGGTTATACAGCAAATCCACGTTGATGGCCAAGATACAATGTCATTCCACAAGTTCCCAATCTGAGATTGGTAGTTCCACTGCCCCTGTACCAGGCGATATCCACTATCTCCCAATTACCTTTAACAATCTCCTGTCTGGCCTTAGGTTTACATAAGATCCATCCAGCATATCCTGCTCTGCTTGCAGTCACTGAATGGAAACACTGATTCCTGAGGATGAACTGACGAGCAAGCAAATCACAAATAAAATATAGCAATAAAATCTCTAATAAAACACAACAATGTCAACGCAACCGGTGCTCCGAGATGGAAAAGTCTGCATCCTGTAGAGCAGTGGACTCCGCTCTATGGGCATTGGTCCAATAGTCTTTAGTCCGTGGCCAGTTCCTCACATTACCCAACAAAACAGGAACTGCAGCCACAGGAGGATAACAATAAAATACAGTACCATAAAATAGATTTTCATACATTTGTCGTCATGAGTTGTCAGAGGAGTGCGATGATATCCTTTCCACCCTCACAAAGGCCACGTCTTATTTCTTGCACGCAGAAAAGGTATTAAGATTCATCAATGTTTTTTATCACACTTTCATCTCAGGGTGTCAGCATTTACTGTACTATCAGCGTTTCATTTTTTCATGTATGTAAAAAAAATATACGTTTGTTAAGCTTCTCCTATCAAACAGTCCACGAAAAATGGACAGCACACTGATGACATCCAAGTCCTGTTAGATTATTTTCATGGACTTGCATTGACGAGTTTGATACATGACTCTGATCAAAATCAGACATATCAGTGATTTAGTGAGGACCCCTCAGCCCACAAATATACAAGGACAGGAAAACATCCCTGTAGAGCAGGGGTCTCAAACTCAATTTACCCGGGGCCGCTGGAGGTAGAATCTGGGTGAGGCTGGGCCGCATCAGGTTTTCCACAAGAAAAGCTCTTACAAAACAGGTGGAAATAGGCTATCACGACTAAATGAATTATTCTTAATATTATGTTACAACACCAGGAGCTGAGGATTTTGTTTCGAGGTCAAGAGCTCTCTGATGCGATGTTGCTGCCTGACTCACTTCCTTCCTCTTTTGACACTGCAGTGTGGTGGACAAGAAAACATTAACTGGTTAACAGCAAGAAGTCATTCCCCCCAGTGCTCATTCTCCCCCCTTGCTTTTTCTCCATCATCCCATCGTTGCTTTTCCCAATCACTCCCATCATTGCTTTTTCCCCAGCATTGCTTTTCCCCATCACTCCCATCATTGCTTTTTCCCCATCATTGCTTTTCCCCCATCACTCCCATCATTGCTTTTCCCCATCACTACCATCATTGCTTTTCCCATCACTGCTTTTCCCCATCATTGTTTTTCCCCCATCACTCCCATCATTGCTTTTCCCCATCATTGTTTTTCCCCATCACTCCCATCATTGCTTTTCCTCATCACTGTTTTTCCACATTGCTTTTCCCCATTACTCCCATCATTGTTTTTCCCCATTGCTTTTCCCCATTACTCCCATCATTGCTTTTCCCCATCACTGTTTTTCCACATTACTTTTCCCCATTACTCCCACATTGCTTTTCCCCATTACTCCCACATTGCTTTTCCCCATTGCTTTTCCCCATTACTCCCATCATTGCTTTTCCCATCACTGTTTTTCCACATTGCTTTTCCCCATTACTCCCACATTGCTTTTCCCCATCACTGCTTTTCCCCATCACTCTCCTGCACACACACACACACCACCTCTCACCTGTACACACACACACACACACCACCACTCACCTGTACACACACACACACACCTCTCACCTGTCCGCAGCATCACCGGTGCCCACGCTTCCTCGCTCTGACAGAGCAGGCCGCTGAATGATTACGTCATCCAGCGGTGCTGCTCTCTGTGTCAGAGACAGGAAGTGCGGGCGGCGGCAGCAGCAGGAGATGAGGTGAGTATGCCCGGCGCCGGCATCTTTCTGTGGTACCGCTCATTAAGCTTATGAATATGGGCGCCACGTCTATGAGAGGAGTGGCGTCCATATTCATGACCTTAATGAGCGGTACGAGTGACTGGGATTTCACATGCGGTGTTTCTCACATGTGTGATCCCAGCCGAGGGCCGCAAACTAGTGTCCCGAGGGCCCATGAGGTGAGGGCCGCAATCTAGTGGCCCGAGGGCCGCAGTTGGCCCGCGGGCCGCGAGTTTGAGACCCCTGCTGTAGAGTATAATAGGTACATGTTCCATTTGGATGAACAAGGATACAATTTATGTGAAAAACTGATGCCTGGATTAGCCGTAGTTACGGGAAAAAATTATACATAATTGTCAATGATGAATTCATAATGACCCTTTCTATAAAAAAAAAATCATGTTTTATCCTGCATAGTGAAAACCACTGCTGGAATTGCTAATATTCTACCTTCTGCCCATTTTGCTTCCTAAAAAATGTCATAAAAATTTTATAAAAAGTTAAAAGGTCATATGTTCTCTAAAATAGTACTAATGAAAACAACAATTTGTCTAGTAAAAAATAAATGAATTGTCCCATAAAAAGATCACTCTCAAATTATAGTAAAAAAAACATTTTTGGCTAATAAAATAAAACATAAAAAAACCTATAAATTTGCCATGATTTTACTGACCCTCAAATGAAAGTTAACATGTTATTTATGCTGCATAATGAAGGGCACAACCCTTAAAATACAAAAAAAAAAAACAATAGTAGATTTGCCCATTCCCTATAAAATATTTACAGCGTATAAAAAGTAAGAATACAGTGAAAGCAGAAATAGGAAACAATATTTCAGAGATGCAAATTTTAGAAAGAACATTGATAATTTTACAAAGACCATTGGCAGGGAAAGAGTTACATATTTTAGCCTGAAAAGTCAGGCAATATTCAGGGTCCTGTAAAATGATGTAACCTTCTCTCATTTAAATAAATCTGTCCGGAATAACAGACTATTTACAAGCAAGTTTAATGATTTCACCCTTATTCTTTTTCTGCCTTCCATCCCTTTCCTTTGATTACAGGTCAAGCTCGGTTTGAATCTTTTATCTACTTGCCTTTCCCAAACTGCCAATTACTAGTATAAAAGGAGGTCCGGTAGGACTTCTGTGTGATTGTGTAGGGCGGAATTTATCTTTTGATTAAAGCTTTTTCTGTGATAATGAAATCAGAAATTCTTTTTTTTACAAAAAAATCTGGCTGTTCAGTTTTTTGCTGTTTTTTTATTTTAATAATCTGGAGCTATGACATTGGTCAGAAAGACCTGCCTTTGGTCCAATATAATATGTTTGTGATGAACATCAGTGTAAAGGGCACCTGTCAGTAAGGCAAAAGTTTTCAGTTTTTGCATTTTTTCCTGTTGCTCCTCTGAGTATTATTTTTTTTTATTATTATTCTTGATACAGTTCCACAGATGTGGCTTTTTTAATTACGGTAAGTCTTTACCAAGAGTATGTGCCTCACACAGAGAAAATGTACAGGAGCCTAAAGACAAGCAAAAACATCCCGCAAGAGGATCCTTGAAAAAAATCACCTTTAATGAAATGTATTAAAATCTATGTAGAAAAAATCCATCCAAAATCATAGAAGTATCAAAGGCATTTTAAAACACAATCTTTAGTCATTGCCTTATATCTTATTGGAGGTGATAACATGTGAGATGCCATCTGAGTTAAAAAAAACATTTGTTTCAGCATTACTTTTATATACTGGGGCCAGCCTAGTGACATATTGCCTATTTGGAGCAGTGGATCCACTATTTTACCGTGAATTGAGCTGACTCGAAGAAAAGTTTCCATTTTAGGGCTCATACTCACATGCGAGACGGTTCTCGTGCGAGTCTCTCGCATGAAAACCTGGCACTGCCGCTGGCACTCGGCCCGGAGGGTGTGGCTGCATAGAAATACATGCAGCTGCATGCTCCGGTCCGAGTGCCGGCGGCAGTGCCAGGTGTTCATGCGAGAGACTCGCTCGAGAATCGGGCGAGTCTCTCACATGTGAGTATGAGCCCATAGACAGATGGTGGTACATTGTGGTACAAAATCAGTTGTACATAGTAATATAGTTAGCAAGGAAGAAAAAAGACATTTGTCCATCCAGTTCAGCCTATATTCTGTCAGAATAAATCCTCAGATTTACGTCCTTCTAAAGAACCTAATAACTGTAAGATACAATATTGTTATGCTCCAGGAAGACATCCAGGCCTCTCTTGAACCTCTCGACTGAGTTCGCCATCACCACCTCCTTAGGAAAGGAATTCCAGATTCTCACTGCCCTAACAGTAAAGAATCCACTTCTATGGTGATGGAAAAACCTCTCCTCCAGACGCAGAGAATGCCCCCTTGTGACTGTCACCTTCCTTGGTATAAACAGATCCTTGTAGAGATATTTGTATTGTCCCCTTATATACTTATACATGGTTATTAGATCGCCCCTCAGTCGTCTTTTTTCTAGACTAAATAATCCTAAGTTTGCTAATCTCTCTGGGTATTGTAGTTCCCCCATCCCCTTTATTAATTTTGTTGGCCTCCTTTGTATTCGCTCTAGTTCCATTATATCCTTCCTGAGCACCCGTGCCCAAAACTGTACGCAGTGCTCCATGTGCAGTCTAACCAGGGATTTGTACAGAGGCAGTATAATGCTCTCATCATGTGTATCCAGACCTCTTCTAATGCACCCCATGATCCGGTTTGCCTTGGCATCCGCTGCCTGGCCCTGCTTGCTCCAGGTAAGTTTATCATTAACTAGGATCCCCAAGTCCTTCTTCATGTCAGATTTACCCAGTGGTTTCCCGTTCAGTGTGTAATGGTGATATTGATTCCTTCTTCCCATGTGTATAACATTACATTTATCATTGTTATACCGCATCTGCCACCTTTCGGCCCACGTTTCCAACTTGTCCAGATCCATCTGTAGCAGAATACTATCTTCTCTTGTATTGACTGCTTTACATAGTTTTGTATCATCTGCAAATATCGATATTTTACTGTGTAAACCTTCTACCAGACCGTTAATAAATATGTTGAAGAGAATAGGTCCCAACACCGACCCCTGCGGTACTCCACTGGTCACAGCGACCCAGTTAGAGAATATACCATTTATAACCACCCTCTGGTTATAAATGGTATATAGTTGGCAGAGTTCATAATCAATCAGACAGTAGGACAGGCCTGGTGAATTTCTTGCAAAATGGGTATCAGGCAGATTGGTCATCGCTGACAGGAGACATGGAATTGCAGTCAGAAAACTAGCCTCGGTCCTAAGCTATAGAAAGTCAAGAGATAGACCTTTGTATGCAACAGGAACTTTTAGAACATTATTACTTAGGCAATGAACATTTGAGGAAAGTTCCTTTAAAATCTTGGATTGGCAGAACATTGGCTGGGAAGAGCAGGAGTCAAATGTGCAGAAGGCTACACCTGGAATCCAGAAGAAGATCAGTGAAAGAACCATGGTCAGTTAAGAGGACAGCCGGATAGCAAGTACCTTGAACATAGCCAAAATCCCAGGTTAAGGAAGTCAATTTTAAGTTGAATTACATTTAGATCTCACTTGCAGACTATTATTGACCGTACCTTAGTATATTTTAACTTCTTGCTATATTTCAATTCATTTGGTTTTATTGATATCATCCTTGACTTCTGGTTAAGTACCTGATCATCTTTTTATACTTCTGCCCAACTCTGGCAACTTTCTTGGTGAGCCTTGGCTAACCTCACATCTGTATTGATCTCTTCGTCTTTGCCCGACAGTTAATTGGAGAGACTACTAACCTGGGCACATGTCTACATACTGTATGTCCATAATTCTTTGGGAGAGGGGATTGCACTGCCTTTTTAACATGCCAAAAACATTAAATCCCATTACACAGAATAAAAAGCACACATTTAATGTGCACTTATTTTTGAAACAAGAGAGATATTACTGTAAATCTGTCATATACTCTATTAACCTGCTGGTTTAGCTAGCGCTGGCAGATCTACCAGTTTTTTGGCAGTAATTCCCACTAGAGAAGTTACACTTGTTGGCACAGAGCTTGATTGTGTGAAGTAGGCTGCATAGATCGGAGCTGAAAGCTTCACTTCATAACATGCTGGGATCTCTGTGACTATAAATCCTTAAAGCCTGTCTGCTTTCTGAACTACAATGCTTTATTTGCTGTAAGGGTTCCTTGATTTATGGCAGCCATTGACTGCCTGTGTTATGGAGCCATGCTGCCATGATACTGAAGTGTCTGCCAGCTCTATTGTTAGAAATGGATAAAAAGTGCTAATCACGTAGATAGCAGGTTCCTGAGCCCCATGCACAGTATATGAGTGTAAGAAGAACATTTCATATTAGCAGGACCAGACGATGCTGGAGTATGTATAATGGGTGCCAGGGAAAGAAGTATTAGCATGTCAGATTTCAAAATACTCTAAACTATGACCCTGATTCATCAAAGCAATTACATCAGAATTCTGGCTTTAATCGCTTTGAAAAATTGCTGTTTTTTTTGTACAGCGAGTAGTTGCACAAATATTTCGTGATTTTTCACTCCAGTTTCAGCCAGCTCCAACAAAATGTACAAGATTGGGGCACAACAGGGACATGACGCCACAACTCATCTAATGCATGACAAGCTGTGGCATTACTTATGCAAGAAATCTCATTTCAGTCCCCGACAGAGGTGCATGCCACTTGTTGTGAGCTCTTGATTCACAGGACATGAAGCACAGCCAGAGAGGTCGGGCAATGGCCTGTTGTCCTTGAGCTGACCATGCATATTTAGTGGGAAGACATGGTGAATAACTGTTACCCATAAATATCTAATATACATGAACATCTTTAGGGATTGTTTTTAGTTTCCTTAAATGCTTATATCGGACAAAAATTCATTTTTGCAACTGGGTCTCATTAAAAATTTAGCACTGTTTGCCTTCTAAAACCTCTGTGTGTCCGGCTGTTCAGTGAGCTATTTGAGAATCCATTGGTGAACCTGTTCTGTTGTTGACCTCCCCAGACTAATGATCCTTCTAACTCTGTAAGCACACCCCTGTGGGTATGAATGACATGATTTGCAAGAGGGATGTCATCGTCGGCTCATTGTAAAGATGAAAGAAGTTAGATAGAGCCTGTTCAACGTGATATCGTCCTCATCTACTAACAAACACTGAATGGCATTTTATGTCAGAAAATGTACAAACGTGAACTTCACTCTAAAGGTGTTGCCCGATAACCTTTCCAAGGGATAGGTGAAAACTTAAGAAAGCTGTCTGTCCAACCGCTGGTATCCCCACTGCTCATAGAACAAGGGTCACAAAACCAGAACCACCTAGGTAAATAGTGGGTTCTTATGAAGCTTTTGCGTCACTCCTCCATTCATTATCATTAGGAGCGGTGGTTACAGATATTCACTACGGCTCCATTCAAAAGCTAATTAGGAACCACTATTTTCATCATTGTTGAGTTTTCCAGGGGTTAGACCTACAGTGAGTATACATTTGTAATCTATTCTGTGGATAAGTGATTAATGTTTCTGGGACAACCCCTTTAAACTTATCTTTCTCCTAAAATCCCTAACTTGTGGCCCGTCTAACCTTTTAAAATGATGGATTGATCAGGGCAAGTTTGAGAACTTTTTTTTGGAGAGTCAGCTACTGCAGGATCGTGTAGCTGCTGTGATGGGGAATCAGATTGAAAACAGTCAGATACCCCATAGAGCAGGAAGAGATGAATTATTACCATTTTTGCCCTCTGATTGCTGTATACACAGTGCTGAACGAGCGCTGTGTATACAGATTAGGATAGGAAGTATTAACATTGATTACTCCTCCCTCTTCATCATGAGATCTTCGGCTACCAGGAATAGCTGCTCAGCACCTATTATAAAAATGTTATTTTATTGTTTAAATGCCCCCACAAAGCTCTTTTGGGACTTTATTCTTTAACTACATAAATAGCAAGAAACTAAAAAATGATAGTGTTGGTCCCCTTAAAAATAGTCTGGGTGAAATGGTGGATGAGGATGAGGAAAAAGCCAATATGCTAAATGACTTTTTTTCAACTGTATTTACACAAGAAAATCCCATGACAGATAACATGATCAGAGATAAAAAAAATTTCTCCATTAAATGTCACATGCTTAACCCAGCAGGAAGTACGGCGGCGTCTAAAAATCACTAAAGTTCACAAATCCCCGGGCCCAGATGGGATACACCCCGAGTACTGCAGGAATTAAGTACAGTTATAGATAGACCTTTATTTTTAATCTTTAAAGATTCCATAATAACGGGGTCTGTACCACAGGACTGGCGTATAGCAAATGTGGTGCCAATATTCAAAAAGGGGGCAAAAACTGAACCTGGAAATTATAGGCCAGTGAGCTTAACATCTACTGTGGGTAAAATCCTGGAGGGTTTTTTAAGGGATACTATATTGGAGTATCTGAAGCTGAATAACCTCATGACACAGTATCAGCATGGGTTTACGAGGGACCGTTCTTGTCAGACTAATCTGATAAGCTTTTATGAAGGGGTAAGTTCAGGACTGGACCAAGGGAATGCAGTGGACGTGGTGTTCATGGACTTCTCAAAAGCTTTTGATACAGTGCCACACAAAAGGTTGATACATAAAATGAGAACAATGGGGATAGGGGAAAATATGTGTAAGTGGGTTAAGAACTGGCTCATGGATAGGAAACAAAGGGTGGTTATTAATGGAGCACACTCGGACTGGGTCACGGTTAGCAGTGGGGTACCACAGGGGTCAGTATTGGGGCCGCTTCTCTTTAACATATTTATTAATGACCTTGTAGGGGGCATACAGAGTAGTATTTCAATATTTGCAGATGACACTAAACTCTGCAGGGTAATAAATACAGAGGAGGATAATTTTATATTACAGGAGGATTTATGTAAACTAGAAGCTTGGGCTGATAAATGGCAAATGAGCTTTAATGGGGATAAATGTAAGGTCATGCACTTGGGTAGAACAAATAAGATGTATAATTATGTGCTTAATTGTAAAACACTGGGCAAAACTGTCACTGAAAAAGACTTGGGTGTATGGGTGGACGACAAACTCACATTTAGTGGCCAATGTCAGGCAGCTGCTGCCAAGGCAAATAAAATAATGGGATGCATTAGACGAGGCATAGATGCTCATGAGGAGAACATAATTTTACCTCTATACAAGTCACTGGTGCGACCACACTTAGAATACTGTGTACAGTTCTGGTCTCTGGTGTATAAGAAAGACATAGCTGAACTGGAGCGGGTGCAGAGAAGAGCGACCAAGGTTATTAGAGAACTGGGGGGTCTGCAATACCAAGACAGGTTATTACACTTGGGGTTATTTAGTTTGGAAAAACGAAGGCTTAGGGGTGATCTTATTACAATGTACAAATATATGAGGGGACAGTACAAAGACCTTTCTAATGATCTTTTTACTCTTAGACCTGTGACGGGGACGAGGGGGCATCCTCTACGTCTGGAGGAAAGAAGGTTTAGTCATAATCACAGACGCATTCTTTACTGTAAGAGCAGTGAGACTGTGGAACTCTCTGCCGTCTAATGTTGTAATGAGTGATTCCTTACTAAAATTTAAGAGGGGACTGGATGCCTTTCTTGAAAAGTATAATATTACAGGCTATATTCACTAGTTTCCTAGATACAGCGTTGATCCAGGGAGCTAGTCTGATTGCCGTATGTGGAGTCGGGAAGGAATTTTTTTCCCCAATGTGAAGCTTACTGTTTGCCACTTGGGTTTTTTTTGCCTTCCTCTGGATCAACATGTTAGGGCAGGTTAGGATAGGATATGGGTTGAACTAGATGGACTTAAAGTCTTCCTTCAACCTTAATAATAACTATGTTTATGGGCACAATATGTGACATAAATAAAAATTAAGCAAAGAAAGAAAAAGGCAAGATAAAATACATAAATAAAACTAAAATCGGTCCAAACTCTTTTTTTCTAGTCCTGCCCTCAATGAAAAAAAATGTTTTATCTATAAAAACAATAAGAACACAATTTAAAATCTAAAAAGTATAAAAAACTGAAAAGCAAACACATTGTGTTTTTTTTCTTTTGCATCTGAAATTGCAAAAAATAAAAATGACAAAAACTTTAGACCTTGCATATAATGATAAAAAGTAAAAAGGCAAAAATTATTTGAATGCCAACAAATTTTTTAGTTTTTTAAACAGGACATATGCTAAAAAGACGAAAATGTGCCTGGTGCTGAACAGGAGAAAATGGCTTTATTGAACTGTTTAAAAGTGAAAACCTCAGGCAGCAAAGTGCAGAAAGTGCCACTGGTCCAAACGCTAGTCATTCGATAGCCCCGGACAGAAGTAAGCTTGGACGATAAGGAGCTATACGCTCCTCAGCTGCAAGATGAGACAAACCCTGTAACCCATTCCCATTCCATAACACTTCTCCTTTGCTGCCTTATTCAACCTAGCCTTTGAACATACCAGTTTATATGTGATTTTTACAGTATCAAATTTTATCTTCAGAAACCAAAAGAGAAAAAAAGGCAAAAAAAACAACAAAAACCCTGTTGCCTCTATCTTGACGTGCACACATTATTAGCATTCTGAAGTAAAAAAAATGTGCTGGGCATACGGTACATTAGTATGGTGATGCAAAATTACATTTCCGATCACAGACAGCATTTGTTTTGCTTTTCTGTTGCTCAGCTGTTATGGTCAGTACAAATCATATTTAGTAGAATGTGCAGCCATTGCATTTATTATTTAGTGGAAATCATTTACTTTTTGTTCAATATACTTTAAAATCTGTACATGCTGCTTGATGCTCTTTGTTTCTCAATGATTAGAACATGTTTGTTACTTTTATATACTCTAGAGACAGGGTGACTGATTTGCATATCGTAGGATTATGGGGATCCTTCTGTATATAATTTTACTGATAAAAAACAGACTAAGATAACTGACATATATAGAATATCATAACCAATTACTCATAGATGACATAATCACTATTCAACTTTGAAGTTTTAAGATATCTTTATGTATCTCAGTATTTTGTGGTCATGTTCTCGATGTAGCTTAGGACTCTCCTATATCTGATGACTAGCAAAACCAAAATAATGAGTAGGAGCATAATTTGGAATAAGTGCAATATGTAAGAGCACATTCACACTGTGGCCATTTCACAGACAAAATCAAAGGAAAAAAACGAAATGAGCATCAACCCAAAACCTATAAAGAATAGAGAACTTGCAGAAGACTCATTTACGTGGTTGTTACAGGAGATATCTGCCCTTGGTAAGAGCTATTTCCAATCGTCATGATGTGTATTTGTGAAGTGCCTCAGGAAGTTGGCCAGGATCTGGTTGATTCTCTCTACCTGTGCGTTGGATCGACGGTGGTATCGAGACAAGAATTCCAGGACAATGTTCAGAAGCTTATACAAAGCTTGCCAGAATTTGCATGTGAACTGGATACGTCGGTCGAACATGATGTGACGAGGGTAAATCGTGAAGACAGAAGATGTGCTGGATGAATTTCTCTGGAAGTTCCGGAGTGGACAAAAGTCACAGTAGGGAGGTGAAATGTGCCATCTTCGAGAAGCAATCCACCATTACCCAAATATTGGAACAGCTTGAAGACACAGGAAAATTTGTAATAAAGTTCATGGCAATATGCTGCCAAGGCACCAAAGGCACAGGAAGTGGTAGGAGTGGCCCAAGCAGGAGTTGCCTAGGAGTTTTGTTGCGGGCACAGGTAGGACAGGCGGAAACTAACACCATGATTTCCTTACGAATTGTAGGCCATCAGTAGTGACGTGATATCAGCCGCAATGTCTATTTCTGCCAGACATGGCCGGCCATTTTGGGGGGAGTACCCCTACTGCAAAATTTGCCTCTTGTCTGATTTTGTCACCGGGTCTTACCTAGCAGAGTTTGGGACTGGTTTACTGGAGCCACAGTAACTATCTTGGATGACTCAATGATAATTTGAGGTTCCTCCTCTTGGTCAGAGGGCAGGAAGCAGCGGAACAGTACATCAGCTTTGATGTTTTTGTCAGCTTGCCGGAAATGCAGAACGAAATCAACAGTGGCAAAAAAATAACAACCACCTAGACTGGCGTGGATTCTGTCTTTGCGCAAACTGCAGATAGGCCAGGTTCTTTTGGTTAGTATAAATGACGACAGGATGGATTGCTCCCTCGAGAAGGTACCGTCACTCCTCTAGATCCATCTTAATTGCGAAAACTCTTGGTCATCAATTAAGTAGTTGCATTCCAGGGCAGAGAAGGCCTTGGAGAAGAAACCACAGGTCACCATACATAAATCACACTCAACCATAAATGCCACATACTGATAAGCCCAAAATCAATTATCATCTACTGTAAGGGGCTACATGTGACCATGAAACCACTGGGACACATAAAAAATGATACAAAGATAGCCACCGAAGTGGAAAATGATGTACATGTCCATTGTAATAAAATTCAGACTTTATTTTATTTCTTCACAGAATCAATATAAACAATACATATACAGGAATATGGAAAATGGGGTATGAACACCCACAATGTGTGCATGCCAATCCACCAATTTTAAAAGGGGAACACCACCCCTAAGGACCCATACAGTGTGTGATATAGTGACATCTACAAAAAGACACAGAGTATATAATCAATTGCCACTAATTAGGGACAAACATAATGTACCAACAATTCTAACTTGGCATACAAGCTGTTCACAGGAGTAGTATAGGAGTTCCACCTTTCGTCAAACTCAATCTGACAGGTCGTCACGCCCCCTATCATTTAATCCGTCTCCCTGTGATCTGTCTGGGAAATCAGGACTGCTGAATCTGTGAATTTCAATCAAAGTGATTCATGAATTTATTCGTCTCTATTTATATTTTATCCATCTCCTTGTGGATTTGCTCAGACTGTGGGGAAAGTTGTATCAAGGCGAATCTTGGTTTTATAAGTCTCTTTTTTGTGGGGGAACTTTTAAGTTCAGCAGTAAATGTATGTAAAGCGATTTTCTAGCATTTGGTGTATTAAATCTGTGTGTGTGTTTCACTCGCTGTAAAGATATAGCTTAGTAGTGTATGTACAGACTAAAAGGAGTTTATTCTATAGTATTATCCGGTATATATAAGAAGTTTTAGTGAATTAAAGATAGGCTACGTATTAGCAGAAGTGTAGCAGTGTTGTGTTGTGTCATGACCTGTAAGTACAATTGAGAGAAGGTCGCAAGCTATTTAGCTGTGGTAATTCAGTTGCTAGAAAGTACACGTAGTAATTAGCCCTGTATTGTGTATAGGCGGCCATAGTCCTGGCATGTCCGGACAAGTCCTTTGATCAATCTATTTGGGAATCTTTTAAGTCCAGCAGTAAATGTATCCGGAAAGCTGTATCAAGGCGAGGTCACTAAATGTATCCTTTGATCAGTCTATTGTGTGGGGGAAAGCTGTATCAAGGCGAGGTCACATTATGAAATGGTCAACTCATGGGCATATTATGTATATGGCCATGTTACAATATTAGACACGCGAATGTTTTATTCGTATTTTTAAAAAAGCAATGAAGCGGTATTGTAAAAACAAGGTTACAAGATTTTATTGTAATAAATACAGCTCAAAGACATTTCAAGCATTTAAAAGTACATACAGAATGATATAAAAAGTATCACATGCACAATTAACAAATAGCATCACACACGATAAAATAGATAATTAACAACTACATAGGCTACATCGTGAGCCACATGGCTGGCAGTATCGGTAGAGACCTTTTTTTAGGTAGTAGAGTACCCCTTGTGGTGCCTAATGACGGGGAGTGCAGAGAATGAATTGTACGGGGTGCGGGGTCTAACCTCATCTGTGTAGATACACCAGCGCTGGAGGACATTTTTAATTCGTCTAAATGTTGTCTAGTAGTGTGATTACCCACAACAGTAGAGGGTATATTCAGCTCGGCCATAGCTCGCATAAACGATTCCCAACCCCTAGGTAAATTCCTGATGGTCAGAGCGTGACTCTGCGTTGTACTACGTACTAAATTCACTAAGTTTGACCCGGGTATTACAGCGCCTTTGAAAATAAATTTGTCTTTATCATTCCAGTCTGTCACACTCTTATTCTGGAGTAGCCTGTTTAGTAAAAATTCAGCATTCTTTTTATATCTTTGGTTTATATGACCTACAATTTCAGCGATCTCGTGATTTTTTTTATCGGTGACGGTATTTGGCGGCTGTTGATGCTCAGGATCCTGAGGGCTAACGAGATTTAAAGTTGTCAATTCTTTTGAGCTGCGTTTCGTATGTATCAAGTAGCGCTCCAGCACGGTGCTATACATTTTAATTTTCACATCGTCGGGGATGTCGCGGCGCTGTAAAACGGAGTTAAATTCATCATCGAGGCGTCGAATAACAGTTTCGCGTATGCTCTCGGTGATTGGTGGCCTTAGCTTGTGTAGCTCCTGTTTGGGGACTAGATACATTTTCTCAGCATGCTCCATTATTTGCCCGCGAGCAGACTCGTTATTATGGGTATTGCAAAGCCTAAAAGAGGACCGATAAAGCCACCGGTCTGATTCAGTACCCGTTTCTTTTTCTTTATGGACTGCGCTCTATCGCTAATGGTTCTTATAGCTTTACGCCACTTCTTCAGTATGCCTTTTTGGCGCTCTTTCAACGGGATTCTGCCTTTTAAGATGTTTAAAGCAATCTCACCTATAGCGGTGATTAAATCCACGCTCGCATTGCGCAAAATAGATTTCCGGACGGACGGGGTTGCCTTCACCAGAGTTTTTAAGAGAGCCCAGTTACGCCGGAGTCTCTCGGACATCTTTACAGCACAGCGCACACAGCGTGGAATGTGCAAGCCTGCATAAAATTCACTTTTTAGAAGCGGTTTTCTTCTGCACATAGACAGCTGGTAACGCCGGTGGAAACAACCCCGTCCGTAAGCGGTGATCCTCAGGTGTATTAGCTCTCAAATCGATCAGCAAATACCCATAAGGCTCCCGCGTAGCATCCTCAAATGCTTCTAGGAAAAAACGTGTTTTTCCAGGATACATCTGACGAGCTAGTGTTAAAATTTGTAATTTATCTCGAGGGTTGTTAAAAAGAACCATGTACTTTGTGTTTAAATTTATGGTGCGGCTTTTTTTACCCTGACAAAATATGTTTTGTACCAGGTAGAAAATACTGAGATTTCTGTGGTGCACATACTTGGTGAACGCTTTTTCTATCTCGCAATTTTCGCTAGCACTATCCATGAGATCATCAACAATCGCCAAATTCACCTTGTCCAGTGGGAATAATTCGTCATTTACGAATGTATTCGGCAAACCCTCCACAAATCTGGTGTTGGGAAAAGAGAGAGAGATTTCATCATATAGTTTCTGCCAGCATGAATAAAACCAAACAATATTATCCGGCTTGTGAGAAAAATTACTTTCAATATTATACAGCATTTGTTTTACAAAATAACTCTTTCCAGAATTAGACGGCCCCGCTAGAATGCACGAGAGCGGATGTTGTAGCCGCGTATCCATCACAATACTGTGCTAATAGCCATACGGCAGGGTGGTGAATTCGTCTAATAGTCGGCGCTTTGTGTAGACACACTTCTGGGTCTTTTGTAGGACACGGGATTCAATATTCCAATATTTTTTATCTCTCACAATGCCCTGTTGCTGTACGACTATGCGCTTCTGAGTTTCAGGGGCTGAATTACGGGGGTAGTCCAGAACTAGATCTTTCAGACTGCTAAAATTGATAGATTGAGAGTTACCAACATTTAGCGTTATTCCCTTCACTTTTAAGACAGTTTTCCCTGTGTTGAGCTTGTACCCGTAAGTTTTGGGCCCTGCAGAAACAAACTCTGTGATGTATGTGCCCTCGGGTATCTCACTCCTCAACTCCCCCAGGTAATCGCCTAGAGGCGGCTGCCACTCACCTTCCCTGTGCACAAAAATAACTGAATCTGTGTCGTGATAAAGGCACCTCTCCTGCAGCCGGTCCAGCAGAGAATAGAGCTCTAGCCGCGCATACGCTGTGGTAAAGCAGGCTATAAAGATGTTTGTGTTTTTATTGACTGTGTGGTGCCCTTCCGCATATTTTCAGTTAATGGTTGCGGGTTCATCATCGATAAAATCCAGCGTAGAAATGTCATAGTAGGGCAGGAAGAGATACCTAAAAAGCTCATCAGGATCCCTAACAATCTTGGTGCTTGGTAGATTGGCCCGCTGAGCAAACTTCCCCCTAAAGAATTTAAGAAAAGTTTGGAGATCTGCCTTTTAGCGGGGTTGACGGCTATATTTTCAGGTCGTAACCGCACACCCTCTTTTTCAAGAAAATTGTCAATGTACTGCTTTTTCTTGGCATCATCCGTGCACCAGCTAGGATACCCTGACGCCTCCTGCTTATCCCTAAGGTGTAATTTAATGTAGGGTGCAAACAGATCATCGCTGGTGTTTGGAAAATGCCATATTTCATAGATGTGGGCGATCCGGTACCCTTTATCTATCGCCAGCTCGAGCTCTATAGTGCACCAGGTACCTGTCAGGGAGCGTTCTTCATCACTATGTCTGCATTCCTCGGCCTGTGAATTTACAGCGCATGTATAGCAAAGGGGGAACATCAATTTTTTGTCGAGTTTTACCGGTAGAACGGGAAAAAATAAATCTCTCGGGGGATAGACCTTGACTCTAGCTAAGCCAAAGTATTTTTTAATGAAACCAAAGTTGTCATAGATGATGTCGGGGTGACCTACAGGGTATGTTTTAGTTTTGTTTACAAAGGGGTACAGGCTGGTGAAGTCGTAGTAATGTAAAGTCTCATCAGCTTCCACCTGGTGATAGAGCTTAATGGCGTTAGTTCGACCCCCATAAAGCGCATCGCGGGGGACTAAGGGAGCAGTGAAATCCATTTGCTGGAGAAATGCCTGGAGGTTAGAATCGTTTTTAACCATTTCACGCCACTCATGCTCCCATATCACTCTTATGGTGTACCCGCGCAGCTGCAGGTAGCGCTTTTTAGGTAAGAAAGCATGATATAATTGACCGTAGGTTGTGTTTGTAACTTTATTTGTATCATTCTCATTATAGCACGACGGGCAGCCGTGGAAAAAACAGCCCTGAAATTCAAAAGCTATGTGCTGTCCGTTAACATAGGCATAGCCATCTAGAAAATATTGACCGAGTTGTTTCTCACCCCCTCTTAAGGCATGCTGAATGTCAATGTTCTTGGTATGCGCTACATACATGAGCCACTGTATAGCGGCGGATGAGTAGCGCTTTTTCACCTTGTGATAATTATCACCCGGTAAAATGGCGATAGTTTTTTCTGGTAGAAATTTAAACCAATACATTGTGTACAATAATAAATTATATTGTGGTACCGTGTTAGCCAGAAAAATCGATGTGAATACTTTTCCATCCAATTATGACAAGAGCATTCTTAAGGTGATACCTTTATTGGCTAACCAGAAAATTATATGTTCGCTAGCTTTCAGAGCTCAAGGCTCCTTCTTCAGGCAAGATTACATTTGGAATAATAAGAAAGACACATTAGATGCTTACTATAGTAGGAAATTTGTTCAAGACCTGGGAGGTGTGATGCCTTCAAAAGATAAGCAAAGGAAATCAAATTAGCATTTTCTTACAAATGGAGAGCTAGTGGGAATGTGTTATTAGCTATCTGGAGTCCTTCTGGTGAAGGTGTGAACTGTGTCTATGTAATGAGTCATAAAACCGGGTGTTAAGTTGAGTCCTAGTGTCAAAGTATTGAACATCCTAATAAGTTTGAATTCCCATATTTTTCTCTCCCTGTCATCCTTAAAATGACCTTTTAGTATTAAGACTTTTAAGTCTGTCATACAATGTCCAGTTCAAGAGAAATGTTTTCCCACAGGCGTGTCCATTTCATTCCTGATCGTATGTCTGTGTAGATTCATCCTTGTTTGTAGTTTTTGCATGGTTTCCCCAATATAGATAGCTCCAGGGCACCTTGTACATTGTATCATGTACACCACATTGGAGGATGTACATGAAAAGGAACCCATGACCTTATAGTCCTGATTTGTGTTTGGTACACGGACTGTATTTGTTGGTAATATGTGGGTACAAGTTTTGCATTTTTTGTTGTTACATGGGAATGTGCCAGTCACTGATGGTGACGAAAGGACACTTCTGACAAGGAGATTCCTTAAGTTAGGGGGCTGTTTGTAGGAGAGGAGTGGTAGTTCTGGGAATATGTCTTTCAATTTGTGGTACCTGTGGAATATGGGTTGGAGATCAGCACCAATTTTCCTTAGGATGCTCATTTGGGGGTTGTATGTGACCACAAGAGGTACCCTGTTGTTGTCCTCTCTCAGTTTGTAATCCAGGAGGTTGCTTCTTGGGATTCTTGTAGCCCTGTGGATCTGTTCATCTATTACCAGTGGATGGTATCCTTGTTGTAGGAATGTATTCCTCAGAGATAGCAGCTGTAGTTCCCTGTCTTTACTGTCTGAACAGATCCGAATATATCTCAGAGCTTGACTGTAGATGATGGATTTTTTTGTGTGTCTTGGATGAAAGCTGTTCCATCTAAGGTATGCTGGACGTCCTGTGGGCTTATGGTAAATTGATGTTTGTATGGCGTTGTCCTTGATGTATATGGTCAAGTCCAGAAAATGTATTTGAGACTTTGAAAAGTTGAGGGTGAGCTTGATGGTTGGGTGGTATTTGTTGAAGTTATTGTGGAAGGTGAGCAGATCATCTTTTGAGCCTGTCCAGATTATTAGCAGATCATCAATGTAGCGGAAGTATGCAAGAGGTTTAATAGGGCAAGATGACAAAAACTCCTCCTCCAGTTTCGCCATCCACTGGTAATAGATGAACAGATCCACAGGACTACAAGAATCCCAAGAAGCAACCTCCTGGATTACAAACTGAGAGAGGACAACAACAGGGTACCTCTTGTGGTCACATACAACCCCCACATGAGCATCCTAAGGAAAATTGGTGCTGATCTCCAACCCATATTCCACAGGGACCACAAATTGAAAGACATATTCCCAGAACTACCACTCCTCTCCTACAAACAGCCCCCTAACTTAAGGAATCTCCTTGTCAGAAGTGTCCTTTCGTCACCATCAGTGACTGGCACATTCCCATGTAACAACAAAAAATGCAAAACTTGTACCCACATATTACCAACAAATACAGTCCGTGTACCAAACACAAATCAGGACTATAAGGTCATGGGTTCCTTTTCATGTACATCCTCCAATGTGGTGTACATGATACAATGTACAAGGTGCCCTGGAGCTATCTATATTGGGGAAACCATGCAAAAACTACAAACAAGGATGAATCTACACAGACATACGATCAGGAATGAAATGGACACGCCTGTGGGAAAACATTTCTCTGGAACTGGAAATTGTATGACAGACTTAAAAGTCTTAATACTAAAAGGTCATTTTAAGGATGACAGGGAGAGAAAAATATGGGAATTCAAACTTATTAGGATGTTCAATACTTTGACACTAGGACTCAACTTAAAGGTACTGCCACACTAAGCTATCCCGCTAGCGATCTCGTTAGCGTTGCATACTAATGAGATCGCTAGCGGGATTGTTTCTATATCGCTAAATCCGGCCACATTTAGCGATATAGTTAACGACGCTATCGCCGCTAGCGATCTTCTTAACGACTTTAGCGGTACAAAAGTACCGCTAAATCGCTAAGAAAAGGTGCCACACAGCGATTAGATACTTACCCAGCGGGAGCGCCGACGAGAAAATAGGGTCCGGAACGATTCCAGCGACGAGCGAGATCACAGCAGGAAGCTCGTCGCTGGAAGCTGCCGCACTGAACAACATCGCTAACAGGATCGCTAAATAGTGACGTTTTTTAGCGATCCCGTTAGCGATATTGTTTAGTGTGGCATACCCTTTACACCCGGTTTTATGACTCATTACATAGACACAGTTCACACCTTCACCAGAAGGACTCCAGATAGCTAATAACACATTCCCACTAGCTCTCCATTTGTAAGAAAATGCTAATTTGATTTCCTTTGCTTATCTTTTGAAGGCATCACACCTCCCAGGTCTTGAACAAATTTCCTACTATAGTAAGCATCTAATGTGTCTTTCTTATTATTCCAAATGTAATCTTGCCTGAAGAAGGAGCCTTGAGCTCTGAAAGCTAGCGAACATATAATTTTCTGGTTAGCCAATAAAGGTATCACCTTAAGAATGCTCTTGTCATAATTGGATGGAAAAGTATCCAAACCGATACATTGACATACATACAGAGGCCAGGGTGATGAATTGAAAAGGATCAATACAGCTGCTCTCCACAACCATTTCTTTTTGAATGTCACAGTATTTTTTAACACTTTTCAGCGTCATTTCCATAATGCGCTCTCTATAGATCTCACAGGATCGTCTCAAAATTTCAACATCCTGTTTGCAGTATGATTTTAGTTCACTCTTGAAGTCAAAAACTGTGTGTTTCTGACCCTCATGCCAGACCAGGAACTCTGCCTTCTCACCCGGGGCCATGTACTCTAACCCATAATATCTCACATCGGGTATGGGGCCTACATAGTTTTGGTTTTCTCGGGTGTTAAAAAAGTGTGGAAAATGACCTTTGGCGCCTGAAAAGCCCATGGCCTGAGGTAATTTACTGAGCTTCATGGGGATAAAATTTAGCGAGTCTATGAACCTTATAGACAAATCGGGCACCGTCACACACAAGAGCCGGCCACCTTGGGCTATCAGCTTTACCTGTAGTTTTTCAAAAATCAGCTCCTTAACAATAAAGTAAGAATCGTAGCGCCCGGCATTGTGGGCTATAAATGTATAGCCTGAAAATTTCCCACTGGTAAAGAACAGTAAAAAGTCATGCGTGCAGCTATCACCTTCAAACTCCCAGGACTGCTCACCACTCAGAGTTGTGGTATAAATGTAATTTGAGATGTGTGTGCTTGTCTCCTGCATACATTCAAAATCGTAAAAGATTAACAATCTGTCTCGTCCTCCGGTACATAGCGGCGCATGTAACAGAGATGGGCGTCAAATTTATTTACCCGAGCACGACATACGGGGCAACGTAAACCGGCACATTCATGCACGCCCTCGCTATTCCTGAACACAAAGCGATGGCACTCATCACAAAATATTTTAAGCCTGCAGAATGGCGGATCAACCAGAGCTAATTGTTTGTGATGGTCTAAACACTCACTAGAGCGGCAATGAACACGACATATGGGGCAACGCGGAGTTTGCTGTACACCTGTACTCTCCACACAATCCAGTCTTTGGCACGCTTTACAAAAATATTGACATGAATGGGTGTTCTTGTTAGTGTACAATGAATTGCAGAGCTCACAAAAGTGCTTAGCGCCAATAAAACCTTTTATATTCTTGATGCCGTAGTAGTGGTTATCATGGAACAGTATGAATACGGTCTTACCACTAGTTACATTGTCGGTCTGAAAGTAGCGCCAATCACCCTGACTGTAGTACAGTACTTTAATGGTGACCCCCAAATATTTCTCAAATGCTGGAATGTCGCTAAAACTCACTAATCGCTCATCACGGATCCCCAGTGCCGTGTGTATGTTTTTAGAGCGATTCAGTAAAACCGCATCACTGACATCCGCGTCCTCTATCAGGGCGCACACACTAGCGGCCAAACACAGATTTGTACTGTAATTGTTAAAATCATACAGCCACTGCATCTTCTGTTTAATGATTCTACTGTTCGCTATAGATTTCAAGCGTCTTTTTACACCGCCGCGGCGGTTTTTAACGGTAGTGATGACTAGTTTTAGGGTGTTGCTTGCCAAGCATTCAGCATTACTTTGAAGTGTGCGGGCAACAGCATTTAAAAAAGATTCAGAATTAAAATCCTCGCGGCTCTGCTTGTAGTGAAAATGGGGTCTAAAGCATCGCCACCTTCAAGCCTTAACTGCACAAAGTCGCCCGGTTCAATGTCCCTGATGACTCTATCCAGTAATGACTGAATACTGTCGTGAACAATGTTCACAGCCTCGACAAACGATCGTACACGCTCCAAATTTACAAACCTAAAATGATCGGTATGTATGCGCGCACTGAAATTACGGTTGTCCCTCTGGTGATGATGGAAGTGTTGTAAAAATACTGTATGATCTGATCCCCTCACATCATCAGCAGAGTCAGCAGCCGCATCAGAGGCTTGTGAGCTTTGTGTACCGGTACGGCCGGCATTTTCAGGGACATCATGGCTATGTGAGACAGGCGCATCTGTGTGTGGTGGCTCCTGGGCTGTCTGTAGTGGTATAGCAGGACAGATGCCTCCACCCCGCCGCCTAGCGCATATTGCGCGTCGAGCACTGACCAGTAGTTTTAGAGCTCGTTTTATAACTCTGGACCTATTATAACGGGCTGTTTTAGTTGGTTTATGCAGACCGGAACCGATCATATTTAGTCATAACGGGTTAGCACCATCTGGTATCTCGGTGTCTACTTGCAGCCGGCGAAGCGCGTATAGCTCGGCCTTACGAGCATCTGTCGTGACTGTTTCAGACAACAATCTTTCAAAAGTATCACAGAAAAACACTATTTTGGGTACCCAGATTTTGTAACGTAAGTAACGGTCTAACTGCTCCTTAAACACTGCGGCTTCGGCGGGGGCCCACCCAATGCCTTCATACATCTGCGCTGTAGCGCTCGCAGATACAGAATCACCACTGCTAACAGGTACAGAGTCTGCAGAACCGGCACTGCTAACAGGTACAGAGTCTGCAGAACCCGCACTGCTAACAGGTACAGAGGCTGCAGAACCCGTAATGCTAACAGGTACAGAGTCTGCAGAACCCGTAATGCTAACAGGTACAGACACAGCTGTATGAAGCCTCGGCTTTTTACACACTTTATGCTTAGTCGTTAACACTCTCTTTAACCCCATCACGACATTAACTGGATTAGCTACATCAACGTGTGATGTGTTGGGTAAATTAATGGTATCTGACAGTTCAACACCTGTGGAATTAGCGGTCACAGTTACAGATGGCGGTAAAGGCTGTATAGTATGAGCGGTCCGTATAATGATCGTTCTACGGTGCGCTTCTTACCATCAGCGAGCTGATCAATCTCACGGTCAAGCGCCTCACGAGTCTGTCGGGTTGTGGGATTCATAGCGGAAAACGTGACTGGTGATGTTTCTGAAGTACGGTTAGTTTTCTGCGTGTCTTTACGTGGCCGATCCTGCACTTCAGAGTATAGTTCAGCGTCATTCACAGCCATGCTGGATGGTTGCGCGCCGCTTGAATGGGACAGCACGCCCGGCATCAGATAGAACTGCTGATGCGGCTGTGGTCCAGCAGGGCCCATAGGTGTCTGTATCGGCATCAAGAATGGCGCTGCGTGGTTCTCATTGAGACGTAGTGTTTGCAGAGGGGTCGTTGTTGTTTTTCTCTCGACTTTAGATTTATCTGTGGATGAGATTGTACATGTGTCAACTTTACAACTATCTTTAAGGAAAGATTCTACATGTAACGGATACGTGCGGAACATCGCGATCCTAGGTGTGACAAGAGTAACATACGTTGTATTAAGACTAGTCTGATATATCAAAATATACACTTACCGGTTAACGAGATGCTTCTGTAGAGTGCGCTAAATCTGAACTGGATATTTTTGACATGCCACCGACACAGACGAGTATAGAGAAGTCGCTATTTGTAGAAGTTCAGCCGGTTGCCGCTCTGATGGATAATGCCCCACTGGAATTTTTCATATCGGGTAGCGGGGATTATTATTACGACCTGAATAACACCCTGCTGTACATAAATTGTCGCATCGTCAAGCAGGATAATTCGAATATCGCCGATGACGCACGTGTAGCGCTCATAAACTATCCTCTAGCTACTCTCTTTAATCAGGTCGATATTACTCTGGGCGACCGAGTTATCTCACAATCGGACAATCTCTACAGCTATAGAGCGTACATAGAGACTCTCTAAAATTACAGCTCACAGACGCTGTCCTCGCAATTTACTGCCGGATTGTTCTATAAAGACACAGCTGGTCACCATAATGACCGAAGCTTGGACGGCCCAAATGCTGGATTTATTAAAAGAGCCGCTGCAACCCACCACTCCAAACCCCTGGACCTCATTGGTCCAATTTTTGGTGATATATTTAATCAACCAAAGCTAATATTGAACGGACTCGATCTTAAGGTTAAGCTAACGAGAAATAAGGACGCTTTCTGCCTCATGTCGGCTGAGGCCGATCCGCTGAAAGTGCAAATCATGCAAGCCGCTCTCTTTGTAAAGAGAGTACAAGTGTCCCCCGCGGTCCGAATAGGCCACAGCCAGGCCCTCTTGGCATCGACAGCCAAGTACGCTATTGACCGGACATGCATGAAAGTGTACAGTATAGCCGCTGGAACACGGATCACGAACCACGAGAATCTCTTACTAGGCCAGATACCGAAAACTGTTATATTGGGTTTTGTAGATAATGAAGCATTTAGCAGGTCTTACGCCAGAAATCCCCTGTTCTTCCATCACTATAACGTCAACCACGCAGCCCTCTACCTGGACGGGCAACAGATCCCTGCGAGGCCTTATAACCCTAACTATAATGACTATTTAGCCGTCAGAGAGTATATGGCTCTCGCCCATATATCCGGCAAGCAGAAAGCTGATTGTGCCATGGCCGTGGATCGTGAAGAGTTTATGTCCGGATTCACTCTGTTTGCGTTTGATTTATCAGCTGATCAGGAACCCGGAGGTCATTTCTCCCTCATTAAAACAGGTAACCTACGTGCTGAAGTCCGGTTTGCTCTACCGACACCCCATACGATAAACATGCTTGTTTTTGCAATCAACCCGGCCATTCTGGAAATTAATAATAGAGGAGAGATCTTGTACGATTTTAATTAGTGATGGATAGTCTACAACTCACGACCATACTGAAGGGGGATAGCTTTACAGAGCGAGTGTTTGGCGGTGTGTTTCCGTGTGATTTGCTTCCACCACAACGGGTAAATCAACGGCCTGTCGGATTCATCGTAAATACAGACCCCGCACTCCAACCAGGCCGCCACTGGATATTAATCGTCCTCTGTGATGATAAGAACGCCATATTTTTTGATAGCTACGGATTATGTGCTGACAACGCTATCTTTCCGAGCGAGTTTGTGACTTTCCTGAACAAGAATTGTGAGACTTATTATTATCAAGGCAGCCAAATCCAAGACACGTATAGCACCGTCTGTGGTCACTACTGCATGTACTTTTTACATTTTTTAGCTCGGAACATGCCGTTCAGTAAGATATTGGCGCAGTTTTCTGCTGATAAACCGCGTAATGATACAATTGTGAGAAATTTTATTGCTGAGAGAAAATCAAATTTAAAAACATCGCACTATATCTGTTGGAATATTCACCAAACTTGTGCCTGTCTAGAGAGAACACCATAACCGGGCTGTATCGCCATTTGTAGAGTCGTTTTGGTGTCACAATTAGTTCAATGCTTGAAATGTCTTTGAGCTGTATTTATTACAATAAAATCTTGTAACCTTGTTTTTACAATACCGCGTCATTGCTTTTTAAAAATACGAATAAAACATTCGCGTGTCTAATATTGTAACATGGCCATATACATAATATGCCCATGACCATTTCATAATGTGACCTCGCCTTGATACAGCTTTCCCCCACACAATAGACTGATCAAAGGATACATTTAGTGACCTCGCCTTGATACAGCTTTCCGGATACATTTACTGCTGGACTTAAAAGATTCCCAAATAGATTGATCAAAGGACTTGTCCAGACATGCCAGGACTATGGCCGCCTATACACAATACAGGGCTAATTACTATGTGTACTTTCTAGCAACTGAATTACCACAGCTAAATAGCAGCGACCTTCTCTCAATTGTACTTACAGGTCATGACACAACACAACACTGTTACACTTCTGCTAATATGTAGCCTATCTTTAATTCACTAAAACTTCTTATATATACCGGATAATACTATAGAATAAACTCCTTTTAGTCTGTACATACACTACTAAGCTATATCTTTACAGCGAGTGAAACACACACACAGATTTAATACACCAAATGCTAGAAAATCCCTTTACATACATTTACTGCTGAACTTAAAAGTTCCCCCACAAAAAAGAGACTTATAAAACCAAGATTCGCCTTGATACAACTTTCCCCACAGTCTGATCAAATCCACAAGGAGATGGATAAAATATAAATAGAGACGAATAAATTCATGAATCACTTTGATTGAAATTCACAGATTCAGCAGTCCTGATTTCCCAGACAGATCACAGGGAGACGGATTAAATGATAGGGGGCGTGACGACCTGTCAGATTGAGTTTGACGAAAGATGGAACTCCTATACTACTCACAGGTATTATAAGACAAAATGTGATTATTAATTGGCAATAGACATAATTGAGTCTTAACTCCCTCTCTAATAAATGTAGGCAGAATGGATATTCCATCAATAATACAGAGAGAGGGTGTTTATAGCAGATCCACAATCATTGTCATAATGGCCTTATTAACAAAAGTCCTCTAGGTAGCATTCAATAGAGAACATCCCTGATAATGGCATCGTGCTGCCAGTCAATATACAAGTAAAACCTGTCAGTTAAGGTGCGGCATGCCAAGCAGCTGTGCAGGGTCGGAGGGTGTGTGTGTGCCCGCCCCAACGCACGTTTCGGTACTACCTTCGTAAGGGGGCACCATACATCCAGTAGGAGACTTCTGGGTAAGAACTGCTCCAGCCCCAGAAGATGAAGACTCTACCTCCAGAAATAATTGTTTTTTCACTTCTGCTTGATGTAATATTGGAGCGGAGGAGAAGTTTTAGGGAGATAAAAATGTTCTCAGCCTCTCGAGTCAATACCTTCAGACAGGCACCCTTACAGATCATGGTGGAAATGAGAGTGGTCCGTAACACAAACTGTGGAATGAATTGTAGATAGTAGATGGCAAACCTCAGGAATCGCCATCAGGGCATGGCCACTCGAGGATGGATGACATCGGATCCATCTCCAGGCCTGTATCCAAGATGATATAACCTAGGAAAGGCAGAGAAGATTGTTCAAACATACATTTCTCAAATTTAGCGTACAGGTGATTCTCTCTGAGTCGCTGCAGGACTTGGCGAATGTTCTGCCTATAAGAGGGCTGACTTGGAGAGAAGACAGAGATATCGTCCAGATAAACCATGACACAAGTGTATAGGAGATCTCAAAAGATGTCATTCACAAATTCGTGGAAGACATCTGGTGCATTGCTGAGCCTGAATGGCATAACCCAGTATTCATAATGCTTTAAGGTGTTGAAAGCAGTCTTCCATTCATCTCCTCAACATGTCCAGATTAGATTGTATGCTCCTTGCAGTTCCATTTTGATAAAGATCCTAGCACTTCTGAGGCGATCAAACAACTCCGGAATCAATGGCAACAGATATTTGTTCTTAACTGTGATCTGATTGAAACCCCTACAATCAATGCAAGGCTGAAGGGTACCGTCCTTTTTGTCTTCTGAAAGAAACCCCTAGTCAAATTCTCCTTAACAAACTCGGACATAGCTAGAGTCTCCACCTGGGACAGGGGGTAAATATGGTTTTCTGGATGTGAGGATCCTGGAAAAAAGTCTATAGGGCAGTCGTTTGGCCTATGTAGAGGTAACATGTCTGCTTCTTTCTTGTCGAAGATGTTTGCATATGACCAGTAGGCAGATGCTAATCCCGACAGAGAAGATTGTGCCATTGGTGGCCGGACCGGTCGAACAGGTACAAGACACTTCTCATGACAAATCTAACCCCAGCAAAGCACCTCTCCAGCAGACATGAGCGAATATTTCAATGTTCGGTTCGCATTACGATTGCCGAATTTGCAATATTCGCCAATTAATTAGTCGAATATTAGTCGAACATAGCCGAATGCCATTCAGGTTAATAAGAAGCAAAAACAGACGCCTGCACAACACCTTATAACGGTCCTAAATGCTGCCAAAACACATCAAATGAGGGACAGGCACCAGGAAGTGGCCTCAGTTCACCTACAGTCCAAATTTTAGCGTGGAACTGCAGCAATAAGCCAGGCATGAGATATCAGGGTCTGGGACAGCATTTACATCTTTCAATTGAACGTCACAGTAAGACGAGGTGGGTGAGGGTTCGATGTAGGCTCCCTTTGCTGGGAGTTATTTAAACAAATTTGATCCCTTGTTAAAAGGGAACAAACAACGAAGAGATCCCTTCCAATAAAATGTGGAAACCACCCAGGCCATCAGGGATCGAATCTCACAACACAAATCCAACATCCGCACCAAGAAGCTCCATCTTCCCCTTCCGTATCACTTCAATGAAAAAAACCACAATGTTTCACAACTTAGATTTCAGGTTGTTGAACAAGTTGACATCAATAGAATGGGTTCCAATAGACTCAAGCTTGGTAAGACGACTCGCTCGGCTCTCCTGAAGGCAGACTCAGGACACACGTTCTCTGGGTTTTCTTTCTGCTGGTTTATTATCAGCCATAAACTCATGCAGGTTTCGCAGGAAAAGTAAACATGACCCCTCTGGGTTAAACGGGAAAAGCATAAAAAAAACAAACAATAACTCAGTCCATAGGTGAGTGGGTTCCGCCCGCTCTCGGTAGCATAAACTGCACTGCTAAAGTCCTTGTGGAAAGCTCTGCAGCTTCCACTATCCTGTCTGGAGACTTTCCTCTCCAGACCACACCAGAGAAAAAAAAACAGGACTGAGCTTTTATACATTGCTCAGCCACACCCTTTTAACATATAACATGCTGGCAGATAAATAAAGTAGGTCTTAGTTCACACAGGAGAGCATCCTGTGTGACACATACCTCCCCTCACATATAAAACCAGTCACACTGTCACATATTCCCCCCCTCTGCCCAAAGCCGGGGGTTTGGGCACCTTCTGACACCAGACAGGGAATCCTAGAGAGGGCATCTGCATTCCCATGTAACTTCCCTGGCCTATGCTCCACGTGAAAGTTAAACTCTTGAAGCTCTAGGAACCATCTAGTTACCCTAGCATTTTTTCCCCTCTTTTCCCTCAACCATCTCAATGGGGCATGGTCTGATGCTAATTTAAACTTCCGGCCTAGTAGGTAATATTTCAGTGTATCCACGGCCCATTTTATGGCTAAACACTCTTTCTCTACTATGGCGTAGTTCTTCTCGCAGGAGGACAGCTTTCGGCTTAGATAGAGAATGGGATGTTCTTCCCCATTTATTTCTTGGGAGAGTACGGCCCCTAGACCAACCTCTGATGCGCCAGTCTGGACCACAAATTCTTTCTTAAAGTCTGGTGCGACCAGGACAGGCTGCTTGCACAGTGTTAGCTTCAGCTTTTGAAACGCGGTCTCCGTTTCTTCCGTCCATTTCACCATGGTTGATTTGGTGCCTTTTAGAAGATCTGTTAGTGGGGCGCAATCGTGGCGAAATTCGGGATAAACCGCCGGTAGTATCCCACCATTCCCAGGAATGCTTTCACCTGCTTCTTTGAGAGCGGTTGCGGCCAGGTTTGAATTGCCTCCACTTTCTTGATCTGCGGCTTTATTTCGCCTCTCCCAACAACATAGCCCAGGTACTTGGCCTCCTCTTTTCCGATGGCACACTTTTTCGGATTTATGGTAAATCCTGCTTTCCTTAGCGCGTCCAAAACGGCCTGTAGTTTAGGTAGGTGACTAGCCCAGTCTAAGCTAAAGACCACAATGTCGTCGAGGTAGGCTGCGGCATACTTCTTATGTGGGGCTAGGATCCGATCCATAGCCCTCTGGAAAGTGGCTGGGGCCCCCTGTAGTCCGAACGGCATCCGCGTGTATTGAAAACAGCCATCCGGTGTTGAGAAAGCCGTCTTCTCTTTAGCCATCTGGGACATGGGGATCTGCCAGTAGCCCTTCGTCAGGTCAAGAGTGGTGATGTACCTCGCAGGTCCAAGCCTCTCGATGAGTTTGTCGACGCGGGGCATCGGGTACGCGTCACACTTGGATACCTCATTTAGCCGACGGTAGTCATTACAAAACCTCCACTCTCCATTGGGCTTCGGCACGAGGACGATTGGGCTCGACCACCCACTCTTTGACTCCTCTATTACCCCGAGGTCTAACATCCTCTTCACCTCAGCCGAGATCACCTCCCGGCGTGCTTCCGGAATCCGATACGGCTTCAAATTTACTCGTACATGCGGTTCTGTCAGCACGTCATGCTCTATCACTTGTGTATGCCCCGGCAACTCTAAGAACAGGTCCCGATTCCGCTGTAGTAATTCTCGACACTGTTGCTTCTGGGCCGGTGATAGAGTCTCTGCAATAGTGACCTCCTCCACCTTGCCTTCCGGTGCGGCTCCCAGGCAAGGAGTTTCCACAGGTTCATGGTCCCGCCACGGCTTGAGCAAGTTTATATGATATATTTGATGTGCCTTCCTTCGGCCAGGCTGGTGGACTTTATAATTAACCTCGCTGACTTTCTCCACCACCTCGTATGGACCTTGCCATTTGGCGAGGAACTTGCTCTCGACGGTAGGGATCAGCACCAAAACACGGTCTCCGGGCTGGAACTGTCTTAGTCTCGCCGACCGGTTATAAACCCTCGCCTGGGCTTCCTGCGCCTGGAGGAGATGTTCCTTTACGATAGGCATCACCTTTGACATTCTCTCCTGTAACTGGGCGACATGTTCGATGATACTCCGGTGTGGCGTGACTTCAGCCTCCCAAGTTTCCTTGGCGATGTCTAGGAGACCTCTTGGATGCCGCCCATATAGGAGCTCAAATGGAGAGAAGCCCGTGGAGGCTTGAGGAACTTCTCTGACCGAGAAAAGCAGAAATGGGAGCAGGTAGTCCCAGTCTCTCCCATCCTTTTCAACGACCTTCTTGAGCATCGCCTTTAAGGTCTTGTTGAAGTGTTCCACTAGGCCGTCCGTTTGTGGATGATAAACCGAGGTCCGCAGCTGAGTTATCTGAAGGACTCTGCAAAGCTCCTTCATCACCTTGCTCATGAAGGGGGTTCCTTGGTCTGTTAGAATCTCTTTTGGTAGACCTGTCCGAGCAAAAATATGGACCAACTCTCGGGCTATACTTTTACTGGACATGTTCCTTAGGGGAACCGCTTCTGGATACCGAGTCGCATAGTCCATGACGACCAGGATATATTGGTGGCCCCGAGCTGATTTGACTATGGGGCCCACGAGGTCCATGGCAATCCTCTCAAAGGGAACCTCTATCACAGGTAGTGGAACTAAGGGGCTACGGAAGTGGGAGGAGGGAGCGGTTATTTGGCAGGTGGGGCAGGACCTACAAAAGTTTTGAATTTCTCGATAACACCCTGGCCAATAAAACCTCCTCAGTATCCTCTCCTGAGTTTTCTCGACCCCTAGGTGTCCCCCCAGAACATGTGAATGAGCCATGTCTAGCACCCGCCGTCTGTATGGCCCCGGCACTAACAGCTGTTCCACTATCTCACCGCCCCTCAGTTTGGCCACCCGATATAGCAACTCCCCCTGTACTGCAAAGTGGGGGAATCTGGTGTCGGCCCCCGGCTCTTGGGCAACCCCATTACATACAGTAACCTGGTCGAACGCCCCTTTTAAGGTCAGGTCTCGAACTTGAGCAGTCCCAAAGTTCTCTCTGGACATATCTAACGCAGGTAGGTCGGCCTCTTCGGTCACCGTCTCACCCTCATCACCGACAAGGACGCACAGTGGGAACTCCTCTCTCTGAGACTCTGTCGGGGGTTCTTCTTCAAGGATCTCGCTTTTCCCCATGCTACTTAGTCCAGTTCCCTTCCCCCACAAGTCCCAGAATAAGGAAAAATCACGGCCCAATATGACGGAATGTATCAGGTCCTTTACCACCCCGACTTCATGGGACTGGGCACCACAGTCTGTCCCCACTGTTACTGTGGCTACGAGATAGTCCTTAGCGTCACCATGGATGCACCAAACACCCAGGGTTTTGGAAGGGATCAACTGGTGGGGAAGGGATGCTCTGATCAAGGTCACCAGACTCCCGGAGTCCAACAGTCCAAGCACTTTTATTCCATTAATGGATACTGCACACGCCTGCGGTCCCTTGCCAGGTCGACAGTCCACGCTACAGGCTGGATAGGCATAATAGGAGACCCGTCTGCCTAGGCTGCAGTCCATGGGCTCAGGGGATATTTGACACTTGGCGGCTACATGTCCAGGGTTGTGACATCGCCAGCAAACTATATCTTTCCCACTTGTTCTAAAGGCCCCTTCAATAGGAGTGGGACTCCCCCCAGTGGTGGCTCTAGACCCCTTCCGTGGTGAACCTACCCCCTTTTGGGTATCCCAGTAGGGAGAAATGACTGCATCCGGTTTCCCAAGAGATCTCTCAACTACCTGGTACCTCTCTACCAGGCCGATAAAGTCATCTGCGTTCTGGGGATCACCCTGGGCAACCCAGGTCTGTACTGACTTGGGAAGGGAATGCATGAATCTATCAATCACCACCCGCTCAACCATCTGGGCTGGAGTGGAGGACTCCGGTTGTAGCCACTTCTGAACAAGATGCAATAGGTCAAACATCTGCGAACGAGGGGGTTTGTTGCTAGCATACGCCCAGTGATGAACTCGCTGGGCTCTTACTGCCATATTTACTCCCAGACATGCTAAGATCTCTGTCTTTAGTTTGGGATACTCCTTAGCATCTTGCAGCGCCAAGTCAAAATACGCTTTTTGGGGTTCACCCAATAAATATGGCGCCAGAACCTCTGCCCACTGTGCTGGTGGAAGTCTCTCCCGATCAGCCACCCTCTCAAAAACAGTCAGAAATGCTTCTACATCATCCCCAGGGGTCATCTTCTGCATGGCTCACCTTACCGCCTTCCTGACATGAGAATCATCAGTCGGCCCTGGGGTTGGGGTGGCCGCCCGGCTCTGGATGGCGTCCGCCAAAAGCTGCATCTGCTGTTGCGCCTCCTGCTGGTGCTGCTGCTGCGACTTTTGCTGCAACTGGATCTGCTGAAGCAACAGTTTGGTCGTCTCCTGGTGCTGCTGCTGCATGCTCTGCTGGGCCTGCTGTATGCTCTGCTGGCTCTGTAGGTGTTGCTGCTGTATGCTCTGCTGGGCCTGGACCAGGTGCTTAACGAGCTCCTCCATGCTGCCGGACTTCTCTAGCTGTCTGGCAGCCTTCACCCAGGACATCCACCGGTCTTTGTGGCAGGTACAAGTGTTCCTGGAATCCTGCACGCACTCTCACACCAACTGTGGTAAGACGACTCGCTCGGCTCTCCTGAAGGCAGACTCAGGACACACGTTCTCTGGGTTTTCTTTCTGCTGGTTTATTATCGGCCATAAACTCATGCAGGTTTCGCAGGAAAAATAAACATGACCCCTCTGGGTTAAACGGGAAAAGCATAAAAAAAACAAACAATAACTCAGTCCATAGGTGAGTGGGTTCCGCCCGCTCTCGGTAGCATAAACTGCACTGCTAAAGTCCTTGTGGAAAGCTTTGCAGCTTCCACTATCCTGTCTGGAGACTTTCCTCTCCAGACCACACCAGAGAAAAAAAAACAGGACTGAGCTTTTATACATTGCTCAACCACACCCTTTTAACATATAACATGCTGGCAGATAAATAAAGTAGGTCTTAGTTCACACAGGAGAGCATCCTGTGTGACACATACCTCCCCTCACATATAAAACCAGTGACACTGTCACAAGATATATAAAATATTCACTTATATTTGTTTTGAGTGTGTAAACATTACTTTAGAACATGTTATGTGATGATATTATGGTATTCAATGGAGAAGGTAAAATCCGCATCAAAAACGCTGGATTTTTACCTGCGTTTTCTGCCAAGAGAGGAAGAATCTGCGCAAAAAAATTACACAGGCAAATCCGCAATGTGTGCACATACCCTAACAGCGCAGAGAGGCTGCTCCTGACGCTGGCAATGTTAACAGCAAGATTTTCACTAGTTAGTTAGGCGGTTGTATATAAGTCAGATAGTGTAGCTAGCTAGTGTCCAGTGTGGCTGTTAAATTTACCTTCCAGCACTTTTTTTTGGTTCCAATAGACTCAAGCTTATAACGGTCCTAAATGCTGCCAAAACACATCAAATGAGGGACAGGCACCAGGAAGTGGCCTCAGTTCACCTACAGTCCAAATTTTAGCGTGGAACTGCAGCAATAAGCCAGGCATGAGGTATCAGGGTCTGGGACAGCATTTACATCTTTCAATTGAACGTCACAGTAAGACGAGGTGGGTGAGGGTTCGATGTAGGCTCCCTTTGCTGGGAGTTATTTAAACAAATTTGATCCCTTGTTAAAAGGGAACAAACAACGAAGAGATCCCTTCCAATAAAATGTGGAAACCACCCAGGCCATCAGGGATCGAATCTCACAACACAAATCCAACATCCGCACCAAGAAGCTCCATCTTCCCCTTCCGTATCACTTCAATGAAAAAAACCACAATGTTTCACAACTTAGATTTCAGGTTGTTGAACAAGTTGACATCAATAAAAGGGGTTCCAATAGACTCAAGCTTTTGAAAAGAGAGAGGCCTATTGGATCCATACTCTACAAACCTTGGATCCAAAAGGTCTCAACAGAGATTATGACGTATCTTCGTTTCTTTGATTTTCCATTTGTTTGATAATGTGTTTACCACCATTACGTGGTATGTGGCTACAGTATTCTGTTATTCCCTTTATTCATGTATAGTAATTTTTCTTGTTTTTTTTTCTAGAATCGCTAACTTCACCTTCAGTCCTCCATCTGGGCACCCTTCACTACTTTATCCTCATGGTATGGTATACACATCTCTCACCCTTTTGCCTTTCAGGTTTCATTTTTTCATGTCCATTATTTGTTTCCTCACATTCAAATACTCACCATACCTATTTTGCCTTTTTTACCAAACCATATGAATTTTATAGCAGTTTTTCTCATCCCCCCCGTTTTCACCCCAGCTCATTATTCTTGTTTATTTTTCTTATATTTTATACATCCCTTTTTCAGTGTTTGCACTGATCTAGGTCCTCTTTATGGCCCTTTCTAGATAGCAATAATTCTCTACTAACTCAGTATTTCTCCTCATTCTAACTGCACATGTGTAATCCCCTACATTAGGGCATATTCCAGCCTCCTAGGAGTTTTGTGCTCAGTTAGCTCATCACTTTTATCTTTTATTACTATTTTACTGTCACTTTGTATTTCACCCTCTCTCCCTCCTCTTCGTGCAGGCACTAATTTCCCCCTTTGTTTTGATCTCATTACCACTCTGTAGCAGCGATCTATCCCTATGTCTCATGGTTCCCTCCTCCCAGCCTGACCCAGGCACAGACTCTTCTTCTGACTGCTGTGTCACATGACCGCTCTGACTCAGCGTTCACTTCCTGTAACCTCGCACATAAAACCCCGGAAGTCTGGCCACACACTGAGCTCCTACCTCAGCAGGTTCCTGCTTTTTCTTCTCCTCACAGCGTGGCCTTGGACCCGGACTCCCAGGTACTGCCTTTAACATGTCTCTCTTCCCCTGTTTACCTGCTCTTGTCTTATTTCTACCTGGCATGTTTTTTCATTCCATCTTCTCTTTTACACAGCGCCTCCCAGTGGCAAGCTTTGCCTTTTTTCCAAGCGCTCTCTACATCGACTCCCAGGTATTTGTCTACCTCTAGGTCCCTTTCTCTGCTTCTATTATTTCTTACTCCACTTTCACTATCATGCTCTCATTTCCATTTCTTCAGTTTCAATTTTCTGTGGTGAGTCCCTGGTCCCTGATCCACAGCTCCAGGTCTTCTCCCATTTACCCAGGGTATTATACATTCAGGTAATTAGTGATCTTTTCCCTACCCTATTTTTTTCATCATCATTTTTTTTTTTCCTTTTTCTCTTTGGTCTGGTAAAAAATTGCAACTGTTTACATATATGTCCGTATATTTCTTTTTAGCAGTCACTGAAGGTTATACTTCATTAGTCCAGGTATTCAGCATTTGTCTTACCTTTCAATGCTTGTAGTTTTCTCACTATTTACCTTTCTCTCTTTTAGTATCACGCAATCGCTCATATTACTCCACCTTGAAACCACAAGATATACTATGGAATAACTTGGTATCCTTTTCTTTTCCTCTATATGCTCATATAAGTACTTTATCACAATCATTATTCACACTTCTGTTTAACTCCTTAACCATGTGTTCCTCTCAGCACCTTTTAATCAGTGGACTTGTGCTCATCCTTGTTCCTTTTGGGTGATTTTGGATTGAACTCACATTCGCGGTTATTGTTGTTATTTTTGATGTATTTCCAATGTATTGACTATCACTTTTATATTTGAACCACAATTTATATGCATTTATGACATGCACTGTTCTTGATTTTTTCCGTTTCTGTATATATTTTCAGCGTTCCTTTGACATTTATTCTGATGAAGGTCCCATTATTGGACCGAAAACGTTTAATTGTTTCATGTCTGGATGCACCTTCATTAAATGATTTTTCGTGTCACAATTTGAGTGCCAAGTTTTTTTTTAACTATATTCAACAAAGCCCTCTTGATGTTAGAAGAAAGGTGCATATCTATCAATAGTAAAACTCTAATAAAATTAGGTTTACCAGCACCAACTCGACCAGACTTTGATATTATGAACAGAGATATTCTTGCAAGAAAAAAGCTATGATTTGGAAAAATGTAAAGAGTTTGGCATATTAAGCCACTTTTGGTTGAAGACCAAAGATCGGCCTATATGGCAATTATGACTCCGATTTCCAGTGGAAATGGGGGACTATTTTTCCTAGATGCATCAGGAGGTACTGGTAAAACATTTTTAATTAATTAGCTACTTGCAGAAATTCGCTCAAATAATGACATGGCCTTGGCTGTTGCATCATCTGGGTTTGCTTCCACTCTTTTAGATGGAGGGCGAACGGCTCATTCAGCACTAGGATTGCCCTTTAATCTAGAGCTGTTAGAAACTCCTGTCTGCAATATCACTAAGGTTCTGGGAAAGCTAAGGTATTACAAACTTGCAAAGTAATTGTTTGGGATGAATATACCATGTCGAGGCCCTTGATCGCACCTTGAAAGATCTGCGGGGAACTGGTTGTTTAATGGGGGGAATTGTTGTAATTTTTTGCCAGACATTATCTGTTCTTAAGGGAGCAACACTAGCGGATGAGCTGAATGCTTGTCTAAAATCTTATCTGTGGATACATGTTCAGAAGCAAACTCTTACTACTAATATGTGGGTTCATTTGATAGGAAATACAACTACGGACAAATTTACACCAGCTACTATGCCTTGGAAATGACAGATTCCCTACTGATTCCACTACTGGTCTCATTTCCTTTCCGGAAGATTATTGTGAAATTACATCTTCGGTAATGGAACTTATTGACCAAGTTTTCCCTGATATTTGTAACAAGGGTAGGGAAGGGTTGCACTATGTTGTTAATTGGGTGTAAATGTTTTAAATCTTTGTGTAAGATGCATACATTTTCATTTTTGATAAAAAATAGTTCAAAAACTAGTTGTAATAGTTTATACTACATAATATGTATTGAATATGTAAAATCAATAAAAATATTGAAATTAAAAAAAAAAAACGTTGTTGTTCACATCAATGTTACGACAAATTAGTAAAATGCCAAAATATGAAAAATTTAAAGTGGAAAAAAAATTTAACTGTAGCACTCTGAAATGTAAATTTCAGTGTGACACTGAAAATTTTACTTTAGCTACCATAACCAACAATTTAACATATTTTCCGCAATTGAAGCTGCAGGTTTTCTACTAGTATAACAATAAAGCACAGATTGCCTTAAAAAATATTTGATTTTGTGTTCGGACTACCTCTGTAGCATTACACAGTGAACATATTAGGGTAATATCAGTTCTACCCCAGTGCTCTGCAGACAATGTACAGTATGTGTGTACTGTACAGGTTCTCAGTAGTGACTTTCTTGATGATCATAATAATTCATTTTCCCTTTTTTTCCCATTCAGCCCAGAATACAATGACCTAGTTTTCCATCCATTACATGTTTTGCACAATGTAGCATTCCCCCAGCTCTTCACAAATCATATAGTATAATATAACCAGTGCCATATACAGTATTAATGCCACTCTGTACCCTGCACAGTAATAGTAATCCACTTTTGTGCCCAACACAATATCAGTGCTCCACTTTGTGTGGATTGGATGGGCTATTACCGACATCTTGTGAGAATTTCATGTCAATGGCACCTTTAGAAATTATATTTTTTTAGAAATTTGGTGATGTGTTCAATACTTATTTCACCTGCTGTGTGTGTGTATATATATATATATGTATAAATACTGTATATATATTTGTGCAATCCCCTTTGACATTTGCATTGGCCACCAACTACATTATGCATGAGCAGGTAAAAGGTGTATTCCCATCTTGTACATTTATGACAAATAAATAGGATATGAATGTATAGTAGATGTGGATCCCACCATAAAGACCTGCATACTTCTTGAATACGGGGAGCTGACATGCGCTGGTTTCAGTCATGAGATGGCCAGAATTCCCATTCATTTGTTTAGGGATGTCGACCACTTCTCCGCAAAAAGCAGCATGCATATAAATGTGGATTTTCTTGGTGGAATCTGCATCTACATTTATGTCAAATCCTATGCATAAGGCATAAATATACAAGATTGGAATACCCATTTGAGGGTAACTTCAGACATAGTGGCTTAGCCATAAATACAAATTCACTAAAATAATGGTGAAACTGCAATTTCACTACACTTGGAATTTTTTTTCCAGTTTTCCAATTCATTGTATAGTAAAATGATTCATTCAACGCGTCCTGCAAAATACTAGAATTCATACTGCAATGTAGACAGAAAACTACAAAAGTTATGGCTTTTGGAACAAGTGGATGAAAAGAAATAAAAGCCCAAAACTAAAAATTCCAGCATATAGTACATAAAGAGTTGAATTGCATTAATGCTATGTAGAATATACTTATAAAATTAAGGTATTTGGCGCATAAATTGTCCAAATTGCATGTGCCCACCCGACACGATAAGGAAACCTTATTTTTAATGGATCCCTAACCTTTTCCATCAAAAGTAGCTTTCCTGAGAAAAGTACCTACAAATCCAAAGGGCAGAAGGTGACTTTTTATACATTACACATTTTGCGAACATTTCATGAATTGTAGCTCTAGTCCTACACTCAACGAGAACAAGCTAAAAAAAGGCTGCTAAACCTTAAAGGTGGACCTGTGCTCCAAATCTCCACCAATTTCATATTTGATGGGAAAACTGTGTTTGCTCGGTAAGGCTCCCAGAGGTGTCAGGATAGTGGATCTGAATAGATATAGTCAAAAATAGACAAGCTCTTTTTAAATAGTGTAAAGTATAGTTTCCAGCACAATGTCCATTAGTACATATAAAGTAAGTAATGGCAAACCAAGATGGCCAGTATTAGAAACATTTTTGTTGAGAGAATTAATTTTCAATATATGTTTTTTTTACATGGATCTACTTCAAGCTTCATCTGCATAACTGAAAATATTAACCATAAAAACAAGTTTTGAGGCATGGATCTCCAAAGATGACCTTAATAAGCATTACATTTTATCCTGTTGTGTTCATCATAAATACTACATAGGCCTATGTAGACTTGATTCTCTTTCCTCATCTATGACCTTGCTGTTTCCAGTTTTTGCAAGTGACGTCCTGGTACTGAGCAGATAAGCGCATTAGGACGTCTGGCATTTAATTTAGTCATGTTCTTGTTGATAATGCCAGTTATGTCCAGGGACTGGCAGTGCTTCTGTCAGTGACATGCCCCTGTGGGAAAATACATCATAATGATATAATGTCTAAGTATTTTAAAAGGTTTCCCTTGAGACAGCAAGCAGATGTGAGGAAATGTTCCAAAAGCATCTGACATCTCAATCTGGCAATCTTTTCTTCCTTGACTATTTTGCTCTGGTGAACTCAAAATGGTGATCCAGTGTCATGAAAACCCATATACATATGCCTCTGCTCACTACTGGAGAGGAATGACATAATCTCTAGCCATTATACAGTATATCACAAAAGTGAGTACACCCCTCACATTTTTGTAAATATTTTATTATAAGTTCATGGGACAACACTGAAGATATGGCCCTTTGATACAATATAAAGAAGTCAGTGTAAAGCTTGTATAACAGTGTAAATTTGGTGTGCCCACTAAAAAACTCAACACACATCCATTAATGTCTAAACCGCTGACAACAAAAGTGAGTAAACCCCTGAGTGAAAATGACCAAATTGTGCCCAAAGTATAAATATTTTATGTGATCACCCTTATTTTCAAGCACTGCCTTACCTTTCTTGGGCATGTGGAGTGCCCCCTAGGGCCTGGAGTTACTTGGACCCGAATCGGACGGTTCTTCAAGGGAATTGTTACGGCAGCAGTGACCCGGTCCATGGCCCTGGCGTCCAATAAAAATGAAAAATAAAAGGGGATAGTTTTTAGGGGATTAGTTTGTGACGCCACCCGTGGTGTTCGGCAATAAGATGGCCGACGCTGCTATTCAGATTCCTCTGGGGCAGTTGGTGACGCAGCAGAGATGTTACAGCTCTCCACAGGTAGAGCTAAGCCCCAGGGCAGTTAAAGAGTTAATGATGATGGTGGTAGCGGTTGTAGTGCAGGGCAGATGACGCAGTAAATGAGTCTGAGGACACAGCAGGGTGCAGTCTTCTCACTTTACTCACAGTTCTTAGGTTACAGTCCCCAGTCGGGGTGCTGTGTCCTCCGGGTCGGTGGTCCAGCCAGCTCTCTGGCAGTTTGGGGTGCACTTTGCCAGAACTTCCTTCATATATTCCTTTCTCTGGCTGTCTCCCTGTGCTGGCTCACTCCCTCCTGCCCTGCGCCTCACACACAGTGTCCCAAGCCAGCAGCCTCAGATCTTGTCGGGCGACTCAGGCTACGTCCTCCTGGTCCCCTTGATCCTGTGTGGCTGCCTTTTTACGCAAATGTGAGTGGATGTGGCTGTAGCACATACAGTTACCACAGCCTCCGGTTTGCTAGCTGAGACCTACAGTCTTGCCACTATACTGGGGCCGGTACCCTACTGCAACCTGGTCCCTCCACCCGACTCCGGTCAGTGTGGATTTGGGTGCCCAGGGTGGATTCCTCACTTCCCCGGCACCTAGGACCCCTTCTTCCTTCTAGAAGCTTCCCTTCTCCACACTGCTCCTGTCAGTAGCTCCTCTCTCTTCCCTCTCCTCAGAGCTTCTCCTCCAACAGTCACACTGCCTTCCTGCTCTATCTCCGGCTCCTCCCCTAAGCCTGAGGTCATGTGGTGTTGGATGCAAATGTACGAGTCCTGGATAGTGCCCCCTCCTTACCCGAGAGCTGAGCACCACACCTCTGGCTGAGGTGCAATACTTCTGTGGCGACTGGACCCTCAGGGGCGCCACACATGAACTTCACTAGAGCTTCACAGGTTGCCACTGGAATCCTCTTCCACTTATCCACAGCGACATCATGGAGTTGGTGGATGTTAGAGACCTTGCGCTCCTCCACCTTCTGTTTGAGGATGCCCCAAAGATGCTCAATAAGGTGTAGGGCTCGATACATGCTTGGTCAGTCCAGCACCTTTAGTTTCTTTAGCAAGGCAGTGTCCATGGAGGTGTGTTTGGTGTATATGACTTATGTCCTCCATTTTTCCACAATTTTCCCCCTCTGCAGACTCTAGCTGCTACAGTATGATCTCTACCAAACATTGCACACACAGACAAGAGCCAACCAAGCTCTCTTGTCTCTATGTAGCACATGTTTAGAAGCAGCAGCACCATGGATGACAATTTACAGCATTATTGAGATATTAAGTATTGAGCTGCTAAGCCTATTTTTGCTCTCACATGAGAGTTTGAGGAAGGTGAGTTTCAATGCTCCCTCTATTTGGTGTTGGTGCTGTGTGGCGGCCATTGTTGCTGTGGTTTTGTGCTTGTGGAGCGGTGCAGTCTGAAGTCATGTGGACTCAGTCTTGCAGCATGGGTGCTGTGAGGCACCAGGCCACCCACCTGTGGGTGCATTGTCGGTGCGACGGTGGTTAGCGCATGCACCACTCCTTTGAGGCGATAGAAGTTAGGACCCATTTAGAGGTTCACTGTGATGTGGCAGTGAATTTCATACATTGTGATCTGAATGTTAAACTAAGAATCTCATGTTCACTAATATATTTTTGCCAAACGGCATTAGATCAATGTATGATTTTGTGGAGGTGCCGTCCAATTATTATTTTTTTTTTTGGTGTATTGCACACCTTTACCCTGACTTTCTTTAGCAAGACTGTGGTCACATTGGAGGTGTGTTTGGTTTATTTGGCTTATATCCTCCATATTTCCCAAGTTTTCCTTCTCTGCAGACTCTAGCTGGTATGATGTCTCCCATACACGGCACACACAGACAAGAGTCAACCCAGCTCTCTTGTCTGTGTGCAGCACATGTTCAGAACAGTAGCACTATGGATGACATTTTACAGTCGTATTGAGCTGTGTAGATATGATTCCAGCATTGAAGTGATAAACATTTATTAGAAAGCAGCAGACCCTGCAATGTAGAGATACGACGATATGAAAGGTCAAATCTCCATTCAGAATGTGATCGAAGACGGTAAATGCCGAACACTCAATATGTCTTCACCATGACATTTATGATATGTCATGTGAATACTTTATAAATGTGTAAACTAGAAAAACTAATTAATCAGATAATGTTTGCCCAACTACAATAAATCCTGTACATATATATCTATACTTTATGTCTCACACCCTTAGCTCAAGATATATTCAGAACCATGAGCCATGAGTCTGATCCAGACTGTAGTCTGATCCACACATCTTTCAAATTACATATTTCAAAGTACGGATTTCGAAGTACAATACTTTGAATTAGACTAGAATTCTACTGGAATTGACTGTAGGGTAATGGGATAGAAAACCACTACAATGTTTCTGTTTCTTTTCACTTTCACCCACATACTACTTTATTTCTTCCTATCTCCTATAATCCCTACACCTAGTAAGGAACTACAGTCATGGACAAAAGTTTTGAGAATGACACAAATATTAATTTTTACAAAGTCTACTGCTTCACTTTTCTAATGGCAATTTGCATATACTCCAGAATGTTATAAAGAGTGATCAGCTTAACAGCAATTACTTGCAAAGTCAATATTTGGCTAGAAAATGAACTTTATCCCCCAAAACACATTTCAACATCATTGCAGCCCTGCCTTAAAAGGACCAGCTAACCTCTTTTCAGTGATTGCTCCATTAACACAGGTGTGGGTGTTGATGAGGACATGGCTGGATATCAATCTGTTATGATTAAGTAAGAATGACACCACTGGACACTTTAAAAGGAGGCTGGTGCTTGGCATCATTGTTTCTCTTCTGTTAACCATGGTTATCTCTAAAGAAACACATGCAGTCATCATTGCAATGCACAAAAATGGCCTAACAGGGAAGAGTATCGCAGCTAGAAAGATTGCACCTCAGTCAACAATCTATCGCATCATCAAGAACTTCAAGGAGAGAGGTTCTATTGTTGCCAAAAAGGCTCCAGGGCGCCCAAGAAAGACCAGCAAGCGCCAGGACAGTCTCTTAAAAGTGTTTCAGCTGCGGGATCGGGCTACAAGCAGTGCAGAGCTTGCTCAGGAATGGCAGCAGGTAGGTGTGAGTGCATCTGCATGCACTGTGAGGCGGAGACTCTTGGAGCAAGGCCTGGTCTCAAGGAGGGCAGCAAAGAAGCCACTTCTCTCCAGAAAAAACATCATGGACAGACTGATATTCTGCAAAATGTACAGGCAGTGGACTGCTGAGGACTGGGGTAAAGTTATTTTCTCTGATGAATCCCCTTTTCAATTGTTGGGACATCAGGAAAACGCCTCATTCGGAGAAGACAAGGTGAGCGCTACCACCAGTCTTGTCTCATGCCAACTGTTAAGCATCCTGAAACCATTCAAGTGTGGGGTTGCTTCTCAGCCAAGGGAATCGGCTCTCTCACACTCTTGCCTAAAAACACAGCCATGAATAAAGAATGGTACCAGAATGTCCTCCAAGAGCAACTTCTCCCAACCCTCCAAGAGCAGTTTGGCGATCAACAATGCCTTTTCCAGCATGATGGAGCACCTTGCCATAAAGCAAAGGTGATAACTAAATGGCTCACTGAACAAAACATAGAGATTTTGGGTCCATGGCCTGGAAACTCCCCAGATCTTAATCCCATTGAGAACTTGTGGTCAATCATCAAGAGATGGGTGGACAAACAAAAACCTAAAAATTCTGACAAAATGAAAGCATTGATTGTGCAAGAATGGACTGCTATCAGTCAGGATTTGGTCCAGAAGTTGATTGAGAGCATGCCAGGGAGAATTGCAGAGGTCCTGAAGAAGAAGGGTCAACACTGCAAATATTGACTTGCTGCATTAACTCATTCTAACTGTCAATATAAGCTTTTGTTACTCATATGTTTGCAATTATATTTCTGTCTGTGATAAAAACATCTGTCAAACACACATAAAAACCAGAGGGCAGCAGATCATGTGAAAATATAATATTTGTGTCATTCTCAAAACTTTTGGCCATGACTGTAGTCATTTCTCTCTCCATCCTCCCCAGCCATCTCACCTCCTCCTCAGAACTGTTCCTCCATATGCAATCCTTTTTTCTCCAGACACACACAGCCACATCATGTCCTACCCTACTCCCACCTTATAATGCCCTGTCTGCTACTCCTCATTGCTGGCGACATATCCCCAAATTGTGGCCCTCCTAAACACATCCCCACACTCATTTTTAACACTCTGCCACAATCCTCTACAAGCTTTCGCAATCATGATAAACTCATACCCATTCATCCAGCCCCCACTCCACCAGTCACCCTACCTGGAGTACTATGGAGCGCATGCTCTGACTGCAACAAACTGTCATATATCCATGACCTCTTTATCACTAACAAACTTTCCTTCCTTGGCATCACTGAAACCTAGCTCACCCCCTCTGACTCAGCATCTCCAGCTGCATTTTCTAATGGCGATTCAATCTTTTTCACACCCCTCGCCCCAGCAACAAACATGGTGGATGAGTTGGCTTGCTCCTGTCCTGCCCCTTTACCCCAATTCCGCTACCACCATCCGCTACTCTTCCCTCATTTGAGATGCACGCCGTCCGCATCTACTCCCCTCCAACCTTCAGCTGGCTGTCATCTACCACCCTCCAGAACTAGCCATTGCCATCTTTCTCAACCACTTCACCACCTGGCTACTTCATTTCCTTTCTGCTGACATACCCACTATCATCATGGGTGACTTCAACATCCCTACACTTCCACTTCAGCTGCCTCTAAACTTTTATCACTGACTTCCTCCTTCTGCCTCACTCAATGGTCCTCTGCAGCCACTCTCAAAGATGGTCACATACTGGACCTTAGCTTCACCTGCCTCTGTTCCCTTACTAATCTCACTAACTCACCCCTCCCCCAGCCTGACCACAACCTATTATTATTATTATTATTTATTTATATAGCGCCATTAATTCCATGGTGCTGTACATGAGAAGGGGTTACATACAAAGTTATAGATATCGTTTACAGTAAGCAAATTTACAATGACAGACTGGTACAGAGGGGAGAGGACCCTGTCCTTGCGGACTTATGTTCTCTTCCCTCTCCTCTCCTAGTGCGCAACCCCCACTCCACAAACTCACCCACCCTTGCAGAAATCTCAAGCACCTCAAATTACACTCTCTCTGAGACCCTTCTCCTTCTTGCAGACATAGCTTCCTTACATGACACAGATGCTGCTGCCACTTTATATAACGCCACAATAACAGCAGCATTCATTCGGCTGCCCCCCCTCACGCACAGCATAACTCATACAATCAACAGGCAACACTGGCTAACCAGCCTAACCAAAGAACTGAGATGGGCTTCCAGGGTTGCTGAGCGGAGATGGAAGAGATCTCATTCTGCCAAGCACTTTATCGCATACAAGCAGTCCCTCGCTAGCTTTAAGTCCACGCTCAATGCCGCAAAACAAACTTACTTCTCATCTCTCATATGCTCCCTGTCTCACAACCCTAAACATCTTTTCAACACTTTCAATTTCTACTCCATTACCCAGCACATCCTCCCTCTCCTCTCATTTCTGCTGAAGACTTTGCCTCTTTCTTTAAATAGAAGATCGATAAATCAGATAAAGCTTTGGCCCGCAGCCCCCACTGGCCCTCCTCTTAACTGCTCAGCCCTGTTCTTCCAAAACCAGCTTCTCCACCATGACAAAAGATCAGCTCTCCATCCTTCTGTCAAGATCACATCTCACCACTTGCATGCTTGACCCGCTCCCGTCCCACCTCATCCATAACCTCATCACAGTCTTCACCCTAACCCTAACACATCTTTTCAACCTTTCACTTGCAAATGTGTCTTCCCATCATCCTTAAAACATGCCTCAATCACACCCATCCTCAAAAAGCCCTCCCTCGACCCATCCTCTGTGTCTAGCTATTGCTCAATATCACTTCTCCCTTACGCCTCAAAACTACTGGAACAGCATGTCCATCTTGAACTGTCCTCCCACCTCTCCTCCTGCTCCCTTTTTGACTTGTTACAATCTGGCTTCTGACTGCATCACTCAACTGAAACTGCCCTAACTAATGTCACTAATGACCTACTAACCACCAAGAGCAAGCGACACTACTCTTTCCTCCTTCTCCTGGACCTGTCTCCTGCCTTTGACACTGTGGACCATGCCCTCTTATTACAGATCCTCTCATCTCTTGGCATCACAGATTTTGCACTATCCTGGATCTCGTCATATCTAACAGACCAGGCATTCAGTGTCTTCCTCTCCCACACCACCTCCTCACCTCGCCCCCTGTCTGTCGGTGTTCATCAAGGCTCAGTCCTAGGACCCATACTCTTCTCCATGTACACCTTCAGCCTGGGACAGCTCATAGAATTCCACAGTTTGAAGTATCATCTCTACTCCGATGACACGCATATCTACCTATCTGGACCTGACATCACCTCCTTACTGACCATAATCCCTCAATGTCTGCTATTTTATCTTTCTTTTCTGCTTGCTTTCTAAAATTGAACATGGACAAAACAAAAATTTATCATTTTTCCACCATCTCACTCTATCCCTCCACCAGACGTATCCATCCATGTCATTGGCTACTCACTTTCCCCAGTCACGCATGCTTGGTGCCTCTGGGTGATCCTCAACTCTGCCCTCTCTATCAAGCCACATATCCAAGCCCTTGCCTCGTCCTGCCAACTCCAACTCAAAAGCATTTCCCAGATCCGTACATTCCTTGACAAAGAAACTGCAAAAACTCTTGTGCACGCCCTCATCATCTCCTGCCTCGACTATTGCAACCTCCTACTCTCTGGCCTCCCCTCTAGCACCACTCCAATCTATACTAAACTACCTGTCTCCCCATTATTCCTCAGGCTCTCCTCTCTGCCAAGCCCTTCAATGACTTCCTATTGTTCAGAGGCTCCAGTTCAAAACTATGACATACAAAGCCATCCACAACCTGTCTCCTCCATACATCTGTGACATGGTCCCCAGGTACTTACCTGCACACAACCTTCGTTCCTCACAAGATCTCCTTCTCTACTCCCATCTTATCTGCATACAAGACTTCTCCAGTGCTTCCCCCATACTTTGGAACTCTCTACCCCAACATATCAGACTTTGGCCTACCACGGAAACCTTCAAAAGGAAACTGAAGTTCCACCTCTTTCGACAAGCCTACAACCTGCAGTGATCCTCAGTTTACTGAACCTCCACACAACCAGCTCTACCCTCTCCTACTCTATCCTCACCCATCCCTTGTAGACTATAAGCCCTTGTGGGTAGGGTCCTCTCTCCTTCTGTACTTGTGTGTGCCTTGTATTGTTCATGTTTATTGTACTTGTCTATGTATGCCTCATTTTCCCATGTAAAGCACCATGGAATAAATAGACCTATAAAAATTATTAATAATAATAAATAATATATGACACGTGAGGTTCCAATCAATATCTTCAACTGCAGTAGATATTGTTGAATTCTACATATCTGGCTGTTTTGTTCAAAGGTCTCTACTGTGTTTCTGTGTGCTCATGGAATAAAGTTAATCTATGTCATGATTTTAGCCAGGACTCAAAGATGTAAGGTCCTTCAAGTCATGCAATAAAGAAGTGTAATGATGTAACCATAAATTTACTTACCAGGATTCTTCTAGTGAGTAGTTATATGATAGTCAGGAAAAAACATGACTAACCTGTTTATTAGGTGTATATATCTCACTCTCATTTCTCTATATGCTATCAATGGCTCGTTTAAGTTATCCATGACTCATGTGTTGCTATTCATTTACTGAATGTTTTCCGTTCCCTAAAATAAAACCAGACTGGTTTAGAGCTTTACATCTGTGCTTCTTCTCCACATGGAAGAAGTAAGATATTTAGTCAGTGAGTATGGGCTATGCTGGCTTCTATGGTGGCCATTTCCTTATTTTGTTGCCCCACACCAACAGAACAAGCAATTGCTATTGCTAATTGCAAAAGGCTTCATGAATTTAAGCAGCGGTAAAGTTGGCAGCGGATTATTCAGGATAATCTCCAAGCATGTGAAAACAGAGCTTCTTTATTCAGGAACAAACAAGAACAATATATGATAAGCTTAATAGATTAATAATAATGATTAATACCGTATGTTTCGGACCATTAGACTCACTTTTTTCTTCCAAATTTGGGAGGAAAGTGTGGGTGCGTCTTATGGTCTAAATGTAACATGTGGGGAGGGGGCAGCAGCTGAGTGGGATCACACTCACAGAAGGCAGGAAAATGTCCCCGCTGCAGGAATCCGGCGCTGGGAAACCAAGTGGTCCCGATGCTTAAAGTGAAGTGAATATTCATTAGCAGCTTCCCCGCCCACCTGTTAGTGCCGAGCAGTGAGCGGGGAGCAGCAAATGAATATTCCTTCCCTTAACAGTGAACTCACAGGTGCTTCAGGTTATGCTTCTCGCAGTTCCATAGCTCATATGGAGTTTTATTTGTAGCTTTACCTGGCACTCTGTTTTGAAGATAGCAAGCTGTCATGATGGCTTCTCCCCAATACGTTGTAGGTAGATTTGCATCAAACAACATATTTCTTCCACTTTCACAGAGATTAGGTTTTTTCTCTCTGCAATGCCAGTTTGTTCTGGGTTGTATGGAATGGTAGTCAGGAACACGATTCCATTCTTTTTCAAAATGGTTTGCACCTTACCACTTGTACATTTGGTTCCATTATCTGCACGCAGGGTGTTATGTTTTGGTAGCTGAGGAGGACAGGAGCCAAAAAACTGCATAGGCAGCCAAACACCAGAGAGGTTGGAAACTAATAGGTTTCAGACCCCTAAACTAACCGCACAACTAGAAGCAGCCGTGGGACGTTCCTACGGTGCCCTAAAGCCTCGTCACAGCCGGAGAGATTAGCTATCCATGAAGATGGAAAGAAGATGGAAAGAGGAAAGCTAACCCAGAAAAACCCTAGGAAAAACACCAACACTTCTGAATCCAAAAATCCTGAGACCAAACTGTCTCGACCACCTATATAAGATCTCTGGTGTGAACACGCAGCTACTCAGCAGTAAAATGACACAAGAACAGAGCAAATGAACAAATACAAAAAGAGAACAGGGACCAGCACAGGCCCCCCTGACCCGGCTGAACTCAAAAGCATGGCAGCAAAAACAAAGAAAATCAAACCACAGAAAAAAACCCACAAAGTAACTTATTTGAATGATAGCATGAGACAGCAGAAAAGCAAGCTGAATTCCAACCTAGACCAGGAAGAACAATTGATCAACGGCAAGGATCATGGGAGGTCAGCTCACTTATATCAGGCCAGTCCGTCCCACCTGATAACCAATCATTAATTGCAGGTGTGGGACTTTGCTGTTCAACATAGGTTCAATACCCTCAGCAACCACCAGAGGGAGCTTCAGCTCCGAAGGCATCTCCAACACTTTCACAACAGTACCCCCCCCCCTTGAGGAGGGGTCACTGAACCCTCACTTGTGCCACCAGGCCGATCAGGATGAGCTCGGTGATAGGCACGGACCAGTCACTCCGCATGAATGTCAGAAGCAAACACCCAAGAATTGTCCTCCTGACCATAGCCTTTCCACTTCATCAAGTACTGGAGTCTCCGCCTAGCCAAACGAGAATCCAATATCTTCTCAACCACATACTCCAAATTGCCCTCAACCAAAACAGGATCAGGAGGTGCAGCCATAGGAACCACTGGCTCTACAAACCTCTTCTATGAAGATTTGTGGAATACGTTGTGAATCTTGAATGTTCCTGGAAGAAGCAAATGGAAGGAAACGGGATTAAGAATTTCCATGATCTTCAAAGGTCCAATGAACCTTGGCTTAAATTTTGGAGACGCAACCCTCATAGGGATATTTTTTGAGGACAACCAAACCAAGTCACCCACTTTAAACCGAGGACCATCAGACCTATGCCGGTTGGCAAACCGCTGGGCCTTCTCCTGAGAGAGAGACAACTTATCCACTACTTGATCCCAAATCTGCTGCATTCTCTCCACAATAGAGTCAACACCAGGACAGACAGAAGCCTCCACCTGCCCTGAAGAAAATCGAGGATGAAACCCGAAATTGCAGAAAAATGGAGACATCAAAGTGGCAGAACTAGCCCTATTATTCAAAGAAAACTCAACCAAAGGCAAAAAAGAGACCCAGTCATCTTGATCAGCAGACACAAAACATCTCAAATAAGTCTCCAAGGTCTGGTTTGTTCTCTCAGTTTGTCCATCGGTCTGAGGGTGGAACGCAGAGGAAAAAGACAGCTGAACTCCCTGTTTGGAACAAAATGTCCTCCAAAATGTTGAAACAAACTGGACTCCTCTGTCAGACACTATGTTCTCTGGAATGCCGTGCAACAGAACCACCTGTTGAAAAAATAAGGGCACCTACTCGGAGGAGGATGGCAACTTAGGTAGTGGCACAAGATGTATCATCTTGGAAAACTTATCACAGATTACCCAAATAATGGTCATTCTCTGAGAGACAGGGAGGTCGGAAATAAAATCCATAGAGATATGGGTCCATGGCCTCTTGTGCACAGGCAATGGCATTAACAAGCCACTAGAGCAAGAGCAAGGTTTGGACCGAGAACAAGTTCCACAGGACTGCACAAAGTCCCTGACGTCACGAGACAAGGTGGGCCACCAAAAGGACAGACTCACTAGATCTCTGGTACCAAAAATACCAGGATGGCCAGCCAACTTGGAGCAATGAATCTCAAACATCACATTCTTCCTCCACTGGTCTGGGACAAACAATTTCCCAACAGGGCAGCGTTCAGGTTTATCCTCCTGAAATTGCTCCTGGACCAGTCTCAAATCGGGCGAGATAGCAGAAAGAACCACACCCTCCTTCAGAATAACAGCGGGCTCAGTTACCTCAGGAGATTCCGCAAAGAAACTCCTTGAGAGGGCATCCGCCTTAACATTCTTAGTGCCCGGGAGAAAGGAGACCACAAAATTAAAACGTGTGAAAAACTAGGATTAAGTCGCTTGGCCGATTCAAGATAAACCAGGTTCTTGTGATCCGTGAGGACCACCACCTGATGTTTGGCTCCTTCCAGCCAATGTCTCCACTCTTCAAAAGCCCACTTCATAGCCAATAACTCCCAATTTCTCACATCATAATTACGTTCTGCTGGGGAAAATTTAGAGAGAAAAAGGCACAAGGGTTACTCTTAGAGGTCTCCGGATCCCTTTGGACAAAACAGCTCCTGCACCAATCTCAGAAGCATCAACCTCCACCTGAAATGGTAGAGAAACATCAGGATGCCATAGAACAGGAGCAGAAGTGAATCTCCGCTTAAGCTCCTGAAATGTAGAAACTGCCTCAGGAGACCAATTCACTACATCAGAACCCTTTTTGGTCAAATCAGTCAGTGGTTTCACAATAGTAGAGAAGTTACCTATAAATTTACGATAAAAATTAGCAAAACCCAAAAATCTCTGAAGAGCCTTCAATGTAGTGGGTTGAACCCAATCACAAATGGCCTGAACTTTGACCGGGTCCATTTCAATAACAGACAGAGACAAAATGAATCCCAGAAATGAAACCTTCTGTACGCAAAAAGACATTTTGATCCCTTCACATGCAATGCATTTTCTCTCAAAATCCGGAATACAGTCCGAACATGTTCCACATGAGAATCCCAGTCATTGTAAAAAATCAAGATATTGTCCAAATAAACAATCAGAAAAATCCCGGAAAATATTGTTCATAAAGGATTGAAAGACGGAAGGGGCATTAGTGAGCCCAAAAGGCATCACTAGGTACTCAAAATACCCCTCTGGGGTATTAAACGCCGTCTTCCATTCGTCACCGTGCTTGATGCGAATAAGATTATACGCCCCCCTGAGGTCAAACTTGGTAAAACAACTAGCACCTTTCACTCTGGAAAATAGGTCAGAAATCAAGGGTAACGGATATTGATATTTAACAGTGATCTTATTCAGGAGACGATAGTCAATACACGGCCTCAATGAGCCATCCTTCTTGGCCACAAAGAAAAAGCCGGCACCCAAGGGTGAAGAGGATGGTCTAATATGACCCTTCTCTAAACACTCCTTGATATAAGATCGCATAGCATCATGCTCAGGTACAGACAAATAAAAGAGCCGACCCTTGGGAAATTTACAACCGGGTGCTAAGTCAATAGCGCAATCATAACTCCTATGAGGAGGTAAGGATGCAGACTTACTCTCACTAAACACATCAGAAAAATCAGTCAAATAGTCAGGTACATCTTGAGACTGGGGAGAGGCAGAAAAAACAGGAGTGTCATTACGAACACATTGACAACCCCAACTGACCACAGACACCGACTTCCAATCCAAAACAGGGTAATGAGTCTGTGACCATGGAAAACACAGTACAATAATGTCATGTAAATTATGTAACACCAAAAATTTGCAATTCTCTTGGTGGTCCGGGTCAACCTGCAATATCACCTTGGTAGAAAACTGGGGTTTATTCTCCGCCAAAAGGGTAGAATCAATATCCAGCAAAGGAATAGACTTCTGCAGGGGTATCATAGGAAAAACATGTTTAGCAAAATCAAAATCCATCAGGTTTATAACTGCTCCTAAATCAACAAAAGCTTGAGCCAAAAATGTGGAAAATGGAGCAAATCAGGGTATGTCAAAGCAGATTGATCAAAATTATAAGTTAAAACTTAACCTTTACTAGATATTTAAAATACAAAAGTGCCTAGTGATATAAAGTGCATGTGCAAAACCACAAATTAACAACAAAATGTGTGGATAAAATACAATTACATATGCCACTGGTTCATCGTATACACCTTATGGTTGTAATAGATAATATCTCAGATATTTGGAGAAATTCAAAGTAAATATTTTATCTGCACATATTCCTTTTCCTCAGACTTGTTCCCTCAATAAGTAGAAAATAAGATGCTTCACCCCATTGAATTCTAAGCGCCATAGAGACTTTTGAATACCTGAAAATGTTTATAATATAGGGCACAATGTAATGGAATTCCATAGTTTTCTAATATCTCGGTGGAATCTTTTAATATATTCCTTTAATAAGCTTTCCTGAATTAAGATAGACGCTTCCCTGCAATCTATAGGCGTGCTGCCTGCTCGTTTCAAGAAGCAGCTGGTTTATGCGGCTGTCTGCTTTGAAGTGGCAGCTATTGTGATGACGTAGCCACGCGTTGCTAAGCGACAACATGAGGCTTCGTATAGAAACATGATACGAGCACAGGAAATGACGCTTGCGGTCCATGAAGGACCCGATGCGCTCCATTAACCGGAAGTGCCCTTCCTTGGAGTCCGGAAATGGAAAACAGCTGCGAAACTACGTAACTTATAAAATGCTGGCAGGATCAACATAGCGGTAAGCTGTGTCTCAGAGTCCTGAACCTGTTCTCTTTCCTCTGATGATTCAAACAGTGATGAAACGCGTTGGGAAATAATCCATGGGGTGCATGACCTTCCGGCTGATGAGTAGCTGTAGAAGGTCCCCCTCAAATACATGAGGAATCATAGCGCCAAGAATGAGTGCCTATGACTGGTTGCCGTAGATAAGTATTTATATTATGTTTATTATGAACCCATCTTGAGTACAAGTTATCTTGAGCTGTTTTCTTAATGTACCATGGATGGGATAGCAATGATCATTTACTAACGGCATATCATTTAACTATGAGACATTGATATAGCAAACATTGCCACTAAACACCATTTAATATGAATGTGGGGGTTACTCTCTGGCAATCGTAACAGAGAACTGATTTATACCAGTTTCTATTTGTATAGTGGTATTTGAAAATCAATCTCCCACTCATGACATGCATTTGCCTGATAGAGGTTTTTTCAAATAATTAGAACCTTTTTCTATCAGATTTTGAAAGGAGTAATAGAGAGGATCATAGGTATCCATATAGCCTAAAAGCAGACTGTATTTTTTACTCCAGAAAAGTAACAATCCTGCATTATATTGCTATTTAATCCAAGTATTTACTTTGAATTTCTCCAAATATCTGAGATATTATCTATTACAACCATAAGGTGTATACGACGAACCAGTGGCATATGTAATTGTATTTTATCCGCACATTTTGTTGTTAATTTGTGGTTTTGCACATGCACTTTATATCACTAGGCACTTTTGTATTTTAAATATCTAGTAAAGGTTAAGTTTTAACATATAATTTTGATCAATCTGCTTTGACATACTTCAATTTGATTGAACTACTGCCCCAGCTTAATATATAGCAAATCAGGGTAACAGTCAACAGAAATTTAGTCTGAACACTACCCAAAACAACTGAGCACGCAAAACGTCTTCCCCGCTTTGGACAGACGGAAATAGCATGAGAAGCGTCACCACAATAGTAGCACAACTTATTACGCTTTTGAAACTCATGACGCTGTGCCCCAGAAGTCACTCCATCACATTGCATGGGCTCAGGGGCTGGCCCGCAAGGCATCACAATCTCACACATATTTCTGCGCTCACGCAAATGTCTGTCAATTTGAATAGCTAATGACATAGAGTCATTGAGACCAGAGGGGACAGGGCATCCCACCATACCATCCTTTACAGTCTCTGCCAGACCCTTCTGAAAAAGAGCTGCCAGAGCATCATCATTCCATTTTGTAAGGACTGCCCACTTTCTGAATTTCTGACAATACAACTCTGCGGCTTCTTGACCCTGATTCAATGCCAACAAGCTTTTTTCAGCTTGATCAGTGACATTAGGTTCATCGTACAACAACCCCAGAGCCTGAAAAAATACATCAACATCACTCAAAACAGGATCCCCAGGTGTCAGGGAAAAGGCCCAATCCTGAGGGTCGCCGCGCAACAGGGAGATGACAATTTGAACCTGCTGCGCTGCGTTCCCTGAGGACTTAGGCTTCAAAGCAAAAAACTTACGGTTATTTTTAAAATTTAAAAATTTAGACCAATCCCCCAAAAATAAATAATAAAGGGATCCTAGGTTCCACATCAGGCAACCCAGCAAGATAGATAGCAATACTCCGAGCTTCAGCAGCAAGCTGCTCCACACGAATGGACAAATGCTTGACCTCCATTGGGGAAAAAATTCCTCCTCAGCCCCCAGAGAAAAAAGAGAGAAAAAAATGTAACAAATAAAAAAAAAAATTTCTGACAACTTTTTTTTTTTTACTATTTTTTCCCTTCTGTTGAGTACCATAGAATTTCAGTATGGCCGGTAATTCTGGTATGTTGTGGTAACTGAGGAGGACAGGAGCCAAAAAACCGCATAGGCAGCCAAACACCAGAGAGGTTGGAAACTAATAGGTTGCAGACACCTAAACTAACCGCACAACTAGAAGCACAACTAGAAGCAGCCGTGGGACGTTCCTACGGTGCCCTAGACGTCTCGTCACAGTCGGAGAGATTAGCTATCCCTGAAGATGGAAAGAAGAAAGCTAACTGCCTCGGAGTAGAGCCTCAAATGAATAGGAAGCCCCCAAACATATAATGGCGGTTAGACAAGATGAAAACACGAATACAGGCAGAAAATAGATTGAGCAAATGCTGGGGCCCAAAATTGTCTAGATAGGACAGCACAGGAGAGAATACTGTCTGCAACCCAGAAAAACCCTAGGAAAAACACCAACACTTCTGAATCCAAAACCTAAACCACCTATATCAGATCTCTGGTGTGAACACGCGGCTACCCAGCAGTAAAATGACACAAGAACAGAGCAAATGAACAAATACAAAAAGAGACAGAGACCAGCACAAGCCCCCCTCAAAGGGGACCCGGCTGAACTCAAAAGCAAGGCAGCAAAAAACAAAGAAAATCAAACCACAGAAAAAAACCAGAAAGTAACTTATCTGAATGATAGCAGGAGACAGCAGAAAAGCAAGCTGAAGTCCAACCTAGACCAGGAAGAACAATTGATCACTAGCAAGGATCATGGGAGGTCAGCTCACTTATATCAGGCCAGTCCGTCCCACCTGATAACCAATTATTAATTGCAGGTGTGGGACTTTTGCTGTTCAACATAGGTTCAATACCCTCAGCAACCACCAGAGGGAGCTTCAGCTCTGTAGTCGTCTTCAACACGTTCACAACAGCAGAGCTTTTGTCATTCTTCCAAATTTGTTAAACACTACAGCAAGATATTCTTCAAGTTTCTGTGGAACTTCATCCTTACTGTGAAGCATGTAGGCGTCTGTATATCTGGAGTAGTAATCAATAAATCTGAGAAAATATCTCTTCCTGCTAGGAGTTTGAACACTCATTGGACCACATACATCTGTATGTATCAGATCCAGAGGCTGTGCAGATCTAGTGGTGTTTATTTTAGGAAAGGATTTTCCCTTTAAGGCTAAGTGCACACGTTCAGGATTATTTGCGTTTTTTTCGCAGAAAAAACGCATCAAAAACGCATCAAAAACGCATTAATTAAGCATCCTATCATTTATAATGAATTTTTGTGCACATGGTGCGTTTTTTTTCCGCGAAAAAAACGCATCGCGGAAAAAATAGCAACATGTTCATTAATTTCGTGGAATTATAGCGTTTTTCCCGCTATATTATTGACCTAGAAAGTTCAGGGAAAAATCGCGGTAAAAACGCGTCAAATCCACGCAAAATCCGCACAAAAAACGCACGTTTTTACAGCGAAAAAAGTCTGTTTTTGCACAGGAATATTCTGCAAACATTCCTGAACGTGTGCACTTAGCCTTAGACATCCAGTGCACTTCATCATTTGACTACACTGGTTGATTTCAATACCATTTACAAGTTGAGCTAACTTCCTTACTGCTTCTGGGTCTCTGTGCCCAAGACATCTGTGCCATACATGGATACAGTTCTTATGCAGATCTTGTCTAGCACTGTACACTCTTTGCATTTTAGCTGATAAAGTTCATCTTGATTTTTCCTTCTGCAAGAGTGTGACCCTTTTTTGAGAAGATGCAGCTGTTATCTCTAAAAGTAACTACATTCCCCTTTTGCACGAGCTTCTTTACTAACAGAAAATTGCTTTCAAAGCTGGAAAAATAGAGAACATCCTTTATTGGGATCTTTCTGCTTTGTGCTGAAGAAACTGGACAGTGGAGGTAGCTGTCTCCTACTACTTCTGAAGTCATATAGTGACCATTAGCTAAGATGACCTTTTCTGACTTGCTTTCATTAAGGTCAGTGAACAAAATCCTTGTTATTTGTCATATGACTGCTTGCACCAGAATCTATACACCATACAGTTGTACTCAATAGTTTACATACCCTGGCAGAATTGTTGCTTTCTTGGCCTTTTTTCAGATAACATGAATAATAACACCAAAACTTTTTCTCCACTCATGGTTAGTGGTTGGGTGAAGCCATTTATTGTCAAACTACTGTGTTTTCTTTTTAAATCATAATGACAACCCAAAACATCCAAATGACCCTGACCAAAGTTTACATACCCCATTTCTTAATACCGTGTATTGCCCCCTCTAACATCAATGACAACTTGAAGTCTTTTGTAGTAGTTGTGAATGAGGTTCTTTATTTTCTCAGATGGTAAAGCTACCCACTCTTCTTGGCAAAAAACCTCTAGTTCCTGTAAATTCATGGGCTGTCTAGCATGAAATGCATGCTTGAGATCTCCCCAGAGTGGCTCAATAATATTGAGGTCAAGAGACTGAGATGGCCACTCCAGAACCGTCACTTTGTTCTGCTGTAGCCAATGACAGGTTGACTTGGCCTTGTGCTTTGGGTTGTTGTCATGTTGGAACATCCAAGTACATCCCATATGCAGCTTCCGGGCTGATGATTGCAAGTTTACCTCCAGTATTTGCTGATAACGTGCTGCATTCATCTTTCCTTCAACTTTGACCAAGCTTCCTGTGCCCCTGTAGCTCACACATCCTCAAAACATCAGCAATCCTCCTCCGTGCTTTACAGTAGGATTGGTGCTCCTTTCACTATAGGCCTTGTTAACCTCTGTCCAAATGTAACGTTTATGGTTGTGGCCAAAAAGTTCAATTTTGAACTCATCACTTCAAATTATCTTGTTCCAGAAGTTTTTGTCTTGTCTCTGTGCGGTTTTGTGTATTGTAGGCAAGATACTTTGTGGCATTTGCGCAGTAATGGCTTTCTTCTGGCGACTCGACCATGCAGCTCATTTTTCTTCAAGTGCCTCCTTATTGTGCCTCTTGAAACAGCCACACTAGTTTTCAGAGAGTTCAGTATGATGTGGGTTTTTCTTTGCATCCTGAACAATTTTCCTGGCAGTTGTGGATGAAATTTTTGTTGGTCTACCTGACCGTGGTTTTGTTTTTACTGAGCCCGATTTTCCATTTGTTAATCACAATTTGAACATTGTTGACTGGCATAATCAATTCCTTGGATATCTTTTTGTATCCCTTTCCTGTTTTATACAGTTCAACTAACTTTTCCCGTAGATCCGTTGACAGTTCTTTTGCTTTCCCCATGACTCACAATCCAGAAACGTCAGTGGCTGGATGAAAGATGTTAAAGTCTATCTGGACCCCAGAAACTCACTCAGCTTTTATGCACACACACTGATTACAAGCAAACAGGTCACAGGTGAAGATGTTACATTTAGTAGCCATTCAAACCTATTTGTGTCAACTTCTGTGCATGTTATCAGGCCAAAATCATCAGGGTATGTAAACTTTTGATCAGGGTCATTGGAATGTTTTGGGTTGTCATTATGATTTAGAAAGAGCAAACAGTATTTTGTCAATAATTGGCTTCACCCAACCACTAACCATGAGTGGAGAAAAAGTTTTGGTGTTATCATTCATATTCTCTGAAAAAGGCCAAGAAAGCCAAAATTCTGCAGGGGTATGTAAACTTTTGAGTACAACTGTATATGCTTTGCAGATGGGCTTGTACTGGCAGTAAATGCAACTTCAGCACATGCAGAATCTTCCTTTATAGATGTTTTAACCGTTTGATGACTGTTCTGCTTTTTAATCTGACTCATTCTTGCTTTCCAAATTCTGCTGTCTGCTTTAAGGTGGCCGGGCTTTTTACAGACAAAACATTCACAAGTGTCTCTTAGGCCTCTTTCACACTTCAGTCGTGCGACGTCAGTCAAAATCCGTCAAAATGTAAAAAAAACGGATCCGCCATCTTTTTTTGGCAGATCCGTTTTTTTCCCATTAACTTGCATTAGTGACGGATTTTGACGGATGGTCGTCCGTTAGGTCCGTTTTTTGACGGATCTGCCAAAAAATTGGCGTCCGTCATTTCAGAAAAACGTCCAATGCAACGTTTTTTTGGTCCGCCAGAATGGCGGACTATGGCGGATCCGCCGCATCCGCCATTTTGTATAATGGCCGCCTATGGGCGGCGGATCCGCTAGCATCCGTTTTTGACGGAATCCGCTCGCGGATCTGTCGCCTCCATAGAAAACCATTGAAATGCTGACAACACTGTCCGGGGTCTCTCTCTCTCTCTCTCCTCGGTCCGGACTTACATTTCCGGAATGAAAACTTCTTGGCGGATCCGTCAGAAAACTGATCCGTTTTACATCCGTTTTTACACTTTTCTGACGGATCCGACATTTTCACACTTGGGCGACGTCACACAACTGAAGTGTGAAAGAGGCCTTAGATTGCTCTTATATTTAGCGAAATCCTGTGTCTTTAATGCTGTTTCTGCTCTTAATTCATTACTGCCGCTTACATGCTGTGTTTTTCTCTTGAATACATCCACAAGTTTGCCTTTAACATACTCTAGTGTCAGCTCATCATCTGACTGTGCATCTAGTGTGTCATAACTCTCTGGAAGCCCACTTAATAGGAGTGCAGCAACATAAAAATCTTTAATTTCTTCTCCAATACCCCTGAGATCCTCCACAATCTCTAGGGTGTTTTCTTATATAGTCCTGCATATTCTGTCCATCACTTAGCTTGGACTGATACAGCTTTCTCATGAGATAAAGCTTATTGCTGAGATTTGATCTTTCATGCACTTTCTGTAACTCATCCCACATCTCCTTGCACACTTGCATATACACTGAGGGAGATCGTGCTTTGTGCTTTCTGATCCTTCTCTAGCCAATCATCTTGTAATGAATGAGGCACTTGTTCCTGAGTATATTTCCACGTACCTTCTCTTATGAGCAGCATCTTCACCTTGAATTTCCAGGACTGGTAGTTCTGGTTAGTGAGGCTTTGCACTGATAACTTGACAGGACTGCTGCTAGTGGACATCTTCTCTGTTGCTCTGTGTTGCTTTTGCTTTGGGCTTCTGATGCTGTGTTACACTGGGGTTCTCTGTCACTCTGGGCCCATAACCTGTTTGTAGCGGATTATTCAGGATACTCTCCAAACGTGTAACAACAGAGCTTCTCTATTCAGGAACAAACACGAACAATATATGATAAGCTTAATAGATCAGGAATAAATAATTTGTGTGCCTCTATCTGTGCAGCATCTACAGCAGGCTGCTTCTCTCATATACAGACACAGGAAAACAGGAAATACAGTCACATGCTCTCCCTGGGTGAGCCTCTGGGAGTTTTTTTTAACTTTACAAACAGCATACAAATCTAGCAGCTAAATACTCATAAACAGGAATGGAGTTGTTGCACCAAACATATTGCAACAGGTAAACCTAGAGAGGTGTGCAGGGGTAGTGGAAACGCCTAGGTTCTAGTTAATGGGGGGTCTAAAATGATCCTCTGCCTCATATGAGGACATCAGTATTGTACACATACTTTTTGTGTGAGACTTCACCAGACAGACTGAGGTAACGCCTGGGCCTCACCATTGCCTGGACCTCACCATCTGTTCTAGAAATTTGTGACAAAAATTAAAAATGTGACTCAATTTACTTACTTTTGTTTCCTAAAATCTGTATAATATTAAAATTAGTAGAAAATTAGTTGATTATGTTGCTAAATCCAGGATTGAGAAAATAAAATTTGCAGCCTTTTACCACTTCTGCAAAAACTAGCCTGCTAGGCTTTGCTTCACCAAAAACTCAGGGCCCGCCTCACAGTTTGAGTAGTACTGTAACGGTGCAATCAAATGGCTGTATTATTTGCACGAGGATAGCATAGCAATCCTCATACTGACCGCTGGCTCTCCTGACATGAGCGTGCCAGCTGCATAGAAATACATGCTTGCGCGCTCAGGTCAGGAGAGCAGACGGCCAGTCCGAGGATTGCAATGTGACCCAATCTTCGCACAAGGATAAAGTGACATTCAAGAACCTCAAATAGGGGGGTACTAGAGAAGTTAAAAAAAATAGAGTTCCAGGAGTCAAGCACAATGGCTACCCCTAAATCTGGCTATTGCTATAATAGCATGCCAAGTAGATATCCTAAATAGAGATGAAAGAGGGCTACAACCACCAGTAGTTTACCTTATATGCAGTCAGTTATGTAAAGTTTCATATATACAAATGTAATCAAAATAAAATATCCATCCGATACATATATATCTGTCTATCTAGCTAATAGTACATGCTGTCTGTCATTACCTCATACTACACCCACAGTGCGTGTATAGTGTACACATGGAACATGGGTTAGGTAACAAAGGGTTTATCTGTATGTACTAGTCATCCATAAAAGGGGTGAAATGTATCAGGCAGTGTGTCCCTTCACCTCCACGCGCGTTTCACCTTGCTTCTTCCGGGGGCGGCTCTGTCTCCATTTCTTCAGGTGACTGTTTTTTTAAATTGGTTTATTTATTTATTTTAAAAAAGGGGGTCACCAAATACAGTCAGAGTTTCTGTCTTCCACACTTCCATCACTCTTGTGTGATTGTAAACATGCACCTCCTATCTCCATCGGCGTTAATTGTAGCAAAACACAAATAATGGACATCTTTGACCTATTGCCACTGTCAAATTAACAGTTGGTGCTGAAAACACATTTTTTGCAGAAATTTTGGAAATATTGTGGCAAAATGACATCATTTTTATTGAAATTTTTGCTATTTTGTGGTAAATACATATTATTTCCTTAAATATAGAAATAAACGCAGTCAAAATTTTGCATTTTTACCATTATTTTTACAACATTGCAGGAAAAAAGTTGCAGCTTTAGCAACGATTGTAACATTGGAAGATGCAAAGGACTGGAAGAGCGTTGTGCATGCTCCTGCATCATGGGAGTGCAGGAAAGGAACGACTGATGTGTCCATGCTCCCTGAGGCATGGAAAAATTCACATTGCCCTGGGAGGCAGAGAAGTGTGAAAAGGCATGTGATGGCACAGAAAAGACATGAAACTTGGACAGAACATGAAATCAGGTGAGTCTGTAGAATTTTTTTTAACTTTTATTAAATAGTCAGTTACCCTTTAAGTCTTGTCTCAATCAGTCATTCTGTAAGACATGGGAAGGACATCAGAAATGCATTATACTTATGTATTACATATGCAGAATATCATTACATTTGTTCACTATGTTACATAATGAATGCAATCACTGGTCTCATTACTGAATAATTAATGTAATCGTCTCAATCACATAATTAGATGCATTAAATGGAGTGAACAATTCCATGGTATTAAAATGACATCAAAGCCAGCAGTCCAGACATAACCAGTTACCAGGCATAGTTTGCTGTACTTAGCTACCACCAATTTCTGAACAGCTTACTGGTGCACAACAGACCCACAAAACGTGTGCGGTTTATAACAAAGGGATTGTGCACAAGAGCTTATCACAATGTATACTGGGAATGCACTGGAACGTCCTGCTACAAACAAATCTGCATTCATCACAAACTTGAAGGGAACCTGTCACCAGAAAAAAAAGAAATATGAAGTTAATCTGCAGATTAATAGCATTACTAACCTGCCCGATGCCCGTATTTAATTCCTCCCGCAGTGTTCGGGTTCCAGTTATAGGGGCGGCGCCGGCACTGGTTCACTTACTGCTGTGAGTATACAGAACAGTGGCTGTAACCAGGACTCAGCCCTGACTGACAGCCGGTCCATTCAGAGCGAATGTCAGTCAGGGCGGTTACAGCCTCTGCTCTGTATACTCATATCAATGACTGAGCCAATGCTGGCGCCACCCCAGTGACTAAAAGTGGAATGCTGCCGGGGAGAATAAAGTTCATTTTTTTCCCTGCAGCGTTTGGCTAAATTTGAGCGTAAAACACTGTGGTTGTACACTGAGGAAGAAGTTGGATAACTTCGAAACGCGCAGATATCATAACCGCATAAATAAAAATCACATTTTATTTATCTCCATCTCCTGAGTCCATTCTTGGAATCCCACCAGCAGCGAAGAAAACCAAACTCTTGATTTCCATGCAGCTAATCTTCTGGCCCGATGACCCGTGGTTTGCAGCAGCTGGTATACTGGTACATGCCTAGAGATTGTTCAAATTGAAACACTATCAAGTGCTCAAGCACTGCTCTATCAAATTAATAATATTAACTTTCTGACAATTCCGCCAGGTGCCGATCTTTGGTGACTCAGAGCAGTCACAGACCGTTCCTGCCAGTGCCAGTGATTCTGTCCTGATGTCAACTTTCTGATTGCTGCTAACCCATTCATTGTCTGTGAGACTGATGTAAATAGCTCAGTATAGCACACTGTAGTCAATAATTTGTTTAGACTAAAACTTGACTAGTATTCTTCACTCTTTCTACCGGTATTATGTAGTATTATTTATGGATATATTACTATATGTCATACAGGTAGGCATATGCAAAAAGGAGGGAAGACATAATGCAATTATCCTCTCCCTATACTTGCATTTACTAAAAATACACGTTAGGAGAGATGCTAGCTCCTCCTTAGGCTGAGGCAATTGCGATGTAGCAGTGACAGATTTTGTGGCCAAAGTCACTGTGTAGCCCCAGTCTTAAATCGGGTGTCTTGTCCAAATCGATAAGTCTGCAATGTCTGTGTGTGACTGCAGACTTATGAATCCCGGCAGTGCATAGTAGTGCCAGTTTCTGAACCAGGACCGGAGGGTATGTATGAGTTATACCCACTCCCTGCCAGTGGGAGCAGCCTCACTTCCAAACACTTGTATTGAGAGAGGCCATGCCCAGTCTAGTGATGCTGTTGTCCAGTGGACGTGTCCAACAAGAAGGCACCACCCCGCTCTATACACATGTAAAGGGGTGGAATAATATTATTTCATTGGTCTGCCCTCTTAGAAGTTCTGTACAATAATTTGGTGGTACTGCTTCATGTTGCCATGTATTATCACCCAATCAATGGTATTACCACACTTGTTACATGAGTTACCATGTCCTGTAATGTGTTGTGTTATATGTTAGTTAGGTAAAGCGTAGTGCACTCTTTGGACGCTAGAAGGGGGCACTGTAGTACATAGAGTTCTTAGCAACGTAGAGTTAAGTGTAGGATGGGCTGCCAGAGTTAAGGTTAGGTTAGAAGGAAGTTAGTCAGACGGGGTCAGGGTGCCCAAAGTGTCCACATGGGCTATAGGCCTAGGACAGCTCGGCAGCCGTGTAACTTTATTCAGCGGAAGTCCCAATTATCCACAGCTATTGGAAGTTGGTACAGTGAGCCAGAACAGCAGCTAAGGAGGCTCTTAGGGCCGGAGTCGGACTGGCTGAGGAACAGAAGGATGCTGTACTTCACCGGGAGTACTACAAACGAGTTGGATGCTTTTCCAAAGGCAACTAAACCAGGTGACTGATGATTTCAAGTCTGGGGCAAAACAGGCAAGAGGAGTTGTCATTATTGCAAGGTTAGGCCAGGAAGAAGCTGGAGGGCAGTCTAAGACGGTCCAGTCCTGGTACGTGCCGTGTGGAAGTATCAGCAAAGTAGGGGAAACTGAGGAAGCATGTCAAGACGGATGTGTTAGAAGTGATGTGCCAGCTGTGGATATATTATGTGAAGTTGTCAGTAAAGAATCTGTTCAAGTTACCATGGACTGTTTCACAGTTATTTGTATTCGCCTTGAAGAGGGGCTATCACCGCTTGGGAAATGCCCTGCAGGACTTGAACCTGGAGACGCAGGTATGCTGAATAGTGGACTTTGCTTTTCTGTGGGGGAAGACTTGGACACTGACGCTATAGCATCGCTGGCCACGACTATAGTCCTGGCCGACCCTTACACACATGTAAGGAAGCGAGGTCGTGCCATCTGGCCTGGAGTATGTATAACGCATACATGCACTCCGGTCCTGGCTCAGAAACCGGTGAATCCCTGAAGCGCACAGTGCACGCTGGGGGGATTCATAAGTCTGCTGTCACACAGAGTGACTGCAGACTTATCGATTTGGACCAGACAACCCCTTTAAAGTAATGTTCACATATAGCAGATTTCTTGCAAACACTTCTGTAATTAAAAGTATGATTGGAGTCTGGAGTAGGCATATGGTTTTCCACAAACTCCACTCAGATGTATGTAACAGTTGCAAAAAATTTCTAGAACCAATCTGCCAAGTGTGAATGCACCCTTACCACTGAATTATATCATTTTTCCAATGTAAGGATCCTATATTCAGTAACGGAGGCTTCTGTTTCCTGGGTCTCTTTGGCAGAAAGTGCTCAATTTTCCTGCAGCACTCCAGGAGGGAAAATTAAATATTACATATTGTTCAATGAACTCTTCTGGCATTTGTTCTCTTATTATTTGACCATCTTTGTGAAGGCACAATATTCACAAAATCATGAATCTGGCTCCATTGTTGCTATGGTCCTACTGTATTCTTTTTATAAATGGTGACTGACAACCAGTGAGCGTGACATATAATGCATTGTTTGCTCCGACCCTTCATATACCCCTATTTATTCCAGGACTGAGCTTTGTTTGTTAAGCATTGATTTATTTCGCTTGCCTGACAATTAAACTTTCTTTTGCACTATGATTCATGATCACTCCAGATAAAATGACCTTATGGGATTATTGATGTTTCATCTGTATTTAGGATTCTCGCGGTCTCTTTAGTTATTTCTATTCCTTCCTTTATTGATTTTTCACACTCAATTATTTCACATTACTACAAAACACAAAGTGACCAGGTTTTCATTTCTACCTGAATGCTTTTTTTCTGAAAATGGATGACATAAGTAAATGGTTAGCAATGTTATATCTGAAAAAGTCATAAATGATTTTTCTAATATGATTTGGTCTTGTGTCATATTTTTATAGAGGATATTATTCTCTTTACTAATGTCTTCGCATGGCCAGATTAATGACTACACATGCATGTTAGGCTCTGTTCGCATCATGTTTTTAGGTTTCCTTCATAAAAGGATTTTGACTACATATAGTGGAATATGTTTCAATATCAC
>JARQOD010000004.1:476780889-476819031 GCA_033576555.1 Oophaga sylvatica
ACAGAAAGTAAAATGGCTGACGAACAAACTGAGTTTCAGGAATATATACATAGAACCTTACACATGAATTGGCAAGTGCCATCCAATTAATGGAGGCAAATAGTTCATGCTGCAATTTTTTTTCCTATGATCAGTTCTGTCTGAGGAAAAAACTGAACATGTGCACAGCCCCACAGAATAATATGGGGACGAGTGCCAACAGGACAATAGCACTCGTCCAAGTTATACGGTTGTTTGCACGAGCTCTAACATCAGCAACCTGCGGCTTCGTGTTGATATGCTGAAAAATATCTCATGGGACACTTTGGATAAATTTCCGTACCACTGGTTCCACCACCAAATGAATGTAACGCCGAGCTGTTAGTGCCCCTGGAATGAAGACTACAGCTCTCCAAATACCTTACATTATGCCACTCGATACTATTATCCTGAGAGTAGTTTCAGTGTGACATTCTCTCGTTATGGTCACACCATGGTGTTGCCCATATGGTCTCGTCAGATTCTAAGAATGGTGTGTAGTGGTCTATTCTATACTGCAAGTCATATTAAACATCATATACCAAGCTTTAGGCATCAAACCATCAGAAAGTGTTTGCATGGCATTGGGCTTCGAGACAGACGTCCAGCTACAGGTGTGCAATTGAACTCACACCTCCACATTCAAAAGCTATCATGGTGCTGAGCAAGACGGCAATGGAAGTTGAAATGGAGGTCTGTCCTCTTCAGATATGAAGCCAGAAATTAGTCTAGAGATGTTTTGGTTGCAATTATTGCTAAAATTGGTCTGGAGACCACCTGGGCAAGCTGAACTTCTTTCCCAATGAGTGCATCATGGATATATATATATATAACATATATCACATACTGTATATATCATAAAATAGTGTGTTGAATGTAAAAAATGTAAGCAAAAATGTGTATGTACAAATGAGTATGTGAAATCGCAGTGAAAAAGATGTGAGAAGTAATAACAGATGTTTGCATGGTATGTAAATTATTGTACATTACTGGAAGGGGGTGAGCAAAATGTGCTCAGATAATGAGTATTGGCATGTATCTTGGTAGATAAACCAAAGTGTAAAGACCCATATAATAATGTTTGTCTCGTCCTCTGTGGTTCTGTAGGAGTTTCTATTTGAATTCCGTTTTTCGGAGATTCAAACTAAACACTAGATCGAAGGGACAAAACTCAATACGAATGGCCCATAGAACTCATAAGGCCATAAGAATCTTCATTTTAGCGTTCAGATTCCTCTTCGCTTCTCAAACATGTTGAGATCCACTGCATGTTTATTATTCCACTCTCAGCTTTGCATAAATCTGTATTTCTTTTTTCGAATACTATCTAAAACAATTCCCCTTGTGTTCACGATATAAGTTTATGTAAGTGTAGGTTATGAGATGAGGACAGATTCACACCAGGAGAATGCATTAAGACAGTGCTTTCTTAGCCATGACCACGGGGTCATAGTTGTTGGACTCTAGTCCCATTTGTAGAACATCCTGTGATTATCTAAATTGAGGATATGCTTTCTCTTGAGATTGAAGAGTTTGTTGTTTCCATTTAAGTTGAGTTTATCATTTTAGAATTTGATGAGTAAAATACAACATTTTTTTTAAGTTTATTTATATTTAAATAATAATAATAATAATATTTGACTGCAAAATATTATAGTTATGTTGTATATAATTAGAATTTGAAAGAAGAAACTATCTCCATTTGATATGAGGTCTGCTACCACAAGTGTCAGATAGGTATTCCTCATAATGATTCCTTACATTACAAAAGAAATGGTGAATGTAAACAATATTAGTACAGATATTCACTTGTTGTTATGTGAGCCCTCGCTAACCTGCCAATAACACCAATCTTATGGAAGAAGGGGCCGCCAGCTCCCTCCTCCACTATTATATTCACTGCTACCTGTATCCTGAGGATGCAGATAGAAGTGAATTGGGACACAGAGAGGGGGATGGCGGCAGTATGGTACAGCCCGTGGGCCAGTGTTTTCCGCTCTTGGCAGTCTCGGTCCATGGGACTAGAACAGCAGGGGTGGCTCATGTAGATATACTTTGCTCAAGTCTGTTCTGTTCTAGCTCATGAATAGTGTTGAGCGATACGATAATGCAAATATCGGCTATCGGCCGATATTAGCTCTATCGGCCTTTCGATAATTCGTTTCGATATTTTCGTCTTATCGAATACCGGAATCGGATTTGTCACTGTCACTGTGAGTGTCCGTCGGTCGGGTCTGTCAGGAGTCAGCGGCACTTACCTGGCAGAAGATCTCCGGCGGTCACGTCCTGGACTGCTTGATGGCCGCCATTATCTTCTCCCTGGCGGTCACATGCAGTTTTTCGCGATAACTGCAGTGACTGCAGGGTAATCCCGGCCGTAAAGCAGTCAGTCCGATGACGTCACCGCCGGGGAAGCAGGTAATCAGCTGTGCTGCGCCGGGATGACAGGCTCTGCCTGTCATTCTGATGTAGCAGAGCTGGATCGTCGTGGGACACTCGTTACTATGGACTGCGTCGGTCAGGTGGTATACTTTTTTTTTTTTTTAAATTTTTTTACAGGAGATCGATGGCATCGCAGGATGAGACAGTAATAAAAGAAATGAAAACTGTGTTTTTTTTTTTTTATTAAATTAAAAAACTTTTTTAGGAACATTCACCCGTCCGGGTACATAAACAATTTAACTATTTACATACAGGGACCCTGTCCGGGTTATTTAGACTTCTTTGGCTGGCCTCTTCCAGGTACCACCTGGTACTCTTCTTGAGATTGCCAAACATCCGAGGCACCAAGGACCACCAGGACCTGATGACGTCGTGTGGCCTGTACAGTGACGTCGTGACCCGCTATCTGGGTCTGTGTGGCCACCTCTTTCATCTCCCTCCGGGTCTGGAACCCTATATCCCGGACTGTACGAACCCCAGGGGGCCTAACAGGCGCCGGGTACGGGCCACGTATCGATATCATGTCCATGGATGGGTCTGCTGAGGAGACCACTGAGGGAGGCTGGGAGATTTACGGCGTGGGGTGGGCACTTTTGCAGAGGCCTGGATGTGGGAGGCTGAAGGCTTCGAGGGTCTCACAGGTTCCTCACACACTGGGGAGTAGGGGTCGCACCTGGTAACATTTAGGGCGTACCACCCATTGTAACCCCAGTGTCGGGTGTAAGTCACCAAGTCTCCTGGCAACAGGTCCTTCTGGGAGGTGAGCCTCCACGTCCCGCCGGGTCACAAAGACTTCTAAATAAAGTCCAGGCTCCTTGATGAAGCCCCAACCACCTTTCAATTTAAAGTTCCGTACTGCACCCTTACGCCGCGGCTCACTCAGGGTTCCTTTATCCTTTCTCATCCGGTCCTTATCTGCCCGGTCCTTCTCCAGGTGACGTTGGCGAAGTTTTAGGGATTCTCGCTGCTCCCTTTGTCGCTCTGCTTCTCTCTCCCAACGTCTCCACTCTTCCTCCTGACGCCGGTTGAAATTCTCCTCCACCAGCTGCTCCATGTCTCCACCACTCCACTGCAGCTTACAGTGTCCGGTTTGCGGCAGCTCTCCTGTCGCCCCCCAGTCCTGGCGGCGCTCCCCTGCGGAGGAAGCAGACGGCTCTAAATCAGATGACAGTCGGGGCTCCGGTACAGGCAGGTAGTGCTCTGGTGCCTGCGCGGCCTCCTCCATGAGGACGGGTGTCGCTTCTTCTGTCTCAGCGACGGGGGCAGACAGCGGGATCTGTGGTGCTGCTGACGGTGCTGCAGTTTTTGCAGGAACGGGTGCCTCCACTGCGACAACGTCAACCGGATCACATTGCAAGGACTCCTCTACTAGAACGGGTGCCTCACCTTCCGGTACAGACACTTCAGGTAAGAGGGATTGGCGCCGCTCCAAGTTTATTTTTAGGGACGCCAGCTCGCTTCCATCCTGGTGACCTCCTCCCGGTGCCGGGCCAGGCCTCTTAGGGTATCCTCCGCTTCTTGCAGCGTAGGAGGGTTTACAGGCCGGGTGCCCAACGGTGATTCTGTGGCGATCGGGTCGCTTCCGTGGGGGGAGAGCTCTGACTGCTCCATCCCTTCCCACTTCTGCTCGTCGTGTCCATTAGCCATCTCTGCCAAGTCACATGTGTCATTAGCATCTGGAGAGGGCCCCTCTTTTGTAGTGAGGCGGGACCTTCGTGTTAGTTTCCGCACACTGAGGAGGATGAGGAGGCGGAACTGAAGAGCTGTGGGGCACGATCTTACATTGCAGTACCATTTACAGTGGGCGGCCATCGTTTTCACGCCACTGAGTGAGTGACACCCATGAAGAGCACGCCCTTCTTCTTCACCAGTGCCTCGTCGTGACGCAGATATGGCGGAAAAATGGCAAATACATTCTCTGATGATTTTAGCAATTCTCAAGCACAAAACCAGTGCAATTCAGGCACACAGGACTCGCTTATAGCGAGCTACAGAATCCTGTTCGTGACGCCCAAGTTGAGTCGCACAGAGCCAGAGGTTTTTGGGGTACTCGGCACCGAGTCCGTCGACTTCTATGAGGTATGTCACGTCTCTACCCGGCAATTGAATTAGAGTCGATTTTACTATGTAGAAGTGTATAAACTATAAATATATGTATATATATATGTCACAATGACATGTATATATATATATGTATTCTATGTGTGTATATTTAGTGTTTACAAGGAAATAAAGGTTTTTTTTAATTTCGATATTTTGTTCCCATAGACTTACATGGGACTTCCGCTATCGAAATCGGATATCGACGATATTTAGTGCTATCGGCGATACAATTTCGATACGATATTTTTAGATATCGAGCAATATCGCTCAACACTACTCATGAATAATAGGGAAGATATAATATAGTATCATAGATAAATTTTGTTATAATAGTATAAACAATATAATGCTGATTTCTTAAATGACCTTGAATTTCTCAATGACTAGAATTAGTCTGGACGCAAGGCATTCTAACTGTGAATCTTTAGCGTGGGAGAAGGACATGGGCTGGAATGCAACCTATTTTAGAACGTAGGAAAGCAACAACATAGCAAAGAAGGAGAATCAGATTAGAGTTACCATGGAAGGCAAATCTCTTATCCAAAAACAAAAAATTGGTTTAACAATGTGATACTCGTTAGCCTGCAGTCTGTAATGAATGCTGTGCTCACAGATGTAGCAGAGACAAGCTTGTCATTTCTCATAGAATTGCAGGTAAACTACACCAGAGGCATAGCCAAAAATGAAAAGCTCATCACCTGAACATGTCAGCTTCTTCATCATGCCAAACCTTCGGTGAGATAGCTAAATTATCTTCGATTATCCAGCTCCATGATTCCTCTAAAAAGCACTACTAAGGCCTCTTTCACACATCCGTTTTGCGCCTGACGGCGCCCTCCGGCATTTTTTGTCCAACCGCATCCGGCGAAATGTAATGCCGGATGCGGTTTTTTCTCCATAGACTAACATTAGTGCCGGATGGCGCCGCATGTACCTGCGGCGCGTCCGGTTTTTGCCGGATCCGGTGTCTGGTCGCCGTCTGGCGTCTGGCAAAAACTTGACATGTCACGTTTTTTGTCTGCGGCGAAAAAGCCGGAAGCGCCGGCGCTTCCGGCTTTTGTTACAATGAAAGTCTATGAACGCCGCAATGCGGCGGATCCGGCAAGAGCCGGATCCGGTGGCCGGATCCAGTTTTTTAATTGAGATACCAGCCCACAGCAAACATATAAAAAAGCATGCAGTGGGACATCAGACATACCATGCACATGAGAAGAAGAGAGCAAGACATCAAGACAGCAGCACCAGTTCCGCAGCCAGCAGCACCAGTTCCGCAGCCAGCAGCACCAGGATCCTCAGGCAGCAGCACCAGGATCCGCAGGCAGCAGCACCAGGATCCGCAGGCAGCAGCACCAGTTCCGCAGCCAGCAGCACCAGGATCCGCAGCCAGCACCATGGAGCGCCAGGACAACAGACGGTAAATATGACACCACCCCACCCCAAATTTTACAACGCATATGTCACCAATGCTGTCTGAGCTACTGCATTTTTTTTGCACCCTGGTACATTTTCAAATTCATGTTTTTTCTGTGATGGGGTTCCCCTGGTACTGTATGAAATGTAATTTCCGCTGATGGGGTGGGTCCCCCTGGTAGTGTTTCAAATATGCATGTTTTGGAAGTGATATTGTGTATCCCCTGCTACTGTAGTGAATGTGTTTCATTGATAATGTGGATCTACTGGTACTGTTTTTTTGCCTGTGATGGGGTTTGTCCTCCTGCGACAATATGAAATGTGCATGTTTTTCTATCATAATGTTGATCTACTGTATTTTTTGTTTTAAAAAAATTTTTTTTTGCTGTGATGTGGTTGGTCTTCCTGCGACAATATGAAATGTGCATGTTTTTTGTATCATAATGTTGATCTAGTGTTTTATTTTTTAAATTTTTTTTTTGGCCTGTGATGGTGTTGCTCCTCATGCTATCTGAAATGTGCATGTTTTTCTATCATAATGTTGATCTTTTTTTTATTTTATTAATTTTTTTGCCTGTGATGTGTTTGCTTCTCATGCTACTATCTGAAATTTGCATGTTTTTCTGTCATAATGTTGATCTATTTTTTTTTTTTGAATTTTTTTGCCTGTGATGTGTTTGCTTCCCTGCTACTATCTGAAATGTGCATGTTTTTCTATCATAATGTTGATCTTTTTTTTTTTCTTGAATTTTTTTGCCTGTGATGTGTTTGCTTCTCATGCTACTGTCTGAAATTTGCATGTTTTTCTATCATAATGTTGATCTATTTTTTTTTTTTTTTTTTTTTCCTGTGATGTGTTTGCTTCTTCTGTTACTATCTGAAATGTGCATGTTTTTATATCATAATGTTGATATATATATTTTTTTATTTTATTTTTTTTATTCTGTGATGTGGTTGGTCTTCGTGCGACTTTTTGAAATGTGCATTTTTTTCTATCATAATGTTGATCTATTTTTTTTTTTTAAACCTTTTTTTGCTGTGATGTGGTTGGTCTTCCTGCGACTTTTTGAAATGTGCATTTTTTCTATCATAATGTTGATCTATTTTTTTTTTTAAAACCTTTTTTTGCTGTGATGTGGTTGGTCTTCCTGCGACTTTTTGAAATGTGCATTTTTTTCTATCATAATGTTGATCTAGTGTTTTATTTTTTAATATTTTTTTTGCCTGTGATGGTGTTGCTCCTCATGCTACTATCTGAAATGTGCATGTTTTTATATTATAATGTTTATTTAAATTTTTTTTTTTACCTTTTTTTTTGGGATCGGGTGGTTCCCCCTGGTACTGTATCGTGTGTGGTTTTTTTGCAGTGATAGGGTGGTTCCCCTGGTACTGTTTATGGCTCCAATTAATAACGGGATGTTGTGTTCCGTAAAACATAAAGCTCAATCCTGTCCATGTTTGAATCTGATATTTTAAAACAGGGACAATCAATACATATAAACACAGTTCCTTTTTGGCTGTTTATTCCACAGCAGAAGAATTGAAGCTGCAGCAGAACGGGCGCAGGACATCCTGGATGCTAGGAGGGAAGCCAACAGAAAGTAAATATGACATCCCCCATTTCCCTACAAATTACATGTTTGTTTTTCTCTTTCAGCCAGGGACAAGGAATAAACATATATTCATTGTCCCTTTTTGTGTCCTTACTCAACAGCAGAAGACGTCAATGAGAGGCGGCGGCGGCTGAAGCACAAGTTGAAGAGAGGGGAGGAGAGGAGCTCGGAGGATAGCCAGCAGAAAGTAACTATGACATCCCCCATTTTGCTCTAAATTACATGTTTGTTTTTCTTTCAGCAATGGACAAGGAATAGTATATTCACAGTCCCTTTTTACTCAACAGCAGAAGACGGCAAAGACAGGCGGAGGCGGCAGCAGCAGAAAGACGAGAGGAGGAGAGGCGGGCCCAGAGGACAGCCAGCAGAAAGTAAATATTACATCCCCCATTTCCCTAAAAAATTACATGTTTGTTTTTCTCTTTCAGCCAGGGACAAGGAATATAGAAATATATTCACTGGCCCTTTTTGTGTCTTTCTTCCACAGCAGAGACCGTCAAACAGCTGCTGCAGCTGCCGCAATGGCGGCTATGGCCGAAGAAGCAGCAGCAGCAGCATCTCCTCCATTTCCTCCCTCCCAGCCACTTGAGCGCGAGCAGGACACATCTTCTTCTGGGAGCCCTCCTACCCATCGTCAGCAATTGGCGGTAAAAATATCTACTTTTTTTTTCTCTCCACAATCCATCTGTGGGATATATGTATTGATTGTCTTTTTTTAACAACAGGAATCGCAAGATGACGAGGAGCTCCCAGAGGAAGAAGGACGGGGTGGAGAGATACCCGGAGTGGGCTCACAATTCGTAAGCATCCTGCATCAATCGCAGAAACACAACATCACACTACACACAACACATAGAAAACCATTTAGTACATACTTGACACAGCGGCCAACACATACCAATATCCTAATTTTTATTTTCATTTTAGTCTCTCGGATCTGGGAGCCAACAGAGGGTTCCTCCCAGCGCCTCCCAGAGTCGTCGTCGTGAGACTGTCGGCGGTTCTCAACGTGTAAGTTTTTTTTTTTTTTGGAATTCATATTTTTATTTTTTTAAACGTCAATTTTTTAATTTTTTCGGGTGCTTTTTTAAAATGTCATTTTTTCTTTTTTTGAAAATTTTTGAACTATTTAACATTTTTGTACATTTATATAATTTTTAATTTTTACAAAACATGTGTTATCTCTAAATTTTTTTGCTGAAATTTTTCCAGTTTAACATGTATAATTTTTTCATTTTCACATAATGTGTATGATAATGTTTTTTTTTTCTATTTTAATTTCACAGGCTTCACAGCGTGCTCCCGACTCGGACACGGAGGAGGGCCTGGACGTCGAGCTGATGATTGATCTGGTCCGAGAAAGGGAGCCGCTGTGGAACATGGGTGACCGCCGGCATTCGGATCAAATTGTGACCCGACGGCTCTAGGAGGAAGTGGCAGCGGCAATGGTGGACCGCTGGGAGGACCTCGATGTTAGGTCCCAGACTAAACACCGTAAGTATAGTTCATGTTGCTGACTGTAAAGCTGTGTTTCCAAAACTTCAGTCCTCGTGTCACCCACGGTTCATGTTTTCATGTTTCTTTTTGTGAAACACTATGGAAATACTGAAAACATGACCTCTGGGGGACACGAGGAATGAAGTTTGGGAAACACTGATGTTGTATACTAACCAATGTGTACTTTCTCGTTTCAGGGGAGAGAATTGTGAAGCGGTGGCGGTCTGTGAGGGATCGCTTTAAGAAGGAGTTCAATAAGGAGATGCGGGCCCCGAGTGGTTCTTCTGGACGCCAGAGCAAGTACAAGTACGCACGAGCTCTGGCGTTCCTGCGTGAAACAATGGTCACCAGAAGGTAAATATTACCATCAAATGTTAACATTTATCCAATGTTTTTTTGCAGCCAGGGCCATTCCACATCTGTATATTAATTTTATGTTTTTTCTTTCTTCCACAGCACGGTGACCAGCACTCGGGCGCCCGCAGAGTTGGCGCCTTCTAGAGCGATCCCTCAGGAGACCGACACCGAGGGACACTTCGACCGCCCCTCTACATCTGTACCTTCCCACACATTTGATCCCGCAGTCCCCTCCACCAGCGCTGGAGCATCGTGGCCGTCTGCATTACATGAATCTGCTGGTCAGGATATAGCATTCCCTTTACCCCACCCTTCTGACCCTGCCACCTCTAGTACAGCTGCGGGTACTGGGCGGCAGCGTCAGAGGGGTCAGGAAAGGAACTATGCGCCCGAGTTCTTGCATATGAATGCATCTTTCCAGAACTGTCTTAAGGTATTATCTGAACAAGTTGCCGCAGGCATTCATCAGATAACCTCCCTAGTTGGTGAGGTAAAGACACTTCTGCAAACTGTGCAGTCAGAAGCAAGAGCATCACCGAACCACAGTTTTTTTAGGTCGGTTGCGGAGCGCATAGATCCGCTATCTGCTGACCAGCAGATGTATGTGATGCACACGTGCCACGCTGCTCTAGTGCAGGTTCTCTCTCATCCTCCTCCATCCACCCCAGTCGTTCCTCCACCTCCCCCCCCCTACAGCCGCCGTACATCTTCCCCCCCTCCACCTGCCGTCCCTCCTCCCCCTCCTATTCAATACCAGCCACCTCCCCAGGTCCATCAACCTCCCCAATTCCAACCACCCCCCAGTACCACCCACCTCCCCAACTGCAGTCACCTCCCCAGTACCAGCAACCTCCCCACTACCAGCCACCTACCCCGTACCACACTCCTAGTTCTTACAGATCTCCTTCCCCCTTCCAATTCCCTACCATGTCACCTGCTCCTCCTGCCCAACTCTCCACTCCACCACCACCCACCTGTTCTGCCTTGTCTTCCATTCTTTTAGTCTTTCCACCCCTTCACCTCTTCCTGTTCCTTCCACACCACCATCCCGGTCGTCCCTCCACACTCCCATGGTCGAAGTGTCCTGCAGCCCCTCCAGCAGTATTTCCACCCCTCACTACACAGACCTGTAAATATGTGTTTTTTTATACCGTTAAAAAATAAATTCTATTTTCAGAAAAAAATAAAGTTTATTGAAATTGCAAACAGTTGGCAAAAAGGCCAAATTTTCAAAAAATTATATTAAAAAATAATTTTTTTAATAAAAGTTAAAGTGGTTTACAAATGTTGTCTGTCATTTCTTTATAGGATGTTAAGTAACAAATTTATTAAACCAGGTAAACATGTGGGTACTCAAACAACATTAGTAAAAAACACATGACTTTGGCTAAAAGGTTCATAAATTTAACCTTTTTGCCAAAGTTGTGTCCCGGGTTGTGTAGTATGCAAAGTATATTACCTTTTTCCAAAAATTGTGTACTTTGTTAGATTATCCCCTACAACAGGGTTCCCCAACTCCAGTCCTCAAGGCCCACCAAAAACATATCAGGTTTTCAGGATTTCATTTGTATTGCACAGGTGAGGCAATTATCACCTGAGCAATACAAAGGAAATCCTGAAAACATGACCTGTTGGTGGGCCTTGAGGACTGGAGTTGGGGAACCCTGCCCTACAATGTACACTTTTTTGGACAAAAGGTGAAATACTTTTGTTAAAACAAACAGCCAGGGACACAACTATGGTAAAAAGGTTACAGACAGTAGAAAACACACAAGAAGGTAGACAAGTAAACTTTTAAAGGTTTATTGTGGGTAAAGAAATTTTTAAAACAACAAATACATTTATCACACTCTGTCATCCTGCCAGTCAACACTACCTTCTGGTGACACAAAGTATTGGGCAAACTGGTCCCTCATTCTTGAAACCGCGACTGTACTGCGAGTGGTAATGTTGCTGTAGTCGTGCAAAGTTGTTTCTTGATTGTGGTCCTCCATAGAAATCGGTTCCTTGGTTAGGACAAAATTATGTAGGACCACGCACGCTTTAACAACATCATCCACAGTCTCGGTCTTCAAGTTAATTGCAGTCAAAAGGACATGCCATTTAGCTGTCATAATGCCAAAGGCACACTCCACCATCCGTCTGGCTCTTGTGAGGCAGTAGTTAAATATCCGCTTTGTATATGTTAATCCTCTGCTGGCGTACGGCTTCAAGAGGTGTTCAGACAGCTGGAATGCCTCATCACCTACACAAACGAATGGCATCGGTGGGCCTGAGGTTTGAGGCAGTGGCCTAGGGGGGGGGAAATGAAAAGTGTTTCCGTACAGTTTACGTCCCATAGCTGAAAGTTTAAACACTTGGGAGTCATTTGACCGTCCATAAGACCCAATGTCCACCGCAATAAACTTGTACTCCGCATCTGCAATAGCCATCAGGACAACCGAAAAATATTTTTTGTAGTTGAAGAATTCTGATCCGGTTCCTGAAGGCTTTTGAATGCCGATGTGTTTGCCATCAACAGCGCCCAGTCAATTGGGGAACTGGCAGATACATAAAAACTGGTCCGCTATTTCAAGCCACCGCTCTGTTGTTGGCTCTGGAAGAAATTCTCCAACCAAACTATCCCACAGAGCACGACAAGTATACTTTATTATGCCGGATAGTGTGGAGATTCCCAGGCGATATTGAAAATGGAGCGATGACAGAGTTTCGCCAGTTGCCAGAAATCTGAAAACAAAATAGAAAATACAAATTATTTCAGAAACCCAGCATTACATACCAGAACACAGCTATAACTATTGGAGACACCAAAAATAATAACATCAATGAAAAACACTGTTTTATAAAAAAATTTTGGCTACTGATATGGTTTCCTAGTTGTCCTGTGATGTTAAATAAATTATAAAATTACAAGTGTGCTCAAGCAAACAGATCCAATACATATAGCTTACCTTATAGTGACCATGAGACGCTCCGCCGGAGATATCGAGAACCGACAGTAGGTGTCCGATTTTTTTATTTGGTCTCCAACACGCTCCAGCAAATCGTCAAAGTTTTCTTTGTTCATCTGCAGATAGGCAAAAAATTTCTCTGGATTTTGTCGCAGCTCCATGATCAGTGTAGAATAGACACCACGAGTTAATCTCTGTGGCGTGATGGGGTGGATCCACATACGGCGTCGTCTTCGCTGGCGCTGACGCATAATGCGCTGCTCCTCAATCTTTCGCTCCTTCTCCAGAACTATAAACCTCAAGCGATTCATCTCCGCAGTAAAATCAACAAGGTTCTTGAAGATATTGCTGATAATGACATCCATGTTCGCCAATCACTTGCTACTTGCTCTCCTCTCCAACCTGCACTTGCTCCTCTACAACTGAGTCGCACTAGCCAGGGCTGTGGGGTACTCGGCACCGAGCCCGTTCACTTCAATGGGGAATGTCACGGGTAGCTCAGCTCGGTCCGTGGCCCTGGGCGCTCACTAAAAAGGGGAATATTTACAGGGGATTGTAGTATATAGAAATGTTCGTGACGCCACCTGTGGTTCCTGGTCAGGATGACCAGCGCTGCAGGGTAGATCCTCTGAGGGGTTGTTACTGGGCAGCAAGGTGTTAAGTGTCCCACAGGCGAGACTGATCCCTCAGGGTATATGGCGGTGTAATATAGGGGTGCAGGAGCAATAAGGCAGACACACACAAGAAAGTCTCTTTCTGTACCTTTACTGATGGTGAAGTTGCAGGCATGACCCGGGAAGCTGTCAGGGTGGAGGATGCACGTCCAGTAATCCCACTGAGTAGGTGTAGGGCCTCCTTAGTCCTTTAAGTGTGTGTGTTTCTGACTTGCATAAAACAAAGCCTAACTCCGTCTTCTCAGCTACGCCCGGCTGACCTTGTGGTGAGGCCTTCTTGTGGACAGAACTAAGTCTCTATATGGCTGATCAGGCCAGACTCCTGTTCTTCCTGACCCTGGTTACGAATCAGCACTGTTGGGCCCCTGCGACCTGTAGTCCAGCAGGGTCTCCAGTGTCTCCTACCAGTCGTGCAGATGCTGGCAAGCGTGGACCCGGTGTCCAGTGGTGCAGAGTGGAGGTAAGCTATCAATGCTGGTTAACCTCTGTCACTCTCTCTCTTCTTTCTTCCACCTGCCTTTCGTCCTACTCTCACCACTATCATAAGCACAAGCTAGCAGCAGATGTCAGCTTTCTTCATCTTCACCGCTCTCCAAGCGTCGGCACGCTTACTCAATGAAACGCTCACTGAGGGTCTCTCAGTAAACTCAATTTTGACCAGGCTAAGTGGTAATCTTTCCCACTACTACTTGACTCCACTCCTAAACTGAGTGTTTGCTGAAGTCTTCAGGCTTTCTCTTTCTGGCTAGTCTTTCCCTCTCAGCTCGTCTGAGGTCACTGCCGTTCTGACTAGAATCTCTCACAGTCTGCTCTAATCTCCTCTGCTGAGGTAAAACTGACACTCTGAGGTAAAACCAACGACTAGCTAACTCTCAGCTAGACTGCCTTCATCTCCCTGCTGTCGTCTCCAAGGGCTCCCTCTGGTGGCACCAGGAAAATGTGGAGTGTTGTGTGCTTATGGGTTGTTGTGGGTTTACCTTTCGTACATCTTCCAGGGTAACATGTGGCTCCAGTCACAGCTGGGCTACACACAACCTGTCAAAGATGGGCTGTAGGAACAGTGTATATATAGAATTACAGTAGCCAATCATGTTTGGAACCCCAAAAAGGGGCGTTCTTAAAAACCGGATCCGGCGCATTCCGTCGTAAACGGATGCAAAACCGGATACACCGGATGAGACTGATCCGTTTTTTTACGGAGCACAGAACCGGATCCGGCGAAAAACCGGATGCGTCGCATCCAGTTTTTCATACTAGTTGCCGGATGCGGCGCTGCGGCAAAATGCCGGGGGCGCCGTCAGGCGCAAAACGGATGTGTGAAAGAGGCCTAATGCATTTCAAATCAGATTGCTGATTTCTACTCATAGCATGACCTTCTAGATTATTAGTCATTGTGATGCACAAACAGTACAGACCCAAAGAATTACATACAGTGGCATGTAAAAGTTTGAGCACCCTGATCAAAATTACTGTTATTGTGAACAGTTAAGCTTGTTGAAGATGAAATGATCTCTAAAAGGTCTAAAGTTAAAGATGACACATTTCCTTTGTATTTTAGGCTATATATATTGTCTTTAATTATTTGTTTGAAGGAATTTCATCCATTCTTCCTTGGAAAATTCTTCCAGTTCTATGAGATTCCTGGGTCGTCTTGCATGTGTAAGGGAGGGACAGGACTGTAGTCGTGACCTGAATTACTGCAACATCTATGTCCAGTCCTTCCCCTACAGAAAACTGTATTCTTCCCTTCAGCATACCTGCATCTCCAAGTTCAGCTTTCCCCGGGCACTTTCCAGGCGACTACGGTCCCTCTTTCAGGCAACCCTCAGTAATGGGGACACAGTCCAGAATAAATTGAACATTCTCTTTACTTAACTATTCACACATTACATCCACAGTTGGCACATCAGGTGTTTCACTTGTTTCCTTATCTTTGCCTGCTTTGCTGTCACTTCTGTGCAGTACGCGCCCAGACAGGACTGTACTAGACAGATTCCTAGTTCCTTCCAGGCCTGACCTTGCTATAGTGACATTTCCTTCAGCCTGTTTCGCCCCAGAGATGAATTCATCAATCACTACGTTTGGTGGCCCCCGGTGAACCGATCCCGTCAAAGTTCCAACTCCTTCCATCTCCTTAGTCCAGCCAACTTCTGCCCTAAAAGCATTGGCCCAGGCGGTAAGACGCCACATCTTCCTTCTCAGTACAGGCCCACTGACAGGATATACAGTGGCTGTAGGTAACGTGGGCTGCAGCGCTTGAACGTTGCATGGCTACCGGCAGTCCGGGCCTATAGCCCATGTGGACACTTGGGCACACTGACCCAGTCTGACCTAACTACCTAATAACTTCTCACTACTATCCGGCAGCCCCTCCTTCACTTAAACCTCTATGGAACATCCTATAAGCTATACTTAAAAATGTCCACTAGTATGCCCCCATCTAGTGGCTCACAACAGAATTACACTTACCCAATGTAAAAGAACTATATGGTAAGGTGCCCTCCTTTAGTGTTCCCAGAAGAAAGCACCTAACTTTCCCTAAACTGTACATATCACATATATATCACATATATTGTACTAAAAGAACACAACTCATATCCAATTAACACAACAGAGAATGTGGCAATACCATTACTATGTGTTGTAATACATGTTCATATAGCAGTACCATCAAAGTATTTACAACGACACACAATAATTAGTACATATAAACATCAAGAACACTTAAGGATGGCAGGGCAAGGCAGTATTACTCCTTCATGCACTGTTATTTTGAGGTCTATCCACAGATTTTAAATGATGTTCAGATCGGTGGACTGTGAAAGCCATTGTAAAACCTTCAGCTTGTGCCTTTTGAGGTCGTTTATTGTGGAGTTTGACGTGTATTAGAACCATTATCCATTTGTAGAAGCCATCCTTTTTTCTAGTTCAGCTCTATTTCACAGATTTATTCCACATCTTGTCACTGGGATTTTTGCCCATTCCTCAAGGCAAAACTGCTGCAGCTCCTTCATGTTAGGGTGAGTTTCCACGGTCAGGAAACGCTGCGTGTTTGGCGCTGTGCGCTGGCGCAGCGCCAAACACGCAGCGTCCAGATGTTACAGCATAGTGGAGGGGATTTCAAGAAATCCCGTCTCCACTATGCGTAACCAATACGCAGGTGGCAAACCTGCGTAAACGGACATGCGGCGCGTCTTTTTAGACCGCAGCATGTCCTCGCGTATTGCGGCGACGGTGCGTCGCCGCAACAGAATATGACAGGGCTATGTAGCCCTGCGTTCTTTCCGGAGGTGTTCCGGAGGTGTCCTGAACACCTCCGGAAAGATCGCGCGTCAGAAAGGGGCGGGGCTTAGACGGAGCGGAATTTCCGCTCCGTCCAAAGCGCTATGGTTCCGGACCGTGGAACCATAGCCTAAGACGGTTTCCTATAGTGAACAGCAATCTTCAAGTGTGACTACAGATTGTCAATTGGATTAAGATCTGGGCTTTGACTAGGCCACTCCAAAACATTTAGACGTTTCCCTGAAACCACTCCAATGATGATTTAATGCTATGCTTCGGGTCATTGTCTTGTTGGAAGGTGAACCTCATTCCTAGTCTCAAATCACTGACAGACTGAAACAAGTTTAACTCAAGAATAATAATAATCTTTATTTATATACAGCCAACATATTCTGCAGCGCTTTACAATTGTACAGTTCATATACAAGTCATAAGTAACAACAGTAACAATAATACAATAATTAAAGCAAAATAAGACGACTCTGTTCGTGAGAGCTTACAATCTACAATGAGGTGGGGGGAGACAAAGTACAGGGGCTTATTTACAATGATGGTCCAGCCATCTTGAGGGTGTGGGTGATAGATAAAGGCTGCATGAGGTAGTCACCAGCCAGTATATGTGGTGGTAATGGGGGTGGTGGAGTTTGATGGAGGGTTATTTTCAGATAGTGAATGGGCTATACACACACACACACACACACACACACACACACACACACACAAGGACTTCGATTAGAGAACGTGATAGGCCACCCTAAACAGATGTGTTTTTATAGAGCACCTAAAACTGTGTAAATTGTGGATAGTCCTAATTTCTTGGGGTAGAGTATTCCAGAGGATTGGCATGACCAGGGAGTGGGATGTACAGATTAGTGCAGAGATTAGTCGAAAGTCGCTTGCAGAGTGTAACGAGCAGGTAGGCCGATAAACAGAAGTGAGGGAGATGTAGGGGGGTGCCACACTTTGGAGAGCTTTTTCGGTGAGAACAAGCAATTTGAATTGGATCCTATAATGAATGGACAGCCAGTGCAATGACTGGCGAAGAGCAGACGTGTCCAACTACCGATTAGCCAAATTGACGACCTTGGGTGCTGCAGTTGTGTTGACCCGCACCACAATTGTGGATTACCAGAGCAATGGGGTACTCAGAGCCGAGCCCATGGAAGTCTATGGGGTTGTCACAGGTAGCGGTGGCTCGGTCTGTGGCCCTGGCGGTCAGGCGTATGTTTGGGGGGAATTATTTACAGGGGACTTGTATATAACAGTTCGTGACACCACCTGTAGTTTTCTGATCACTAAGACCAGCGCTGCTGTAGATCTCTGAGGGGATGGTGTGGCAGCTAGATGTCGGGTCCCCTACAGGTGGGACTCTTCCCTCAGGGTCTATAGTGATGATGATGTAGTGAAGGTGTGCAGTTAAATGACACAGTCTCACACATTAAAGCTTCTTTCCATACCTTTTACTTTCCAAGATGGTAAGGCAGGTCCCGGGAAGCTGTTGGGGTGGATGGAGGATGCGTTTCAAGGTAACGGCTGAGCAGGTTATAGGCCTCCTTAAGTTTCAATGTAACGAGTCCAACTTGCATAAAGCTAAGTTCCCTCAAAAGCTCCAGCTAATTCTGTAGCTGTACTGCCCGGTCAGCATGGTGGTCGAGTCTTCTAGTGGATAGAACTAAGTTCCTTCTCTCGTCGTGTACTGACTCAAAGTTCTTGTTCTACCTGACCCGGTTTCGTACTGACAACAGGGCTTGTTCCTGTGACTTGAAGTCCAGCGAACCTCTGGCTATTCTATCACTACGCTTGAAGCTGTAGCGACACTTCGGTCCCCAGTGACTGGTGACTAATGCAGGATAGTCCAATCCTTCAAGCACTTCTATGATTCTTTCCACTTCGCCCTTCGCCCTGCTCGCGCTCTTAATATCAGCACTGACTAGACTAGGATAATATTCAGTCATCCGTACTAGCCTCCACTTCTGTACCGTCTCCCTGTATTGACAGGAGATCTCGGCTCTCCAAAAGGCACCAGTCCTCCCTCTCTCTGCACGCTCACAGGAGAACTTTTAGACTGCACTGTGCTACAGGACACTCCCCTATACACCCCTGCTGGGTGTGTCTGAAATGTATATGAGTGATGTCGAGCCTTAACCGTTACCTCTCCACTCATCCTCCCGGATAATGTGTGCCTTACATACCAGGGCTACACACATTAAGGATGAATTGGAGAGGGGAAAGATGAGTGAGGGGGAGGCCAATTAATAGAGCGTTACAGTAGTCCAGGCAGAAGTGGATAAAGGCAACAGTGAGGGTCTTTGTTGTTTCCATGGTGAGAAAAGGGCGGATTCTAAAGATGTTCTTTAGGTGTAAGTGGCAAGAGTGGGCTAGAGATTGTATATGGGAGATGAAGGAGAGATTGGTGTCAAACATAACAGCCAAACAGTGCGTCTGCTGCCTAGACATTATTATGGTGCCACCCACGGAGAGGGAGATGTCAGATTTAGGGAGGTTAGTAGATGATGAAAGCAGAAGACGTTCAGTTTTGGAAAGTTTCAGATAGAGAGTGGACTGTTGTGAATATTCTGGAGGCGACTTCTGAGCTGGGGCTCCCTCCGGTGGTTGCTGAGGGTAATGAACTAATTGCTGAATGGCCTTCAGCTGGCTCTGAATGGTCTGATATAAGTGACCTGAACTCCCTTCAGCCTTGCCGGTAATCAATTGTTCTTCCACGTCTTGCTTGGAGCTCAGCTTGCATTCCTGCTCTCTTTCAGATAAGTGATTTGCTTTTTTTTTTCCTTTATTTGGATTTTCTTGCTGGTTTGCTGCTTAGCAGTGGACTTCAGCCTGGTCCCTTTTGGGGCCTGGCTCTGCAATTGTGCTCAGTTTTTGTTTGCACTTTTGCTCTGTTCCTGTCTCGCTTTTTATTTGCTGAATTGCTGTGTGTTACACCAGAGATCTGATTTAGGTGGTAGAGATCGTGTGAGCTCAGGTTTTTTGTTAATCAGACGTGTTGGTATTTTTGTCAGGGTTTTTTTGGGTTGCAGTCAGAATTCTTTCCTATACTTTTCTATCTAGACAGATTGGGCCCCAGAGTTTGCTCATTCTATTTTCTGTCTGTGTTCGTATTTTCTTCAGGTCTAACCACCATTACATGTTTGGGGGCTTCCTGTTGTGAATGGGTTTGAGATGAGTTCTGAGCAGAGACTCCCTCTGGTGGTTACAAGCGGTACTGGTCTGTTCAGTGAAGATTGTGAGGACTGGGAATCAGGTGTTACTGATTGGTCTTATATAAGGGAGTCACCTTCCCATCAGGGTTGCCGGTGATCAATTGTTCTGGTCTGAATCCTTTATTCCAGTTTCCCTTGTAGCCTGCTGTGTCGTGTCTGCATCTCCTGCTATCAGATAAGACATTTTCTTCTTTTGTGTTTGTGCTATATTTTTGCATTTTGTCCTGCACTTCTGTGGGGGCCTTCAGGGTCCCCTCCGGGGGTTTCTGCCCTCTCAGTTTTGTTCAGCCACTGATGTTTGTACTTTTGCTTTTTCCAGTTTTTTCAGTGGCTGCTGTTTTGATTTTGTTACACCAGAGAACTAATTTAGGTGGAAGAGGTCGTGTGATCTCAGGTATTTTTGAAATTAGTAGAGTTGGCGCTTTTCAGGGTTTTCTGGGATTGCAGTAAGTACCCTTCCTATCCTTTTCTATTTAGTTAGTTTGGGCCCCAGCGTTTGCTCATACTATTTTCTTTCTGTGTCAGTATTTCATCTTGTCTAACCGCCATTACATGTTTGGGGGCTTTCTATTATCTTTGGGGTTCTGCTCCGGGGCAGATAGCTTTCCTATATCTATCTTTAGGTGTAGTTAGTTTCTCAGGCTGTGACGAGGCGTCTAGGACCAACGTAGGAACGCTCCATGGCTGCCTCTAGTTGTGGTGGTTAGTCAGGGTACTGCAATCTCATAGATTCCAACTGCTCTGGTGTATTGCCTTTTTTACCTGCACTCCTCAGCTACCGAAACATAACAGCTTCCTATTTCTTTGGGGATTATACTACGGGCCAGATAGCATTCATCTTTCTGCCTTTAGGTGTAGCTATCTCTCCGGCTGTGACGAGGCGTCTAGGATCACCATAGGTACGCTCACGTTTACTTCTAGTGTGGCGGTTAGTTTAGGGTCCTGCAATCCAATAGTTTCCAGCCTCTCTGGTGTATTGCTTTTTTGGCTATTTTTGCAATCTTTCCTCAGCTACCGAAACATAACAGTATTACCGACCATACTGAAAATTATATGGTACTCAACAGAAGGGAATAATAGTAAAAGGAAAAAGAAAAAAGGGAGTTGTCAGAAATTTTTTTTTCTCTGTTTGTTGCATTTTTTCCCTCTTTTTCTCTGGGTGCTGAGGAGGATTTTTTTTTCCCTCAATGGAGTTTGCACAGTTGTCTGGCCGTGTGGAGCAGCTTGCCACTGAGGTTCAGAGTATTGCTACCTATCTTGCTAGGTTGCCGGTTGTGGAACCTAGGATCCCCATACCAGATTTATTTTTGGGGGATCGGTCTAAATTTCTGAATTTCAAAAATAACTGTAAGTTGTTTTTTGCCTTAAAGCCTAAGTCCTCAGGGAACGCAGCACAGCAGGTTCAAATTGTCATCTCTCTGCTGCGTGGCGATCCTCAGGATTGGGCTTTTTCCCTGACACCTGGGGATCCTGTTTTGAATGATGTTGATGTATTTTTTCAGGCTCTGGGGTTATTGTACGATGAACCTAATGTCACTGATCAAGCTGAAAAGACCTTGTTGGCATTAAATCAGGGTCGTGAAGACGCTGAGCTGTACTGTCAGAAATTTCGAAAGTGGGCAGTCCTGACCAAATGGAATGATGATGCTTTGGCAGCCCTATTTCGGAAGGGTCTGTCAGAAAATGTAAAAGAGATTATAGTGGGATTCCCTGTTCCCTCTGGTCTCAATGATTCTATGTCTTTGGCTATTCAAATTGACAGACGTTTGCGTGAGCGCAGAGGTATGCATAAGATAGTGTTGCCTTGTGAGCCAGCTCCTGAGCCCATGCAGTGTGATGGAGTGACTTCTGGAGCTCAGCGTCATGAGTTTCGAAAGCGCAATGGGTTATGTTTCTACTGTGGTGACGCTTCTCATGCTATTTCCGTTTGCCCTAAGCGGGGAAGAAGTTTTGCGCACTCAGTTGTCTTGGGTAGTGTTCAGACTAAATTTCTGTTGACTGTTACCCTGATTTGCTCCCTGTCCACATTTTCGGCTCAGGCTTTTGTTGATTCAGGAGCAGCCATTAACCTGATGGATTTTGACTTTTCCAAACGTTGTGGGTTTCCCATTATACCCCTGCGGATGTCTATTCCTTTACTGAGCATTGATTCTACCCCTCTGGCAGAGAATAAACCCAGTTTTCTACTCAGGTGATAATGAGGGTTGAACCAGATCATCAGGAGAGTTGCAAATTTCTGATGTTGCATAATCTGCATGACATTATTGTACTGGGTTTCCCTTGGTTACAGACTCATAATCCTGTTTTGGATTGGAAATCTGTGTATGTGACCAGTTGGGGATGCCAATGTGTTAATACTGACACTCCTGTTTTTTTCTGCCTCTCCCCAGTCTCAGGATGTCCCTGACTTTTTGACTGATTTTTCGGATGTGTTTAGTGAGAGTAAGTCTGCTTCCTTACCTCCTCACAGGAGCTATGACTGCGCTATTGAGTTAGTGCCTGGTGGTAAATTTCCTAAAGGTCGCCTTTTTAATCTATCAGTACCTGAACACGATGCTATGCGATCTTATATCAAGGAGTCTTTGGAGAAGGTTCATATCAGACCATGCTCTTCTCCCTTGGGTGCCGGTTTTTTCTTTGTGGCCAAAAGGATGGTTCATTGAGGCCGTGTATTGATTATCGCCTCCTGAATAAAATCACTGTTAAATATCAATATCCGTTACCCTTGATTTCTGACCTATTTTCCAGAGTGAAAAGTGCTAGTTGGTTTACCAAGCTTGACCTTAGGGGGCCGTATAACCTTATTCGCCTTAAGCATGGAGATGAATGGAAGATGGCGTTTAAAACCCCAGAGGGGCATTTTGAGTACCTAGTGATGCCTTTTGGGCTTACTAATGCCCCTTCCATCTTCCAATCCTTCATGAATGATATTTTCAGGGATTTTGTGGATAAATTTATGATTGTTTATTTGGATGATATCTTGATTTTTTCCAACGACTGGGACTCTTATGTGAAACATGTTCGGACTGTGTTCCAGATTTTGAGAGAGAATGCAATGTATGTGAAGGGATCAAAGTGTCTTTTTGGCGTACAGAAGGTCTCATTTCTGGGATTCATTTTGTCTCCGTCTGTTATTGAAATGGACCCGGTCAAGGTTCAGGCCATCTGTGATTGGGTTCAACCTACTTCATTGAAGGCTCTTCAGAGATTTTTGGGTTTTGCCAATTTTTATCGTAAATTTATTGGTAATTTCTCCGGTATTGTTAAACCATTGACTGATTTGACCAAAAAGGGTTATGATGTGGTGAATTGGCCTCCTGAGGCAGTTTCTGCGTTTCAGGAACTTAAGCAGAGATTCATTTCTGCTCCTGTTCTACAGCAGTCTGATGTTTCTCTGCCGTTTCAGGTGGAGGTTGATGCCTTTGAGATTGGGGCAGGTGCCGTTTTGTCCCAAAAGGATCCAGAGACCTCTAAGAGTAACCCTTGTGCCTTTTTCTCTCAAAAATTTTTTCCAACTGAACGTAATTATGACGTGTGTAATCGGGAGTTATTGGCCATGAAGTGGGCCTTTGAAGAGTGGAGACATTGGCTGGAAGGAGCCAAACATCAGGTGGTGGTCCTCACGGACCATAAGAACCTGGTTTATCTCGAATCAGCCAAGCGACTTAATCCTAGACAGCCAGGTGGGCCTTGTTTTTCACACGTTTTAATTTTGTGGTTTCTTTTCTTCCGGGCCCTAAGAATGTTAAGGCAGATGCCCTCTCGAGGAGTTTCTTTGTGGATTCTCCTGAGTTATCTGATCCTGCTGTTATTTTGAAAGAGGGTGTAGTTCTTTCTGCCATCTTGCCCAATTTGAGACTGGCTCTGGAGGGGTGTCAGGAGGATAAACCTGAACGCTGCCCTGTTGGGAAATTGTTTGTCCCAGACCAGTGGAAGAATAGTGTGATGTCTGAGATTCATTGTTCCGCGTTGGCTGGTCATCCCGGGATTTTTGGTACCAGAGACTTGGTGAGTCGGTCCTTTTGGTGGCCTACTTTGTCTCGTGATGTCAGGGACTTTGTGCAGTCCTGTGCGTCAAAGTGTGCATAAGCCGATGCAAAAGTGGGATGCTCATGCTTATGATGGCGCCATCTGCGCTTACCAGCCGTGTGCTTTCCTCAAAACACTGAAGGACTTTACAGAGGTCTTTCAGCTTTGACCACTGCACACCCGACAACTCGATGTCTGCCCTCAATCTGCCTGCCCGTGTATCCTCCCACAAATGCATTACAGCCTGCCTCTGTTCGTGCAGCCTCTCCACCATGTGCATGGTGGAGTTCCACCTTGTTGCAACGTCTGTGATTAGGTGGTGCTTGTGGAGGTGGAGCGATCGCTGCAGCCTCTCCATACAACTGGAGTCTACGGGCGAGCGATGGATGTGCGAACACAGTCTTCGCACCTTATGGAGCAGGGCTGGTAGCTCCGGATAATTATATATGAAGCACTGCACCACCAGGTTCAAGGTGTGAGCCAGGCAAGGTACATGTATGTGTCTGAGTTTTGCCAGGGCTATGGCCGCCACAAAATTAAGACCGTTATCACTGACTACCTTGCCTGGCTCAAGATGTAGACTGCCCAGCCATGACTCAGTTTCTCGCTGCAAATAGTTGGCCAGTACCTCCGCGGTGTGTCTGTTGTCACCCAAAGACATCATCTTTAAAACAGCCTGCTGACGCTTACCACTAGCTGTTCGATAGTGGGACACCTCGTGTGCAACACTGGCAGCTGCGGATGGAGTGCTCGTGAGACTGCGCTCTGTCGATGAGCTTTCGCTTCTGGAGGAGGAGGAGAAGGAGGGTCGAACGCGAACAGCGAACTATTGCCTATACCGTGGGCTAGGCAGCACTGTCCCACCGACGCTGTCCCCTGTGGACCCTGCATCCACCACATTAACCCAGTGCGCAGTGATGGACACGTAACGGCCCTGGCCATGCCTACTGGCCCATGCATCTGTTGTTAAGTGCACCTTTCCACTCACAGATTATTTGAGTGCATGTACAATGCGGTCTTTCACATGCAGGTGGAGGGCAGTGATGGCTATTCTAGAAAAGAAGTGGCGACTGGGTGGGTCATAGCGTGGGACAGCATAGGCCATGAGCTCTCGGAACGCTGCACTTTCAACCAAATGGAAGGGCATCATCTCCAATGAGATCAGTTTAATTTAGGCGTTCAAAGCCAGTGTACGCAGATGAGAGGATGAGTACTTTCTTGTCCTACTCAGAGTGTCTGCTAGGGTGAGCTTGACTTGAGAGCTGCATATGGGGGAACTAGCGGTGGACATGGCGGACTGAGAGGGGTTTGGTGATGGTGGTGGTGGTGGTGATGGCCTAGATTCAGTCTTTCGTTGGAAAAACATTGTGATTCTCTGACTGCTTTGGCCTTGCGACGACACCTCAACATTTCTTGCTGGTGGTGTGCTAACCGGTGGGCTTACAGTGTGGGAAGCGATGGAGTGTTGCTGGCTACCTTCAGTCGGAGCAGGTGCATATGTGCTGTCTGAGGTTTTGTAGTCCATCCACGCTTGCAAGTGCATGGTGTTTAAATGTCTAAGCATGCAACTGGTATTCAAATTTCGGCGATTTTTCCCTCGGCTTAAGGTCCTTCCGCACTTCTTACAGATAACCTTTTCCTCATCAATAGAATTTTGGTAAAAAAAAGTGCCACACTGCACTATTCCTACTATGGGATAAATTTTCAGGGCTTGCACGCTGTGCTAATTTGACCTTCTGGCCAAGCTGTCCTGCAACTCTTTTTGTTTTTTAACATGTTTTTGGACTGCTACAGGCCTGCCAGATAACCGCAGCTGCAATGTCGATGCCTGCTGCGGATCCTCCTCCTCTTCTGAGCTATTGCCAGCGGCACCCTCTTCCCCCAATGGATGCCAATCCGGGTCAACAACTGGGTCATCCATCACCTCCTCTTCAATTTCATCTGCACCTTCCTCTGTGTCACCGTGTAAGGTGGTATAGTATGCGGGAAGGGGCACCTGAGTTTCATCAGGGTCAGATTCTGGCTCAGTAGACTGCGAGGGCAATGTAGTGCTTTGTGTGAATGTACCAGCAGAATCATATAGCAGTGGCTGTGCATCAGTGCACTCCATGTTAGATTCATCTTAGATTGGGGAATTCAGGATTTGACTTGATATCCCAGGCATGGTATGTGAAAAGAGCTCCAGGGAGTAATCTGAAGTGTGGACTGCCGCATCCTTCACTTTTGGTGGGGGTGAAGGACACAAGGAAAGGTGTTGTTCTTGACTAGTCAGTGCTTGCATTTTTTGAAACTTCAGAAGAGGAGGCGTACAGCTGTGTACTGTGAAGGGGAAAATTTAAATCTCCGTATATATTTTCGGAGTCACACACAGACGCTCACTCAGTATGGATTAGACTAGAATATAAAAAGCAGAAAAACGGTACTGTATCAGAAGCGTACAGCTGTATACAGTGTAGATAGAGGAAATTTTAAATCTCCGTATATATTTCTGGAGTCACACACAGACGCTCACAGACTCAGTATGGATTAGACCAGAATATAAAAAACAGAAAAACTGTACTGTTTCAGAAGCGTACAGCTGTATACAGTGTAGGGGAAATTGTAAATATCCGTATATATTTCCGGAGTCACACACAGACGCTCACTCAGTATGGATTAGACCAGAATATAAAAAGCAGAAAAATAGTACTGTATCAGAAGCATACAGCTGTATACAGTGTAGGGGAAATTGTAAATCTCCGTTTATATTTCCGGAGTCACACACAGACGCTCACTCAGCATGGATTAGACCAGAATATAAAAAGCAGAAAAACAGTACTGTTTCAGAAGCGTACAGCTGTATACAGTGTTGGGGAAATTGTAAATCTCTGTATATATTTCTGGAGTCACACACAGACACTCACAGGCTCAGTATGGATTAGACCAGAATATAAAAAGCAGAAAAACAGTACTGTTTCAGAAGCGTACAGCTGTATACAGTGTAGGGGAAATTGTAAATCTCCGTATATATTTCTGGAGTCACACACAGACACTCACAGGCTCAGTATGGATTAGACCAGAATATAAAAAGCAGAAAAACGGTACTGTTAAGAAGCGTACAGCTGTATACAGTGTAGGGGAAATTGTAAATCTCCGTATATATTTCCGGAGTCACACACAGACGCTCACTCAGTATGGATTAGACCGAATATAAAAAGCAGGAAAACGGTACTGTTTCAGAAGCGTACAGCTGTATACATAGAATCATAGAATCATAGAATGGTAGAGTTGGAAGGGACCTCCTGGGCTTCTGGTCCAACCCCTGCTCAAAGCAGGATTCTCTAAATCATCCCAGACAGATGTCTATCCAGCCTATGTTGAAGACTTCCATTGAAGGAGAACTCACCACCTCTTGTGGCAGCCTGTTCCACTCATTGATCACCCTAACTGTCAAAAGTTTTTTCTAATATCTAATCTGTGTCTCCTCCCATTCAGTTTCATCCATTGCTTCTAGTCTTCCTTGTGCAAATGAGAATAAAGATGATCCTTCTACAATGTGACAGCCCTTGAGATATTGTAGACAGCTATTAAGTCTCCTCTCAGTCTTCTTTTTTGCAAGCTAAACATTCCCAAATCCTGCAACCGTTCCTCATAGGACATGGTTTGCAGACCGGTCACCATTCTGGTGGCTCTTCTCTGAACTTGCTCCAGTCTGTTGATGTCTTTTTTAAAATGTGGTGCCCAAAACTGGACACAGTATTCCAGATGAGGTCTGACCAAAGAGGAGTAGAGGGCAATAATGACCTCACGTGATCTAGACTGTATGCTTCTGTTGATACATCCTTAGAATTGCATTGCCTTTTTTGCTGCTGCATCACACTGTTGACTCATGTTAAGTCTGTGATCAATTAGTATACCCAAGTCTTTTTCACATGTGCTGTTACTTAGCCCTATTCCTCCCATTTTGTATATGCTTTTTTCATTTTTATTGCCCAGATGTAGTACTTTGCATTTTTCCCTGTTAAAATCCATTCTGTTAGTTGCTGCCCCTGCTCCAGTTTATGTATATCTTTTTGAATCCTCTCTCTCTCTTCTCTAGTATTAGCTACCCTCCTAGCTTTGTTGTCATCAGCAAATTTGATCAGTTTACCTCAATTCCTTCATCTAAATCATTGATAAAGATGTTGAACAATACAGGCCCAAAACAGAGCCTTGTGGTACCCCACTTGAGACATTCTTCCAACTGGATGTGCAGCCATTTACAACCACTCTTTGGGTCCGATCACTAAGCCCGTTATGAATCCACCCAACAGTTGCCTTGTCCATTCCATACTTAGTCATTTTTTCAATAAGGATTGTGTGAGATACTTTGTCAATGCTTTGCTGAAGTCAAGATATACTATATCTACAGCATTTCCTGATCCACCCAGTCAGTGATTCTGTCATAGAAGGAAATTAAGTTAGTCTGACATGACTTATTAGTTACAAACCATGCTGACTCTGTTTAATCACTTCATTCTTATCCAGGTACTTGCATACATGTTCTTTAATAATTTGTTCAAAGATCTTTCCTGGTATAGAAGTCAGACTCACCGGCCTGTAGTTCCCTGGGTCCACCTTCTTCCCTTTTTGAAGATAGGAACAACATTTGCTCTTCTCCAGTCTTCTGGGACTTCTCCTGTTCTCCAAGAATTTTCAAAGATTATGGACAGTGGTTCAAGAATTTCTTCTGCTATCTCCTTCAGTACCCTGGGGTATAATTCATCTGGACCTGGAGACTTGAATTCAATACAGTGTAGGGGAAATTGTAAATCTTTGTATATATTTCCGGAGTCACACACAGACGGTCACAGGCTCAGTATGGATTAGACCAGAATATAAAAAGCAGAAAAACAGTACTGTTTCAGAAGCCTACAGCTGTATACAGTGTAGGGTTAATTTTAAATCTCTGTATATATTTCTGGAGTCACACACAGACGCTCACAGGCTCAATATGGATTAGACCAGAATATAAAAAGCAGAAAAATGGTACGGTATCAGAAGCGTACAGCTGTATACATTGTAGGGGAAATTGTAAATCTCCGTATATATTTCCGGAGTCACACACAGATAGTCAGCATGTATTTGTCCGTGATACCAGCCGGTACACGGTACTGTGTGAGGAGCGTACACCGCTATACGGTATGGGAAAAATCGAACACTCGGTAACTGTGCAGAAAAAAGAATAAAAGTATTAGTGCTGTGTAAAAAGCAGTCTGCACAGCAGTGTACACACAGCAATGCAGCTATCAGGCAGCCTAATAACCAGCGCTCGTGCACAGAAGAAAATCCTCCCCTGTCACTGTACACTAACTGTACAGTACAATTGCTATCAGCACAAGCACATAAGAACTTCTCTTTCCAGCCCTAACTCTCTCCCTACTAATAAACAACAAGCAACCTCTCCCTACTGTTAAGATCGCCAGAAGTAAAATGAACGTCGGCGGTCAGGGCTTTTATAGACACTACGACGCCACACAAAGCAAGCCAATCACTGCAATGCCCTTCTCTAAGATGGTGGTGGACACTGCCCATGTCATCTCATTGCCCACAGTGTACAGTACGTCCTTGCTCATTGGCTGAAAAAAGGTGCCTGCAAGTATTATGGGAAAACCGACTTTGGCGCTTGTTTTGCCGAACGCATGTCCGACTTCATGCTATGCTGACACTTGGCGAAAGTCGGCGACTTATGAATCTGACCGACCTGTTTTGTTCGACTCTACTCCTGATCTTTCAGGTTTCGGGGCTGTCACTGGGCAACATTGAGTTTCAGCTTCCTCCAAAGATGTTGTATTGGGTTTAGGTCTGGAGACTGTCAAGAACCTTGAAAAGCTTCTTATGGAGCCACTTCTTAACTGCCCGTGAGGCGGATGATGTGGACTCACTTAAAACTATTCCCAGACATTTTCGTCTGAAACATAATTGTAAATCTAGTGATCTAAAGATTAAAGGTATTGATCGTGTCAGTCTGGGGATCCGTGGTGGTGATTTTAACCGTATTCTAGCACAAAGAGAATGTCGCTGGATTACCACATTAAATACCATGGTTCCTGCGGGTTTGAATGAGCAACTGAGTTTCGTGTCATATCTTTAATCATGTATTCATCTCTGTTTTTGTCGACTTCAGTGCTTTTTTGTTTTTATTGTATTTTTAACCTATGTGTTTTTTGTCTCAATTTAGTGCCGTTATCCATATATGATATTGTGTATTTAAAGTGGATGAATTTTACTTTGTTTACCATCTGATCCGGTTGGTGCCCATTGAGCTTGATGCACGAAAATGAATGAAGCAATGAAGAGAAGATAGAAAACCTTTGACAATGTTATATTGATATTCTTCTTGTAGTTGTTCTTATTCGTGCCACATATGTTCTCCATCTAGCTACTGTGAGACAGTGAAGGAATTGTGGTGAATGAGGTGTATATTTCACCTAAGTACCTTGCTGACTGGTATGAGCGAAATGTGTGGCTTTGTAAACCTGGTGGTAAAGAAAGGTCACTACACCTGCCATTCAGTACACGCTTGCAGCTCAGACCTGAACCCACTCAGGTGTTGATTAGGAAGCCAGAAGTAGGTGCTTGGGAGCACAGTCAGAGAGCTCATTCAGTCTGGACAGGAGTCCAGGCACGGAAGGAGACTCCGGGAGGTGGGCTCTCTCTGTCTGGGTGCTCGAGGTACCCCGGACACAAAGAGGAGACTCTGCGACACTCCATGCTGGTGACTACTGAATAGGAGGTAAAGTGAATAATCATGTGCACGCCGTATAGGAGTATTGAGTAGGTTCCCACACCATATAAATTAGCAAATAAACTCAGAACTCAACTCAGTAGAGTGATGATTTTTAATCGTGTCCACAGTAATACAGAAACGTTTCGGTCCTGAACTTGGACCTTCATCAGTCACATGGACTACTGTGAGTAGGTGGACCCAGCAAAAAGAGGGCTATGCCCGAGTATCAGGTTTAAATTCTGTTCGATATAGGTGATCAAATATGCAGCGGTTACCTGGGGGGTCCCGGTGGAGCAAAAATGTGCCTGCGGTGATGCGGTATCCGCGCTAGTCCGTGCACGGAACTAGCGGCGGATACCGCGTCCACCGCAGGCACATTTTTGCTCCCCGGGACCCCAGGTAACCGCTGCCAATTTGATCACCTATATCGAACAGAATTTAAACCTGATACTCGGGCATAGCCCTCTTTTGCTGGGTCCACCTACTCACAGTAGTCCATGTGACTGATGAAGGTCAAGTTCAGGACCGAAAACGTTTCTGTTATTACTGTGGACACGATTAAAAATCATCACTCACTGAAGTTGAGTCTGAGTTTATTTGCTATACTGAATAGGAGGTGACCTTTTCTCAAGTCTGGACGTTGAGTTGCCTTCAGACATAAAGAGGAGTGTCTGTGAAACTCCATACTGGTAACATATATCATATGTGTTGTTTTGGGCACAGACTGGAAGAGTCTGGGTCCCGGATAGAGAGGGCCATCTATTCTAAGTGTAATTAGAGGCTAGACAAGCCTAGGTCTTTTGTTTATGCTTTGTTTTAATCTGTGTGCTGTGGACTTTAATAAAACTGGTTGCGGCCAGTTTTCACCAAACTGCTGTCTGAATGAACTGTTTCCGTGCCATTCTGTCTACCCAGACAGCGATCCTAGAGCTAAATACCCCTGGAAATGTTACAATTGGCGGAGAATGCTGGGGCAGCGCAGTGCCTGATACAGTTAGTGCTGGAGTGTGCGTGCGGCACAGTGGCGAGAGACAGCATTAAAGGTGAAGTCTATTGAAATAGCAGCAGAAAAAAAAAAAAAAAGTGTGTCAGCAGAAACGTCTGTTTGGAGCAGTCTTGGAGAGACAGTGGCCCTGATAGGGTCTGCAGAGAGAAAATGTATGCACAGCAAAGCTGAACTTGTTGTGAAAATGACTGTGGAATGTGCAGCAGCAAGAGAAACGTCTGTGGAGCAGTCTTAAAGAGACAGTAGCCCTAATAGACTTTGCAAAAGAAAAAAAAAAAAAAGGGTGTTTGCACAGCAAGGCTGAATTTTCTGTGGAAAAAAGCTGTGTAGTGTGTATGCCTTGACTGAAGTCTGCCGTTGTGAAGACAGAGAAATCTGACAGCATGGAGGCGCTGTTTGAACAAATGGCGCAAGTTAATATGCAACATAAGACTGCTGTGATTGAGACAGATGAGTCCGGCAGTATGGAGGAGCTCGTTGAGTACCTGGTGCAGGCCCAGCGAAGCATGCAGCAGAGCATGGAGCAGCAGCGCCTGCAGCACCAGCAGCACATGCAGCAGGCCCAGCAGCAATTCATGCAGCAGCAGCAGGAGAATAACCGGTTATTTGTTGAGCAGATGACAGCACCAAAAAAGGATTTCGGTGCCGCGTCCCGAAGTAATGTTGTGAAGGCACCGGCGTTGTCCGCTATAAAGAAGGCGGTAAGACGGTCCTTGAGAAAAATGACACCTCGTGATGATGTGGAGGTATATCTTACTAGGTTTGAGAGACTGGCAGAGAAGGAGAATCTGCCACTATCTGAATGGGCCATGGCGGTCGTACCCTATCTGATTGGGGAACCCCAAAAAGTCTGGGCTGACCTGAGCAAGCAGGACAGCGAAGACTATGCCAAGTTGAAAGCGGCGATTCTTACCCGGCTGGGTGTTACGGTTGCAGCCCGTGCCAGGAGAGTCCATGACTGGAGATACAGTTGGGAGTCTGCCGTCAGCAACACTGCCCAAAGGGTCGAAAAGGTGACAGTGGACCGTTACACCCGAGCACTTCCTCCTGAGGTACAGAGAGAAAGGTACTTTGGCCCCAAAGACTGCCTCCGTGACCAGCCGTCTGAGCGGACGTCACTTCAGAGTTCCCGGACGCTGAACTCTCCCGGTAAGAGCGTTCCAGCTGTTGGGGACATGGGGTATGCTGATAAGCGGGTTCAGGCCGAGGGGACATGTGGGTGGGAGAGTGTGATGGACAGTGTTGGAGCTGGCGTGAAATTGCAGCCAACTGTCCAATAGAGGGGGAGCCTATGTGTTGTGATGTTGGCAGATCCCTCTCTCTCTGCGCAGAACCTGTGTGTGTGTCCACCTCAGCCGAAGAGACTGGACCACAGGGGTTCCCGGTGGTTGTAAATGATGCCCAGCGCAGGCCCTCTTGGACTCAGAGAGTCCAGTGACTTCCGTATGTGACAGCCTGATTGATAGGGACTTCATCCCTGATAAGCACCTGAGTATGGTGTGCATCCATGGAGACACCAAAGTCTACCCAGAGACTGCCGTGGACTTGGTCCCTAAACTCGGGGAGGTTTCATATGAAGTGGGGGTAGTGAAAAACCTGGTGCACCCTGTCATATTGGGTAATGACTTTCCCCGGTCTAAGGATCTCTGGGGGAAAAATGTTTCTGATGGACAGTGTGATGAAGCTCCTACTGGGGGTGCGCAGTCCCGAGGGGCGGAACAAAATGCTAGTGGGCCGTTAAACTTATGTGATAATGATGATGACCATGATAATATTGATAATGATAATGATGATCATGATAATGATGATGACCATGATGATGATGCTGATATTGATAATGATGATGATGCTAATCATAATAGTGATGATACTGATGATGACCGTGATAAAGATGGAATTTCTTTGCAGGTGATGTTGGGAGACGAGGATGGTGGTTCTCGGGAACCGAGTGTCCCTGACCTGCCTGGCTCCTGTGACAATTTTGGGAGTGAGCCGGTGCGAGACCCCACTCTTAAAACGGCACAGGAAAATGTAATTGTTCTGAATGAGGTTCCCCAAGAGCCGGCTCTGAGGAGAGGTTTCCTCATGCTGCCATGAACAATAACTATTGTATAGGGACACTGAAGTCCAGGGAGAGGTCGTGAGTCAGCTCCTGGTACCTGAGCTATATGGAAGTATAGTGCTGGGTTATCACATAGTCACATACTTGAGGGACCACCTGAGGGAAACCAGGGACCAGATGGTGAAGTTAATGTTGTGGATGACATGTTAACTAAGGTTCCAGATCAAGATGTGAATGAGAATGAATTGTATAACCCTGACAGTGAGCCGGATGTGAATGAAAATGAAGTGTCTAACCCTGGAAGTGAGCCAGATGTGGCTGAGAAAAGGGGGTCAGACAGGGATAGTGGTGGTGATAGTGAGTCATCTGATGACAATAAAGCAACCAGTGCAAGTGAGGAAGGCATGGTAGCAGAGGAGATTGAGAGTCCTGAGAGGAAGGCTGAGGCTGACCTTGCAGTCGGACGGAGGATGGCATCTGAAGATGTTGTACAGTTGGCCGGTTCCCTGGCGAAGACTAAGGTGAAAGACAGGACTCTGAAACTGAACACAGCACAAGTGGATGCTGTTGAAAATGAGAAGTTATCAATGTATGGTGTGGATCTGCATCAGGCCAAGGACTCTGAAGGTGATGCTGCAGAGGTGGAGAAAGCCATGGAAGTGGTGGACACCAGGCCAGGTGCCTCACCAGAGGCTGATGTCTCAAGTGAAGATGTGGGGAATGACTCTGCCCCGGAATATGTTTCTGCCGGAGACAGCGGCGTGGACGGTGTACTGTCCGGATCCGTGGCTGCGACTCGCGAAGCTCGGGCCGGAAGTTCGGCGCCCGGTGCGCCATCGGAGTTCCCGAGCGACCCAAAGGATCTGGATAAATCCCAAGATGAGATTTTGAGACCTCGGGTTGGCCTTGGTGAGCTCAGGCGCATTTTCATGGAGTCTACACTTGAACCACGTCCCAGTGAGTGGGAGGGGCGATGTGTCGCTCCGTTGCCGCTGCCGATACACGGGAGCTCAGATGGGATGCAGAACGTGGTGGAAAAGAAGACTGATGGTAGGGCTTCTGAGCATGTCCTACCAGAAGAGCCTGAAGAAGGGGCCGAAGACGTAAAGGACGTCCAACAAATACAGGAGAAGATGCGTAGCCATGAGGATCTCCTGGAGAAAGAAGTAAGAGCTCTGAGTCTTATGCAAAGTGAGCCTGTACCAGAAGAGGATAAATTATGTGTACCGACCAAGAAAAACGATCAGCTCCCTCTACAGTGCCAATCGTTTTGAACAGTGTGGCTCGGAATGGTCAGAGACCATGACAGAGGCGCTTGGGTTCTATGAGTAGAATTTATGAATCAGCTGATATTTAAGAAAGTAGATGTGCTAAAGAAAGTTCAGGGGGAATTAGAGAAAACCCCTATACCTCCTGTGACAGTTGGTGACACAGGGTCAGTGCCCCAAAAACAGGAGGTACGAAAGTTTCTGAGGAAGAATCAGCAGAGCTGTTCTGACATGCCTGGTCGTACTTATCTGGTGAGCCACTATACCGAGACTGAGGCTGGCACTAAAGTCAAGCTGAAACCGTGCAGGACACCCGAGGCCCGCAGAGAGCATAGGCCTGGGACGGTACAGCGTAGTGCGGTTGCTTTAAGTGAAGATACAGATGACAATGGTGAAGATGAACTTGGTGTTGGACATAACTGGTCCGGAGTTCACTGTCTCTTTAGGATTGTTGACCAGCCCTCCGGTCTGGATGACCAGCCCTCCGGTCTGGAGAAGAGGGGGGGATATGTGAGACAGTGAAGGAATATGTGGTGAATGAGGTGTATATTTCACCTAAGTACCTTGCTGACTGGTATGAGCGAAATGTGTGGCTTTGTAAACCTGGTGGTAAAGAAAGGTCACTACACCTGCCATTCAGTACACGCTTGCAGCTCAGACCTGAACCCACTCAGGTGTTGATTAGGAAGCCAGAAGTAGGTGCTTGGGAGCACAGTCAGAGAGCTCATTCAGTCTGGACAGGAGTCCAGGCACGGAAGGAGACTCCGGGAGGTGGGCTCTCTCTGTCTGGGTGCTCGAGGTACCCCGGACACAAAGAGGAGACTCTGCGACACTCCATGCTGGTGACTACTGAATAGGAGGTGACCTCTCTCAAGTCTGGATGTTGGAGTTGCCTTCAGACATAAAGAGGAGTGTCTGTGAAATTCCATACTGGTAACATATATCATATGTGTTGTTTTGGGCACAGACTGGTAGAGTCTGGGTCCCGGATAGAGAGGGCCATCTATCTAAGTGTAATTAGAGGCTAGACAAGCCTAGGTCTTTTGTTTATGCTTTGTTTTAATCTGTGTGCTGTGGACTTTAATAAAACTGGTTGCGGCCAGTTTTCACCAAACTGCTGTCTGAATGAACTGTTTCCGTGCCATTCTGTCTACCCAGACAGCGATCCTAGAGCTAAATACCCCTGGAAATGTTACACTACATATAATTTGAGTTGATAGATATTCATGTCCCAGTAATATATTGACCTATAATGCATTTTTTGTATTGTTTGTTATACATCTATATTTGGCTGTGGCCATGGGCTTGGTATTTTGGAAATAGGTAATGGGGATGATATCAGTCATATAGTATGGCGATAAATGTGATGACATACTTTATATTTTCTATCTATACTTTCCCATGCTGCTGGAGACATTGTAGAGCCACTATACTTATTATGGGCATTTTTCCCTGTTTAAAAATGGCTGCCAGCGCTGGATTATTACAGCGCATGCGCAATGGATCGATGTGTTCTGTGTCTTCTCGCGGCATCTGCCGGCGGTGTCTCGCCCCATTGACGTCATAGGGGTGCACCCATGGAGCGCACCGTCGGCAGTTTGTCGTGGGATTACACTGCACACCATCCACAGGTGAAATTCATCTATACCCATAAACATCTTATATTTAAGGGCGCAATGAGGGTTCTTTCCACACACTCCTGCCCCCCGAGGAAGCGATTGCGAAACGCGCGTAGGGGCGCGTTCCTACTCTGTTACATCAGCATGGGTAAGCTGAACCTGCCTTCTACATACGAATGGTAATGCTCCTTCTTTGTTATGTGCTCACAATTCCGGATGGTGAGCACATATACTGCACTAGCGTTGTAAATATTTATTATGGAGGTTTCTGATTAGTTATTATGCAGGTATTCATACTGACCAACTTTGGATCCTATTATAGTTTATGGGACAATTTTGTTTCATAGCTTCCCAGCTGTATGTCAGGTAGTTCTGGTAACATCTAGCAGTAGATACATGTCTACCATGATCGCTAGCTTTGCATGTTCTTCTATCATGATTGGATAATATTGTTGTACTGAATTATATTTATGATACTACCTTTAAAAATAAATTTTGCATTTATTTAAAAATTGTTTTGTTTATGGTCCTTTGCTCCACTTTGGTTCTTGTGTTGAAATGTGCTCACCAGAGGTAGCCTGACTGCCATTAGGTACTGAGATGAGATCCTCAGATCCCTTGTGAGACCATATGCTGGTGCAGTTGGCCCTGGGTTCCTCCTAAGGGTGAGTTTCCACGGTCAGGAAACGCTGCGTGTTTGGCGCTGTGCGCTGGCGCAGCGCCAAACACGCAGCGTCCAGATGTTACAGCATAGTGGAGGGGATTTCAAGAAATCCCGTCTCCACTATGCGTAACAATACGCAGGTGGCAAACCTGCGTAAACGGACATGCGGCGCGTCTTTTCAGACCGCAGCATGTCCTCGCGTATTGCGGCGACGGTGCGTCGCCGCAACATAATTAACACAGGGCTATGTAGCCCTGCGCTCTTTCCGGAGGTGTTCCGGAGGTGTCCTGAACACCTCCGGAAAGAGCGCGCGTCAGAAAGGGGGCGGGGCTTAGACGGAGCGGAATTTCCGCTCCGTCAAAAGCGCTATGGTTCCGGACCGTGGAACCATAGCCTTATTTAGGACAATACCAGACTTCATGTGGCTGGAGTGTGTCAGCAGTTCCTGCAAGATGAAGGCATTGAAGCTATGGACTAGCCCACCCATTCCCCAGACCTGAATTCGATTGAGCACATCTGGGACATCAAGTCTCGCTCCATCCACCAACGTCACGTTGCACCACAGACTGTCCAGGAGTTGGCGGATGCTTTAGTTCAGGTCTGGGAGGAGATCCCTCAGGAGACCATCCGTCGCCTCATCAGGAGCATGCCCAGGTATTGTACAGTAGGGAGGTCATACAGGCACGTGGAGGCCACACACACTACTGAGCATTCTTTTGACTTGTTTTAATGACATTACATTCCACTTTAATTTTGGATGTGACTCCAAATCCAGGCCTCCATTGGTTAATACATTTGATTTGTGTGTGATTTTGTTGTCAGCACATTCAACTTTGTACAGAACAAAGTATTCAATGACAATATTTCATTCATTTAGATCTAGGATGTGTTATTTCAGTGTTCCCTTTATCTTTTTGAGCAGTGTATATACAGTATATATATATATATATATATATATATATATATATATATACATATTTCCTAAAATACAAAGGAAATGTGTCATCTTTAACTTTAGGCCTTTTAGAGATCATTTCATCTTCCACTTACTTAACTGTTCACAATAACAGTAATTTTGACAAGTTGTGCACAAACTTTCGCATGCCACTGTATATGCCATCATTCAAAGCATGGCTCCAGTTGGATGAACACGTAGATAGGATTCGCTGCTGGAGTGA
>JARQOD010000004.1:476819131-476857824 GCA_033576555.1 Oophaga sylvatica
ATCAATTCTTCAGAAATGATGATGATGAGTAGAGATGAATAGTGTTGAGCGATACTGCTCGATATCTAAAAATATCGGATCGGGATGGTATCGCCGATATCACTAAATATCGTCGATATCCGATTCCGATACCGGAAGTCCCATGTAAGTCTATGGGAACAAAATATCGCAACTAAAAAAACACTTTCTTTCGTTGTAAACACAAAATATACACACATAGAATACATATATATATATATATATATATGTATTATATACATGTCATTGTGACATATATATATACATATATTTATAGTTTATACACTTCTACATAGTAAAATAGACTCTGATTCAATTGCCGGGTAAAGCCGTGACATACCCCATAGAAGTCGACGGGCTCGGTGCCGAGTACCCCCAAAACCTCTGGCTCTGTGCGACTCAACTTGGGCGTCACGAACAGGATTCTGTAGCTCGCTATAAGCGAGTCCTGTGTGCCTGAATTTAACTGGTTTTGTGCTTGAGAATTGCTAAAATCATCAGAGAATGTATTTGCCATTTTTCCGCCATATTTGCGTCACGACGAGGCACTGGTGAAGAAGAAGGGCGTGCTCTTCGTGGGTGTACACTCACTCAGTGGCGCAAAAACAATGGCCGACCACTCTAAATGGTACTGCAATGTAAGATCGTGCCCCACAGCTCTTGAGTTCCGCCTCCTCATCCTCCTCAGTGTGCGGAAACTAACACGAAGGTCCCGCCTCACTACAAAAGAGGGGCCCTTTCCAGATGCTAATGACACATGTGACTTGGCAGAGATGGCTAATGAACACGAGCAGAAGTGTGAAGGGATGGAGCAGTCAGAGCTCTCCCCCCACGGAAGCGACCCGATCGCCGCGGAACCACCGTTGGGCACCCGGCCTGGAAACCCTCCTACGCTGCAATAAGCGGAGGATACCCTAAGAGGCCTGGCCCGGCACCGGGAGGAGGTCGCCAGGATGGAAGCCAGCTGGCGTGCCCTAAAACTAAACTTGGAGCGGCGCCAATCCCTCTTACCTGAAGTGTCTGTACCGGATGGTGAGGCACCCGTTCTAGTAGAGGAGTCCGTGCGGGCATCCCAGCCCTTGCAATGTGATCCGGTTGACGTTGTCGCAGTGGAGGCACCCGTTCCTGCAAAAAATGCTGCACCGGCAGCACCCCAGATCCCGCTGTCTGCCCCCGTCGCTGAGACAGAAGAAGCGACACCCGTCCTCATGGAGGAGGCCGCGCAGGCACCAGAGGTCTACCTGTCTGTACCGGAGCCCCGACTGTCATCTGTTCCAGAGCCGGCTGCTTCCTCTGCAGGTGAGCGCCGCCAGGACTGTCGGGCGCCAGGAGAGCTGCCGCAAACCGGACATCGTAAGCTGCAGTTTGATGGTGGAGACATGGAGATGCTGGTGGAGGAGAATTACAACCGGCGTCAGGAGGAAGAGTGGAGACGTCGGGAGAGAGAAGCCGAGCGACAAAGGGAGCAGCGCGAATCCCAGAAGCTTCCCCAACGTCACATCGAGAAGGACCGGGCAGATAAGGACCGGATGAGAAAAGATAAAGGAACCCTGATGGAGCCGCGGCGTAAGGGTGCAGTACGGAGCTTTAAATTGAAAGGTGGTTGGGGCTTCATCCAGGAGCCTGGACTTTATTTAGAAGTGTTTGTGACCCGGCGGGACGTGGAGACTCACCTCCCAGAAGGACACCCGGGGAGGGACCTGTTGCCAGGAGACTTGGTAACTTACACCCGACACTGGGGTTACAATGGATGGTATGCCCTAAATGTCACCAGGTGCGACCCCTGGTCCCCAGAGTGTCAGGAACCTGTGAGACCCTCGGAGCCTTCAGCCTCCCACATCCAGGCTTCTTCACAAGTGCCCACCCCACGCCGTAAATCTCCCCAGCCTCCCTCAGTGGTCTCCTCAGCAGCCCCAGCTATGGACATGATAATGATATCTGGCCCGTACCAGGCGCCTGTTAGGCCCCCTGGGGTTCGTTCAGTCCGGGACATAGGGCTCCAGACCCGGAGGGAGATGAAAGAGGTGGCCACACAGACACAGATAGCGGGTCACGACTTGACTGTACAGGCCACACGACGTCATCAGGTCCTGGTGGTCCTTGGTGTCTCGGATGTTTGGCAAGCATCAGAAGAGTACCAGGTGGTACCTGGAACACCCCTGCCAAAGAATTATAAATAACCCGGACAGGGTCCCTGTATGTAAATAGTTAAATTGTTGATGTACCCGGACGGGTGAATGTTCATAAAAAAGTTTTTTAATTTAATAAAAAAAACAACACAGTTTTCATTACTTTTATTACAGTCTCATCCTGTGACGCCATCGATCTCCTGTAAAAAAATGAAAAAAAAAAACAGCAGTATACCACCTGTCCGACGCAGTCCATAGTAACGAGTGTCCCACGACGATCCAGCTCTGCTACATCAGAATGACATCAGAGGCAGGCAGGCAGGCAGAGGCTGTCATCCCGGCGCAGCACAGCTGATTACCTGCTTCCCCGGCGGTGACGTCATCGGACTGACTGCTTTATGGCCGGGATTACCCAGCAGTCACTGCAGTTATCGCGAAAAACTGCATGTGACCGCCAGGGAGAAGATAATGGCGGCCATCAAGCAGTCCAGGACGTGACCGCTGGAGATCTTCTGCCAGGTAAGTGCCGCTGACTCCTGACAGACCCGACCGACGGACACTCACAGCGACAGTGACAAATCCGATTCCGGTATCCAATATGACGAAAATATCGGTACTCGGAATCGAAAGCCCGATACAGCTAATATCGGCCGATACCCGATATTTGCAGTATCGTATCGCTCAACACTAGAGATGAACAAAACTTTTAAGGTTCATTTCAGCTATATTCGCCAAGCTTCCTGATGTTCGCTGAACATAACTGAACACCATTCAATTCAACTGGAGGCAAAAGCAAATGCATAGACAACACCTTCTAGGGGGCCCAAAAGCTGCCAAAACAAGTCAATTTAGAGGCAGACTCCAGGAAAAGAGGCATCAATTGACCCTTTGATTGCGCTATAAGTAATTAAAAAAAAAATTGGTGTCGGTTCCATTTTATTTTTGATAACTAGCCAGGCAAAACTGACTGCTGCGGACTGCAACCCTCAGCTGTCAGCGTTAGCAAGGCTGATTATCAAGAACAGATGTGGGTCCCACACTGTTTTTTAAATAAATTAAATAAATAATTTAAAAAATGGTGTAGAATCCCCCCCCCATTTTTGACATCCAGCCAAGCTAAAGCTGACCCCTGGGGGCTGGTATTCTCAGGCTGGAAAGGGGCCATGGATATTGACCCCCTCAGCCTAAAAATATCAGCCTGCAGCCACTTAGAAATGGAACATCTTTTAGATGTGCCAATTCTGACTTTTTGCCTGTCTCTTCCCACTTGCCCAGTGGCGGTGGCAAGTGCGGTTCCTATTTGTGGGGTTGGTGTCACCTTTGTATTGTCAGGTGACATCAAGCCCACACCTATCTATTACCAATCCTATAGTTATATTGTAAATAAACACACACCCAGAATAAAGTCCTTTATTTGAAAGAATGACACAGAATCCTTTACTGAAACTAAATTAAAACATACGTCATCGCCCAGTCTACAGAAGCTAATTTATCCTGTAACAGAATTAAAATAATAAACAATATTTCTTACCAATTTGCTGAGAAGATAATAATCCATTTGTCACACAACATCTAGGTGGCAGGCTGCATTGTTGCATGATGGAATTATACAGCCTCCCATCCAGCAAAGACACTGAACAGCATATATGCTAGCGCTACTCAGTGTCTAGCAGTGAATTCCTATGACCTGACAGAAGTCACCGCAAGAGCGAGAAAGTTCTCACTCTTGTGGTGCCATCAGAAAGGTCCTGGGAGTTCACAGCCAATTAAAATTTGTAATTGTGCTTGCGCTGACATCAGTGCTAGTGATGAGCGAGTATTCTCATTGCTCGGGTTTTCCCGAGCATGCTCGAGTGTTCTCTGAGTATTTGGGCGTGCTCGGAGATTTAGTTTGTGTCCCTGCAGCGGCATGATTTGTGGATGCTAGACAGCCTGAATATATGTGGGGATTGCCTGTTTGTTAGGAAATTCACACATGTATTCAGGCTGTCTAGCAGCCGCAAATCATGCAGCTGCGGCGACACAAACTAAAACTCTGAGCACGCCCAAATACTCAGAGAACACCTGAGCATGCTTGGAAAAACCCAAGCAATGAGTATACTCGCTCATCACTAATCAGGACCTTTTTGATGGCCCAGGAAGTGTGAGTACTTTCTCATACTCGTGGTGACGTCAGTCAGGTCATAGGAATTCACCGTGAGACACTGAGCATTGTATTGTTCGTGCTGTTACCCGGCGCTGGGTGCTGAGACAGCTCACAACACTGTCCCCTGCTCGCTCAGCAATCAGCGCAAACAGGGGACAATGTTGAGAGTTGTATTCAACTGTTAACAATGAGAGCAGGTGGCGGATGATAAGAGTATTCATCAGCCGTCATCTGCAATATAAATAAATAATTTTATAAAAAATTGATGTGAGTTCCCCTGTATTTTAGATAACCAGCCAGGCAAAATTGACAGCTGCTGGCTTCAACCCTCATCTGTCAGCTTCAGCAAGGCTGGTTATCAAGAATAGAGGGGTCCCATGTGTTTTTTTAAATTATTTACATAAAGAATTTAAAAAACTGTGTGGTGTCCCCTCATTTTTGACAACTGGTCAAGCTAAAGCAGATAGCTAGGGCTTGTATTCTCAGGCTGGTAAGGGGCCATAGATATTGGTCCCACCAGCCTAAAAATAGCTGTCCGCAGCCACCCAGAAAAGGTGCCTCTATTAGAGGCACAAATTCTGGTGCTTTGCCAGGCTCTTGCCACTTACCCTGGTGTAGTGGGAAGTGAGGTGATATTTGTGGGGGTGGGGGGTTTGATATCACCTTTGTATTGTCAGGTGACATGAAGCCCAGAGGTTAGTAATGGAGAAGCGCCTATAAGGCGCCCCCATTACTAACCCCATAATCATATTGTATAAAAAAAACACAGACCCAGAATAAAGTCTTATAATTGAAAGTATGACACAGACCCTTTTAAAAAATCTAAATTAAACAGAATTAAAATAATAAACAACAATATTCTTTTCCTGTCCGCAGAGAAGATAATAATCCAATTGTCCTGCAACAGGTCTAGCTTTGCTACATCGAGATGTCAGGCTGCATTTTTTGCGTGATGCGACTATACTGCTTGCTATGCAGCAAAAACACAGAGCAGCGTGTGCTAGCCCTGGTCAATGTCTCGTGGTGAACACCTATAACTAGTGTTGAGCATTCCGATACTGCAAATATCGGGTATCGGCCGATATTAGCTGTATCGGAATTCCGATTCCGAGTTCCGATATTTTCGTCTTATCGGATACCGGAATCGGGATTGTCACTGTCACTGTCAGTGTCCGTCGGTCGGGTCTGTCAGGAGTCAGCGGCACTTACCCGGCAGAAGATCTCCGGCGGTCACGTCCTGCACTGCTTCATGGCCGCAATCTTCTTTCCCCGGCGGTCACATGCAGTTTCTCGCGATAACTGCAGTGACTGCTGGGTAATCCCGGCCGTAAAGCAGTCAGTCCGATGACGTCACCGCCGGGGAAGCAGGTAATCAGCTGTGCTGCGTCGCGATGACAGGCTCTGCCTGTCATTGCGATGTAGCAGAGCTGGATCGTCGTGGGACTATTGTTACTATGGACTGCGTCGGACAGGTGGTATACTGTTGGTTTGTTTTTTTTCTTTTTTTACAGGAGATCGATGGCGTCGCAGGAATGAGTGTATAATAAAATTAATGAAAACTGTGTTGTCTCTTTTATTTCATTAAAATACTTTTTTCTTGCTTTGTCTTTTTTTTATACATTTAATAACTTTGGGATTAATAATGGATCGGTGTCTTATTGACACCTCTCCATTATTAACCGGGCTTATTGTCACCGTGCAATCAACGGTGACAATAACCCCTTATTACCCCGCTTGCCACCGCTACAGGGCAAGTGGGAAGAGCCGGGTAAAGTGCCACAATTGGCACATCTTTTGATGCGCCAAATGTGGGGCTGCTGTAGCCTGGTATTATCAGGCTGTTGAGGGCCAAAATCCATGGGCCTTGACAGTCTTTTAATACCAGGCCGCAGCAGTCTGCATTTTACTTGGCTGGTTAACAAAAATAGGGGGGATCCCCACGCCGTTTTTTTTTCGAGGGGATCCCCTATTTTTGTTAACCAGCCAAGCTAAGCAGACTGCTGTGGCCTGGTATTATCAGGCTTGCAAGGTCCATGGATATTGGATCCTTACCAGCCTGAAAAACCAGGCCTCAGCAGTCTGCTTCATCTGGCTGGTTAACAAAAATAGGGGGGACCCCACGCTAATTTTTTTCGAGGGGATCCCCTATTTTTGTTAATCAGCCAAGATATGCAGACTGCTGTGGCCTGGTATTATCAGGCTGGCAAGGTCCATGGATCTTGGCTCCTTAACAGCCTGAAAATCCAGGCCTCAGCGGTCTGCTTCATCTGGCTGGTTAACAAAAATAGGGGGGACCCCACGCCAATTTTTTTCGAGGGGATCCCCTATTTTTGTTAATCAGCCAAGATATGCAGACTGCTGTGGCCTGGTATTATCAGGCTGGCAAGGTCCATGGATCTTGGCTCCTTAACAGCCTGAAAATCCAGGCCTCAGCGGTCTGCTTCATCTGGCTGGTTAACAAAAATAGGGGGGACCCCACGCCATTTTTTTTTCGAAGGGAACCCCTATTTTTGTTAATCAGTTCCCTCTGACGTCACTGATTGTGTCCCTGGCTGACCTGAAGTGAAAGTGGAAAGCAATCAATTAAGCTTTCCACTTAAGGGCCCGTCTCACATAGCGATATCGCTACCGAGATCGCTGCTGAGTCACTAGTTTTGTGACGCAGCAGCGAGCTCACCAGCGATATCGCTGTGTGTGACATTCAGCGACGATCAGCCCCCCTGCCGGGTATCGCTGATCGTCGCTGAAATGTCAGGACCTTTGATCGCTGGTTTCCCGCCTGTCACACGCAGCGATGCGTGCCTGTCAGAGGGAAACCAGCGATCAAAAAAAGGTCCTGACATTTCTGCGACGATCAGCGATACCCGGCAGGGGGGCTGATCGTCGCTGAATGTCACACACAGCGATATCGCTGGTGAGCTCGCTGCTGCGTCACAAAACTAGTGACTCAGCAGCGATCTCGGTAGCGATATCGCTATGTGAGACGGGCCCTTAAGCGATGTTACCCGCAGTGTCGCTGTCCCAGATCGCTGCCTGAGCTGCCTGTTTGGCAGCTCAGCAGCGATCATGTAGCGATACACCAGCGATCCTGACAAGTGCATATCGTTGTCGGGATCGCTGGTGTATCGTTATGTGACACCCAGCCTTTATCTCCTGTCAGGCAGGAGAGGAACTCATTCATTTGGGGTTTACTGTGAGGCTGCAGCATTAGCTGCGGTCCCTGCAGTAAACATTAACCCTTTCTGAAGGATTACACCGTGGGACCTGACTGTGCATGGGATAGGTAAGAATAATTTTGCTTTTTTATTTTATTTTTATTACAGGAAATGGTTTTTGCAGTAAAATAAAATATGGTCAAAAACATGTGTCTTTATTTCATTAAAATGATTTTTAATTAAAGTGTGTGTGTTTTATTTTTATTTCATGCAATAGGATTAATAATTGATAGTTGTCTAATTGACAGCTCTCAATTATTAACCTGGCTTAAGGTCACCTTTCAATAGCAAGGTGGCTTTAACCCCATATTAACCCATTCGCCACCGCTACAGGGCAATGGGAATAGACGGGCAAAGTGCCAGAAAGGGTGAATCTAATTATAGATTTGTCTTTCCTGGGGTGTCTGGGGGCAGATGTTAGTAGCCGGGGGGGGGCAAAAATAATGGTCCCTCTCTGGGCTATTATTATCTGCCCCCACTCACTGGCTTTGTCTGTCTGGTTGCGAAAATAGGGCGGGAGCCCACGCATTTTTTTTCAGCAATTTTACACCTCATATATATATATACATGTCATTGAATTTGTGACACATATATATATATATATTTATATTTGTAGTTCATACACTTCTACATAGTATAATAGCCGCTAATTCAATTGCCGGCTTTTGTGAAAATGCAGAACCCGACATGAAATGACACTTGGTGTACATAGGGTTAACCATGTCTTTTCATGTCCTTTGCTATCTAATTTGCACAAACAATTAAATCAGACTATGTGTGCAAAATTTCACACCTCTAGGGGTTAATTAAAGGTGTAAATTCGTAGCAAAAAAGTCCGTTTTTTTTACAACGAATTTACACCTTTAATTAACCCCTAGAGGTGTGAAATTTTGCACACATAGTCTGATTTAATTGTTTGTGCAAATTAGATAGCAAAGGACATGAAAAGAAATGTTTAACCCTATGTACACCAAGTGTCATTTCATGTCGGGTGACCCGACATGAAATGACACTTGGTGTACATAGGGTTAACCATGTCTTTTCATGTCCTTTGCTATCTAATTTTCACAAACAATTAAATCAGACTATGTGTGCAAAATTTCACACCTCTAGGGGTTAATTAAAGGTGTAAATTCGTAGCAAAAAAGTCCGTTTTTTTTACAACGAATTTACACCTTTAATTAACCCCTACAGGTGTGAAATTTTGCACACATATTCTGATTTAATTGTTTGTGCAAATTAGATAGCAAAGGACATGAAAAGAAATGTTTAACCCTATGTACACCAAGTGTCATTTCATGTCGGGTGCTTCTGTCTTTTCACTGAAGCCGGCTTTACCCGGCAATTGAATCAAAGGATATTTTACTATGTAGAAGTGTATAAACTATATATATATGTATATATATATGTCACAATGACATGTATATATATATATATATATATATATGTATTCTATGTGTGTATATTTAGTGTTTACAAGGAAAGAATGGGGTTTTTTTAGTTGCGATATTTTGTTCCCATAGACTTACATGGGACTTCCGGTATCGGTATCGGGTATCGCCGATATTTTAGTGATATCGGCGATACCATTCCGATTCCGATACTTTAGCATATCGGAAAGTATCGCTCAACTCTACCTATAACCTGACTAACGTCACCGCAAGCTTGAGAAAGTTCTCCTGCTCACGGTGCCATTAGAATGTCCCTGGGAGTTCACAGCCAATTAACTCAGTTAAACTTACTGACATCAGCACCAGTGCCATTACAACCTTTCCCACGTTGGACGTTTTGTGGCCTGTGCTACTACTGGAAACACTGACGGATCTCTTAGTGAGCTCGATCATTTACTGAACTTTGGTCAAATATTGCCTATTTTTAGGAAAAATGCTCGGGAATTCGAACATGTGCAACGTTTATGCCGAATTTAAGATTGGTGAACGTTCTCTGAACATGTTAGCTCCTCTCTATAAATAAATAGCCTTATAGAAGTCCAGTTAGTTAGGAGAAAAAGCCTCTAGTGTTCAGTTCTGGGCATCACATTTTAAAAAAGTCATGAACAAGCTAGACAAGTTCAGAGAAGAATGACCAGAATGGTGACTTGTCTGCAAACAATGTCCTGTAAGTAGAGTTGAGCGATACTTTCCGATATCCTAAAGTATCGGAATCGGAATGGTATCGCCGATATCACTAAAATATCGGCGATACCCGATACCGATACCGGAAGTCCCATGTAAGTCTATGGGAACAAAATATCGCAACTAAAAAAAACCCCATTCCTTCCTTGTAAACACTAAATATACACACATAGAATACATATATATATATATATATATATATACATGTCATTGTGACATATATATATATATATATACATATATGTATAGTTTATACACTTCTACATAGTAAAATATCCTTTGATTCAATTGCCGGGTAAAGCCGGCTTCAGTGAAAAGACAGAAGCACCCGACATGAAATGACACTTGGTGTACATAGGGTTAACCATGTCTTTTCATGTCGTTTGCTATCTGATTTACACAAACATTTAAATCAGACTATGTGTGCAAAATTTCACACCTGTAGGGGTTAATTAAAGGTGTAAATTCGTTGTAAAAAAAACGGACTTTTTTGCTACGAATTTACACCTTTAATTAACCCCTACAGGTGTGAAATTTTGCACACATAGTCTGATTTAATTGTTTGTGCAAATTAGATAGCAAAGGACATGAAAAGACATGGTTAACCCTATGTACACCAAGTGTCATTTCATGTCGGGTTCTGCATTTTCACAAAAGCCGGCAATTGAATTAGCGGCTATTATACTATGTAGAAGTGTATGAACTACAAATATAAATATATATATATATGTGTCACAAATTCAATGACATGTATATATATATATATGAGGTGTAAAATTGCTGAAAAAAAAATGCGTGGGCTCCCGCCCTATTTTCGCAACCAGACAGACAAAGCCAGTGAGTGGGGGCAGATAATAATAGCCCAGAGAGGGACCATTATTTTTGCCCCCCCCCGGCTACTAACATCTGCCCCAGACACCCCAGGAAAGACAAATCTATAATTAGATTCACCCTTTCTGGCACTTTGCCCGTCTATTCCCATTGCCCTGTAGCGGTGGCGAATGGGTTAATAAGGGGTTAAAGCCACCTTGCTATTGAAAGGTGACCTTAAGCCAGGTTAATAATTGAGAGCTGTCAATTAGACAACTATCAATTATTAATCCTATTGCATGAAATAAAAATAAAACACACACACTTTAATTAAAAATCATTTTAATGAAATAAAGACACATGTTTTGACCATCTTTTATTTTACTGCAAAAACCATTTCCTGTAATAAAAATAAAATAAAAAAGCAAAATTATTCTTACCTATCCCATGCACAGTCAGGTCCCACGGTGTAATCCTTCAGAAAGGGTTAATGTTTACTGCAGGGACCGCAGCTAATGCTGCAGCCTCACAGTAAACCCCCAAATGAATGAGCTCCTCTCCTGGCTGACAGGAGAGGAAGTGGAAAGCTTAATTGATTGCTTTCCACTTTCACTTCAGGTCAGCCAGGGACACAATCAGTGACGTCAGAGGGAACTGATTAACAAAAATAGGGGTTCCCTTCGAAAAAAAAATGGCGTGGGGTCCCCCCTATTTTTGTTAACCAGCCAGATGAAGCAGACCGCTGAGGCCTGGATTTTCAGGCTGTTAAGGAGCCAAGATCCATGGACCTTGCCAGCCTGATAATACCAGGCCACAGCAGTCTGCATATCTTGGCTGATTAACAAAAATAGGGGATCCCCTCGAAAAAAATTGGCGTGGGGTCCCCCCTATTTTTGTTAACCAGCCAGATGAAGCAGACCGCTGAGGCCTGGATTTTCAGGCTGTTAAGGAGCCAAGATCCATGGACCTTGCCAGCCTGATAATACCAGGCCACAGCAGTCTGCATATCTTGGCTGATTAACAAAAATAGGGGATCCCCTCGAAAAAAATTGGCGTGGGGTCCCCCCTATTTTTGTTAACCAGCCAGATGAAGCAGACCGCTGAGGCCTGGTTTTTCAGGCTGGTAAGGATCCAATATCCATAGACCTTGCAAGCCTGATAATACCAGGCCACAGCAGTCTGCTTAGCTTGGCTGGTTAACAAAAATAGGGGATCCCCTCGAAAAAAAAACGGCGTGGGGATCCCCCCTATTTTTGTTAACCAGCCAAGTAAAATGCAGACTGCTGCGGCCTGGTATTAAAAGACTGTCAAGGCCCATGGATTTTGGCCCTCAACAGCCTGATAATACCAGGCTACAGCAGCCCCACATTTGGCGCATCAAAAGATGTGCCAATTGTGGCACTTTACCCGGCTCTTCCCACTTGCCCTGTAGCGGTGGCAAGCGGGGTAATAAGGGGTTATTGTCACCGTTGATTGCACGGTGACAATAAGCCCGGTTAATAATGGAGAGGTGTCAATAAGACACCGATCCATTATTAATCCCAAAGTTATTAAATGTATAAAAAAAAAGACAAAGCAAGAAAAAAGTATTTTAATGAAATAAAAGAGACAACACAGTTTTCATTAATTTTATTATACACTCATTCCTGCGACGCCATCGATCTCCTGTAAAAAAAGAAAAAAAACAAACCAACAGTATACCACCTGTCCGACGCAGTCCATAGTAACAATAGTCCCACGACGATCCAGCTCTGCTACATCGCAATGACAGGCAGAGCCTGTCATCGCGACGCAGCACAGCTGATTACCTGCTTCCCCGGCGGTGACGTCATCGGACTGACTGCTTTACGGCCGGGATTACCCAGCAGTCACTGCAGTTATCGCGAGAAACTGCATGTGACCGCCGGGGAAAGAAGATTGCGGCCATGAAGCAGTGCAGGACGTGACCGCCGGAGATCTTCTGCCGGGTAAGTGCCGCTGACTCCTGACAGACCCGACCGACGGACACTGACAGTGACAGTGACAATCCCGATTCCGGTATCCGATAAGACGAAAATATCGGAACTCGGAATCGGAATTCCGATACAGCTAATATCGGCCGATACCCGATATTTGCAGTATCGGAATGCTCAACACTACCTGTAAGGAATGGTTAGAGGATTTGAGAATGTTTAGCTTGCAATAGAAAAAACCTCCAAGAAAAATTATTATGGTCTCCAAAACAATTTTATCACCACAAAAAGTAAAAATAAAAAACCCTCTAAAATATACCTTTTATTAATATAGTTAAAATATTCACTAGGGTGAATATAGTGGCTTTCATAGGTACACAAAAAAAAGTCAAATGACTAATATTTTGTAACAAGGGGACTAATCTCAGCCTAGTAGGCCCTCATGGAGGCAGTACCTATCTGCGGAGGTTGGCACCCTAGTTTGTTGACGATGTGGCGCCTGCGCTCAATGTCAGTGTCCCTAAAGTCACTATATCACCCTACAAGACATACCAAAAAATGGGACACACAGAAAAACACACACAGAAGACCGAATAAAAACCCTAGTGGTGAGACAATCAATGTCTCATATCGTGTTGTAGGACTTATCTCGTAGTACATAAAGTGCTGATGTGCTGTAGATAGTTAAAGGGAATCTGTCACCCTAAATTGGCGGGATATTTAAATGATGGCAGTCAGGTCAGATGGGCGGTGTTTTGGGTACTTGCCTTAACATGTTGTTCGCCGCTGTCTCCATTATTTCTGGGAATTGTAGTCGTTTTCCTCCATATAACGCGCCTGCGCATTGCAATCTGCGGGCAAAGCATACTGCGCGTGCACAATTCAAGATTGCAATGCGCAGGCGCGTTATATGGAGGGCAACTACAATTCCCAGAAATAATGGAGACAGCGGCAAACAACATGTTAAGGCAAGTACCCAAAACACCGCCCATCTGACCTGACTGCCATCATTTAAATATCCCACCAATTTAGGGTGACAGATTCCCTTTAAAGAAGAGGTAGGGTCAGTTCCCACATTAGATTATTGACAAAATAGTCTTCATCAAAAGATATTGTGCCTGAAAAAACGTATATAAATATAATATACTATATACCATTCAGAAAATAGGGCAGAAGCCCACACTAGGGTGTAGCTCAATGGTCTTAATCTGAAGATCTTGTGCCTGAGAAGACATATATAGATGTAAATAAAAGATAACACTGACACTAGACTATTTAACAGTTTTTCAGTCTAGAATGTAAAGTATAAATACTATGCTATATACCACTAGAAAGAGAAGTAAACCCTAAGGTATTGACTTAAGGGCACCTATAGACACTATACTAAATTACAAAGTTATATTAAATGGACATACCTCAAGCATTAATAAATCTGGCACCCCATAAATAAATATCCATTATCTGGAGATTCAAAATAGTACTGAATACAGATATACTCCAGTGTCAATCAAGACATACAGCTCCATTTGCATCAATTTCAGTATCAAAAGCCAATAGGTAGTGTTGAGCGATACGATAATGTAAATATCGGCTATCGGCCGATATTAGCTCTATCGGCCTTTCGATAATTCGTTTCGATATTTTCGTCTTATCGAATACCGGAATCGGATTTGTCACTGTCACTGTCTGTGTCCGTCGGTCGGGTCTGTCAGGAGTCAGCGGCACTTACCTGGCAGAAGATCTCCGGCGGTCACGTCCTGGACTGCTTCATGGCCGCCATCATCTTCTCCCCGGCGGTCACATGCAGTTTCTCGCGATAACTGCAGTGACTGCTGGGTAATCCCGGCCGTAAAGCAGTCAGTCCGATGATGTCACCGCCGGGGAAGCAGGTAATCAGCTGTGCTGCGTCGCGATGACAGGCTCTGCCTGTCATTGCGATGTAGCAGAGCTGGATCGTCGTGGGACTGTCGCTATGGACTGCGTCGGACAGGTGGTATACTGTTGGTTTGTTTTTTTTCTTTTTTTACAGGAGATCGATGGCGTCGCAGGAATGAGAGTATAATAAAAGAAATGAAAACTGTGTTGTCTCTTTTATTTCATTAAAAGACTTTTTTCTTGCTGTGTCTTTTTTTTATGCATTTAATAACTTTGGGATTAATAATGGATCGGTGTCTTATTGACACCTCTCCATTATTAACCGGGCTTATTGTCACCGTGCAATCAACGGTGACATTAACCCCTTATTACCCCGCTTGCCACCGCTACAGGGCAAGTGGGAAGAGCCGGGTAAAGTGCCACAATTGGCACATCTTTTGATGCGCCAAATGTGGGGCTGCTGTAGCCTGGTATTATCAGGCTGTTGAGGGCCAAAATCCATGGGCCTTGACAGTCTTTTAATACCAGGCCGCAGCAGTCTGCATTTTACTTGGCTGGTTAACAAAAATAGGGGGACCCCTACGCCGTTTTTTTTTTCGAGGGGATCCCCTATTTTTGTTAACCAGCCAAGCTAAGCAGACTGCTGTGGCCTGGTATTATCAGGCTTGCAAGGTCCATGGATATTGGATCCTTACCAGCCTGAAAAACCAGGCCTCAGCGGTCTGCTTCATCTGGCTGGTTAACAAAAATAGGGGGGACCCCACGCCATTTTTTTTCGAGGGGATCCCCTATTTTTGTTAACCAGTTCCCTCTGACGTCACTGATTGTGTCCCTGGCTGACCTGAAGTGAAAGTGGAAAGCAATCAATTAAGCTTTCCACTTCCTCTCCTGTCAGCCAGGAGAGGAGCTCATTCATTTGGGGGTTTACTGTGAGGCTGCAGCATTAGCTGCGGTCCCTGCAGTAAACATTAACCCTTTCTGATGGATTACACCGTGGGACCTGACTGTACATCGGATTGGTAAGAATAATTTTGCTTTATTATTTTATTTTTATTACAGGAAATGGTTTTAGCAGGTAAATAAAATATGGTCAAAAACTGTGTGATTATTTCATTAAACTTCTTTTTTATTAAAGTGTGTGTGTTTGATTTTTCTTTCATACAATAGGATTAATAATTGATAGTTGTCTGATTGACAGCTCTCAATTATTAACCTGGCTTAAAGTGACCTTTCAATTGCAAGGTCATTTTAACCCCTTATTAACCCATTCGCCACCGCTACAGGGCAATGGGAATAGACGGGCAAAGTGCCAGAAAGGGCAAATCTAATTAGAGATTTGCCCTTTCTGGGGTGTCTGGGGGCAGATGTTAGTAGCCGGGGGGGCCAAAAATAATGGTCCCTCTCTGGGCTATTATTATCTGCCCCCACTCACTGGCTTTGTCTGTCTGGTTGCGAAAATAGGGCGGGAGCCCACGCATTTTTTTTCAGCAATTTTACACCTCATATATATATACATGTCATTGAATTTGTGACACATATATATATATTTTATATTTATAGTTCATACACTTCTACATAGTATAATAGCCGCTAATTCAATTGCCGGCTTTTGTGAAAATGCAGAACCCGACATGAAATGACACTTGGTTTACATAGAGTTAACCATGTCTTTTCATGTAGTTTGATATCTGATTTGCACAAACAATTACATGAGTGTAAGTGTGCAAAATTTCACACCTGTAGGGGTTAATTAAAGGTGTAAATTCGTAGCAAAAAAGTCCGGTTTTTTTACAACGAATTTACACCTTTAATTAACCCCTACAGGTGTGAAATTTTGCACACATAGACTGATGTAATTGTTTGTGCAAATCAGATTGCAAACGACATGAAAAGACATGGTTAACCCTATGTACACCAAGTGTCATTTCATGTCGGGTGCTTCTGTCTTTTCACAGAAGCCGGCTTTACCCGGCAATTGAATCAGAGGATATTTTACTATGTAGAAGTGTATAAACTATACATATATGTATATATATATATGTCACAATGACATGTATATATATATATATATATATATATATATATATATAATGTATTCTATGTGTGTATATTTAGTGTTTACAAGGAAATAAAGGTTTTTTTTAGTTGCAATATTTTGTTCCCATAGACTTACATTGGACTTCCGGTATCGAAATCGGATATCGACGATATTTAGTGCTATCGGCGATACAATTTCGATACGATATTTTTAGATATCGAGCACTATCGCTCAACACTACCAATAGGTCATTTCTAGCACATAGTTCACATAGCAAACATTTTAGCTTGCAAAAGAGAAGACTGAGAGGAGACTTAATAGCTGTCTACAAGTATCTGAAGGGCTGTCACATTGTAGAAGGATCATCTTTATTCTCATTTGCACAAGGAAATACTGGAAGCAATGGGATGAAACTGAATGGGAGGAGACACAGATTAGATATTAGAAAAAACTTTTTGACAGAGAAGGTGATCAATGAATGGAACAGGCTGCCACGGGAGGTGGTGAGTTCTCCTTCAATGGCCATCTTCAAACAGAGGCTGGACAGACATCTGTCTATGATAATTTTGTAAATCCTGCATCGAGCAGGAGGTTGGACCAGATGACCCAGGAGGTCCCTTACAACTCTACCATTCTGAGATTCTATGATTTTTCTGTAAGAGACACTTTGAAAACTGCTTCGAGTAGCTGATTACTAAACTACTGACACAAGACTGTCGTTTTATTGATTTATGCATAGAAAGTGTTAATTGCGTTGTATATTGTTCACATCTAACTGTTAATTATAATTAAGGGTATGTTTCCACGGTCAGTAAGCACTGCGGGTTGAGCGCTGCGTACATCCGCAGCGTCCAACCTGCAGCGGCCAGATTTTACAGCATAGTGGATGGGATTTGAAGAAATCCGGCACCCGCGGCTTCCCTGCAGAGACGCACATGGGGCGCGTCTTTACAGACCGCAGCATGTCTATTTATCTTGCTGAGATGCTCTGCCTCTGCAAGATAAATGTCCCTGTACAATGTATAGGACACGGTGATTCCGCACGATTCAGTGAACACATGCGGAATCACCTGCGTTCAAACCGGCAGCGCTTTGGACGGAGCGGACATGTGCTGTGTCCAAAGCGCTGCCTAATACTGAACATGGTAACCTTCCCCTATGTACCTGCATATGCTCTTAGTTGGTGTTATTGTATTGTGTAATTATATTTGTTACTTACTGTGGGTACGGAAAGTATTCAGACCCCTTTAACCCCTTAATCCCATTGGACGTAATATTCCGTCCATGTGACCTGGTACTTAATTCCCATGGACGGAATAGTACTTCCAGGGCGATCAGCTGCGCTCCCGGGGGGAGCGCAGCTGATCGCCGCCAGGTGTCAGCTGATTATCACAGCTGACACCCGGCACTATGTGTCAGCTGATTATCACAGCTGACACCCGGCACTATGTGTCAGGAGCAGTCATGGACCGCTCCCGGCACATTAACCCCTGGCACACCATGATCAAACATGATCGCGGTGTACCGGGGGCACAGGGGAGCATCGCGCAGGGAGGGGGCTCCCTGCGCGCTCCCCTGAGACCCTCAGAACAGTGCGATGTGTCACGCTGTTCCGAGGGACTCTCCTCACTGCAGGACCCCGGATCCAAGATGGCCGCCGGGTCCTGCAGGGAGGCGGCTTCCTCAGTGCCTGCTGAGAGCAGGCACTGAGAAACCTGCAGCAGTGCCAGAGCGATCGCTGGTGTGGCAGAGTGCTGTGCACACTGTCTCACCAGCGATGTGACCCCATACTGTGATGTCCCACCCTGGGACAAAGTAAAAATGTTAAAAAAATAAAAATAAACATGTGTAAAAAAAAATCCAAAATAATGAAAAAAAAAAATATTCCCCAATAAATTCACTTCTTTAATGTAGAAAAAAAAAAACAACAATAAAAGTACACATATTTAGTATCGCCGCGTCCGTAACAACCCACCCTATAAAACTGTCCCACTAGTTAACCTATTTAGTGAACCCCTTAAAAAAAAAAACAAGTCTAAAAACCAATGATTTATCATCATACCGCCGAACAAAAAGTGGAATAACACGCGATCAAAAAGACCGATACAAACAAGCATGGTACCGCTGAAAACGTCATCTTGTCCCGCAAAAAACAAGCTCCATACAGCATCATCAGCGAAACAATAAAAAAGTTATAGCTCGCAGAATAAAGCGATGCAAAAATAATTATTTTTTATCTATAATCGTTTTAATTGTATAAAAGCGCCAAAACATAAAAAAAGATATAAATGAAGTATCACCGTAATCATACTGACCCGAAGAATAAAACTCCGTTATCAATTTGACCACATGCGGAACGCTATAAACGCCCCTCCCCCAAAAGAAACTCATGAATTGCTGGTTTTTGTTCATTCTGCCTCCCAAAAATCGGAATAAAAAGCGATCAAAAAATGTCATGTGCCCAAAAATGGTACAAATAAAAACGTCACCTCGTCCCGCAAAAAATAAGACCTCACATAACTCTGTGGGCAAAATATAGAAAAATTATAGCTCCCAAAATGTGATGATGCAAAAACTACTTTTTGCAATAAAAAGCGTCTTTTAGCGTGACAACTGTCAATCATAAAAACCCGCTATAAATAGTAAATCAAATCCCCCTTTATCACCCCTTAGTTAGGGAAAAATAATAAAATTAAAAAAATGTATTTATTTCCATTTTCTCATTAGGGTTAGGGTTGGGGCTAAAGTTAGGGTTAGGGTTGGGACTAGGGTACGGGTGTGTTAGGGTTAGCTTTGTGGTTAGGGTTATGATTAGGGTTGGGATTAGTGTTAGGGGTGTGTTGGGGTTAGGGTTGGAGTTAGAATTGGGGGGTTTCCACTGTTTAGGCACATCAGGGGCTCTCCAAATGTGACATGACTTCTGATTTCAATTCCAGCTAATTCGGCATTGAAAAAGTCAAACGGTGCTCCTTCCCTTCTGAGCTCTACCATGCGACCAAACAGTAGTTTACCCCCCACATATGGGGTATCAGCATACTTAGGAAAAATTGCACAATAACTCTTGGGGTCCAATTTCTTCTGTTACCCTTGGGAAAATAAAAAAATTGGGGGCGAAAATATCGTTTTTGTAGAAAAAAATATGATTTATTATTTTTATGGCTCTATGTTATAAACTTCTGTGAAGCACTTGGGTGTTCAAAGTTCTCACCACACATCTAAATAAGTTCCTTTGGGGGTCTAGTTTCCAAAATGGGGTCACTTGTGGGGGGTTTCCTCTGTTTAGGTACATCAGGGGCTCTCCAAACACGACATGACACCCGCAGACCATTCCATCAAAGTCTGCAATGCAAAACGTCACTACTTCACTTCCGAGCCCCGACGTGTGCCCATACAGTAGTTTTCTCCCACATATAGGGTATCAGCGTACTCAGGACAAATTGGAAAACAACTTTTTTGGTCCAATTTCTCCTGTTACCCTTGGGAACATAAAAAACTGGGGACTAAATGATCATGTTTGTGAAAAAATATGATTTTTTTATTTTCACGTCCTGGCGTTATAAACTTCTGTGAAGCACTTGGGGTTCAAAGCGCTCACCACACATCTAGATAAGTTCCTTTGGGGGTCTAGTTTACAAAATAGGGTCACTTGTGGGGGGTTTCCACTGTTTAGGCACATCAGGGGCTCTCCAAACGCGACATGACACCCGCAGACTATTCCATCAAAGTCTGCATTACTAAACGTCACTACTTCTATTCCGAGCCCCAACGTGCCCCCACACAGTAGTTTTCTCCCACATATAGGGTATCAGCGTACTCGATACAAATTGGACAACAACTTTTAGGGTCCAATTTCTCCCCTTACCCTTGGGAAAATAAAAAATTGGTGACTAAAAGATATTTTTGTGGGAAAAAATAGGATTTTTTATTTTCATGCCGGGCATTATAAACTTGTGTGAAGCACTTGGGGGTTCAAAGTGCTCACCACAGATCTAGATAAGTTCCTTAGGGGGTCTAGTTTCCAAAATGGGGTCACTTGTGGGGGTTTCCACTGTTTAGGCACATCAGGGACTCTGCAAACTGAACATGACACCCATCAAAGTCTGCATTTCAAAATGTCATTACTTCCTTTCCGAGCCCTGCCGTGCACCCAAACAGTATTTTAAAGTGCTCACAATAGATCTAGATAAGTTCCTTAGGGGGTATAGTTTCCAAAATGGTGTCATATGAGGGGGTTTCCACTGTTTAGGCACATTAGGGGCTCTCGAAACGCGACATGGCGTCCAATCTCAATTCCCGCCAATTTTGGTTTGAAAAAGTCAAACGGCGCTCCTTCCCTTCTAAGCCCTGCCGTGCGCCCAGACAGTGGTTTTCCCCCACATATGGGGTATCGGCATACTCAGGAGAAATTGCACAACAACTTTTTCTGTCCATTTTCACCTTTTACCCTTGTAAAAATAAAAAAATTGTTTGTAAAAGATCATTTTTGTGACTTAAAAGTTAAATGTTCATTTTTTCCTTCCAAGTTGCTTCAGCTCCTGTGAAGCACCTGAAGGGTTAATAGACTACTTGAATGTGGCTTTGAGTACCTTGAGGGGTGCAGTTTTTAGAATGGTGTCACTTTTGGATATTTTCTGACATATAGACCCCTCAAAGTAACTTCAAATGTGAGGTGGTTCCTAAAAAAAATGGTTTTGTACAATTTGTTGTAAAATGAGAAATCGCTGGTCAATTTTTAACCCTTATAACTTCGTAGCAAAAAAAAATTTGGTTTCAAAATTGTGCTGATGTAATGTAGACATGTGGGAAATGTTATTTCTTAACTATTTTGTGTGACATATTTCTCTGTTTTAAGGGAATAAAAATTAAAAGTTTGAAAATTGGAAAATTTTCTAAATTTTCACCTTTCTTCCATTTTTTTCATAAATAACCGCAAATTATATCGAAGAAATTTTACCACTATCAGGAAGTACAATATGTCATGAGAAAACAGTCTCAGAATCGTGAAGATACGTAGAAGCGTTCCAGAGTTATAACCTTATAAAGAGACAGTGGTCAGAATTGTAAAAATTGGCGCTGGTCATTAACGTGCAAACCACCCTTGGGGGTTAAGGGGTTAAATTTTTCACTCTTTGTTTCATTGCAGCCATTTAGTAAATTCAAAAAAGTTCATTTTTTTCTCATTAATGTACACTCTACACCCATCTTGACTGAAAAAAATAGAAATGTAGAAATTTTTGCAAATTTATAAAAAAAGAAAAACTGAAATATCACATGGTCATAAGTATTCAGACCCTTTGCTCAGACACTCATATTTAAGTCACATGCTGTCCATTTCCTTGTGATCCTCCTTGAGATGGTTCTTTGGAGTTCAGCTGTGTTTAATTAAACTGATAAGACTTGATTTGTAAAGGCACACACCTGTCTATATAAGACCTCACAGCTCACAGTGCATGTCAGAACAAATGAGAATCATGAGGTGAAAAGAACTGGCCAAGGAGCTCAGAGACAGAATTGTGGCAAGGCACACATCTAGCCAAGGTTACAAAAGAATTTCTGCAGTACTCAAGGTTCCTAAAAGCACAGTGGCCTCCATAATCCTTAAATGGAAGAAGTTTGGGACCACCAATAGTCTTTCTAGACCTGGCCGTCCAGCCGAACTGAGCAATCATGGGAGAAGAGCCTTGGTGAGAGAGGTAACGAAGAACCCCAAGATCACTGTGGCTGAGCTCCACAGATGCAGAAGGGAGATGGGAGAAAGTTCCTCAAAGTCAACTATCACTGCAGCCCTCCACCAGAGTGGCCCAACGGAAGCCTGTCCTCAGTGCCAGACATATGAAAGCCTGCATAGAGTTTGCTAAAAAAAACATGAAGGACTCCCAGACTATGAGAAAAAGATTCTCTGGTCTGATGAAATGAAGATAGAACTTTTTGGTGATAATTCTAAGAGGTATGTGTGGAGAAAACCAGGCACTGCTCATCACCTGCCCAACACAATCCCAACAGTGAAACATGGTGGTGGCATCATGCCATAGAGGTGTTTTTCAGCTGCAGGGACAGGACGACTGGTTGCAATTGAAGGAAACATGAATTTGGCCAAGTACAGAGATATCATGGATGAAAACCTCTTCCAGAGTGCTCTGGACCTCAGACTTGGCAAAAGGTTCACCTTCCAACGAGACAATGACCCTAAGCACAAAGCTAAAATAACAAAGGAGTGGCTTCAGAACAACTCTGTGACCATTCTTTACTGGTCCAGGTCTAGTGTGAATTGTCCACAATCAGTGATGGTTTGGGAAGCCATGTCATCTGATGGTGTAGGTCCACTGTGTTTTATCAAGACCAAAGTCAGCGCAGCTGTCTACCAGGAAATTTTAGAGCACTTCATGCTTCCCTCTGCCGACAAGCTTTTTGGAGATGGAAACTTAATTCTCTAGCAAGACTTGGCACCTGTCCACACTGCCAATAGTACCAATACCTGGTTTACAAACAAAAGTATCACTGTGTTTGATTGGCCAGCAAACTTGCCTGACCTTAACACCATAGAGAATCTATGGCGAATTGTCAAGAGGAAGATGAGACACCATACCCAACAATGCAGATGAGCTGAATGCTGCTATCAAAGCAACCTGGGCTTCCATAACACCTCAGGAGTGCCACAGGCTGATCACCTCCATGCCACACTGCATTGATGCAGTAATTGATGCAAAAGGAGCCCTGACCAAGTATTGAGTGGATTTACTGAACAGACATTTCAGTAGGCCAACATTTCGAATTTTAAAATCATTTTTCAAGCTGGTGTTATAAAGTATTTTAATTTACTGAGATGACTTTTGGGGTTTTCATTGCCTATAAGCCATAATCATCAACATTAAAGGAAATTAAAGGAAATCTGTCAGCCCTTTTAGCCGATATAAGATCCCGCCACTGCCTTTCAGGCCTTATATACAACATTCTATAATGCTACAGATAAGCCCCCGATCCGACTTGAAAGATAAGTAAAATAACTTTTATTATACTCACCCAGGGGGCGGTCCGGTCCAATGGGTGTTACGGGTCCGGGTCCGGCGCCTCCCATCTTCTTGCAAAGCAGCCCTCCTGCTTGCTTCACAGGCTCCCTTGCATCATGCACCTGCTCAGGCATACTTATCTGCCCTCTTGAGGGCAGAGCAAAGTTCTGCAGTGCACAGGCCCTGAGCCTCTCTGACCTTTCCTGACGCATGCACACTGCAGAGGGCAGAGAAGTACGCCTGCGCAGGAGGGCGATGCCGGTAAGTCATGAAGCAAGCAGGAGGGCAGCATCGCAAGAAGATGGGAGGTGCCGGACCTGGACCCGCGACACCCATCGGACCGGACAGCCCCCCAGGTGAGTATAATAAAATTTAATTTTCTTATCTTTCAGGTCAGATTGGGGGCTTATCTACAGCACTGAAAAGTCACTGAAAAGAGGAGAAGAACAGCACTGGATACTGGAGAGAGCAGCGATAGCTGAATGTATTAATACACTGATACTGCACAGTCATCACTAGGAACCATGTGTACACAGCGATGACTATGCAGGGAGGAATGAGGTAAAGCATCTTATAGGCGCTACACCAGAGGTCACTGTGACTCGCCATTGCCTACGCAGAAGATCCCTGAATGCAGTGCCCACAGAAGGGAGGATAAGGTATGTATTTCTGAGGGAGTGAAGGGTGCAGGCGCAGGATTCCGGGGTCAAAACTGATGTGCATGGGAGTGGTTAGCATTGTAATGAGGAGAGGAGGCAGGGATTTCTTCCAGGCACTGCATGCCTCGAAGCCTGGAAGAAATCATGAGCATAAAAATATAATATAACATTTCTCCACAACAAGAGAATTAATATGAGGCATACAGGTAGGACTAGTTTAACATTTCTACTAACTGTATGCCCATATTAACCCCTTTATGACCCAGCCTATTTTGACCTTAAAGACCTTGCCATTTTTTGCAATTCTGACCAGTGTCCTTATATCAGGTAATAACTCAGGAACACTTCAACGGATCCTAGCAATTCTGAGACTGTTTTTTCGTGACATATTGGGCTTCATGATAGTGGTAAATTTAGGTCGATAATTTTTGCGTTTATTTGTAAAAAAAAATGGAAATTTGGCGAAAATTTTGAAAATTTTGCAATTTTCAAATTTTGAATTTTTATTCTGTTAAACCAGAGAGTTATGTGACACAAAATAGTTAATAAATAACATTTCCCACATGTCTACTTTAGATCAGCATAATTTTGGAAACCAAATTTTTTTTTATTAGGAAGTTATAAGGGTTAAAATTTGACCAGCGATTTCTCATTTTTACAACAAAATTTACAAAGCCATTTTTTTTTTACGGACCACCTCACATTTGAAATCACTTTGAGGGGTCTATATGGCAAAAAATACCCAAAAGTGACAACATTATAAAAACTGCACCCCTCAAGAAACTCAAAACTACATTCAAGAAGATTATTAACCCTTCAGGTTCTTCACAGGAACTAAAGCAACGTGGAAGGAAAAAATGGACATTTTAATTTTTCCAACAAAAATTTTCTTTTAGCATCAATTTTTTCATTTTTACATGGGCAACAGGATAAAATGGATCCTAAAATTTGTTGGGCAATTTCTCCTGAGTACACCGATACCTCATATGTGGTCATAAACCACTGTTTGAGCGCACGGCAGGGCTCAGAAAGGAAGGAGCGCCATTTGACTTTTTCAATGGAAAATATGCTGGAATATTTAGCGGTTGCCATGTCGCATTTGGAGAGTCCCTGTGTGCCTAAACATTGGAGCTCCCCACAAGTGACCCCATTTTGGAAACTAGACCCCCCAAGGAACTTATCTAGATGCATAGTGAGCACTTTGAACCCCTAGGTGCTTCACAAATTGATCCGTAAAAAAAAGAAAGTACTTTTATTTCACAAAAATTTTATTTTAGCCTCAGTTTTTTCATTTTCACATGGGCAACAGGATAAAATGGATCCTAAAATTTGTTGGGAAATTTCTCCTGAGTACACCGGTACCTCATATGTGGTCATAAACCACTGTTTGGGCGCACGGCAGGACTCAGAAGGGAAGGAGCTCCATTTGACTTTTTGAATGGAAAATATGCTGGAATATTTAGCGGTTGCCATGTCGCATTTGGAGAGTCCCTGTGTGCCTAAACATTGGAGCTCCCCCACAAGTGACCCCATTTTGGAAACTAGACCCCCCAAGGAACTTATCTAGATGCATAGTGAGCACTTTGAACCCCCAGGTGCTTCACAAATTGATCCGCAAAAAAAGGAAAGTACTTTTATTTCACAAAAATTTTCTTTTAGCCTCAGTTTTTTCATTTTCACATGGGCAACAGGATAAAATGGATACTAAAATTTGTTGGGTAATTTATAGTGAGTACAAAGATACCTCATATGTGGCCATAAACCACTGTTTGGGCGCACAGCAGGGCCCAGAAGGGAAGGAGCACCATTTGACTTTTTGAATGGAAAATTAGCTCCAATCGTTAGCGGACACTATGTCATGTTTGGAGAGCCCCTGTGTGCCAAACTTTGGAGCTCCCCCACAAATGACCCCATTTTGGAAACTAGACCCCCTAAGGAACTTATCTAGATGCACAGTGAGCACTTTGAACCCTCAGGTGCTTCACAGAAGTTTATAATGCAGAGCCGTGAAAATAAAAAATCATTTTTTTTCTGAAAAAATCATTTTTTAGCCCCCTATTTTTTATTTTCACAATGGTTACAGGAGAAATTGGACCCCAAAAGTTGTTGTCCAGTTTGTCCTGAGTACGCTGGTACCCCATATGTGGGGGGGAACCACTGTTTGGGCACACGTCAGGGCTCGGAAGGGATATAGTGACGCTTTGAAATGCCGACTTGATGGAATGGTCTGCGGGCACCTTGTTACGTTTGCAGAGACCCTGATGTGCCTAAACAGTAGAAACCTCCCACAAGTGACCCCATTTTGGAAACTAGACCCCCCAAGGAACTTATACAGATGTGTGGTGAGCACCTTGAACCCCCACGTGCTTCACAGTAGTTTATAATGCAGAGCCGTGAAGATAAAAAATCATTTTTTTCCTCAAAAACTGATTTTTTTAACCCGCAATTTTGGAAACTAGACCCCGCAAGGAACTTATATAGATGTGTGGTGAGCACTTTGAACCCCCAAGGGCTACACAGAAGTTTATAACGCCCGGGCACGAAAATAAAAAAATCATATTTTTTCCACAAACATGATCTTTTAGTCCCCAATTTTTTTATTTTGCCAAGGGTAACAGGAGAAATTAGACCCCAAAAGTTGTTGTACAATTTGTCCTGAGTACGTTGATATCCCATATGTGGGAGAAAACTACTGTATGGGCACACGTCGGGGCTCGGAAGTGAAGTAGTGACGTTTTGAAATGCCGACTTGATGGAATGGGGAGGGAATAACTTTTTACCGCACACTCCAAAAAGTTATTCCCTACTATTGGACGTACTAGTCCATTGTACCAGCACCTCAACTGTATGAGACCTGAGTGCTCGCTAAATAACCCCCTTGACTTGATGGAATGGTCTGCGGGCGTCATGTTACGTTTGCAGAGCCCCTGATGTGCCTAACAGTAGAAACTCCCCCAAGTGACCCCTTTGGAACTAGATCCCCCAACGAACTTCTCTAGATGTGTGGTGAGCACTTTGAATCTCCAAGTTCATCACAGAAGTTTATAACCCAGAGCCGTGAAAATAAAAAAAATTTTTTTTTCCACAAAAATAATTTTTTTAGTCCTCAAATTTTTTTTCCCAAGGGTAAAAGGAGAAATTAGACCCCCAAAGTTGTTGTGCAATTTTTCCTGAGTACGCTGATACCCCATATGTGGGGGTAAAACCACTGTTTGGGCACACATCGGGGCTCGGAATAAAAGGAGCACTGTTTGACTTTTTGAACGCAAAATTTGCTGGAATCAATGGTGGCGCCATGTCGCGTATGGAGACCCCCTGATGTGCCTAAATAGTGGAAACCCCTCAATTGTAACTCCAACCCTAACCCCAACACACCACTAACCCCAACCCTAACCCCTACACACCCCTAACCCTAATCCAAACCCTAACCATAACCCTAACCCCAACACACCCCTAACCCTAATCCCAACTCTAACCATAACCCTAACCACAAGCCTAACCCTAATCCCAACACTAACCCCAAAACACCCCTAAAATTTATCCTAACTCTAACCCTAATCCCAACCCTATCCCTAATCTCAACCCTAACCCTAATTCCAACCCTAACCCTAATTCTAACAATAACCCAAATTCCAACCCTAACTCAAATTCTAACCGTAACCCTAACCCTAATTCTAACCCTAATGCTAACCCTAATGCTAACCCTAACCCTAATTCTAACCCTAATTCTAACCCTAACCCTAGTTCTAACCCTAACCCTAAGGCTGAGTTCATATTGCGTTTTACCAGCCCGTTCAACACATAGCGTTGACGGGCTGGTAATGCTATACCCGTTATGCTATACCCGCTAGCGCAGGTGAATCAGCAGATGATTCATCTGTGCTAGCGGTGACGGAGCCCAGACGCTGCAGCCTGCGTCCGAGGCTCCGTCACTGAATGATGGCACGTCGCAAACTCATGCTGCTTTACGGCATGCGTCGCGATGCGCACACAAATGGGGTGAATGGCAGCGTTAACAGACTGCGTTACACCGCGTTATAACGGGCTGCCATAACACAATATGAACCCCGCCTAATTCTAACCCTTTAGGCTGGGTTCACATTGCGTTGATGCAGTCCGTTAGACGGACTGCGTTACACCGCGTTATGACGCGGTGTAACGCAGTCCGTTAACGCTGCCATTGAACCCCATTGTTGGGCGCATCGCAACGCATGCCATAAAGCGGCATGCGTTTGCGACGTGCCGTCATTCAGTGACGGAGCCTCGGACGTGGCCTACAGCATCTGAGCTCCGTCACCGCTAGCACAGATGAATCATCTGCTGATTCATCTACGCTAGCGGGTATAGCATAACGCGATCGTGTTATGCTATACCATTACCAGCCCGTCAACGCTATGTGTTGAACGGGCTGGTAAAAAAGTAATGTGAACCTAGCCTAACAGTAAAAAAAATATATATATATATATTTTCTTTATTTTATTTTTTGTCCCTACCTATGGGGGTGATAAAGGGTGCTTTTATTAACTTTTTTTATTTTGATCACTGTGACAGTTTATCACAATGATCAAAATAAATTCATGTACTCTGAAGGGCACACTGCGCATGCGCCCGCCATTTTCCAAGATGGCGGCGCCCATGAAGAGTCCCGGACTGACGCCGGGGCGGATTGAAGACGCCAGAAGACCGGGGGAGGTAAGGGGACCTATGGGGGGGTCGGAAGCCGAGGGGGGAGCGGAGGCAAGGAGGAGGTGAGAGGACCAGAGCGCAGGGGAGCAGATAGTGACGTAAGTGACCGATCGCTGCCATGAATCGATGGCGGCGGCCGATCACCGCCGTGACTCGGTGTGGGGGGGGTCGTAACTCGGTGTCCAGGCATGGCAGATGCTATTGCAGCATCGGCCATGGCTGGATTGTAATATTTCACCAAATTTCATTGGTGAAATATTACAAATTGCTTTGATTGGCTGTTTCACTTTTAACAGCCAATCAGAGCGATCGTAGCCACGTGGGGGTTAAGCCACCCCCACTGTGGTGATGCACAAAGGGTCTTGTGCCTGCGGGTCTGGTGATCTTTCAGTGACCCCGGTCAACCGACCCGCAGGAACATGATTTATAGCATGACGCCTACGTTGGCGTCATGGGTCGGGATGCCACTGGTTTTCATGACGAGAACGTAGGCGTCATGGGTCGGGAAGGGGTTAATAGGTCATATTCGTCCTGAGGGTGAACGATTCCCTTTAATGGAAGACTTCTTAAAGTGGACTGTTTTGTCTTTTTTACTGTGGATATTGGAATGGTATATAGGAATGAATTCTATGAAGACAACATGCCACAAAATGTTCTTTTTACAACACTTTGCAAGTTACTGTGCAGTATTGTTGCTTTAGTTACAATTACAATATTAGGCCTCACTCACACGAGCGTATAACACGGCTGAGCACTATGTGATGATTTATCGGATAGCACTCGGCTCAGAGTTATCCTATGAGGCAGTGTAGATCTGCAATTATTTTTCCATGACGCTTCGGCAGCATGCTGCTATTGGCAGCGAGATTCAGCTCACTTGCACCCATACAAGTCTATGGGTGCGTGCGAGACATCGGACTGCACTGAGATTTGATCCCAGTGCAGTCCAATATATGCCCAGACATGCAATGTGGAAGATGGAGAAATTACTATCTCAGTATCCTACGCAGCTGTGCAGCAATACTCACATGCAAGAGGATCGGAGCACAGAGCACTGACACTCGGATCACACCTGCAGCAAAGCAGGAGCCGAGGGTCATTAGCGTCTTGCATCGGTTGTTATACTCTAGTGTGACTCCTGCCTTACAGACAGTATAGGACCGTCCCAATTTGGCTACACTTTGTCGCGGTGAGATGTCTTTTACGCTTTTTTTGATCAAAAACAGTGTTTGCAAAGTATCCTATGTTATTCATATGCACTATTATGCTTTACTTACTTACAGCAGGGTAGTTGCTCATTTTGTTTTTATCTTAGGCTTTGTCTGTTTAATGGCCATTGTGAACATGCTCCTATACGTTGCATGCATACCAACTTATACTGCGGCTCATTTTTTCAGTATCTACAAGTAGTCGTAGTAAACTTGGTTGTTGTATCTGTGCAGTACACTTGGATCTGCTATTGCCTCTTTAGATTAAAGGGGTTTTACGGGTTTTATAGACAATTTCCGCAGTCCATCTGTCCCTGCAGATTGCTAAATCACACACTGTCACGATTCCGCTCCATTTCCAGTGAGTCGCACTTAGTACCAGGGCAATGGGGTACTCGGCACCGAGCCCATGAAAGTCTATGGGGTTTGTCACTGGCAGCGGGACTCGGTCCGTGGCCCTGGGCGCTCATACGATGGGGGGAAGATATTTATAGGGGATTATTAGGATAGGTAGTTCGTGACGCCACCTGTGGTCTCTGGTCAATTGGACCAGCGCTGCTGTAAGGGTCTTCACAGGGGATGTTATGGGGCAGCTTGGTGGTAGGTCTCCCACAGGTGAGACTGGTCCCTGGAAGTCTATAGTGATGCAGGGTGTAAATAAGAATTCAGTCACACACAATGCAGCTTCTTTTCATACCTTTACTGGCAGATGGTTCAAGCAGATCACGGGGAGCTGGTCGGGGTGGAGAGTGCACATTCGGGTAACCACTGAGCAGGTTAGAGGCCTCCTTTACTCCAACATGTATGTGAGTCCAACTTGCCTGAAGCGAAGTTAACTCTGCAATCTCCAGCTTTCTCAATAGCTGTACTGCCCGGCCAATATTGTGGTGGAGCCTTCTATGTGGTGAAGAACAGAGTTCTTCTATGCGGGGCCCTGCTAAAAGTCCTTGTTCCTCCTGACTCCGATTACGTATTGACACTTAAGGCTGCACTCTGCGACCTGTAGTCCAGATGCCTCCGGTTATCTTGTTACTAAGCTTGAAACTGTAGCAACGCCTCAGACTCCGGTGTCCGGCAATTTAGTGCAGGCAATCCAATACCTAAAGCACTTCTCTATCTTCTCCGCTGCCCTTCGCCCTGCTCTCGCTCTTAGCACAAGCAATTGTAACTTTGATGGTAATGTCAGCTTTCTTCTAGAGCTCGCTGAATAGCTCTCAGTAACTTCCAAGTCCAGACTGGACTGGCACTGAACTGCACTGTCCGAAGACAGGAAACTGACTGAACAGTGATTGCTAAGTGTCACTTCCTCTTGTACCCCTGATGGGTGTGTCTAAAAGTGTGAGTGAAGTGCATATCAAGCTTTGCTGTTACCTTCCTGTGCACTCTCCTGGATATTATGTGTGCCTGCGTAGCTGGGCTACACATCCCCCCTTGGTTAAACACAGCACTCCCGGGCTGTAAAAGAGAGAAAGAAAATTTTTGTTTTGCATTAACATCAACATATTAACACTTCCCATCCGGGAGGTAAGACTTCTTGAACGTTACATTTTGTACAATGAAGAATACAAAAGTATCAAAAGTATCAAAATATCAAACATGTTCATAAATACAAGATACTTGTGGAGGACCCGCACCAAAAACCTCCCACGTAGGTCCTGGGTGGGCTGCAGGACTTCTGACTGCAGACCTCACTCTAGGCCCACCATACGGGTTTTTCTTCAGAGGCGATAGTAATGGTTTCGTGTAAAACCAAGATAATGCACCGTAGTGCAACTATTTACATAGCAAGTTCTTGGGCTGGCACAGTCCACAGCCACGCAGTCCATTGGCATGGTTAAAACACATTGATATATATAAATTTTAAACTTTATACATTTGGTCAATGACAATAAACCTTGTCTGGGTCTTGCTAACTAGTCTACTAGGACTACTCCTGATAGCGAATAGGTAGTTTACCTTTAGTGATACGTTCTGACCTACGTGGGGTAGCATCAGGTATGGTATTCTCTAACCTCTCTGCTCTGCGTAACGGCAAACGATAATACTGTCTCAACCTTTCTATGGATCTGGCAAGCGTGCTAGTGACTGGATGAGGCGGTACTGCTTCACCAGCTTCACCAAGGGATTCCACTTCTTGTGGCGCTGCTTCTTGCGGGTCCGCTTCTTGGAGTTCTAACGGTTGAGGGTCTGCCGGAACAGGTTCTTCTGGAACTGGCTCAACTGGCACAATTGGTATGACCGGCGGTAGAGACTCCTCTTGCAGTTGATAAAACTGCAGCACAGGAATAATTACAGCGTCTCCTAATCTGGGTGTCACGCTGTATAGCAGATATATATATGTGATGTCAGTAATCCATATCAAAAGGGCAACATCCTATATAACATGCGCATAGATATATGATAACATAGATTTACCTGACAGAATGTCCAGTGGGTCAAAACGGAATCCGTAATACGCTGTTTCCGGCTAGAGGGTGACCGGGGTCTAAGCTGACCATAAACTGGGGTCCTAACTAATCCCTCAACCTGGAGGTACTGTTAAAGGTACAGAGGTCCAGGCCACCAGCGTAAACCCTGTCTCCTATCAATCCCTGCCAACTGTATTCTAGTCCTAAGAAGGACCCTGAATACCACCAAAGGGAATGAACAGGTAACGGTTTAATGAACAGAAAGACATACAAGAAAGACAAGAAATAAAGTAAATAAAGTCTTACATACAACACTCACACACAGTAGGTACACCTAAGGTCTCAGAGATAAACTATAAGCTATAAGAGTAAAAACAACTAATGAACTCTTAGCTTAAATATTCTCAGAACCGATCCAGTCTGCTAGACTACATGAATGCTTTCACCGGCGTCTAACACCCAGACTGGCAGGAATATAAAGGAAACTAATTAGAACATAATCAAAAGCAGCCGGCCGAGGCTGGACCTAGTCTTAGCAAAGAGCTAGGTAAAATTAACTCTCTCATTACCAAACACAAAGAAACAGCAGCTCAGCTGTGAGAAGTCAGAATGTGCAATCGCGACGATCTTCGTGGCGATGCACCCATGACAGTACCCCCCCTTCTACGAGGGGCCTCCGGACCCTCATGACCAGGTCTGTCCGGGTAAGTTGTGTGAAAGGTCCGAACCAATCGATCTGCGTTAGCATCAGACGCAGAGACCCACGTCCTCTCCTCAGGACCATACCCCCTCCAATGAACTAAGTACTGAGGGAATCGGCGACTGAGACGTGAGTCAATGATTTTCGACCCATGAAATTCCACGTTATCATTGACTACCACTGAAGGAGGAGATAGAGGTGACGGTATGACTGGTGCCACATACTTTTTAAGTAATGACTTGTGAAACACATTATGAATTTTAAACGTAGGAGGGAGGTCCAGACGAAATGCCACAGGATTAATTATGGAACTGATCCTGTACGGCCCGATGAATCTGGGACCCAACCTCCAGGAGGAAACTTTAAGTTTTATATTCCTGGTAGACAACCAAACCAGATTGTTCACCTTCAGATCTAGACCAGAAACTCTCCTCCTATCAGCCATCCGTTTGTAACGGTTCCCCGTAACCTTCAGTCTTAAGCGATCTGGAACTGTCAGTCTCCCTGGAAGTCCCACAGGGGCGTCCCCCTGAGCCCCCAATACCTCCCCCTCAAGCTCAGAGCATACAGCTGACACTACAACTCCCTCCTGAGGAATAGGAACCGGATCATCCGTCTTCCCGGCCCCTGGGAAAGTACGAGATAAGGCATCAGGAAGCAACTTTATTGAGCAGTCATATGCGCGATGAGGAGGTAACTCTTTACACCCCTCCTCTGAGAACATCTCCCAAAGTCCTCCAGAAAAGGAGGCAAAGTCCTAGGCACAACCGCACCGATGACCGTGCTCATGCAGTTATTCCTGCAAAATTCACCCCACTGGCTTATCTTTCTGGATTGCCAATCAATCACTGGGTTATGTTTAGCCAACCAAGGAAGTCCCAACACAATAGGAGTAGGTAGACCCTCCAACACATAACAAGACAATTGCTCTTTATGTATTGCCCCTACTCGAAGATCTATGTTATGAACAGCTTGTACCAAGCTACCTTGACCAAGAGGTCTAGAATCAATAGAGAGTATAGGGACCGGTTTGGCCAATACACTCAGTTGCATACCATGCACCTGGGCAAACCGAGCGTCCACCAGATTAGCCCCGGACCCACTATCAAGAAAAACAGAAATCCTCTCAGTTCTAGTACCAATCACCACCTCCGCAGGCACGAGAAACTGAGAGGGATTTGGGGACGAAATACACACTCCCAGGTTAACTCCTTGGCTCAAAGAGGTCCGGGATGGACACCCCCCAACAAAATGTCCCTCTCTCCCGCAAAAGAAACACCTTCTAGTCTTGCGGCGCACCGCTGATTCCCTCCTACAAAAAGATGTCCCTCCCAACTGCATGGGTTCCTCAGAACAGACCAGGGGAACCTCAGTATAAGGGACTTTAGTAGTAGGTGGAGTCATCACGGGAGGCGGAGTTACCTCGCGTCTTCCCCGAAGTCGTCTATCAATGCGAATAGCGAGGGCCATAGCAGCCTCCAGTGATGGAGGAGAATCATACTGAGCCAACACATCTTTTAATTTGTCAGACAACCCTTGACAAAACTGGCTCCTAAGAGCTGGGTCATTCCACTGAGTATCTGTTGCCCATCTATGGAACTCAGAAGAATATTCCTCCGCTGGACGATTTCCTTGCCGTATTTTACGTAACCTTGTTTCAGCAAGGGAGACTCGATCCGGATCATCATATACCAGACCCAGGGCAGTAAAAAATCGATCCACTGACTGGAGATCTGGGGAGCCTGGAGGAATAGAGAACGCCCAAGATTGAGGGTCCCCTTGTAAGAGCGAGATAACAATTCCCACCCTCTGCTCTTCACTCCCAGATGACCGAGGCCGCAGCCGAAAGTACAATTTACATGCCTCCCGGAAAGTAAAAAATTTGTCCCGCCCACCAGTGAACCTGTCCGGGAGAGCAACCTTAGGTTCAGATCTGGTTTGCTCCGGGGGGGACAAAACCTTGGACTTAATGTCTGCAAATTCCATGGACAACCCCTGCAACTGTCGGGCCAGCTGGGCTACTGGATCCATGACAGCTGGGGAGAACCTTTAGTAGGGCCGGTGAAAATGTCACGCTGTATAGCAGATATATATATGTGATGTCAGTAATCCATATCAAAAGGGCAACATCCTATATAACATGCGCATAGATATATGATAACATAGATTTACCTGACAGAATGTCCAGTGGGTCAAAACGGAATCCGTAATACGCTGTTTCCGGCTAGAGGGTGACCGGGGTCTAAGCTGACCCTAAACTGGGGTCCTAACTAATCCCTCAACCTGGAGGTACTGTTAAAGGTACAGAGGTCCAGGCCACCAGCGTAAACCCTGTCTCCTATCAATCCCTGCCAACTGTATTCTAGTCCTAAGAAGGACCCTGAATACCACCAAAGGGAATGAACAGGTAACGGTTTAATGAACAGAAAGACATACAAGAAAGACAAGAAATAAAGTAAATAAAGTCTTACATACAACACTCACACACAGTAGGTACACCTAAGGTCTCAGAGATAAACTATAAGCTATAAGAGTAAAAACAACTAATGAACTCTTAGCTTAAATATTCTCAGAACCGATCCAGTCTGCTAGACTACATGAATGCTTTCACCGGCGTCTAACACCCAGACTGGCAGGAATATAAAGGAAACTAATTAGAACATAATCAAAAGCAGCCGGCCGAGGCTGGACCTAGTCTTAGCAAAGAGCTAGGTAAAATTAACTCTCTCATTACCAAACACAAAGAAACAGCAGCTCAGCTGTGAGAAGTCAGAATGTGCAATCGCGACGATCTTCGTGGCGATGCACCCATGACACTGGGCCAATCTGCAGGTAAATCTCCCAAATCCGTGTGTATGACCGCTTCAGCACTCTCTTCTTGATGAACAACAGGGTTTTCTTCACGGAGCTTTAATGGGCCAGGACACAACTTCAAATGATCTCTAGACACAGTTGCCGTCGTTTTTCCTCCATCCTTGCTGATGGTACAGACCTTGCTGTTATCGAAATTGGAATTTTGCACGACATATGGCTCCTGTTCCACTGATCATCCAACTTGTGTGTTCTTCTTTTCCTTTTGAGCACCATCTCTCCAGGCATTAAAGGCTTAGCGGGAGCATTTTTGTTATAGTTCATCTCTTGCTTTTCTCTTACTTTGTTGAGACTGTCTTCTACGCAGGCTTGTACTCTCTTGTACTGTTCTTGTCGATTTGTGTCCCAATCTTCAGATTTGTTATCCGCCTCTGGTTCTACCACACCGAGTTCTAAGTCCATTGGCAGCCTTCCCGGTCTTGCTCTCATAAGGTAGGCTGGAGTGCAGTTGGTGGAACTTACTGGGTTATGGTTGTACAAGTCGACCAGGTCAGGTAACAAGTCTGGCCACCGATTTCTTTCTTCCAGGGGTACAGTTTTCAGTAAATCCATGACAATGTGATTCATCTTTTCACAAAGGCCGTTGGTCTGGGGTGGTATGGTGTCGTTCTGATCTTCTTACATCCATACAATTGACAGAATTCCTGAAACAATTCAGCTTCGAATGCAGGACCTCGATCAGTCAGCACCTGCTCCGGATATCCGTGTGGTCTGCAGAAACTTGCTTGGAAGGTTCTTGCTGCTGTCTCTGCTGTCATATCTTTGACAGGGGCGACCACCAGAAACCGGGAATAGTGATCCACCATGGTCAGGGCATATGTGTATCCTGACCTGCTTGGGGACAACTTGACGTGATCCAATGCCACGATCTCCAAGGGACGAGTCGTCCGGATAGGCTGCAAGGGTGCCTTCTGGCTACTGTAGTCTTTTCGCCTGAGGCCACAGGGTCCACAGTTCCGGCACCACTTCTCGATGGAGCTGCGCATCCCTACCCAGTAGAACCGGCACCTCAACAGGGTCTCCAGCTTTCTCCAGCCAAAGTGTCCTGCTTGATCGTGGTAGGCTTCCAGCACCATTTGGATGTCTGCTCTCGGGACCACTATTTGCCAAACCATCTCATGGGTCCTTGGGTTGACGTATCTCCTGCACAATTTCTCACGGTAAATGAATAACCGGCTTCTCTCGTTCCACAGGAGCTTTGCTGGCATGGATGCATCTTTCTCCAAGGAGGAACCTTCCTGTTTTATCAGCTCCTTGACACGGCTGACCACTGGATCGCTGTCTTGAGTCTCCTTCCAGCTGTGATGAGGTAAAGGGTTCAACATCTCACCACACCGCTTGCTGTAGACTCGTTGCTCTTGGACCATCCCATTTCGGTGGAACGCAGGTAGCTCGATTTCTTCCAGATCGTCTGATTCTTCCTCCGTGTCGGATTCATGCGGCATTCTGGACAAGGCGTCTGCGTTAGCATTCTTACGGCCCGCTCTGTATTTGATGGTAAACTGGTAGTTTGACAACCGAGCCATCCAACGTTGCTCCATGGCTCCCAGCTTAGCTGTTTCCAGATGCGTCAAGGGGTTGTTGTCCGTGTACGCAGTGAACTTGTTGGAGGCAAGGTAATGTTTGAATCTTTCGGTAATGGCCCAGACCAGCGCCAGAAACTCCAGTTTGAAGCTGCTATAGTTTTCCGGATTCCTCTCAGTTGGCCGGAGTTTTCTGCTGGCATATGCGATGACTTTTTCTTGGCCGTTCTGCTTCTGACTGAGGACAGCTCCTAATCCTTCGTTACTGGCATCTGTGTATAGCAGGAACGGTTGGCTGTAATCTGGGTAGGCTAAGATTTCATCGCCTGTCAGAATCTCTTTCATCTCTTTGAATGCCTCAGCTTGTTCTTTACCCCAATTGAATGGAGGGTTTCTGCTCTTGAGTAGGGTTGAGCATTCCGATACTGCAAATATCGGGTATCGGCCGATATTGGCTGTATCGGAATTCCGATTCCGAGTTCCGATATTTTCGTCTTATCGGATACCGGAATCGGGATTGTCACTGTCACTGTCAGTGTCCGTCGGTCGGGTCTGTCAGGAGTCAGCGGCACTTACCTGGCAGAAGATCTCCGGCGGTCACATCCCGGACTGCTTAATGGCCGCCATCCTCTTCTCCCCGGCGGTCACATGCAGTTTCTCGCGATAACTGCAGTGACTGCTGGGTAATCGCGGCCGTAAAGCAGTCCGATGACGTCACCGCCGGGAAGCAGGTAATCAGCTGTGCTGCGTCGCGATGACAGGCTCTGCCTGTCATTGCGATGTAGCAGAGTTGGATCGTCGTGGGACTGTCGTTATGGACTGCGTCGGACAGGTGGTATACTGTTGGTTTGTTTTTTTTCTTTTTTTACAGGAGATCGATGGCGTCGCAGGAATGAGAGTACAATAAAATTAATGAAAACTGTGTTGTCTCTTTTATTTCATTAAAATACTTTTTTCTTGCTTTGTCTTTTTTTTACACATTTAATAACTTTGGGATTAATAATGGATCGGTGTCTTATTGACGCCTCTCCATTATTAACCGGGCTTATTGTCACCGTGCAATCAACGGTGACATTAACCCCTTATTACCCCGCTTGCCACCGCTACAGGGCAAGTGGGAAGAGCCGGGTAAAGTGCCACAATTGGCACATCTTTTGATGCGCCAAATGTGGGGCTGCTGTAGCCTGGTATTATCAGGCTGTTGAGGGCCAAAATCCATGGGCCTTGACAGTCTTAATACCAGGCCGCAGCAGTCTGCATTTTACTTGGCTGGTTAACAAAAATAGGGGGGATCCCCACGCCGTTTTTTTTTC